>JAMJFZ010003163.1:30942500-31542500 GCA_026225945.1 Cricetomys ansorgei
GTTTGTCCTCTGAATTTTTAGTGCATGCGTGTCTGTGTGTGTGTGTGGAGAGGAGGGGGCGGGGGAGGGAGAGGGAGAGGGGCAGTATGTCATGCTACACACATGTGAAGAGATCAGAGGGCAAGTTTGCGGAGTTGGCTCTTCCCTTCTACCTTTACATGATTTCGGGACTAAACTTAGGTAACCAGGCTGGCTTCTGTGACAAGAGCCTTGCCCTCAAGGGCCATCACCTTGGCCCAGAGTCCTCTTAGCCTTATGTAGCCATGACTACAGTCTGTAAGTAGCAGGACCAGTGCTACCACTGACACCACTTTAGCGCTGTTCTGTAGATGAAAATTCTCATGCTGGAGATTATAAACTGAGACTTGGGAGATTCAGGGACCCTGAGACCCATCCTGGTCTCGTGTTAACGTAAGATGTTGGAACCCTGTAGCACCGTCCCACCTGGATCAGCCTCCAACTCCAATAAAAAAAAAAAATTCACAGAAACACCTAAATTTGAGGACTTTTCTATTCACTCAGGTTCTCCTTAGAAGCCAAACCAGGCAAGTGACCATCGAGCAAAATAGTCCTACCTATGCTAACAATGTTCACCTGCTTACAGCAACCACATATGCACGTATATCCCTTATGAGCGGTGTAGTCACTTCTAGCAGATTTCTGTGAATGTCTCGATACTTTGCCAGAATCTCAAACCCTTGGAACCAGCATGGAGAATTCTACCACCCACAACCCTTGAATAAGGCAATGAGAAGTGACATGGTCCGGCCAGTGTCTGGGACCACCTTCTTGAAGACACTCTACAACGAGCCCTCCCCCTCCCCCTCTGCTTTCCCATTTTAAAAAAATGAAGTAGAGATGAAGGAAGAGTGTCAGAAAGTCCACGCCCTTCATCCCAGTCTTAGCAACAACTGCTTATAAGTCTGGAAATGGTGGACAGGAGGAAAGTCTCTTGTCAAAGATTCTAAGCTAATCACATAAGAAGCAGCTGCAATCGGCATTCAGGTCTCTGATCTAAACCCACTGTTCTGTCTTTCCTCCTGATAATACGGCTTATGCCTAGGTTGTGGGGGGGGGGGGGGGGACAGTGAGAGGTAAGAGAATCGGGTGGTATCTTCAAAACTTCTCCAGTCTCAGTTCTGCCAAGGTCCTCCCCCTGGAAGGCTGCCGTGATCCACATTCATTTCACATCAGGAAAATGTGGATTTTGAAAAGCTTCACATGTGTCTGCTAAGGCAGCTTATATTCACAGTTGGAAACCTGTGCATTAGAGACCATCCAGCCTCCCAGGCATTGGGGTTCATGACTTGACTCCACAGATGAGTGTCTCAGAGGTCCGTGAGCCTCCCGAGAGACATCAAGTACTCTATGCTAAGTCACGAACATTTTTTTTTCCTAGAAAAAAGTGCACAATTTTCATTAGATTCTCTAGTTTAGTTTCTAACTCAAAACAAATTTGGGGATACCTCGTTGCAGAAAACGTGTTCCTTATAAAGCAGGAATGTGAATTCTATCCTTTGCAGCCTTAACAGGCTCTGGACACAGGCGATTGTAAGTCATTATTCAGACGGCTCACTATGCTTGCATTGAAAAGAATGATGTTTCCCTAACTTAATGTAATATTGCTATTGGCAAATAGATCACTTTTAGAGTTATCGAACCTGCCAACTTTTATATCCACCAAGGTAAAAGCGCTCACCAGATTTTGTCTTTTCATTCTCTCAACTGGCTTTAATAGATCTCTGTCGAGGATCAAAAGGTTGGATGAATACCGGCCATGCATAAAGTTTTGTGGGTTAATTAAGATGATCATTAGCCCCTCAGGTTCATGCTTAGCTTCATGATTTGTAGGTAGTGAGCTTGCATCTATCAGACACAGTTGCTCCGCCAGGACCTTGGTGTGCACAGAGAATGTTCAAGCAGATACCAGACCCTCGCGGCAGAACCAGCTTTCTGAGAAACTTCTCTGTGCTACGTGCCATGCAAATGCTTTTCTCTTGATTTGGCTCCTGACGTCACTGTGGCAAAACCTTTCGTTTGAACACTTGCGAGCAATGCTTTCACTGTTCAGGTTGTTTTGTTATATTTCCTGCAGGGTGTTTCTGTATTAGATACTAAAAGTTGATGGCATGTTTTCACTGTCTCCATCTCCTCCTTCTGTGCCCTGTGTCCACCATTCGAATACCCACTGAGTCCTAGTGTGGTCTACTCAGGCTGCTGGATACGGAATAGAGTCAGATGGAGTACACAGTGTGTGTCCTCACAGACCAGAGGAAGGGAAATGGGGAGTTGACAAAGTGCGGCAGCGGATTAAGCAGAGGGAATATGCCCTGCTGTTGTACCTTGAAGGACCAGGAAAATGGAGATGGGCAAATAGGAAATGACCTGGGAAAGAGGCTATAGCAGGCAGGAGGAATGACTCCCGGGGAAAGCAGGAAGGCAGGCAGCAATAGGATGCATTCACAGCAGCTGGAGTCAGTTTTTTAAGCTTCATAGGGACCATTGTTTCTCTTCTACAGATGTGATCAGTCTCATCAAGGTGGTTTCGTGCTGCTTTGGGTCAGATAGGATGGTCGTATGCTGACATCCTAACCCCAACTGTGATAGTGTTTGGATGTCACGAGGATTGCACCCTGTGAGAGGATTAAAGCTTTCATAAGAAGAGAAAGATACAGAGAACATTAGCACGTACTCTAGAAAGGCCCTGGGACCTCTACAAACCAGGAAGTCTTGCTTCCCTAGGAGTCATTGCTATACTAGGAGTCCATTGTGGGGAATCTTGATTTTGGACTTTCCGGCATCCAGAGCTGTGAGGACACGCTGTCAGAGGCATCCAGACCATGACACTGTATGATATCACTCATGCTAACTGAGAGGCTCTGCCTCAGGAAAAGCCAGAGAACAGATGGTGCCTGAGACCCCAAAGCCCAGAAGCCTGGGTGACTTGTCATGCCCAGAACGCAGCCATCTGGGAGTGCCCATGGCAGGAGGGGAGAAGGAAAGGATGGGTCTTCAGATTTCACATGGCTGGGCCAGATCATCTCCTTGTGTCCTCTTATCCTGGTAATGAGGACACCAGGGCTCAACAGAGGAGACCCTTATCCAGTCTTGCACAGTAATTTATCGGTAACCCCTAAAGACTCTGCCCTTCTTAGATTCTGTAGTTTTAACTCTTTTTCTAGCCAAACTCATTGCCAATTCATAGCCACTGTCTATTGGAGAAACCCAAGAACTCGGTGCTAAGTAGCAGACCATGATCATGGATGAACAGAACCAGAGTGTTAAGAATATTAGTAATGTGGGTCTGGGGGAGACAGACTGGTCATTAACACTAACTGCAAGCGAAGTAGATCTCGTGCAACGAGTGTAGGATTTCAGAACCTGCATTGTTCATTCGACTGCCTTTCTTTATAAGAGGCACTGTTGAATGCAAATATATTACCTGATAACTAACAACCATCCTCAAGTGTTTTCTATGTGTCAGATGCTCTGCTGGGCACTTCACATACAATGTGTCTAATTATGGCAGTAACCCAGCCAAATACCTGTCACATCACCATCAGACAGAATAGTTCAGGGACGACTCCAAACCTGTAAAATCACAGGGTGTGAAAATCAGGGTTGGAAATCTTCAAGGGAAAGTTGATGGGGACAAGAACTTTTTTTTTAAAATTATAAAACACTAACAACAACAATGAAAGAGTTTAAACAGTGGATCGAAAACTAAGCATTCAAAACACCTCAAGAATATCAAAACAGTAAGCTCCTGATAACTAGACAGCTGTTCCTAAGAGTCTATGTTCAGTTTTTTGATTTTTGTTTTTTTTTTTTTAATAAACCACACAAAGGTGAGCCATGCAGCACTGTCAAGGTGTACCTGAATGGAATGTTGAAATTTCCAAAGGTGTTAGAGGGACCTCAAACTCAATGTAAGCCAGAGGCATGTTTAGGTTGCCAGTGTGAATTTAGGCTACACTGACTGAAGAAGATTGGCACCGGGAAAGGGTGTTTCTTTGGAGACTTCAGGGACCCTACTTGCTGAATGAATATGGCAGAGCCTGTGAGCTATCAAATTCTCTGGAGCTGAGAAAGCTATCACAAGCTCCAATTCTTTCTGCCTGTGAAGTGGAAGCAATGGCAGGTACAACCATCTGAACGTAAAGAAAGTATAAGCTCAGAGACAGAGTGCTCCCCCCAGCATTGATTGATGAAATTGCCTCTTGAAACTGGATCCTTGAGTCCGAAGGGCTGTGAATTGAGTCTCAGCAAAATCTGATCTGGAATGTTCACGGAGAATGCTTTAGATAATGACTCTGTGTAGACATATCCACTGCCCTCTTCCGAAAACCAGAGGATCTCTGGGACGAGCCCAAGAAATGTGTTAAGAACGTTGATAGTGTGGACTTCCGTGTGATGCACAGGTCAAAACTTTCATCCATACTCAAAGTGGACTTACAACAACCAAGAGAAGTTTTGCAAATGCTCAAGGTGTTGTAGAAGTTTGTTTTTAGTTGCGTTTAAAAGAATTGTTTTTGTGCACTGCTGGAAAAAGGGGTGCATAGGCCTTGGTGTTTTGCATTGTCTGCAGGTGTGGGATTTCTGTGGGGGAAGTCTGATGGCTTACGATCTGCACCTGAGGAGTTCTGCCCTATTAAAACACCTGAGCTCAGACACTCGGGGTTCCACTGTCAAGCATGCCATTGGCCATGGCGGTGGTTCCCTCTGCCGAGGTCTGGCAGGGCACGCACATGTGAGAACTCCTCCTTGTCTCTCTTGGTGAGCCACCCCAGCAGCAGCAGACTGCTACATCAAGGTGTTTTTATACTGAGTAGCAAAAAAAAAAAAAAAAAAAAAAAAAAATCTCTGGTCACCCGTAAGGAAGATTTACATTCACATCTAATCATTCCCAGAGCCTGAAATATCCAACCCCTCTCCCTCGCCACGCTTCCATAGTTTCTCAAGCAGATGTTATGAACTTTGAAACCTAACAAGACCTGGTCTCAAAATTTAAAATAAATGAAGGGCTGGGGACACCAGATACCATTTGGTTGTAAAGAGCTTCCCTAGCATGTACATGGGCTCGGATACAATCATGACTCCTGCAGTAGAAAAGGAAGAAGAGGGAGCCAGGCGAGGAGGAAGAGAATGAGGGAGGGAAGGAAAGGAAAAGAGAAGAAAGGAGGAAGGTGGAGGATGCGCCTACTGCCATATCCAGTGTACGTTTGTTGGCACATGCGCACAGTTTGTTGGCACATGCGCAGAGCAGAGTTCTAGGGAAAGCCAATCCTGTTCTCAAGGAGGCTGCCAACTGCACAGGGAGCAGGATACACACTTCTCCGCCTGTGAGACACCATAGGTCAAGGCCATAGCGTGTGAGTGTGGCTCTGGAATTTCTAGGGAGAGGTAATAGGGGTAAAATAACCAATTCTTGCCCATCTATTAGATTTTCAACAAAGTAAATTATATGACTTCAGAAAACCTAAAATGAACAACGGAGAGATACGATGGGAGATGTACATCATGTACCATTTTATATACGTGGCGAATTCCTTACAGCTTTCTTGGCATTTCTCCCAGCACTTTCTCCTTAAAAATATTGGGACAGAAATGGGGGAGATCAAGAGGAGTAGAGTAATTTATCAGGGAGCTGTCTCGTTGCATTTTTCCTCGCTGTCACTGAATATTACAGATTGAGTTCTTCATGAAAGATAAAATTTAATTTGACACCATGCCTGGTGGCTCAGCCCTGTAATCCCAAGTACTCAGCAAGCTGAAGCAGGAAGGTCGCAAGTTCAAAGCCAGTATTGGAAACAAAGTAAATTCAAGTCCAAATGAAGAACGTAGGAGAAACTATCTGAAAATAAAAGTTAAGCTTTGGTGACACAATTCAGTCACGGGGCACTTGTCTAGAATCGGAAGGCTCTAGGCTGAATCTCTGATACACTCACCATCAAATTTATCTTGTGTTTCTGTAGGCTAGGAGGCCCAGGGTGATGTGTTAGTAGTCCTGTTGCTCTGACAGAATCTGCAACGAAAGCAGCTTAGGGAAGAAAGTGTGTATTTTTCTCACAGTTGCAGGGTAAAGTCCGTAATGGTGTAATGGTGGGGGAGTCAAGACGACAGGAGCTTGAGGCATCTGATCATGGGACAGCCACAGTCAGAAAACAAAAAGGGGGCAGGTGCTAGTTCTGAACATGGGACCCCATCCCATGGAATCATGCACCCCTCCTTTAAGGTGTATCTTTCCACATCGATGAAGCTAATCTAGATAACCTCTCACAGACATGGCTAAAGATCAGAGAACTGTTCCATTGTAATTTGAATCACACCGAGTTGACATTCAAGATGAATTACAACAACCTCACCCTTTGTCAACCTAATGCCCAAATACAGTGCTTTTACGTCAGATCAAAGTCAGATCATAGTCTTTAATAACTCCAACATGCTTTATTCTCTAAGTTTCATCTGAGACACAAGGCAACCTCTTCATGGAATAACTGGGCTAAAGCAAGCCCAAACCTTAACAGAAAGTACCAAACCCATAGCTCTGTGCTCAGCACCTGAAGAGCATGATGACATCATCTGGGTTCCATCAGGCTTAGGCAGACCCACCCTTCGAGTGCTGCTGCCTACACCACAGACAGCCTTTCGCTTAGGCTGGCTCTACGCCGCAGTCTCCAGCTTCCTCGTCTGATGGCCCATGGTCCTGACATCCCCAGCATTCCGGAGTCACTATTCGAACTTAGGCTCCGCCCTCACACCTTTAGAGTGTGTCCTCCCAGAACCTCTCTGCAGAGGCTCCAACCCTCTCACACATTGCCTGGCTCTCGGAAACCATAATACAAGACTCCATGACTGCCTCAATCTGCATCTTTTAGCTGTAAACCCTGTTGGCAAGCTCTGCTGTCAGCTTGGCTTGCAGCCTTGCCCTTTAGACTACGATTTCAGTAGCTTCTGGAGAAACGTCTCCCTGGTCACTTGCTTTTGAGGAAGAGAGCTCCTTCCGTGACATCCTGTTTAGGCCCTTTCTTCCAAGTGAATTTGCATTCTCACCCAAGGAGCCTTTGAAGAGTAAGATGTCACTCTCACAAGATGTCATCCCTAGTGTCCCAATGCAGAGTACCAGGTTTATCATTAATGGCACCAGTCTCTTTAACAATTACAGCTGTCTTCAAGCCTGGCTTGTCTGTAAAATTAAACTTGTGTACACTCTGTTGCTCCCCAAACTGCATATTTTTAGCAGTTGCACTTCCTGTTGCGGTTTTTTGCTCTTTTTCACCGTAGACCCTGATGAAAGCTGCAAGCGGTACCCATCCCACAGCCTCAGTGCTCTCCTGTCTTAAAATTACTTCCACCAGACAAGTTAGTCCATTGTTCCTGTATTTGACCTCACTCAGGTTCCCAAGACATGGGAAGAATGCCACCAGACTCTTTACCAGAATATCACAAGGAATGCCCTCTAGTCCGGTTTCCAGTAGAGGCCTTTTTTACCCTGAAAGCTCATAGGCTGGGCCTCCACTGAATGTATTTTTCTCAAAGTTCTGGTCCAAATTACCACCAGAATCCCCCATGAGGCTCTGCTCACAGCATGCTAGGGCTTTTCTAGTTCAAAGTTTCAAATTCTTCCACTTCCTTCCCACAACCAGTTCCAAATATCTAAGAACCACATAGCCAAGTTCATTGTGCTAGTAACCCAACTTCTGATACCAGTTTCCTATATTAGTGATTTGTCTTGTTGCTATAAAAAAAATTGACAAAATCAACTTAATGAAGAAAGCTTGCATTTGGCTCACAGTTTGAAAGTATAGTAGATCATAGTCATGGTGGCAAAAGATTGAGGAGCCCAATCACTGGGGAAGAAGCAGAGAGCAGAGAATGTGCTTGTTGTGATCAGCTCCCTTTCTCCTTCTTATTGAGTCTTGGATCGCAGGCTGTGGAATGGTATCACCCACATTTAATGTGGGACTTTGCACCTCAATTAAGTTAAACAGTATTCACAAACGTCACCAGAGATTTGTTTACCTGTTGCTTCTAAATCCTATCAGGTTGAAAATCAAGATGAACGGGCTTTAACTAGTAAGGATAATCTTGTTAGTGGGGACTTTCCGCTGTATCCCTAGTCAACGCAGGCCATCATGTGGTAAGAAATACTCGTTCAGGGGACAGGGCCAACTTGTTCCTGTGAGAGCCATTCTAGAGATAACCCGTTAACCTCCTAATCCACGAATTGATCGATGCATTCATGAGGGTAAAATTCTCATGACCTAATTGCCTTTTGGAGGTCTTACCTGGACCTGTTTCTTAATCCCCCACGATGGGGATTAAACCTCAGCGTGAGTTGTGGTGGGGGCATTCGAACCATGAAACCACAACTGAAGGTGTTGAGGAACACCCCACTCAGATACATTTGCTATAATGAGCACCCCTGAGAGCCTAAGTCTTCCAGCTGAATACTATTCAACATAGCTATGGCATTTTCTGCAGATTTTTACCTTGGATCAGTCTTACAACAACACGGTCTTCGAATTGTTGTTCTTTCTAGTTTTACTGCTGCTGTTTTGGTTGCAAAACTATGTAACTTCACAATGAACCGAGTTTAGCAAACAGCGTAAGTTGAGCGCTAAGAGCTAGATACCCATAGCCACATCTTCATTGGTGGGAAGGAGGGGAATGTGGCTGTAAACAGCTATTATCTTTATGTAATGCATTTCCATTTTATTTCCAGTTTTTATACTTTTTTTGAATTTCTAACGCACCCAAATACGATATTTTACTTTCCTAATTCAGAAGAAATTATTTCTTGGTTTACAATCAAATAAAGGACTATTTACGGCACCCAGGGACATTCGTTGCTCACTGCTGTGCCAGTTGTAGAAACTGAAATTATTCTTTACAAATATTCGGGAGTAGTTTTGAATAGTCTGAAGATGGCGAGATATGAAAATGGACAATTTGTACGCAGACTCTTTTTTTTTTTTTTCCTCCTGTACCAGTAGCTTTACAAGTATAATTCCTAGGTCAGCAGCACCATGCAAAAACAGAAAGACACATGCTTCTCTTTGCACACACATGTGCAGATACACATACATTCACAAACCCGTCTACTGAGTCAGAGATCCCACAGGTGAGGAGTTTTAACAAAATCAGACAGAGAGCCAGAAAACTACCTGGCCAGGATTTAGGGACTTGTGGGTAGGCTGTCAGTGTCAAAGGTAGGTGGGCAATCCTGACTCTTCCTTCCAACTCCTCACCCTGTCAGGTTATTCTCTGAATCAGTAGAGAGTGTGGATATAGCCATATTGCCTCCGAGTGTTCTTCCAGGTGTCTGTGATGAGGAACAAGTTACCTCGTCTTCATCAGCCTTCAGCTGTTGCTGTTTTCATTAGTCAAACTGCATCAATCAGCAAGTGGGTCCTACAGCTGGGTTGCATCAGGCGGCAGAGCAACAATGAGGACCTACTCTCCCCGACTGTTTCCCCTCGGCCCTCATTGGGGAGCCTGAGCCTGCAGGTGTCTCACTTCAAGGTGGTTCCCTTGCCTGGCTTCACCACGCTATATGCCCTGTACCCATGATACCAACAGCACCAACAGCATTTTGAATGACTTAACTAAGATGTAAACTTCCTGAACTCTTCCACAGAAGAGAAGGACAGATCGTAATTCTGCATTTCTGCTCTCTATTCACACCCCTTCCGTACTAACCCTAACAGGGGCACAGCAAGGAATTCATCACCATCCTGTTATCGCAGCAGATATAACGGACACGAGAAGCTGTCTGTCCTCTGTCGGTCACCGTTGAAAATGAGCCTACCAGGAAGGACAGATTGCAAATTACACAAAATGGTCCTGGATGATCTTCCTTTTCAAAACTGTTTGAAGAATCCCAACCTGCCTTTTCTCAAACCATCACAATCAGCAGCCATTTTGCTTCTGGTCTTTGCAGCCACTGCCAATCCATGATTGAGGCAGCGGGAGGTATGGGGTTGGGGTTGGTTGGGGGGCTGATTGTGGGGAGGGAATGATAGGCGTCCAGCAGTCTCCAACCTGCCTGCTCACTCTCGCTGCCTGACCTTGAACACATTCCTTAAAATTTCAGGGCCTCAGGATCCCTGTATCTGAAACACAGCCACTCATTCAGGAACCTTAAGGGCCCTCCCATTGACAATCATACAGACAATACATAACTCCGGTTTGTTGGCTTCAGGCAAACACACATGTGTCCTTCAAGCCCTTCTGAGACAAGTCAGTATAGTTGTGCCACACACTCACTCAGTCGCCCCACCAGCTTATCCATCCAGGGGTTCAGTCTCGTTTGGAGTTCCTGGTAGTTAGACATCCTAACTAATTAGTCTGACCCCACAGCCAGTGAGTAGCCTCGGCAGGCCCATTTGGCATTCTGGTGACATTTGGCTTAACTCTGGCTCTAGCAGGACTTGTCCCAGACTCTGTGTATTCCTGTCTTGGATATTCTGAAATTATAGATTAGGAGCCCAAATGCTGAGACATCACAATCTACTGAATCTTGCAGATTCTTCTGCCATTTACAACCCCCAGAAGAGCCTGTCCCTGCTTGGACAGCAGGAGTCAGTCTTAAATTACCTAAAGAGCCCAAATGCTGGGCCTGGGCTCCATTTGTTTACAAACTAGGTACTTTCAAAGGCCCTTTACTAGGGCCTGGCAATTCCCAGGTCCCCTGCTACAGGCTGATGCATAATGCATAAGGTGCTGGGAAATGTGTATTCATGAGGGCGGCTTGGCTTTTGTCAAAAAGAACTGTGAAATATTATGATGGAACAATTTTCATTTCTGCCACATTGTTTTTATAGTGCATTCATGACTGGGGATTGAGGGCTTTTTGAGTTTTGTCTGGTGCAGATGTTGCGGTACGGAGAGCTGCTTCAGACGTCTGTATTTTCCAACTTTGTTGCTGACAATTACATGAAGCAGGGAGAGGGGGCTCTCCCATGGAGACAAAGGATGTATGTCCTCAAGTGATCTGGCCATGCTTTATTCTGAAGGTGGGGGATAGGAGAGGAAGAGAGGGTAGGAGGGAGGGAAGAAGACGAGAAGAGAGCAAAAGAAGGAGAAGCTAATTCTGCTGCCATTTCTGAGTGTCAAGCCTGGGCCGCTGCTCCCGTCTGCATCTGTATCTTTCACACGTTCCTGACGGTCCCGAGGGAGCCGGTCTCTTCACTCTATTGAGGAGGAAGTAGAGGCCTGGCAAGAGTAAGCTGCTTGTCTGAAATTACACAACCGATGAGTCCACTGGAACCCACATTTCTATAGGAGCATCTATGCATTCCACTGGAGAACCAGGAGAACTGAAGCCAAGCAGAATTGCTATCTACAAGCAAGTGAGCAGTAGTCAAAGCAGAGGTATGAGAGAGGACAAAGTTACCATTGGGTTTCAGAATGGAAAGAAAAGGTTTTGGGATGACAACTGGGCACTAGTGTGCATTTGCAAGCACTCAGGCACAATTACCACCACTGTGTGCACCTATAGAAACACCACACACACACAACACCACACGCGCACACACCACACACATACACCGCACACAGGACACCACACATGCACACACACGCGCACAGACACACACCCCACACACACCACACCACACACGCACACACACACACATACACATGTACAGCATATCTCAGGAGACTCAGAGACTTGTCTGAGGTTCAACAGCTACTTCATGTAAAAAAAAAATGTGTGTGTGTGTGTGAGTGTGTGTGTGTGCAAATGTGCATGGAATCTAGTGTTTGATGTTAGGTATCTTCCTCAATCACTCTCCCTTTATTTTATAATAATAGTAATAATTAGTAGTAGTACTATATTTATTATATAAATTATACATATATGGTATATATAATTACAGTAAGTAATATATTATTTTTATGTGTTATTTTTGAGACAAGGTCTCTCTAGTATGTAGCCCTGACTGTCCCGGAACTCACTATGTAGACCAGGCTGGCCTCGAACTCAGAGTTCCACCTGTCTCTGCCTCCCAAGTTCTGGGATTAAAGATGTGCCTGACTCTCTTCAGATTTAGTGAGGCATAGTCTCTCAGTAAATCTGGAGCTCAGGAACTGCGCTAGCTGCTGGCACCTCAGCTTCCCAGGCACTGAGATTACAGACCTGAGCAACCACACCTGGCTTTCACATGGGTGGTAACACTCTAACTCAGTTCTGCCACACAGCAAACAAGCACTTCACGGGCTGGGCCATCTCCTGGAGCCCTGCTCCTGTAGCTTTGCACCAGCATTCTGGCTCAGGATTCTGGATCTTAAACCCTTGCCTTCTCTCACTGTACCTGCGGCTGCTTCCTAGCCTCAAGAGTACCAGCTCCTTCCAGCTCTTGATGCGTTCCTGAAGACAGAAACTGGCTTTGTCTTCCTGGATCCCACTTCCATGGATCCAGGCAAGCTCGGAATATTGGTAAAATATGTTCACATTAAAGGAATCTCTCCTGACAAAACAGGCGCCATTTTATGCAGACAGAGGAGGAGAGGCACGCAGGTCAGGACAGAGAGAGTAATGCAAAATGGGGAGATGGCATCATGGCCTCATCTCTGGAGAAAAGTGGGGGATATGAGACAGGAACACCCCTCAGGCCATTGCATGTTCATAGCTCTGTATCACAGAGAGAACAGTGCATGTAACAGGATAGAGACTCTGGGAGCAGCCTACTCATAAGTAGATGGGCCGGCTCACTTCCACTGACAAAAGCCAGAGCTGGAACCTGAAAACCCAAGAAGTATGGTTAAAAGGTAAGGCTTGAATGCCATATCCGGGGAGGATAGAATCCCAGCGGCAATGCCTGGGGTGCTGCTACAGCTTCAGATGTATATAGCCCATGTGAGGAGCACCAGATGCCCGTCTTCAGAAAAGGGCCTGGAGGTATAGCATCTGTCTAGCACAAGTGCATGCACACATGAAGCCTTTAGTTCCCAGAGTGTGTAAATCAGGCGTGGCCGTGCACACCTGAAATCCCAGCACCTGGGAAGTGGAGGCCAGAGAAGGAGAAGCTCAAGGTCATCTTTGACTACATAGCAAGATGAAGATCTCTGGGATGCATTAGACAATACAGAAAAGGAAGGAAGAAAGGAAGGAAGGAAGGGAGGAAGGGAGGCAGGAAGGAAAGAAAAAGAAAGGAAGGAAGGAAGGAAGGAAGGGAGGGAGGGAGGAACAGAGGGAGGGAGGGAGGGAGGAAAGAAAAAGGAAGGAAGGAAAGGAAGGAGGAAGGGAGGGAGGGAGGAAGGGAAGGAAGGAAGGAAGAAAAAACAAAAGAAAGGAAGGAAAGAAGAGAGAGAGAGAGAAAGAGAGAGAAAGAGAAATAAGCAAAAAGAAATTTGTGAAGTCATTTGCCTTCTTTCCCAGGCTGGAGAGGTCATTGCACTGAAAATCTGTACCTGAAGTGAGTATCTGGACCCTCTGATGACCACCACTTAGGTTAGGGTGGACAGATCTCTACAAATCCAGCCCCAACAAACCCTTTCCGTCCTAAAACAGACCCAAGCTCTTTATTACCCGAGGTTCTTCATGCTGGCTGTTCCTCTGCCCGGAGCACCTCTTCCATTCACAGTCCCACGGCCCACCTCAGTTCACCCTTCAGGCCTCCGTGTATCCAGAAGATTCTCTCATTCTATGTCTGCAGTGTGCAGTTTGCTCCGAGGCAGCTGTGCTGGCTGTGATCCTGCTGTGGTGCTCATCTGTCTCACACTATGAAATCACGTCCAGAGCCGTGGAAGTCAGGGTGTCATCTGTTCACCCTGCTGTCCCCAGCGCTGAGTATCATGTCCGCGATACAGACGGGGTTCGGCAAATGTTAGAGAATGAACGGCTCTGCTCACAGTGTGATACACAAGAGCATTGATAGGGTGTGCCTAAAGGGATTAACATCTAATACTTTGCTGGTGTTCGGCACAGGGCACTTCTGCCTGTCTGGATAACCTACACCGGCAGGGAGCAAGCAACAAAGCATGAGGGAGAAGATCAAAGCTCCCAGCAACCCAGTCCAAGAGGCTTTCCTGGCCTGCCAAGCCCTGGGCAATAGGGCAGACTCTAACACAGTCTTGGAACAAATGTGATTTCAAAATCCACATTCACAGCTACCAATGTTGTAATAGTCCCAGCTTCACCACCAGCAGAGAGGACAATGAAGCCATGCTGGTGAGATTGCCAAGAACATTGAGTTAAAGGAATATTTTAAACAGAGGTGATTTTGCTCCTGGGGAACATTTAGTAACGTCTAAAGATTTTGTTGTTGTCGCATTTAGAGTAGAGGATTGTAAAGGACAGCTAAGCATCCTGCAGCAGAGTGTGAGACAGCACTCACAATAACTAACTCAACTCTGAATGTCAAAGGGTTTGGGGCCTGAAGCACTAGAAGCCTGTGATTTTCAGGAGGCCCCATATCAGCAGCTCCCCCTGTAAGCATTTGCAGGTGGTTCATCAACTTTCCCAGATTTCTTAAGCTCTCATCTTCTTGGTCTTGACCCACCCACGTGTCTCATAGGGACATGGGTCTTCTTTGTAACCTTTGCATGTGTGTTTGATGTGTGTGTGTATGTGTTTGTGTGCGTGGGTGTGTGTGTGCATTCTTGAGCATAAGTGTGGTCACTTGCATGCCACGGTGTGTGTGTGTGAACCTTGTGTGTAGGACCTCATCTTCCTCCTTGTTTGAGACAGAGTGTCTTGTTTGCCACTGTGTATGTCAGGCTAGCTGTCCTGGGAGCGTCCAGGATTTTCCTGTCTCTGCCTCCTATCTCCCTGTAGGAGAGCTGGGAATACAGACATACCCTACATGGGTTCATGTCTGAACTTGGGTTCTAGGTATGTGAACTTGGGTTCTCACATTTGCAAGACAAACATTACTGAGGAATCTCTCTAGCCTCTGGATACCTGCCTTATAATTAGTCAGTCTTTCCCATCTAATCCAATCTCACTAGCAAGAAGCCTTCTTCGTGTTCTCTCTCCCTCTCCCTCTGCCTCCCCCTTCCTCTCCTTTCTTTGCATATCAGATCATAGAAATATTTGCACATTCATGTTTATTGATGCTCCATTCACAATAGCAAGGAAACGGAAACAACAGAGAAATCAATAATGAAAATGTTGTATATAGAGCAAAATGAAATGAAGTTTGTTGGAAACTGGATGGACTTTAAAAGTATAATATTAAGCGAGGTGACCCAAACTCAGAAAGAAAAAAGCCTACGTGTTTTTCCTCGTATGTGGACCCTAGCCTATAATGTAGACATGTAAATGTAAACGTAAACACGTGTAAGTGTGGGCACAGATCGAAATTTAGAAAAGACATCAAGAGGGGTTAACATGAGGTGATGGAATGAAAGAGAATATAAAGCTTTTCCTCTCTTTTCCTTTTCTTTCTTCCTTCTTTATTTTTCTAGTTTTGATTCTGTAATAGCTACTCTTTGGTAGATAAATGAATAAAAATGTAGTTATTAGTGAAATTGCAAAATCCTAAATGAAGCTTCCTTGCTTCAAAATAGCCATTGGAACAGCACAAAAGTTGGTTGAGTTGAACAATATTTGGGACTGGGAACACGCCTGAGTAGTTTCCTTAAGTCAGCTGTGTGTACATAGCCACCTCATACAAACAAGCAGGCCAGCTCTTTAGACCCCAGCTGTAACTTTGTGAAGATTCGATGACACTTGTGGACGCAGAATGCCAAAAAGGCCAACAGCTACAAGGAACAATTTACCGTCATCCACTTTGGCTTGTCACAGTACAAATTAACCAGGAGCATGTTTTCAGTGTGGGTTCTAATGTACGTCCTATTCTCCTGTATCATTAGACTTTAGAATTTCTCAAACCATTCTCCCAACAAAAAACAGAAAGGGATGCTCAGAACGGTGTGTCCCTCTAGTGTCCCTCAGTTCCATGAAGTCTTGGTTTCAACAAAGGGGGGGGGCAGATAAACCCAAAGAGCATTGTCAGCTTATTCTAAAGAACTTTATGATTTGTGCCAGCGCCAGCCAACAGAGGCAGCCAGACGCCAACCTTCAGCAGCAGGTCTTGTGGAGCCAGCTGACACATCAGCTAAAAATATTTCATTACAATCATTCAGACTTTGGGGCACTCTCAAAAGGCTAGTCACAGCTAACTCTGACCATGTATATGTAAACTCTGTGCATACATAAACTCTGTATATGTAAAGCACATCCCAGAAAGAAGGAAACACAAACAGAAGCCATCTCCACAAAGCTGACTGACATGTCATGGTGAACCAAGGATGGGGCTCCATGTGACTGCCCGCTCTTGCCCTCCCTCTCTGTGCTTCGTTGTTCCCATCTGTGACCTGGCTCAGCCACCTCTTCCCTGACCAGAGGACAGAAGAAATGAAAAAGAGTCAGACACTCAGACACTGAGGAAGCTGAAGAATTATCCTTGGCCAGTAAAAACCCTATTGTAAGTCATTCCAGGAGCCTCCCCTGTCCTTAACCCAGTCAATTCACACTATTTCACAGTCTTTTAGTGCCAAGGCACTGTTGTTCCAATACCATGGCACCACCTTAGATTTACTTATGTGGTTCTTCAGTGTTTCTCGAATGTAAAACTCAAAACTATATGTATATGTATACGTATATATGTATATATGTATATGTGTATATGTGTATGTGTATATGTGTACGTGTATATGTGTATGGGTATATATGTATATATATATATTTGTTATGGAAAAATGAATAAGCATAGTCTTCATGATGCTGCAAATAAACTGACACAAACATTCCCTCACCAACCACCCCTGGTATGTCAGAATGAAGGTGTCCCTGGACCTCATAACTAATCATTTACCTCTGGTAGAAGCCATCATCTCTCCCAGAAATCTAGACAGTTAATAAAGGTGTCCGATATTTATTCTATTCCTTGGGATGACAGAATACGTCCTTATCCGTAAATGACTTTTAAACACAGCTTCAGCATCCTGAAGCATTCAGTGGCTTCATTAAGAGTTTCTCTTAAAGAGAGGGAAAAGCCGAGCTTCTCGTCCGGTTTCCAACAAGGAGAACCTGAACGTGGGCACTGTCGGGGACGTTTAGAAGAAACGCGAGCACAAGGAGCAACACACCACTCTGCACCGGTGGCACAACGTGTGGCAATTATTAAACCTAAATTAGGAGAAATCTAAAGAT
This sequence comes from Cricetomys ansorgei, assembly GCA_026225945.1. Lineage (NCBI taxonomy): Eukaryota > Metazoa > Chordata > Mammalia > Rodentia > Nesomyidae > Cricetomys > Cricetomys ansorgei. The sequence goes on from JAMJFZ010003163.1 coordinate 30,959,665, forward strand.
CTGCAGACTTTTAATTAAGAGTCTAGTGGGTTCCAGCAAGCATGTGTCCTGCAGCTGTATTCACTGGAGAAAATAGGAAAGTAATATTGTGTCCCACTGATGTTATGACCCACTCTGCGAACCCAACCCCCGACACACACACATGATTTGGGGAAATAAAAATGTTCACAAAATAACACTTTTACAATTTGAGGTTCTTGTTTGTTTATTTTTCTCCCCTCTTTCCAGGCTAAGTGCCCCCTCTTTTCTGTGTGATCTTTGGCTAAGTGCCTCTTTAACTTGGTTACACGCCCATTTGGCGGGGGAACGGGTGGGCAGCACAGAGGTAACGGTGCTGGAATGAAGGGAACAGCAACAGCCGAGCTGCTTAAAGGACCCAGATGATTAAACAATTATTGTCCTCAAAGTTCATATTTTAGAGCAAATCGTGTTTTACCCTAGACTGCGCTTCTTTATCTGGGAAACTCATCTGCCTCTGCTGGGGGTATGTGGGTCCCCTTTCTCCATGATGAAATTTCATCCTCCTGGTACCCTTTAGTCAGCAGAGGCTTCTGGTGTCTGGCCAAATGAAACAAAAAAGTTTGTACTTTCTCCCCCCTCAGAGTGCATCAATATCTAATTTCCAAACAGCCTCCTTCCTCTGGTATGATTCTGGGGCTGGAACGACTTTGTGGAGAGAGAAATGAGAGACGCTCCTCACCTTAAACATTCTTAGTTTTCAGAGGTCTTTTTTTCAAGTCCACATGCATATAATCCCAGGGCTTTCACCTTACAGTAAAGAAGTGGAGCTCACACCTGAGGAGCCTCGTGCCTCAATTCCCCTCAGCTGGAAGCTCAAGAGTTAAATCCCAGTGTCCAGCTGGGAGCCTGGGAGTTGGAGATGGAATTGAGTCCCAAGATGCCAAGGTGATCCAGAATAAAGACAGTCATCCGTGTTTACATGGATGTGAGAACAATTCACACACTGGGCTCTAAAAACAAGTGTTTGTGTTGAGATACAAGGAGGAGAGCGTGGACTAGGGCTGTGCCTGAAAACATGAGATGCTGAAAGTGTCAAATCAGACTAAGTTTGATGTTCCATACACCTTGAAGCTATCCCTCAAATGGAGCAAAAACATGATATGAGATTTAGAGAAAGGTCTGCTCCTGAGCCAAGACTCGATACTGAGAAGCAGAAGACAGTGTCTCGCTCTGGTCTGTGCTCTAAACAGCTGTCTGCACCTCTAGCCAGTTTCCTGGGGGATGCATAGAGCTGTTAAGAGTGCAAAGTTCAGCCTGTGGAGAACTGGAATGATGTCAACTGCATACACTGAAATAAATGACCGGTAGAAAGGACAGTGTGACCAGCAACGGCAGCATTGCCTGGGACTTAGGAGATGCCCCACCGTTTTAACTCTGCTCCATATTCACTGAATTGGAGTCTGCATTCTAACAAGACCCCTGCTGCAGCTCCTTGAGAGCATTCCATAATCAGTAATCCATTCAGAGTTACAGCTCCTTTCCGACCACTTTGAAGGCCCTAGAATGTGGGCTCTATGAAGCAAAGCCATTACTTTACCCCCACTTTAATAAGCCCCTGATAATGTTTCAGTGAATGTCTACACCTGATTCTGATGCATACGTACTAGATGGTCCATTTCTGGCCTCGGGAGCCATGATTCAATCTTAAGGCTTGCTCAGTTATGGGCAACATCTAAGTCTTAGATGTTAAGGTTTTCCTGATGATGTTTGTTGCGGGGAGCTAATCTCAAGGCTGGTGCCATTTTGTATGTCTCACAAGAGCTCTTCTGCTTGTGCCTCTGCCTTGTGTTTGAAATCTTTTGTGATAGTAGCACTCACTTCCGACTTCTTATCAGAGGCCCAGCGTGCAGAGCCAACATCCGTCTTATTTAATGCTACTGAATTTCCCTCAAAAGAGCCAGGGCCCGTCCTGTGTGTGACACTGCTGCAATTCACCTCATGCAGGCGTGGAGCAGCATATGGAGCAGTAGTCAACGTCCCACTGAAAATGTGAACCACGACCTAGACTGTTATCACTTTGTCCAAGTATCAGAAATAACTGAGCACAACATAAACACTCCCGTTTCCCCCATTATACTTTTCAAAGTAGATCGCGCCAGCCGCTAGCCAGGCTCGCCTTTATTGCAGCCGTCATAAAACAAACAAACACATGACGGGTTTCAAGATATTGGAAGGCAGGCTGAGACTGTAAGGAGAGAGCAATCCCCAAGAAAAATCTCAGCATTACTTACATTCTTTCATCTGCGGGGTGTGTAAGAGCCTCGCATGGGGCTCAAACGAGACCCACTGCGCTCAGTATTTGTACTTTCTCACTCAGAAAAGGAAGCAGCCTCTTGACCCTCCTCTCCAAATCTAGAGTTTGGCCCCCTTCCACGCTGGTCGTCTCTGACACCATCACACAAGGTAGCCATGCTCACCGGCTGTCACCCACAATTCCACCCCCTTTCACCCTCACGTGGACCCATTGGATCAGAAGGTTTCTTTCTTTCCTTTTCTTGGCCCTATCAAGAGGTGTGGTGACCCAAGAGGAAATGTGTGGATTTGGGAGTGAGATGCCAATAATCTCAAATCCCAACCCTGTTCCCTGGCTACCTGATGACTTGGGATGATTTGTTTAACGTCTTTATATCTCAGTTTTGTCCTCTGTAGAATGTTCCACTGGGTTAGAAAGTTGACAGCATCAGTTGATAGCATTACTGCTCTTCCTGAGGACCTGCTTTCTGTTCCAGGCATCAGCATCAGGCAACATTATCACCTGTAAAGACCCAATGACACCCTCTCCTGGCCTCCACTGGCACCCATGTAGCATACACACAGACGGACAGACACACACACACACACACAGACACACACAAACAATAAAATATACCTTTAAACTTTTTAAAACAAAAAAGTTCTATATTAGTTGTTCTTAAAGTTTAAAAAGCTAGCTAGTTACAGGGTTGGATGAATGGCTCAGTGGTTAAAATGGATGGCTCTTCTAGAGGACCCAAGTTTGATTCCCAGAACCCACACAGAAGCACACAACCATCTGTAACTTCAGTTCCACTGGATCCGACTATCTCTTCTGGCTTTTCAGGGTATCAGACATGTATGCGGCACACAAACATACACACAGGCAAAACACTCATGTACATAAAATAAACAATAAATATATATTTTTTAAAAGCTAGCCCTTTAAGCATAAAGTTGGTGACCCATGCCTTTAATCCCAACAGTAGGGAGGCAGAGGCAGAGGCAGAGGCAGAGGCAGAGGCAGAGGCAGAGGCAGAGGCAGGCAGATCTCTATGAGTTCAAGGTCAGCCTGGTCTACCAAGTGAGTTCCAGGACAGCCAGAGTTCCAACCAACTATTCCAAAACTATTTCCATCACCAGTCCCTGCTAATTAAGTTTCTACAGGGATCTTTAGAAATTAGATCTGTCAAGAGATAGGTGTGGCGACAATATGGGTCCCCATCTCACCTCATATGTGAAATTAGACTCACCTGTATTTCAGTTCTTTCCTCCCTTCCTCACAGAAAACACACTTGGAAACCAACCAGTGGAATCAAAAACCTGGGACAGAATATGTATTATTAAGGGAAAAACAGTCCCAGTCTGCAAGTCATAGGAAAGTTGGGTCACTTCAAGTCACTCACTTCTCTCTGGGCTTCTGTTCCCTCATCTACACGCTGGAGATAACCGTGGCTCCATCAGAGTTTAGTAGAGATGGAGCCAATGTCAGTGGATCTAAAACAGGAGGTGAGTAAGGGCCAGGCTCCCTTCTGTCTCTTGTCTTTTAAAAAAGAGTCAGGAAGAAGGTTGACATCACTACCTGCTCCTTGAGCAAGGACAGCCACTCCTAAGGCACCGGCTAGGTGATAAATGGAGCTATTCCTTAGCATAAATATTTTACAACAATGTCACTTTAATGCTCCCCAAGAGCACCTGCTATCTATCCCACAAATTGGACCCTCTATGGTATAACTCATCAAGAAGTACTTCCTGGGTTGCTTAAGTGAAGGACGGCCATTCCAACCAATAAAGCAGATACTAAACAAAACAAAACCCATGCTGTGACTTTAACAGTTGATCAATTTGCAGATCAAGAGCTTTAATTCTTCTCAGCTTTGGCCTGACAGGAGGAGGCAAGTTTCCACTTTCAGAGAGGATTTGCTTGGGGAAGAAACAAAAGCTGAAATTGGCCCTTTTTACCCATTTGTTCCATGGCTATGGATCCAACCAAATATGGACTAAAACTATTGGGGAAATGGCCAGGCTGTGGTGGCACACACCTTTAATCCTGGCACCCAGGAGGCAGAGGCAGGCAGATCTCTGTGAGTTTGAGGCCAGCCTGCTCTACAGAGTGAGTTCCAGGATAGCCAGAGTTAGAGCAGAGAAACCCTATCTCAAAAAAAAGAAAACATTGAACCAAAAATCAAAACAAAATGTAAAATCGTGTATCGAACATCTACAGACTTTTCTCACGACTCTGCAAACAGGATAGCATAAGCACTATGTTTATTGCATTTACATTACACTAGATACCACAAGTACTTTAGAGATGGCTTAAATTATATGGGAGGATTAGGTAGATTATATGAAAATGCTACACCTTCTTTCAAAAGGGGATTTGAATATCTGTAGATTATGGTGTCTGTGGGTGTCCTGGGAGCAAACCCCCATAAGGGATGACCATAAATTCATTAACTGTAAACAGTCACATCTGAGCTAACAGGTTGAGTGCGAGAGCTTTGTTCCTGGATGTTTTATTTTCACTTTGCTTATCTGATGTACAGTTTGTGGAAACTGACCTTCTGAGTCCAGCTGGAGCTGGGAGCACACTGTTAGTGCGAGCACATGGAATGAGCAGAGTGAGCGAAGCAGGGAGCCTGGGTCTGCGCTCGGGCTCAGTGGCCTGCCTGCCTGGGCTCACTGGAGTCTTTTCAGCTCACAGAAGCTGGGCTTTTGCTATGGTTTGGATATAGTTCACTGTGTTTCCCTGGAGGGTCCTTGTGTTAAAGCAGTACCGGGAAATGGTAGAACCCTCAAGAATGAGGCCATGGGTACCTCTCACGATTCATGTGTTTACCATCATCTCTCACTGTCTCTCAGCTCCTGGACAACTTACCCTTGGAGGAAGAAAGGGAGATGCGGGGTTGTGTTCTCCTCCACGTTCACAAGTTAAAGTACTCGACTACCCAGACTTCAGAATGTGGTGTGTTTATCACCATCATCATCATCATCATCATCATCATCATCATCATCATCACTTTGTTTTTTCCAGACAGGGTTTCTCTGTTCTAACCCTGGCTGTCCTGGAACTCACTCTGTAGACCAGGCTGGCCTCAAACTCACAGAGACCCTCCTGCCTCTGCCTCCCGAGTGTGTGCTGGAATTAAAGGCGTGTGCCACCACCGCCCAACCCTCACAATGTGGTGTATTTAAAAATAGGATTTTAAGTAAGTAATTATATTAAAGCAAGGTATTAGGCAGGTCCTTTTCTAATCTGATGGTGTCCTTCTAAGAAGAGTCAGTTAGCACACTGGTATGCATAGACAGAAAGGCAGCTGCCTGAGGACAGAGAAGAAGGGGCTACATGCAATCCAAGAAGAGAGGACCCAGAGGAAACCAACCCTGTCCACCCCTTGACCTCAGGACTTCCAAGACTTCTGGAAGTCTTTCCACATAAACACCCAGTTTGTAGTATTTTGGGATGACAGCCACATGCATACAGGTGGCATGACCTTCATCTATATTTGCACTTGACTTAATGGGATACTGGGACTTTCTAAATGCCCAGTCTTCTTGGAAAGATAAGTCATTTCTCTACAGCTTTGGGATGGTGAGGGTAGTGAATTTTCCTTTGGAAAGTATTATAATCTGCTACTTCGACGGTTTCTCCCTTGTTTAAAATTTAACACCTAGAAAATACTTGTTCATTAGATCTAAGCAGTCAAATTGTCCATTTGAGCCGATGCCTTTTAATAATTCTAAATCGAGAAATTTGCCCTTCAGGACGTTGGGGCTCCATAAAAATGGCGCCGTTGCACAGTCATGCTCGTTGCCATTGAGCTCAGCTGTCTCTGAGAGTTTGGGATATGCGTGACATCTGTGGCCTGGCTAGGACAATTCCCCGTGTCCCTTTGTAACCTGATGCCTTTGTCACAGTGAAAACCTCCAGCCAGGAGGAAAGGTACTAATTGAAGGCATGTGGTTTCCAGTCCTTTAGGGAGGAAGCTCTTCTGAGGGCCCTCCCACCTCTGCCTCTGTCAGTCAATCAACAGGCCACAGGCAGCCAATGGAGTGCAGAGCAGCAGCAAGAACGGTTGGAGAAAAATAGAGAAATCTGAAGGAATGAATACCCCACTGGCAACATCATTGCAAATTAACCAAAAGAAAGAAGATCAGGGGCAAAAAGGACCATTCCTTCCAGACAGCCCTACCATGCAGCCTGGCCTGACTAATGCAACCCTCTCCTCCATAATGAGTTTAGGGTTTCCCCTTATTTAGCCCACAATACTACCCGTTTTCCCTGCTTACTGGTTGCTAGGGAGCTGATTCTGGTGGATGATGCCAGACATTAAACACACACGCACATGGACACACACAGGCACACACGCCTACCTGAAGCTAATTTGCCCACAGTTGCTATGGTCTCAGTTATTTTCTCTAACCTTCCTTCCAATCTTTTCTTCAATTGCCACAGAGTGTAGAGTTGAAAACTTGACATTTCCTTTGAATTAAGGCTGTGAGTTAAGTGGACATTTTCCTTAGGATAGATGGCTATTCTGGGCCTCCCCACAGCTAGTCACTCCACAGCCTGCGATCTCACCTGTTCCTTCCACAGGCCCACTCTCTGCTTGAAATTTGCTAGCAGGTCCTCAATAAAGAAATAGCACTGATTGCTCATTAAAAGCAAGAGAGAAAGCAATTAAAACACAAAAGGCAGAGCAAAGCTTAACACTCACAAGTTGAAAGTTGAGCAAGCATTCTTGAAGGCTGGAAACCCACAGAGAACATGGGACAAGGAGCAGGAGGTGAGCACCCCAGTCAGAGGAAACGAGCCTGCAGATGGATGGGGCCTCCCTGGCTCAGGGGGAGGAACCCAAGCAGGCAGTGGAACCACAGCAAGCCTGCTGCCTAACATTTAGTTTTTCAATTTCATTTCATTTCAATTCAATTACATTCAATTAGTTCATTGAAGTGAGCTAAACAGGAGTAGTATTTCCTTTAAAAAAAAAAAATTGTTTCCCTTTTATTTTTTTCCTCTTAGCAAAGCTCATATTTTAGACAGGGCAGGCTTTCATAAGGATGGAAATTCTGCAGAGAAATAGGGCTCAGCTTGCAAGGACCCCAAACTTGATCTCAGGATCTTCTATTGCTTTCCTGAAATTAACCTCAGACCAAGGGGCTCTGCACCGCCACTTTGCACTGGCCAAGGCAAATTACTGATTACTAGGGCACAGACCCTCTAGCTGCCTCTACCCCACTCCCAGAAATCTGGCCATGACCCCCTTGCATGTGTACTGGCCCTCTCCCTCTCTCCCTTCCTGCCCTTCTGCCTCTCCCCTCCCCCCTCCTGACCCTCTGCCTCTCCCCTCCCTCTTGCCTTCTCCCTCGCTGGCAGAGAGCTGTGCTGAGGCCTTGCTGTCCTTCTCCTTGCAGTTGCAAGACAAATCAAGGGTCCTACAGGTGTCTGCCTCCTTTCCCTTAGTGTACAGACTCTGCTGGACTAGATTACTCGGCTGCTCTGCCTCCTAAAAACCAATAGGAGTAAATTCCCTTTGTTCTCAGGAATTAGATGGAAGGCTTTCCTCTCCTTCCCACCATTGCTGCCAGTGGTTATGGTATTCTGTCTCTTCTGATGTGGTACAGGAACTACAGACTGTGTCTCTCCCTTCAGGACCCTCATCCTGTTATACATTGTAACTGTCTCTCGGAATGCAGCTCCGTTGGGACCTGAAGGGCCTGCTCACCCACTTCAGATCTTCAAATACAGAGTTCTTCTGGAGGCAATTATATGTCAGCTCCTTTATGTGAACCTGTATATGAAGTTACAGTATCAAAGATTCTTGCCTTGGTCAAATTCTGGGCAAACTACTGAATATTCTCTGTCTGTGAAACCCAGTTTTAGTCAACAAGTTTGCATAGTCAATTTAGCAAGAACCATCCACCCTCAGATATCTGATCCTCCTCCATTGTGCATAGTAAGAGAGCAGTGTCAAATTAACATATTAAAGAAGACAGTTGACTAAAAGCACTGGAAACTGTTCTTCACCAGGACCACATGTAAAAAACGGAGCATGAGAGAAGGCACGTGCCACGTAAATGACCTATAAATGGCCATGAATCTCATGACCTAGCACTTGTAAACTTGTGAACACATCCTTTTTCCTCAGCTCGTGGGCCCACTCCCATTCTCAGAATGGTTTCCTTTTTCTTAATGAGCTCTCTGTTTCTACATCTAACTATGCATCCTTGGTGCAGTTCTTCTCCCCAAGACCCAAGAAGCTGGAAATGCCAGTAGATGCCCTGGAGACTTGGATGGGAACCTGTAACAGCATCCCTTGGGATGACGATCACGCTGGCCTGTCTTCAGCAGGAGTCCTATTAGGATAATTTATCCAGAATCCCACTGTTACAGCTAATCTTGATTGTCAACTTGACACACCTGGCAAGAGGGAAACTCGATTGAGGAATTGCCTCCACCGGATTGGCCTGTGGCACATCCCTGGGGATATTTTCATGATTGCTAAACGATGTGGGAGGGACTAACCCACTGTGGGCGGTGGCATCCCTATGCAGGCGGTCAGGACTTTATAAGAAAGGTAGGTAAACATGAGCCTGGGAGGCAGCCAGGAAGTAGTCTTTCTCCATGACCTCTCCTTTAGTTCCTGTCCCCAGGTTCCTGCCTTGACTTCCTGCTCTGGCTTTCCTTGATAACTGACCTGTAAAACCAAAGCTCTTTCCTCTCCAAGTTGAGTTTGATCAGTGTCTTCTCATAACAACAAAGCAAACCAGGACCTCCTATTGCTGCTAATATTTCCACTTAGTAATTTTCCTAACTCTTGACCATTTCAATGCCTTGGCTCTTGATCTCTTTCTATCTTCAGTGTTTAGAGTTGTACCCAGTATCTCTCTCCTACTGTAAAGCCCCATTGCAGTGGTCCCTAAGCCACTCCAACGGTTCTGAATAGCCTATCTTCCTGAGCTAGAACAAACCTCAGTGGATATATTTTCTTTAGTATTCTAGTCTGCCCTGCTACTAGACTCAGTAAAAGGTTCAACCGAATTTGTCCTTTAAATACCTTGTTCCAGAGCTCAAGCCCGGGTAGCCTCTGCTCCAGATATAGATCCTCGTTTGGCGTCAGTTGCCAATAGGATCAGAGTTGGACCAAAGGAAGATTCATGACTGATTAGAAGTTAAAATAAAAAGCCTAGGTGGAATTTCCTAGGAAGATTTTTGGTTGACCCTAAGTATCTGTGTAGAAATGAATCTCCTCTCAGATTGTTCTGCTCCTGGGCAAGTAGCAAAGAACTACTATCACCACAGAACAATGTACCAAGCAATAAAATTCATCCTAGGTGTTAATTAGCTCAATATTTATCTCATCTAATATGCAAATTAAGACACTGTGGTCTCATTAGCGTCATCTGAATTTCCTTTAAGCAAAACTAAATCTCCTGCCAATGCAAGAAACAGAGAAAAAGGAGGAAAAAAAACAAACATCAGTATTTCTCTTTGAAGCTAATGAGGATGTGATTTGGTTCTTCCTTTGTTATGAGGTAGCAAGTTAGGAAAAACACATTTTAAATATGCAAAGTATGGCCTGACCTCATCTATCAGAAGCAAGAGCACAGCCTTGACAATGTGTGGTTACTGGGTTTTCTGCATTGGGCTTGTCCACTGGATCAGGGTCTCGGGAGCAGATGGGGGAGTTTGCAATGAGCTTGCAGTGGGAGAGGTTAAGAAAGAAAGAAGATACTGCTTTTAGGAGCCCACTCGGGGAATAGATGTTACCCCCATGATGGGAGGGACAGAAGACTATTGTTTTTGATGCTATGAATCTTCAAACTAAGAAACCATGTCTCAAATTCACAAGAGCAAAAAGACTTAAACGCACAAGTTCTGTTCCTTCTGTCTCCCCATTTTAGGGTTTTAGAAGTGTACGACAATAACGAGTCATCAAATACCCACATTGTGTCCCAAAAGGGAAGCCACGTGTTCTGGAGACGTAACAATGCCACAAACTGATTACTCTAGAAGTATCTCCAACATTTTCAGTTTGGACAAGCTACTCAGAAGTCTATGTTAGCCAGGCTCAGGATATTGCCCCAAGATATTGTCATCAGAATTAAAATCTAGGTTACTACATCACAGGTACTGGGCCCCACAAACAGCACTTGGGAGTCAAAGGCAGGTGGATCTCTGTGAGTTCGAGACCAGCCTGGTCTACATAGTGAGTTCCAGGACATCCAGAGTTACAACAGAGCAACCCTGTCTTGGAAAAAATTTAAAAAGCAGAACATGCTTTTAGTGGCAGAACTGAAGTCTCCCCACTCATCCTCTTCCTCGCTATGTCTTTCTCCCTGTTCAGATCCCCTATCGTGTTATTCCTTGAGAAATCCTGAAAGAGATTTGCCTCATCGCCCTTTCCTCTTACCTAGCCCCTTTCCTCTCCGTCCCCAGCCCTAACACAGGCTGTAGACAAGTTAGTGGCAAAGCCTCAGACTTATCCAAAGACCAGTCCATCAACATGAGAAGATGGACACTCAACCTCAAATCTGTGTCTTGAGGGTCTCGGGCTGCAAAAACCTCTAGTAGAAATAGAAAGTATGACAGACAGGCTCTGTGCTGAGAGGACGCTCAGCTCTCCAGGGCTGGTGCCTCTTTTTCTTTTGAAGGAGCAAACATTGCAGTGGACTCTTTCCTTTCACAGCGGTTCCTATGTTTTCTTAAATCACCTTTCTACAAGCTAAACCTCACACTGATACACAGAACCAAAGACTAAGAAAGGGAGCTACAAAGGCCATCGCATGTTTTAGATTCCATAAAGCTGAAGATTATTTAGCATTTAATGTCTTCCTTAGAACCTAGAATGCTACCCCGGAAGGAGCAGATGCCAATCTTGCAACAACAACAAACCACCTAAGAAATGGTGGTAGGATGGGGGGCAGAGAGAAAATGAGACAACTTTAAAGCCGTGTCTTTTCATAATACAACTACAGCAGACACCCCAAATATACATACCCCTTCCATATGGATTCTTTTGAGCTGCTGATTTGAAACACGACAGCCACACCAGAGGCCCTGAGAAAGTTACTCTTCTGTAAGAGGTATTTACGGGAATAAAGGACATCAATGTAAAGATGCTACCCTCTCTACACCGGTGGGAAGAACTAGATCACTGCACACCACGAATCCATGAGAAGGAATCCTCCCAAGTTACGACTGCATAATAAACCTCACTTTTATTTCACAGCGCTTCACCTTGTCTCAATCAGGGCTTGCTCATCCCTATCCCGTCGCTTCAAAGAAAGCTATATTCAAGCCCGAAGGCTAAGACACCTCCTAGAAATCTAGAGATTTACTTATTTTGCTTTGTTATTTCCAAAGGCATATAGAACACATTCTTATATTAAACATCTATTTTTTTTCCTCAAATTCATTTACCTTTTGTTTAAGGAAGCCTCTGTATAGACACAAGCAAGGGGAAGGATGAAATGACTTTTCTTCCCTCACAATACTCCTTAGCTCTCACTTCCCCACTAACTCAGGGAGACATTATTTTATCTCTTTTTTGGCAGGTGATGGCATTTGGTTCAGGGTGGTAGGTCACTAGACCAAGGTCATGCAGTTGAAATTTTGCCCAGGCAGAACAGATAGATCAAATGAACATGGCAGGCCACAGGGAGTCAGTCTAATTAGTGAGGCGTCCTGCAGGCAGTAATGGAAAGGTTGAAAGGGTAGCAGACTCCATCTCCCCCTGCACGTCCCTGTGGACCCTCTGCTTCCTAAGGCCACAAGCCTTAGGTGGTCCTTTGCTCTCTTCCCTCTCCCGACTTTGACAAGTTATTTGAGAGCCGTGTTGTGAACACAGTCTTCTCTCCAGGGCAGGAGAGAGACCTGTCTGCATTCCAACACTTCCTGGGCCTGAAAACTGAAAACCACTTCTGCAGACAGACAGAAGCTGATTTCCATATGTGGCAAGTCGTGTCAAATGTCACTGCCGTGGCACAGGAAGAATTCTCTGCTTTGGTGACCAGGGACTAGCAATAGAAGCAGGAAGACTGCTCTCAGAGGCTTTGAGAGGAAGCAGGAGGAAGAGGCCACGGCCTTCTTATGACCTTTGGCTCATAAATGACAGAACCCTCAGAGTGCTTCTGTCTGGTTGGATTCTACAGCGAGGAGCTAAGCCATTACCTAGAAGCCGAGCAGCGGGGCAGAAGGCGAGGCAAACGGATGTGTCTAGGTCACGGTGGGGGCTTGTGACACTCCTTCCCTCACTGCTATGAATCCAGAACCAAATGGGGGACACATGGGCCCTTGTGAATCAGAACATTGTGTGGGTGTGAACAGACGTTCTGAAGCAGCGGGGTCTTTATGCCCCATACTAGAACTTCAAGGGTGCTTTATTTTCATATGTTTAAAAAATGTAATTACGTCATTTTGTCTTCCGTTCCCCCCCTTCAGCATTTCTCATTTCCCCTCTGTCCAACCCCTCATCTCTCCCCCAATTCTCAAACTGATAACTGATACCCTCTTTTCTTACACACACACACACACATACAGTACATATGTACACACCTATAAATAAAATCTACTGAATCTATTATTGTTGATTGTGTATATAGGGTTTCAGGACTGACAATTTTGTATTGAATAACCAGTCATGGAGCTGATCCCTAGGTGAGGCTAATTCTCCCTCTCCTAGCAGTCCTTAGGTGCCTATAGTTCTGTCTGGAGAGTGAGACCCCTGAGACTTTCACTCCCCTGTGTCAGCATGTCTATCGGCATTGCCATTGTGCTGGTCTCATTTACACGGACATGTCTAAGAGAGGCAGATATACAGCAAATGTCCCGGTTTTCTGGCTCTTACAATCTTTCTGCTCCCTCTTCTGAGATCTTCTCTGGTGCTTTCTGTATGGTCTGGACACCTTCTCATCCACTGAGCTCCACCTCACGAACCAAAGAGTATATATGCTCACGGAGTAGGAAGACTGAAGCTCCCAAAGGCAAAAATGGCTCTGAGAGCCAATGAGCCAAGGAAGCAGGGTGGAAACTGTGTGCAAACATGTTAGCACGCTCCTTGTGTTATCACCATTAAATGGGCATTGTTGTTCCCATTTTAAGGACTGAGAAACTGAGACTAAGCATGCCAAAGAAGGGAAGAGTGTTGGGACATTGTTGAGTAACTATCACAATGTTAAGTAAACAGCACAAGATGACTTGCCTGTGAAAACAGCACCCCATCCCTGTCCCAGGACCAGGAATCTAGCAGCAGACTGGGGACAGAGCAGGGCTGAACTTAAGCTGGACTCATCCCATGCCAAGGGCCAGAGGTGGATACAGAAGGGGCAGCTCATTGCCTGCCCTCTGGAGTGTGAATACCGTGGGTTTTGTTGTTGTTGCTGACTGGCCCTGAACGGTGGTGGTCACCGCGCCTCATCCTACCACTTCCTGGGATTACAGATGTGCACCACCACACCTGGCTGAAAATACTTTTTGAAGCCTAATGTTGCATGGCGTTCCTGTGTCTTTTGTTGTTTGTATGCCTGCTGATTGATGATATGCTTGGTTTCTTTTTTTTCCCCCATTCAATAAACTTGTTAACATAAACTTGCTCTCAGAATGATTGCCTTGGGTTTCTTTAAATTATGTAATAGATTTTGCAAAATGAAATATACATGAGGAATAGGCAAGATATAAAACAAAATCATAAAACCCAGGCCCCACGTGAGGACCTCTTGCCTTGAGAAGTAGATCGTCATTAACATGCTGGACGCTGAATGCTGTGCTCTCAGAATTTGACTCCTAGCAATCTAGTCCATGCGACTAATTTTAATGAAATCCATTAAAAAATTATATTTCATTGGATGTTATAGATCTGAGTGATTCATTGGCTCCTGTCCCCATTTCACAGGCAGAGATGTCAACCCCAGAGGGATTAAAATAAATCAGTCTGCCCACTGCATGTGTTTGCAAGAGCCAGGATGTAGACTTGGGTCACCTCGTGCCCCTGGAGGTGTTTCATTGTACAATTCCAGGACCCCCCCCCTCTTTTCTGGCAAGATGGAGATTGGTGCCCTCTTTCCAGGGCTGTGTGCTGTGGGACCTATCAGACTCCTGCTTCTACCTTTGTGCTTTGCACATATAGTGGAGTTGTATTTCAAGTGTCTGCCAGAACCCAGGGCCCACTTTTTCGGAAATCTGACACTGCTGTTTGTTTTCTTTCCTATTATTCTATTGGCCACAGTGAGCCTATTAAAAATTCCTCCACATAGAGTACCATCCTGCGCAAATTACACTTCACGTTACAGTGGAAGTGTCGCTTTTTCTTCATTGTCCCAGTACCCAGAACAATACACAAGCACTGAATGATCCAAGAGTTTGGAAGATGAGGGTGATGGAGTTGAAATCGGATTTGAGCTGTTAACCAGGGATACTGTGAATGTAGCTGCATTCACTCGAACAGGAGAATGGGATTTAAATGCAGCAGAAGTAAGGGAAGGGGGAAGGAGGGATATGCTCCTGAGCACTGATAACAAGCCAGTGCCCAAGGGAAGGCTTTCCATACGTGCTTCTGAATTCAACTGTCCCAGCAGCCCTGGCAGCAGTGAACTGTAATCCTCACTTTACAGACGCAGGCATTGAAGACGTAAGTACCAGAATACAGGAGCTGGTCCGTTTGTTGGCCTGCACGGCAAACAATTTTCTTCTGAGCCAAGCTCCTTGCTCCTTCAGAATTACGAATCAATTACATATGGCTTGTCAGAGGAGAAACTCATCGAGCACCTAGTGAGTGTGAAATGTTCAGATGAGAGAAGAATCTGAGTCTGAGGACTTCCTACCAGAGCACAAAGCCAGATCTCCAAAGTGTAGAAGGGACGTCATCTGCCACTGGTTCTTAAAAGAAGAAGCAACCAGATGATGACTCTCAAGGAAGCCTCTCACTTCCAACACCTCCCCTTCTGAGACATTCAGACTGTGGAGAGAGCTCATGTCCGCACACACATCCTCACGAGTTTACACGCTGACTTATAAAAAGTCTGAATAAGTCTTTCATCTTTGAATAATTGAGATTTATTGAAAACTTGCAGATAGAGTCAGGAAAGTTCTCACATACCTTTCGTCCAGTTTCCCCTCATGTAGACATCTTCTAGACGTATGGAAGGTTTGTCAAAATGAAGATATTAATTAACATCGAAACAATAATGCTAGCCATGCTACAGGCTGTATTTGGATATCACTGTTTCGGCTCACATATTTTTTGATTCCAGGACACAATCTAGAATATTAGATGCTAATTTAATTATTTTAAGTCTCAATTGAAACATCCTATTTGTCCACTAACTAAATAATGAGAGTCTCCAGAAGGCAAGGACCCCAGGAAAAAACCCAGAAGGTTTGTGGTCACTAAATATGTGTAACATGTCAGCTGTTAGAAGGGGCTGTCACTAATAGAGTTCCATAGGCTGCCACTGCTCCCCAATTCTACCCATCTACACTGCTAAAATGGTAACTGAAAAACCTTTCTTTAAATCTACAGAACCCAGAGCACAAGATGATGTCATAACGCCCCTCCTTAGTCTTTAGCTCTCTGAAGATGTCTGTGTGAAAATTATAAGATTCAATTTCAAGAGGTGAGCCTCCATAAGAGGAAAGGAATAGGATCAAAATACATTATATATACAATATTTAGATATGAAAATGTTTCAACAAATACAACATGGTATTCACAGAAAGCCCTTCAAACTCCTATCTTCCCTAAAGTTCAGTTTTGAGGCAATGACTTTTCCTATAGTCCCAACATTGTCAGCTATTGACCAAACCTGACTGCTTCTTATCGGTCCTGTCTCTTGAATATTGTCCTTCAACTGGCAAACAGCCATGACCACTTACAAGTTACTCAGCAATACAGACTTACCAAGCATGTGTGAAAGTACATGTTATCAATCTATGGGAAGGCCTAAAAATGGCACCAATACCACAGAACCTCCTTTACCCATCCCCTATATACATTTCTGCTGTAATTAAATCAAGAGAATCCACATACGAAGTCATAAGCTGTGTATTGTGGTGTTGTATACACACACACACACACATTCTCTCTCTCTCTCTCTCTCTCTCTCTCTCTCTCTCTCTCTCAGTAAAGGGACACACAGTATCCATTTAATATAGAAACATATAAAGGAATATATTCCATTACTAAGGATGTATTTCAAACCAACTGAGAGATGCTAGACAATTCAGTGAATGCTTGAGAGCCCCTGGCTATTCATTTGACATAGCCGATTTGATTACTACCTAGTTCCTACCTAATACCATTCACAAAGTTCCAGAATTATTAAAGGGTCAAATATTGAACACGTTAATATATCGAATGGCTAGAAGAAAGAGGAATGTATTTCTAACATTGAATAGCGTCAGACCTTTAAGCACAAATATTATGAAAGGAAAAAACTCAACATTGGATTGCAAAGTGAGATGAAAAACACTCTCAAAATACATAGCAGTCCGAAGATTGATAATGGGAACACCTAAAAAATGCCTGATCGATAAGTAAAGGCCTAAATATACTAACAGAAAAATGACCTGAGGATCCATATTGGCAATTCACAGAGAGAAGCACAATAGTCAGTGACACTGAAGCACATTTACTTCCCCCTGGTCATCAGGACACAACATTCTGAGCAACGGTGAGAAGCCATTTTCATTTTGGTTGCCATGGGTCAAACAAATGTGAATAAGCATGACATTTCGGTAGGGGGCGGGGAACAGGATCTCTGCCTGGCTTTGAAGACCTTGAACGGACTGAACTATTAGAACAGCAGCAGAAGCAGGCTCACCCAGCGATGACTCCGATTTAACCATCAAAGGCAAACGCCCCGATGCAGACAACCAACGGTTGGAGTATCTCCAAGAGGACCGCGCGTAGAGGCTTAGGCTCCAGCTGGACGCTGTTGTGTAACGTAGAGTCTCCAGAAAGATAGGACTTTGCAGGGGCCTTCAGATCACTGGAGGCCTGCCCTGGGAGAGGATATTGGAACCCAAGCCTCCTTCTTCCTGTTCTTTCCCCCTAAGTATTAGCTCTGGTGTTCTAACTCCATCATGTACTCTTACCTGATACACTATTTCCCTCAACCCCAGAGCCTAGAGGTAGTGTTTCTGCCTCATCTGGGGGTTCAGAACCTTTAAAACTGTGAGTCAAGATCAACCTTCTCTCTCTAGTGGTTGATTTTGCAGATAACTGACTAAACTTACAGAAATCGGGCACAGTTTTTCTCTTTGCAGCCTCTAACTGGGTCCATATGGAACCGGAGAGATGGATGTCGAGCTTCCAGCCTCTCTCTATTCTGCAAAGCAATTTGTTCTAGAGTGTAAAGACCCAGGTTGGACACGGGGTATTAGGCAAGAAGGTAACTCAGAAGCTGCAGCCTCAAGTCAGAACTTTCTCTAGAGAACCAATGTTGTTTGGTTCAGGGGGGAATGAATTAAAAACGGGAGAAGCATTAGGATGTTTCCCTGGTGGGTACCATGTCCCTGTGTGCATGCACCGTGTCCAGGTGTTTCTTTCCCATCCTCACTAATTCCCATCCCCAAACTAATGGCAGACCTCCAAAATCGGCATATAAGAGATCTGGCAGAGAGGCAGAAGGACTGCAGCTTTAAACATGGTGAAGCTGTTGCTACCAGCTCCTCCCACTGACTGTATCAGTCCCTCCCACTGACTGTATCAGCCCCTCCCACTGACTGACAACCTATAGTCCAGCCTCAGAGACCTTGCTGGGAAAAAACCTTGGTCCCCGAGTTCCTTAGAGCCAGCTGTCAGGGTCTATCCTCAACCTGCCTGGAAGAAGTACATCTAATGCTACTTTCAGGAAGGGCTGCCCCCCCTCGCTCTCCTAACCCTCCCTCCATTCATTACAGAGCCTGAACACCCAGAGGCCCTGACACAGCACCCACAGGAACAGTATTTTGTCTTCTGCAGGAGCCACTGTTGCTATCCCGGAAAAAGGCCAAGCATTTTGGGCTCTGTTAAGGAGCCTTGCATGACTTATGAGGTTTATTTCAAGCCGAGCAGTGCCTTTCCTATGGTGCTAGGCCTCCTCCTGGCTAGGGACCTGGACAATTATATGCTGGAAGATTGGCTGGCAAGAAGCTGGGAGGCTCTCTCCAAACTGCAAAGCAATTTGTTCCGGAATCTGAAGTCCCAGGCCAGTAGTGGGGATATTGGGCAAGAGGGTACTGAAGACTTTAAAGACGTTGTTAGGGAAGTAGCTCAAATATCTTCAAATCTGTGCCGAGGATGTCACACAGAGGGCGTACAAGTAGTAAAGTTCGTGATCTCCGAAGGACAGTGGCTTACATTGGTCAGAAGGCTTGGCAGCTGAATATTCAACCCCATTTTAGCGGTCAGAACACTCTGCTGTTACTGGTGCTAAATTCTCTACAGATACTGTGTTCTCTTGTCTATACTGACAGTAGATCATCCCACTGTCCTGCACTGTGTTTCTTCCTCATGAGACTCAGTCTGAAAACAAACAAAACTACTGTTGATTTGATGCATGGGACAAGATTTCAAAGGATGTAGCTGTCTGCTGGTGGATCTGTCAACTTGGATGGGTTGAGAAGCACCTGGGAAGTTAATAAAGCACATCTCTTGGGGTAGCTGAGGGCCTTTTCAGACAGGATTAAGTCCTGAGGATTCTTATCTAGCCAATCCATGATCCCTTGTTGGAATCTTAAAATGGCGACGTTCTTGGGAGGTGGTGAAAAATAGGAAATGGTACCTGGCTGGAAGAAGCAGATCACTGGAGCTGTACGTTCACAGGGTATGGATCTCTCGCCCTGTGCCCTTCTTGTATTCTTTGTGCTTTCTGTTTGCCAGGAGTGGAAAAGCCTGCTCTACCACACAATTCCACTGTCGTGATGTCCTACACAAGTATACGGGGCCAGGAACTAGGCAGGCCCAATCCAAGGTAGCCTCAGCAATAACTCCACAGTGCCAGGGAGCCTCTGACTGGGAAGCTGTCTTAGGCCAAGTTCTCATCCCTCCCTGGGACCGCCATCCCATCCTCCCACACTGCAGAAAGAGAGAAACTTCAGTGCCTATGCATTTCTTCATGCAGATTTCCCCAGGCTCTGACCTTGTCCTGTCACTCAGGTTTCATCTACTGTGGCTTTAAATCCAACACACCCTCTAGGTTCCCCAGACACACAATACTACTAGGCCCCCGAGGTGCAGTTCCAACACAGCCACCTGTTTCGATGAGTTGCTTCTACTGTAAACCAAGCCATTTATGTAGATTCTAGTAACCCTTCACCATCCTGAAAACTTCATCTCCGTTGCTCCTCCCTGGAGTGCCCTCAGATGTCCAATACCTCAGATACACGCTACGGGCATCTCCATCTCAATGAACTGCTTATGCATGGGCCACTAGCTGTCTCGCTGCCTTGAGAACCCTATGTCCAGATGCTTCCCAGACTCTGCTTCACACTCAGTGGAAGACAGAAAAAGAGATCCTTTGAGCAGCGAAAGGCATTGGGAGGTTAAGGATAGGAACCAAAGATAGTGGTCAGTGCCGTTTTGCAGGTGGGATTTAATGAAGGACAGAGAAGAGCTTCCAGGGCCTGGACTCCCGGCTGTGAAAGTACAGAGAGGAACCTCCCTGGAGTGTGAAAGAGTAGAGACTGTCAGTCTCTTGGGCCTCCCAGGGACTGAGAGGTGACCCTGGATACTACGGAGGCTGGCACGCAAACCCACAGGGCCACTCGTTCTGTTGCGGTCTACCTTAATATGCCGTGGAAGAGGGCAGGTAACACAAAACCTGGGCAAAGGCATCCCAGATACTTTCCAGGGGCCACAGCTGTATCAAATCAGAAAGCAGACAGCTTGGTGTACACACAGGTTGGAGATTAGACTTGTGAGCAGTCTCCTTTGGAACCCTGCTCACACCAGCTCCATAGCTTCCCATCCAGGCCATCTGGGCACTGCCTCACACCAGAACCTCCCCTGAGCCAGACGACTGCAAAAGGCCGCATGCTAGAGGCCCGGCATCCTGCTCCCCGAGCATCCTGCTCTTGTTGAATCTCGTGATCCTGCCTTAACTTCCTTGGTGGCACAGTGAAGTACTTTCATTTAATTTAATTAATTAATTTATTTATTTATTTTAAAAGCTCTGTGTGTGTGTGTGTGTGTGTGTGTGTGTGTGTGTGTGTGTAGAGGGGTCAATCTTCCAACATGATTCCCATATCCTTCTAATAGCTCTTCCTCCCTTGCCTCCCACCATAGGCTCATACCTGTTCTTCTGAGTTCGGAGATCTATGTGAATTAGAAGGAACCAAATGACTGAAAACGAGGGGAGGCCAGTATGCATTTTCCAAAATGAATTTGGTTGGGCGCATTCTCCAAGGCCATTTAAAGGAAGGAGAGATGGCTCAGCTTCTCAGAGCCTTTAATAAGCAGAGAAATGCTGCATGCAAGCTGACTAGAAATCATCAGTTCTGGAAGGCTCGCCATATGTGGTATTCTAGCCTCTCCCACACTTGGACCCCCTTGCTCCCTCTAGCAGACGTTTTAGGACTGAGGTTTAAATGGAACATGGTTCAGAAACCCTGGTAGGGCAGAAACCACTACTGACTCTAGGCCAAATCCATGCTTGCCATTTAAACGTGGGTCTTTGGGTAAGAATGTACATGTTAATCATATCGAATTTGTGGTAGTTAGTGTTTCTTTCTTACCTTTAGTGTCTGCAATTTCTGTAAGAAGTACTTTAAATCCCATTCTTTAAATTTGTGAGTCTGATGCTTAGGTTGGAAATGAAAATTGAAGCTTCTTCCCATAGCCCTAGCCTTACCTCTTAAAAGTATAACCTTTGAAATTTTCAGTGTGAGGACTTTCAAGATATTTTTTAATAACTTTGCTCTGTTTCGGTAACTGCCGGCTCTGGTTGCTGCTGGGAAGCTAGCCGGTGAAAGTAGCCCCATGCATCAACAGCCCAGCACAATGCTTGGCACATGATGGGCGCCCCATAAATATTGGTTAAAATTAGTCTCTTGCTTTGGGATTGGCAAGCTCAGGCAGGAGCCTGTGCCAGCTGCTTCCAGAGCTGATGACTTCCAGAAGTTGCTGCTCCGTGCAGATTCAGAAAGAAATTTACACCTTCCTGGTTCCTCGGAGCCTCTGAAAGCAAACAACTGGGCAGAAGATATGCATGTCTCCCCTTCAAGGGATATCAAGGCTTCTGAGGAGTCCCTTTGCCTGCCAGGGACCAAAGTGCATTCTTGATGGCAATGCCAAGAGAAATATCTCTGCCCAGGGGAGCAGCATCTGTGCAGAAAGAGAAGCAAGTGGGTTGGGATCTCCACACCCCACGGGCAACAGCTATCCATTCTCTCGACCAATTCCCTCCATCCCTTTCCAGCCAAGCTCAGAAAGCTCCTCATGGATTTCCATCATGGTCAAATTACTCATTTACAAAAAGTGCTGCTGCAGATGGGTGAGTCCCTACAAAACCGTGCCAGGGACTCTTTAGGGCAGATCTTGCTACTTGGCATAATGAAGCCCTGATTACTGCAGCATCGAGGGGTGTCAGGCTTGCCAGAGGCCTGCTTTTAATGAACTTTACCATCCAAAGTTGGCCAGAGAATGCAAGTTTGATTTTGCCAATCAACTGGAATTGATTACTTCTCGAAATTTGGGGCTTAGCTTGCAGGAAACATGGACAAACCACACCCAACATTTGAGGCTTAGTTTGATTTCTTGGAGAAAAAGGAGTTCCTTTGCAGCCTGAGAGAATAGTGGAACACATTCCCAGAGCAATGCATGGACATAGTGTGTCTTAAGCGAACCTGGATGGGTAAAGAAAACTCAGGCAGCCTCAGAGCTCAGATCAATCCTGAAGTATTTTTCATTTATGTATCTTATCCATCTACCTACCAATCAGAGCTTAACAACACCTCACCTATGTGAGGTCCATAGCACCCAGTGGTAAAAACTCTGACTCGCATTCAGTTTGATCCCCAGCACTATAATAAATAAATAAATATCCCCTGCTGATATTTGGTATAGTTTGAGGCTATGGGATGTCAGATACGGACAGCTTCTGACCAAGGAAGGGACCAAGGTGCTGACAGGCAGTGATCACAGATCTTCCTGGAAGGATGGAAAAGGAACTTGGAGGTAGGCTGGAGACTAGGCTGAGTTCTGAGGGATGAAGGTATTCTCTCAGGAGGAAGGGGAAGGGGAGAACCTTCTTGATCTCTCCATTAACCCTTGAATACATCCACTCCTTTAGCAGGTAAATCAAATGCCTCCTTTGGTTTCACAGCTTGAACGGACATCGTCTCAGAGTTGGCTGTGGTTAGGCACACGCCCTCATCGAGATCCACAGAGTCTTGGTACCCACATCACAGCCCACACCCGTTGGTCTCAACAGCTGCCTCTTGCCTGCACGATTTTACCAACGGAACAGAAGCGCAGTTCTGGGAGCTCATTTCCACGGCCTTGGTCTTTCCATAGCCCATAACACTATTTCAGGCTGACAACAAGATGCTCGCCAAATGTTCTGTGCATGCAGGGGGAGGGAATGAATGCAGTTGACAAGGGGCTGGCCCTGGAGGAAGACAGCATTGGGATACACAAGGATGGCACCCACTAAGGCCCTGCAGTATGGATAGTAGCCTCTAGCTATGGCTCTCACATGCACCATGGGAGGTTGAAGGGGAAGGAAGTGGAGTCCCTGGGAAGGAAAGGCGGCAGATAGAGGGAGTCCAGCCCACCCATCTCAATTTCTGGCCCCTTAGCTTCCCTGACTCTCCAAGATGCCATCTTGGAAATGATAAGAGACACCATCAGTGCTTCTGGGCTCAGAAGACCTCATGCAGAGCTGTGTGGAGTGTGTGTGTAGGGGTGGGGGTGGGAAAGAGATTTAGTTAATGGCCAATCAGAGATCTGGAAGCTCTCTACAGAGGCCCATACCTATGATATCAGGCAGCAGCTACTACAGGACCACGAGAACAGGCCTAAGCTAGGGGTGGAAATGGGCCCGACAGGGAGAGCTGAGTAGAGCCCAGCTGCTCCAAGCAGAGGAAGAAGCAAGCTGGCCATGGACCAGTGGTAGCAATGGAGAAGAGAAGTTACAAATGCAAGACAGAAAGATGAGACAAGAGAGTGGGAAAGTGGAGGGGAAAAGCTAGAAAGGGAAAGAAATATGAAAGTAATTAGAAAAGGAGACACTCGAAAGCAGAATCACAAGAGATAAATGAACAAGGAAGACACAGCAGGAGAGAAGAAAGACAAAGGCGGGAAGAAAAGGTGTCCAGAACCATGAAATAGTTTGGGAAAACTGGACAGTGACCTCAGCCCCCTCTGGGGCTTTGAGCCCCACAGCCTTCCTAGTTCACATGGGCTGTGAAAGTCTTCCTTCTCCTAGACCCAGCTCTGTTGAAGTCCTCAGCTACTCAACCCCCCTCTGACATTCCAGGTCACAGGCCAGGTATGCTAAGGTTGCAGGAAGAAGAGATTGGACTCAGGGCTCTGCGCATCAAATGGCAACCTCTCTCTTACACCTTTGAGACCCGAACACCTCCCCTACTCTTGTTTGGTCATTGAACATTGAGCACACAGCCAAACACTAGCTGTCCGTCTTCAGGTTAGCCCATCCCTGCGCCAAGGAGTACGTGGTATAGCACACCCTGCCCAGACTGAGAGAAGGGATCACGGGAGTCTGTGATCCCAGACACAGATGTCAAGCCAAGTTCCTTCATTTGCATAACCTTCTTTATCCTCCCGAGCAACAGAATTCTGAGTCATACGGATGGTTTAATCCTGAGTGGGACAAACGTGTGCTCTCCTGCCTCTCCTCATCCCAACATCCCCAGTTCACCCTTCCTGTAGAACAAGCTGGTCCTCACAGAGCCAATCTGCGAACGTCCCTCCCTGCCTGTCTCAAAGAGTGTCCCGAGCAGTATGGCCAGTCTTCCTCATTTTCCATTCTCGGAATTACTGTTTTCCTAAGCTTGGGAAAGTCTGCCGTTGCTCTCCCTTCTATTTAACCTATAGGTGTCTGTACGGTTTTGTCCAGAGCCTGCCAGAAGAGCCCTGTTTCAATTAACTTACAATTCTCTTTTAATGAGTAGTAGCATGAGATAATAGACATGTAAAGTCGGAAGGGGCCTTGGAGATCTTCTAATCCAACCAGAATGTTCTATAGCCCAAGAGGGACACCAGGCCCAGACAGGCAAGGTCAAAAGGTATATGAAGTCGTCTACGTCTATGGAAACACTGGGACATGAACTTGCTTCTCACAACCCTCACACTTAGGTTGTTTACACAAATCCACTCTCATCTGTTTGCTTTACTTTTAATTCATTTATTATGTCACGTTTGACCTTGCATTGTACCGCATTTGGTTATAAATTCCCAAGAACTTTTTCTAGTGCTAGCAACTCAGTTCTACAGACTGTGTCTTATTCTACTTTCTGAAGTTCAAGGGGGACCAGCACCCATTGCCCACACCTACCTAGAGTACCAAGGTGGAAAGACTTCAGCATGCACTCTCAGATCCCTCCCCTACAAAATCCACGGACCCCAGCAACTAACCAGCCTTCCTTGAGACAGACACATCAACCGCTTATTATCACAGGGGATATGTTCTAAGACCCCAGCAGATGCTTGAAACCACATGATACCAAAACCTATAGCAACTGTGGCTGTGGTGAAATTTAATGTGCAGATTAGACACAGTAAAAGATTAACAGCAATAAATAACAAAATAGAACTAGGTGTGGTGGTGCAAATCTGCTGTCCTAGAGCTTGGGAGGATGAGGTAGGATGGTTATGAACAGCCAGCCACCCTGGAATACATAGTGAGAGCTCTCTCTGTCTATAACAAAAGTTACAAGAATGTACTGTCTCTCAAATATCATAGAGGCTGTAAAACCCTCCTGTGGATGATCAAAGATGATGCAGTTTCAGCAGGATGAGATGAGGGGAGTGGCATTCATTGTGATGTAGTACTTGACTCCTCCCACTGACCATCTGCCTTGTGTCAGAAAGAAGATCCTCTGCCTGGGTGGCCCTGGATCATGGAACCCTGGCAATGCCAGTGTGGAAGCAAACTGTGTTGACTAACACAGATATGATCTGTATGCGTATGCCAGGTGAGCCGATGAGCGCATCCCACGTGATATGGTGTACTCAGAATGGTAGCAATTTAAAATGTATATATTAGCTGGGCGTGGTGGTTCACACCTTTAATCCCAGCATTCAGGAGGCAGACATGGGCAGATCTCTGTGCATTTGAAGTCAGCCTGGTCTACATAGTGAGTTCCAATACAGCCAGGGCTGTATAGTGAAATCAAAGCAACACACACACACACACACACACACACACACACACACACACTAAAATTACAAACCTATTTACTGCATACTGCTTATCTCTGGAAATTTCTGTTTGGCATCATGTTTAGATCATTTATGTTTAGACCATGTCATTTCTGTTTAGATCTTGACTGTTGGCTGGGGATAATGAAAAGTGTGAAAAGCAAAGCTTCAGGGACTGGGACAAGAGCATCCAGAGTTTCCCCCTTGCATCCCAGCTTACTGAGCCTGAGGTCAGATTCTCCTCTAGGGTTGCCACCTCCCATCTCCCTACCGTTAAGATGGAGCTGTCTGAAGCAGGAAATCAGCACACAGCAGCCAACAGAGGCTAGAGCTCAGAAGTCTGTGACTGGCCCCTCAAGAAGCCCCATCTTCAAAGAAGACAGACAATAAAGTGGCACGTGATACAACTATTAAAAAGGCAAACAGCAGCTGAACACCCTACCCTGCATCGTCCCAACATCCAAGAGGTTGAAACGAGAGGCTCAAAAATTTGAGACAGCCTGGGCTACATAGCAAGACCTTATCTCTAAAATGATAATGATAGCAGTCACTCAAAAAAAAAAAAGACTATAGATTTAGTTTAAGACAATACAATGACCAGTTTCAATTCTCAGTCCAAACAAATACTATTTATTTATCTTTATTCTGTTAGCTCAGTTAACCCACAAAGCTCCAAAAGGCAAAGACACCTACACATTTGCCCATTTGATGGGCGAAA
This sequence comes from Cricetomys ansorgei, assembly GCA_026225945.1. Taxonomy (NCBI): domain Eukaryota; kingdom Metazoa; phylum Chordata; class Mammalia; order Rodentia; family Nesomyidae; genus Cricetomys; species Cricetomys ansorgei. The sequence goes on from JAMJFZ010003163.1 coordinate 30,985,999, forward strand.
CAAGGGGGCCTTTAAAACCAGATTCTAAATCGTACATTTCAGATAGGTGCCTAGGCCAGTTTCAAAGCCAGGATGAAGCACTTTCCTGCATTCATTTTTCTGCAACAGAAGCTTGAGATGGGGCAGTGGCGGAGGGGGGGGGCCCAAAGGAGACACATGAAGGAAGTGATGCTCCTTAGGTTAAGAATAGTGAGCTAAGGGATGGTGCTGTAAGAAGCCACAGTGAGCAGGACCAGGGAAGGAGGATGCTGTGGGGAGGGAGGGCACTGAGGGGCAGGCCTAGGGCTGAGGTTGCAGCTCACGGTACAGTGCTTACCTAGCATGCATGAGGTCCCGAGCTCAATCCAGCACTGCAGTCTGCCAACCAATCAATCAAAGAGACCCATGGGTTGCTTCTGATACACAGACCTTCCTTCTCGCTTCCATTTCCAACCTACAAAGTCTCTCCCATACCCGGAGAGTAGCAGCCATCCGCACTGTGCAGAAGTTTCCTTTCAAAGCAGCTTTTCTCTCACTCCCCCCTCCTCCTCCCCCTTTTGCTGTTTCTCTTTCTCCTGGATCAATCCCTGCCAAAGGCTGTGGAAGTTTGGAGTCTGAGTCCCCGGGTGATCTGAGGTGACAGGCAGAGGAGGGAAGACATGTATCTGTATTCTGTGGAGCCTCTCAGCAGCATTACTGAAAAGGCATTCCGCAACCTTTTGCTAGCTTTCTTTAAAGGCTTCAGCAATTTCGAGACTTTGGTTCAGTGTCACTATAGAGGAGCTTTACAATTCTAGCTCGGGAATTAGAAGATATATTTGTAATAAGAATTGCTAACCACTGTCAGCTGGCAGGCCCATGTCCATGCATGAAAATGAGGCCATTATCTTTCACGACTGTGGACAAAATGTAAAGATAATATAAGAGACCAAGGAGAAGAGCGAGGGAATAAAAAACCACCCAGTCTCAGCCCTGGGGGATTTCTCCGACAGTCAGGGTGTGCAGCTAACGTGTGTGTTTAGCCACTTGATGAGGTGGAAAGCTCAATACTACTTGTCTTTGCAAATACTAATCCCACCCTCATTGTATCTAACTGCTTTCTCCAATAATGTTGATGAATCATGCAACTGCATTCTAATGAGGAGGCTGTAAAGTCCCAGAGAAGCTAGGAGGGAAGGAGAAAAGAAGAGCAAAGACAGAGAGGGACTACCATTAGTAGGAGGTCTCTGCAGGCTAGTGAGGCCCAGCCAGTCTCTGAAGGGACAGCAGAGCTACCCACATGCCTGCACGGTGCGGTCACACTTCAGAACCAGGCAGGCAGGGCCCAGGTTTCTGCTCTGTCATTTCCAGGCCATATGAGCTTCAGCTGCTGGGCGGTAGTCTCAGACCCATCATTTCCAGAAAGATCAAATTCCAGACAATCTCCAGGGAGATAGTACCTGCATACTTGCCTATTTCAGGGTTTCAGGTTCCTCCAGTGAGTGAAAGGAAGGACATTTCTGCATTTGTAATCCTTAGACTGTATGAGGATAAAGACACCAAGACCTTGACAGCCTGGGCTTCCGTAAAGATCCTAGAGGATCTTCATGGCTGAAGGGCCAGCAACATGGGGCATTTAATTGAAGCCTGTTTCTTCTACTCCTGGTTCCCATCTATTCACATCAGACAAGGGAGCATATCCTCTTCAGCATCTTTCCTAGATGAGGAGGTAGATAAAGGTGAGAGGCTGTGAGAATTTACCAAGGACAGAAGCTCCGAAGCTTCGAGCTTGCTGTCTGATGTAGAGACCATGGCTCTCCTGTTATCGGCTCCTTTAAGATTACAGGTGGTTTCCAGAGCTGGATCTCCAGATAGGTGAATGGCTCCCCTCACAAGGAGTCACATGGCGACTGCACTAGGAAAGGCTGGGCAACACTCCCTGACTCATTCAAAAGAGTAAGGAAAAGAGTATGGATGGGTAAGGAGACTGGAGCCTGGGATCGGGCACTGGAGACCACGGCGGAGCACACAGCAGAAGCAGCACTGGGCAGACTGAAAGGACCAAGACTCAGAGCTCAGACCTCACATCTGTAACCTAAGGGCTCAAAATAAGCCTTGGTAGCCCCGCTCCTCTTCAGTGATCCAATGAACGCAACTCAGCATTTCTTAACATGTATTCCTCAAGACAACCACATAGTGCTCAGGCTCCCTGGGAGATCCTTGGAACATAATTATCAGACCCTCATCCCAGACTTGTTGGATGGAAATCCTTAGGAACGGACACCAGACTACGGATATTACTGAACAAACTTCCCAGAGAGTCTTACCGGGGACCCACTACAGTAAGATGGATGTCATTGTCCTTGCCTACGGACGACAAGAGAGAGGCGATGGAACGCCAGCATCTTGCCCAGTTTATATAGCTAGCTCTGGTTCATGAGTTCAGTTTCCAGGCTTTCTTGGTCACAAACCTGTGAGCCAACAAATAGATTCACGCAGATAATAATTGAAATACTTACGGAGCGCCAAGAATGGTTCAGGCTCATACCAACACAGCAAACTGAATTCCACACCCTCATTTCTCTAGATACCAATTAGAAGAGGAACTAGAAAGAAAAAAAATGCTGGGACTCGGGGGTATAAATAAAGAGCTTATGGGCTATAAATGTGTAGCATCTGGAAGTGTTTATGGACACAATGGTAGGTATTTCTCAAAAACAATGTGCTAAATTCTATTATCTTGTTTCATCAGCCAAACAGCTGTTTAAAAAAAAAAAAAAAAAAGCATTACTACTATTCACAGTTCAGAGAGTTGGTTACCATGATCAGGAAACTTAAGGGAATGGTCCCAGGCCTTACAGTAAGTGAAAGATGAGCTAAATGTCTAATTTCTCATTATTGAGCCCTCTCCTGGGAAAGACCTTTATCTCCATCAAAACTCAGGAAGCAAGCAGATCCCAAGCATGAAGCTACTGGGCTTAGTTTCTTCCGCAAGTTGATTAACAACATCCCACAAAACAGAAAATGTTAATACCTATAAGCTAATAATACAATGTAATGATCATTAGAACAGCAATCAACATCACCTGAACACGTTAATGAATTACTGATGACTCGTCATTGCCTTAAAGGAAAACGCATCTGAACAGTCAACCCCAGTAGGACACTGAAGACACGTATCATGATTAATAAAGTAATCCATTTACATGAGTTATTGTGCTTGGGAAGGGGTTATCACCACACTCTGCGAGCTCAACCTTATTGCAGACGATCCTGTGCATATCACATGTGTCCTGCCTGGCTGGCAGCTGAGAATTTCAGAGTTAACCAAGATTCAGAAGATTCATCACCAATCTGTTCCTTTCCCAAGGACTTCTGTCCTTTGTTTTGTCAATAAAAGTCCCCCCATCAGACAGAAGCCAGTTTGGTTTAGTCATCTTAATGTCCTTGTGATAAAATACCCTAGATAACCATTGAAGAGAGAAAGGCGTTACATGGATAACGGTCTCGGAATTTCAGCCCATCGTCAATCAGCCTCATTGCTGTGGGCCCACGGGGGCTTCACGAACCATGGCAGAACGCACAAAGGAGGACAACTTACTTTATGGCAGCCAGGAAGCCAAGGGCAGATAGCCATGGGCTAGAGTTACAATATGTCCTTCAATGGCATGTCCTCAGTTGACTTACCTCCTTCCACTGGTCCCCTCCTCCTAAAGGTTCCACCACATCCCAGCAATGCCACAGACCGGGTTTCAAGCCTTAAGCACATGGGTCCCAGAGACAGTCAAGATCTGAACTGCAGCACTAGTTATTTCAACTGAGAGGATTTAACACCAGGAACAAAGCTAGTGACACGTTGAGCCGGCTGCAGAAAGCTCATCACAGCTAGGGCAGGGAGAAGAGGCCGGACTCTGAAGCTTTGGACTGAAGAGGTGGTGCTCACCATCTCAAGGTGAGATGCATTTCTGTAAGCACTAAGGAAGCTGCATGGTGTACAGGGCTGGTGAGAGATGTGCTGCTCTGTCAGGGGAGGGCACAGCACACAGGGCCAGGGACTGACAGGAAGCCCAGGGGAAGAGGGAGGTGCCGGAGTCTCTCCTAAAGCATTCCTGCATTAAATACTAGCTGTTTCTCTGAAAACTGGCTGGGCACCAGTGAACACTTGAGGTTTGAGTTTTCTCTGAAGCTTTGCAATATGCCGAGTCTGAAGTCACAAACAATAATGCTCCCGCACATCCGAGCTCTACGCGGATGCACCTGATACTTCATTCAGCGTTTCCCCAAGCCCTCAATGGTCATTTTCACCCTGGTGTAGGCGACGGGCTCCCCCCCCCCCAGGGGAGAGGTGCGAAGACTGCCTACAGTTACACAATTATCCCATTCCTGTTTGAAAGCTTCTTCAGGAAGCTCTCACCCCAGTTCATACATGGGTCTTGATAGAAGTTGTCACTTGGCGCTTACCAGGGACTGTCTACTGGGTGGGACACTTCGGTGCCCCTGTGTCAGTTACTTGGCCGTGACTGTGACCGAAATAAACAAAAGACCATCTTAAAGGAATAAGCATTCAGTTCAGCTCCCAGATTCGGAGGATCCGGTCCAGGTTTTCCTGGCCCCATGTACTTCAGTGAAACAGGTAGAGGAGGGAAGCCCTTTACCTCATACCGATGGAAAGTAGAGAGGAGTTCGCCAAATGCTCACACTTTCCATGTTTTGCCTTTTCCTCTGTCTGGACTCCCCACCCTATGGGATAGCACCACCCACATGCAAAGTGGATCTTCTCTTCCCTAGTTAATGCGGTCTGGAAAAGTTCTTACTGACACTCTCGGAATTCCAAACCCAACCAAGTGGCTTTGCGAAATTGGACTGTAGAGACTGCTCAGTAGTAGATCAGAGTTCAGATTCCCAGCACTCATGTGAGTGCCAGGTACGTTTATATATGTGTGGTGGGGGGGGGGGGCGCATCTTGAAATGCCAGTGCTCAGGAACTGAAGACAAAAGATTTCCCAGAGCAAGCTAGGGAGCTCAACTAGCACATTTGGTGAGTTCTGGGTTTGAGTGAAAGACCCTGCCTAGACACAGAAGGAGGAGAGAGATTGAAGAACATATCTGACATCGGTATTCAGTGGGCATCCACATGGGCATATAAATGTGTCTGCACACACACATATGCACCCATATACCTTCGAACTCACACACACTACACACACACATATAAACACATATACAAAAAAACCCTCAAAAGTATGCATCATACCTAGCACATACAGATGGCAAATCTGACACAGAGTAACTTCCTCCCCTAAAACGCATTCCAGAGAGAACATGAGGCAGCTGTCAAAGCATATCTTTGTTGCCTGCATCACAACAAAATGCCCTGAAGCATCTTCCACGGTGATTGGTCTTAAGAGATGCCGTAGGGAAAAGTCCTGTCTTGTCAAATGCATTTGGGAGATGTACTGATGCCAGCAGCTCCTGGAGGGTCACTTAGCAGGTTGGCATAACAAAGGCTCTAAGAGAAAAACAATGGCCTGCAGTGGAAAAATTTATTTGATTTGGTTCAGTTAAGGGTTTTGCAAACCAATGCCCCCACTTTTGTCTGCCTGCAGCATTTATTAATATTCCACAGACATGGGGTTCTGTATTACATACTCGGAGTTATTTCCCTGGGGAAGGAGAGGCTTAGATAGGACAGGCAGAAGAAAGGGCATGGTTGTCCTTCTCTTGAGCAGACATAGGCCATGACCCCGGAGCTCAGAGGCAGGGAGGTGGGATGCTGGAGATCCAGAAGTTCAGAGGAGAACACCATCACTGAAGAGGGATGATGTCAACATCTAATTGGATGTCCAGATCCTAATGGAGGGAACAGAGACAAGGAGACGGGAGACAGCGCAGCTGGGAAAGGCTCACTTAATTACCCCAGACGGCAGCTTTTTAACCTGATGCCCTTTGAAATGCTTGCACGTGGCATCTTCACGTCTCAGTCAACACGTAGAACCGATGAAGGATTAATACGCAGGTCATATTAAAAAGTCATACAAATCAATAAAAAAAGGAAAGAATAAAAGAACCCAGTGCAGCAGTGGGAACGAGAAAGGAGGAAGCAAATCTCAAAAGGGGATGAAAAGAAGTCAACAAACACACAATAATCAGTGGACTGTATATTAAAATATGACTTCACAAATATTTTCATTGAGTTGTCTAAAAACCGTAATTGGCAAAGGTGGGGCTGGATTGTTAACCTGCTTGGATTAAGAAATACCACTGGGAGGTACATAAAAGCACATCTCTGCGCGTGTCTTGTGGGCTTCCCCTGAGATGTACTAGAGAGAGAATCAAGCCTGAGTGAAGGCAGCTGCACCCCATGGGTGGGAACAGGAGGGGAAATAAATAGGAGTAAAGACAAAGACAGTGCTTGCTGTCATCTCTCTCTCTCTGTTTCCTGGCTGCTGCGATGTGAGCTGCCTGGCTCACCACACTGTCCAAATGAGGATGAAGCAGAATCTATGAAAATTCTTCCTCTCTTACCTTGTTTTCCCCAGGTGTTTTGTCACAGCTATAAGCAACTCTGACTCTCACTCTATTGAATACTGGGAGTATTGTCAAATGCTTTATGCTGCCAATTTGGAGAATAACACGCTCATTAAAACGTCAAATGTGTGTACCACTTCTGTCCCAAAAGCTTCACTTACTCAGTTCTAGTGTAGATAAATGAACAGTGAGATATAAGTCTGCCATGTTAGTCTTGCATTACTGTAACAAAATGTTTGAGTTAAAGGAAATTGAAAGAGGAAACATTTCTTTTGGCTTATGTTTTTACAGGTTTTGGTTCATGGTACTTGTTCCATTGCCCTTAGGCCTATGAGGAGGAAGATCATTTCAGGAACTCACAGTGAGGCAAGATACTCATCTTAACATTTAGAGAGCAAAGATGACGGGATAGTGTCAGGGTGCAAACATGTCCTTTAAATGTGTATGTCAGATGGCCTGACTTATCTTAGGCGCCACCTCTGAAAGACACCACTTCTTCCTGTGCTACTACAGACCAAAGACCAAGTCTTTAGAACACGGCACTTTGAGAAACAATCAAGAACCAAACAAGAAAAGCTGTTCCCCTTAGTATTATTTGTGATTGCTCTGAATTAAAAAAAAAAAAAAAGATACAAAGCTCCATTTGGCTATAAAATGCCAAGTGATAGTTTAGATGCTTGGGTTCCGGGTATGCATGTATGCATATCTAACTGCAGAGTGACACAGTAGCACATGACCAAGTACAAGCCCTAAACATGTGTTTACACACAAACAATGACTGTGTTAAATCATAAGAAAAGGACTGGAGGGAAATCCTTTAATGTCGGAAACTGCCTCAGGATGGAGGAGGCTTGGAGTTAAAGCATCAAGGAAGAGCCACACTTTGTCTTTGATATTTGAAGCTCTCTAATGAGAACATCTTGGCGTGTGCTAAGATGATTTATAAAGCTAAGAAAACTTAAGTGAAACAGTAAATCAGTAAATGGTGTAACAAAGTCGGGTTTCTCATCCCGCTGACACGAAGCAACGAGAGCAGAACATCTATAGACAGAGCAGGAGTCTTATGCTTCCTGCGTGGAACCAGGACTTGGAACCAGCCAAGTCTTCGTGTGGAAGAAAACATCTTTCCTAAAGGATACACTGTATGCCAGACTCAGGGCAGGAGACTCTGCAAATAAACTCACCTGTGTTCCAAGACCTCATGGTTCAGTATCGCTACACTCTGCAGATGAGAAAAAAGTCAGTTTGAAAACAGATAAACAAACCAAAAAACCTGGAGTGAAATTCAGATGTGCTTGGAGACACATTAAGGTCCAAAAGCTACTGGATATATATTTTTTTTTCTCCCAGGAATATTCTTCTGTACCAATTATAGCATGTTTGTATGCAGAAAGTATCAAGCGGACAAATCAATAACAAAAATGACGAGCAAAGGAAGACTGAACACCCTGATGTGGAAAGGTGCACAAGAAAAGAGATAGCAAAAAAAAAAAGGATCAGCCAACAAACATGAAAAACCACATTCATCTTAACAGTTATCAGTGGAACGAAGATTTAAGCCAGAAAATTGCTGTTTTGCTGTTTATTAGATAAATGTAACCTGGTGATACAGGATTCTGGGGACGGGGGCGCTGTAAATCATACTATCCACTTCGGAGAACAAAGTGACATTTACAATTAAAGTTTAAAACGTACATTGTCTTTTTCCTGACCATTCCATTTCTTACAATCAGTTACAAATAAATACACAGTGGAATATAAAGCTCCCTGCTCATGTGCCTGCCCGACCAGCACCTGCCTCATAGCTACCAGCTCGCGCAGTTACGTTTACATGAGAGACTCTTAGTTGGAAGTGAGTTTGTTCCCTTGGGGAATGTTTAGCATTGTCTGGAGATATTTTTGGTCATCTAAACTGAAGGGAGAAGGATACTGTACTGTTGGCATCCAGTGGGTGGAGGCCAGGGAGCTGTAGTGCACAACACAGCCCTTCGCAGCACAGGATTTGCCCAGCCCAAATGGTAAATGCACTGACAGTGAGATCCCCTAGGCCATACCTGAAAGAATCTCATGAAATCAGACATTTTCAGGAAGGCCCTGGCGAGGTCAGCATAAAGTACCCAACTTACGTTTGGCCTCTGAACTTAGATTTGCCCAGTTCCCACAGACAGATAATACAAGCAGTGAAAAATTGTTGCTCACTGCCCTTTGGACCAAAGTCACTCACGTTCCCCTTGCAGCTTGTTGGAAAAATAAATAAGAGGGCAGAAGAGCCCAATCCTGCCGACGACAATGCTGCTACCGCTGGGATGATGCTTGAAGAATGGGTGAAAATTGTCTCCTTGATATATTTTTTTTCTTTTACCAGAGAAAAGCTTATGCGAGTCCTAACCCATTAGACGAGGAAAGTGCAAGGAATATTAATAAGTAAACAGAAATAGCCCATGTTGTATCTGGACTCTGTTCCTTTTTTGTTTTTTTGTTTTTTCTGATCAGATAGCATTTGGATTTGAAGATATGTTTGGATAAACAGTCTTCCTGAGCATTTATCAACTCTCAATTCAGCAAAGATTCTTCTCATTTTCTGCCTTTTAAAGTCTATTTCTAATAGTGAAAAGGTGCCAGTGATAATTAAAGCCTAATTCTATCTCTGCATTCATTACAAGAAAAAAAAAGAAAAAGACCAGAATGCGATCTGTAAAGCTTTCAGAAATAATAGTCTCCATATCTTCCCAGAATAACAGTGATTTCAAATAGATAAGGTACACAGGAGAGATATCCAAAAACACAGTGAAATTAATTGCTGTTTTAAAATAAGCTGTTTAAAATGCAGCCATTAATTAACCTATTGTTGGAGACAGTTTCCACACAGTTAATAGTCACTCCTTTTAGACACAAGACAGATTTTTTTTTTTTTTTTTTTTTTTTTTTTTGTATTTGAAACTAGAACCAGTTTGAAAGGCACCATGATTTGGGTGACACAACATAGCCAGATGGGGTTTTGTGAGCTAGTATTTAAGCTCCAGAAAGACTATGTTATCAGTGGTTCTGAGAAACAGGCTTCTAGGCTGTCCTGAGCCAGAGACGTCTCATACCCAGTGGGCAGACTGTGTCTGGAGAGAACTTCCCTCAGGGTCGATGCCGTTTGGAAGGTGTGGTACTGGGGCCAACCTTTCCTTTCATTTGGTAATGGACAGTAGTCGTTTCTCCCCTCTGTCCCTTCTCACTGACTAGCCGTGATTGGAAGGTTATAACATTGGAAGCTCATTCTAGTGTTTCCATAAACTTCCATGAGACTTCATTTTTGATCTATGAAATACCAACCCCACCCTCCAACTCCAAACCCTCTCCTTCCTGCTGCCCTTGTATTAGAAGGATGACATATTTAGAGAGGATTGAAAACATTATACAAAAAAGAATCACTTGTGGAAGTTTGGTTTTTTTTTTTTTATCATATAGTTAGGAGTGGAACTCAAAATTATTCTAAAACCCCTCCTAATTTATAGTGCTGGTGCTGTGTGTCACGTTCCTCGAGCCAGGACTCAAGCCTCATAAGTCGGAGTGCAATCCTTCCAAACCCAAAGACAAGGAAGCTTGCTAGCTCTACTTATTTGACCTTGTTGCCCCATTTTTGTTTTTACTTCAGTCTTTGCCTAGGGTATAAAACAAGAGTTTCTACTCCTAAACTCAGGGTGTGTGGCATCACAGTGGGTCCTGGTATCCAAATGTTCCCCCCAAAGCAATGCACACCTTTGTTTGTGTTTGATTTCAATTGCTGCGGTAAAGACCATGACCAAAGACAACTCGGAGATGGAAGGGTTCGTTTAACTTTACAGCTTATAGTCCATCAAGAAGGAAAGCCACGGCAGGAACTCAATGCAGGAACTGAAGCAGAAGCCACGGGAGAGTGCTGCTTTCTGGCTTGCTCCCCTGACTTGCTCAGTTTGCTTTCTTATAGGATCACCTAAACAAGGATGCCATTGTTCTAGATTGACTGGTGCTTCCACAAGAATCATTCATGAAGAAGATGTCCCTACAGTCCAATCCAGTGAGGGAATTCTCTCGATTGATGTTTCCTCATTTCAGATGACACAGACTTGTGACGAATTGACGAAACATTTACCGACACACGTATTTTATTCTCTCTTCTCTTCTCTAAACTCCTCTCCCTCCTCTGCCACAAGCACAGCCAACACATCTTTCTCTCCTCCTTCCTCCTCATCTTTCTGTTCTTCATTTTTGCAATAGTGTCATCCCAATAAAGCCATGTAGTAAGCCACTAAATCAAAACATTTAGTCATGTGACTTTCAGAACAATTTCAGCCCCCTCCTCCTGCCCAGTTATTCTATTTAAGGCTGATGCTTCTCATGAATCTCAATTGGAACCATAAAGAAGAAAAAGTTCATACAGGGACCTCCTACTTCTTGGGTTTTAAAAGACAAGTTGCTATTTATCCCATAAGGACAACTTATGTAAAGTTGAGGGGTTTGCCTTACAATTACTGCCAAACAGTTTGGCTTTAGATAAGAGTTTCCCCCAAGTAACTGAGTAACATCTATGCAGGAATCCTCCTACTCCTCCTCCCACCATGAAAATTCTATTAAAATTCTATATAAACTATAAACTATATAAACTATAATTTCTGGCATGAAAAGTACCAAAGAGAGATGTCATGCCCTCAGTATCCATGGAACTGCTTTTGGATCTAGGAAAGGAAGTTTGGTAGAAGGGTCAAACAGGTTTTCCTTAATTTGGAGAACCTATGGGTATAAGAGTCCTGTTAGCTCCTGACAATTAAAAAAAGAGTTGGCTTCCTGTCTCATACCTAGGACTTCAATTTCCCTCCAAATGAACCACCAGTCACTAGGGACTAAAAATAAGATTCTCCCCCTTTTCATGATCTGTTCATGAAGAAACTCAGTGGCTCCACCATATTGATATTCCACCAAACACCTCCACGTTGCTGCGTGAGTGCGTCCCTTGGTCGATACTCATTAAGGTGATTTTACATACAGGAACACTTAAATAACTAAAGCAATCTGCCATGTAGAAAGAGAGTGAATAATGATAAAGAAAGCAAGAGAAATACCCTTGAGGGATTAGGATAAGGATTGTCACATCGTAACTAATGCTCAAAAAAAAGAATTCTTCACGGTTTCTGACAGCACCATTTTTAAAACTTAATATCTGCTTTCAATCATTTTTCATATGCTTCCAATAAAATTTGCTGGTTGCTTTTTTAGTGCATATTATAATATGTAGCATCTAAAGCCAGGCTGTTAAGAGTCTGCTCGTATGGAGGACTCCCCAGTTTTGTATGCCAGTCGCTTGCTTTCTAAAACTGTATGGTCCAAGCCGAAGATCTGATTATGAGACATTTATTTTCTTTCTTACAACCCAAGGAGTAGGAGGGACCATTTATGGACTTCTTTTATTCTTTTGTAGTTTCAGTTAAGGTTCATAAGAGGTATAAGCTTTAAATAAAATAGGCCTCATCTCTTGTACAACAGGAGGGGCTGAACTTTCTCTGGGGTCACGTGTTCAAAGTTTTTGATTCGGTGCCTTGCGGTAGCAGACCGGAAGACTCGTGTTTAAAGGGTAAGATTTGGAAGGGGAGAAGAGGCAGAGCTAGCTTAAAAACAAGTGATGGAGGTTAAGGAGGGTATAACAGGAAGAGATGCTTTAAGGGGGATGCAAGAACCAAGCAGCAGGGCTGGCGGTTTGTACACAGGAGGAGCCTGTACATGTTCAGTGGCTTGCAAACGGATCATTAGATTGGAGGAGAGCAAAGCAAACAACAACAACAAACCACAAAGGGAGGAGGCAGACTAAAGAGGATGCTGAATCATCAAGAGACAAATGTTCCAAACGTTCCGGTAAGGAAGGTCAAAGATCCCAACATCTCTGTCGTGCCCCCACCTCACCTCCCCCAGCACACCTTTGATCCCATCCCCTGCAGCATCTGTTCTGTCCTCCACTGGCCTCAGCGCAAATTTGAAATCCCATTATAATTTCTGAATATGTCTTCCCTTCTTATGCGTACTTTAAGTAATATTATAAAATAATGCGCTTCCCTATGACTTCTCCAGATATTCATAGTGTTATTTAACACCCCCCCCCCATTTCCCTCTGTTTGGCCTCCCTCCCCAATTCTCAGTTAACCCCCTCCCACTGATGTGTCTGTGTGAGAGGGAGAGAGTTTACAATTTCCTGCAACAATTATCTCTTTTTGTCTCTTCTCTAATTATTTTCTATTTCAATTTATTTCTGTTCTTATCTTCCCCGTTTGCACTCATCTTGTTCCCCTGAGCTGGCTTTGGATTTTCAGCCTTAAACAGATCCTCTAGTTTATTTTCAGTGCTTCCTATTTAATAAGGAATTGACTTGCCTTCACCCCTTGAAGTAGAGCTCAGACGGTATAGCATGCATCACCATAAAATATCCTCAGCTTCATCTCAGGTCTAAATAATTGGTGATGTGGAAATGATTCTTCTTTCACATGAGTTTATTTTGAGTGAAAAAAAATTTATTTTTGTTATTTGTTTTTGCTTTTATTTTTAATTATTTACATAGTTCATCTTATAAAATATTTACTTGAAAGAATTTATTATGCAGCCGAGCTGGGTTGGGGTGGGGTGGGGAATGGGTGCATGCCTCTAATCCCTGCACTCTGAAGGCAGAGGCAAGCAGATCTCTGAATTCGTGGTCAGCCTAGTCTGTAGACTAGGACAGCCAGGGGCACAGAGAGAATCTTTCTCAGAAACTAAGATAAAATAATCATTCTGCTTACTTCTGTGGCTTAGAATAAAGAACACGTCCATAAATCTTCCATGGAAATTGAAAGAGCATTTTTCTTATATAGACCTAGCTCATTATTTCAGTAAAACATATACCTGTAGTTCCACCAATTGGAAGGGTGGAAACAAAGAGGATCATAAGATTGAGGCTAACCTGGGCTACATACTCAGACTTTATAGAAAAATGAATACGTAAATAATAGATTGACTCGTGTACTTATTCCTTCCAATGATCGTACCTGCCTAGGTTAAGAACATTGTTTTACTCTCTCCTAAAGTAAACATGTGTCTGTAAATTTCCCCTTTTATTTCTAACATTTCTGGAGTTATATATTTTGATGTAGTACTATTCAGCACATAAATTTTAATGACTGTTCGATCCTCACTGGGGACTATAAAATGACACCTTGTCTCCTTTAATATTACTTGGCTTGGAATAAAGTTTGAAGTAATGTGCCCTCTTTCCTTTGCTCTTGCATTTTCTTGATAATTTTCAGCTTCCCCTATCTTTAATCTTATTTGGTAACAGTATTTACTACCGAGCATAACATAGAGACCTCGAGATTTTTAGTAGTTAGGAAATATTGTCAACTTTTAAAACAGGACCTAAAAACCCTTCATTGGCTGGCACAGCATGGTACCTGGGTGGCTTCCTCGGGGTGGCAGAGTTTGAACTGCAGCCCTTGGTTTTACGTAACCCCTGGAACCGGCTGAAAGGTCTTAGTGAAGCAGCCTGCAGGCTGTGCAGGCAAAAGTGCCATGAGAATACTAGCCAGTGAGAGAGATGCCGTAGCTCTGAGTAGTCTTGGTGTCTGGAGCAGTCATATTGCCGACAGATGTTTTCCTGTGTGTCTTTCTTCTGAATGTAACTTCTGGACTCTTGATATAAGAATGGGGTGATTACAGGATCGACTGTAGTGGGAAACTGAGGAACCCGTATTAGAGATATTAGGAGCATCCTTTGGTCCAGTTCAGGTTTAGTCAGGGACTTTGTGCCCAGTGCTGGGCACCTGTGAATGGATTGCTCCGAGTGCTTGGTATGCACTTCAACCACATGTGCCTCAGGTTCCTCGTTTATAACAAGAACTGAGTGAGGTAACAGAGCACATCTGAAAATCTAGGGGCAATCTCTTGGCAAATCCCTCCCAACACAAGAGTCAGTGTTGCTACTGACTACCTCGGTAATCTAATTGGACCATTTTCTCTCATAATTCTATATTTTTACATATTTATTTTCTGATCTACTTTTATTTTTCCCAGTCTAGGAATTTACTCATTTAAAAGTTTGACACTGGACTAGTTTTTATATTGGGATCCTTTTTACCCTCTGGTTTTTAAGGCTTTCAAATAACTTCCCTCTCTCTATTGACATCCCTCCCTTCTAAGATGAGCATTAAGATTAGAGGCTTCTGATCTCATCCCTCACCGATGGCTCATCTCATTTTGATGCGGTTAGCGCTGTATGATTTTGAATTATCCAGGCACTTGCATTCCAGTCGGATGGGTACTTACCATTGCAACTGTGTGGTCACTAATTCTTGAAAGAACTCCGCATGCCAGTTTCTCCATTTTCAAGTCACTCATTTAATTCCGTTCCTTATCATGGATAGCTCACAGTAGGTTCTGTCTCCTTCAGATAAGTGCTTATGGAAAGCCTGCTTACCAAGTTTTTCAAAATGCTGTTTTTGTGGTATTGTGGTGGTGGTGGTAGTTGTGGTGGTAGTGGTGGTAGTGTGTGTGTGTGTGAGTGTGTGTGTGTGTGTGTGTGTGTGTGTGTGTGTGTGTGTGTGTGTGTGTGTGTGTGAGTGTGCGTGTGTGTGTATTGGTGATGTTTTTACCTATGAAGAATTTTGTGTTAGTTACTTTTCTCATCTCTATGAGAAAATATTTGACAAAAGCAAGTTAAGGAAGGAGAGTCCATGCTGCTTGAGGGATGCAGTCTGTCACAGCAGGGAAGGCATGGGGGCAGAAGTCTGAGGGGCTGGTCACATGGCATCTATAGTCAGGAAGCAGAGAGGACAAAAAATGCAGCTGATTGATAAAAATCCAGGTACTCCCTTCCCTGGCAGTGCACCTCCTCCGGCAAGGATCCTCAGCCTGAAGTTTCCAAACCTTCTCAAGCAGCAGCACTGGTGTGGGACTCCATGTTCATCCGCATGAACCTCAGAGGGACAGTTAATAGTTAAACTACATCGCAGTATAGTTCATGCCAGTTGCTATAATTGGCAGAGATTGGATAATTCAATGGCATTTAGTATTATTTAATTATTAGTTCACATTTCTAAAACCCGGGAAGACCAATAGCATGGTGTTAGCATCTTCCCATTCCCTGGAGACGCCCTGCTTAGGGCACCAAGTCACAGGCCTGGAGATCAGGTGTCAGGACAGTAAGAGACAGTCGGATCTTGTTTTTCACAACAGAACCAGTCCATGGATAACCCATTAGTACCTGAGTGGCTTAATCAATTTCCATGGGTCCTTAAGACCCTCTGATTTCTCAAAAGCCTCACGTCCAAGTGCCTTCAATACATAAATATTCAAATTAACTTTCTAATACATGAAATTGGGTTGGGGACGCGTATTCCAACCTCAGTAGGAGGCCCCCCGGCCGACTGTAGAGTGCTTCGGTGCATTCATTGTCCTGGGAACACTATGCAGGCTGTAGTGTTTTCTCAAGTTTCCCACAACCTTCTACTTTTTAATGATCTTCACTTATAACACAATGGGGATTTCAATCTCTTTGTTTAGATCTTTCCAGCTTCATACAAGACTAATGGTAGCCTTAATAGTGTTCCCTCATCCCCCGATTGTTCATTCTTCATCTTCAAAAGCATTTAAAATTAAAGCAGGGCATAGTAGCCCTTGGAAAACTGAAGCAGAGACCCCACCCAGAGGTTGGCACCATCCCAGACTACACAGAGAGATTCAGGCCAGTTCAGGCTACAGTGAGTCATCTGTTTAAAAAAAAGAAAGTCTAAAATTTAAGTAAATCACAACTCCCCTCTGTTTCTCTTTCCTCTCTCTTATCTTTTCCTTTGTATCCTTATGACAAATATACTTAATGTGTGTTTCTTGAAAGAAAGACTGTAAAGGAGGGAGGGAGAAGAGAGAAGGAAGAAGAGGGGAGGGGAAGGAAGCGAAGAAAAATCCATTCAGGATTTGACCCAACTCAGCTTGGTGTTGACTCTGATTGTCTGTCCTCACTGTGGGCAGCTGGTCTCCTCATCTCCTGCTGCTTGGTGCTAGTTCCTGCAGCTATCTTGTATCCATCTAACTCTATTTTTCGCATCATTTTTTTTTTCTGTGTTTGTTGCTCAGAAAATGTTTTCCATAGTGTTTTGGATTCTAACTTCTTGCACCTTACCAAATGTCCTATACATCCTCTGCCCACGTACTTATCTCTACTCAGTAGACTCTGTCCAGTCATATACACACAACTGCTAGCCTGTAGCAGATGGCTTTCCATTCAGACTGAGAACAAAGAAAGCTTATGCTATGTCTTAATCCATCTGTGTTGTTCTTTTCTTTTCTTTTGGCTTTTCCATTTGTTTGGTTGGTTGGTTGGTTGGGTGTTTTTCTTTGTTGTTTTGGTTTAGTTTTTGATTTTTTTGTTTTTGCTTTGTTTTAAAGACAGGTTCTTTGCTGTGTAGCTCTGATTATCCTGGAACTCACTATGTATATTGGCCTCAAACTCACAGAGATTTGTCTTCCTCTGCCTCCAGGGTTCTGGAATTAAAGGCGCACGCTACTATGCCTGACTCTGTTTTGTTCTTGGACACTTCAGCTCAATGATATAATGAGACATAGGAGTCCCTTATATTTTAAGCATTGACGCCAGTGACTTTCCTGTGCCTTCCAAAGACAGCCGTTTCCCTCTGGTGACTGGCTCCTGAGATATAGGGGTGCTATCACCGCTTGAGTTTATCTTCGACGAGTAAACATCCAGAAGGCACAAGCAAGTCACAGCATGGCTGTTCCAGTTTCATCTCCCTTGCTGTGATAAAAACATCCTGACCAAAAGCAAGCTAAGGGAGGAAAACATTTATTTCAGCTCACAGGCTACAGTGCATCACTGACAGAGGTTGGGGTAAGAACTTAGAGCAGAAACCATGCTGAAAGGTTGCTTGATGGCTCACTAGGCTCACGCTAATCTACCAGGTTTATACCTCCCTAAGGAATAGTCCTTTCTACAATAGGTAGGCATCCCTACATCAATTAACCATCAAAACAGTCCGCCACAGGCATCCCACAAGACAATCTGATTAGGGCAATGTCTCAGTTGAGACTCCTTTCTCAAGTGACTCTAGCTTGGGTCAAGTTGATAACTCATGCTGAGGACAGTGTGCAACTGTCCTTATGGAAAGGACTGGGGTGGGGTTGGGGATAGAGCAAGAGGCAATTTCAGTAAATAAACAAATTTTTTTTTATGGTTATTATGGATTCTGGTTGGCTTGTCTAGTATAAACAGAGTGTGTGTGTGTGTGTGTGTGTGTGTGTGTGTGTGTGTGTGTGTGTGTGTGTGTGTGTGTGTGTTTGTGTGTGTGTCTGTGTGTGTGTGTGTGTGTTGGTTCAAGGAAAGAACTAGTTTTGAAAAATCTTGCATTCTTTCCTGTATGTAAAACAGTTTCATTACCTATTAGTTTTCTTTTGCCCAGATGCTTTTAAATTAGTATCTATTGATCCTAAAACATACTCATTCTCATAGAAAATGAATTAAGAATTCAAGCTCAAGGAGGACAAAAATGATTTGCTTGGGCCTGCCCGAGTTTCCTGTGGCCCCAAGCATGTACAATTTTGAGGAAATAAATGAATGATTAAATAAAGTTTGAAATTGCTCAATCCAGACACATATTTTAAGACAACGAGGGTGGTCTTCTCTGTGGTATCTACTTATCCTATTTATATTGATTTGCAAATAGATATTAAGTTTTGAATTAGAAAAGCACTCCTTCCAGCATTGCACATGTGGCGATGATTTTAATTAGAATTTATTTTGTTACTCCTCGTTGGTAAATTTGTGATATTTTAATTTCTCATGTAAGGTGTCAAAACTGTTGGAATGAACAGAATTAGCTCCTGATACATCTGGAAGTCTGGTTTACACACATGAAGATAGCATGATTACTGTTTGGTTTTTTTTAAAGGTTTTCTTTTCTTCTTTTCTTATGAAAGTCATTAAAAAGACATTTTGAAAATAGTGGGTAGGGCATCCCCATAATCCCAAAGCTTCACACAATTGCTACGAGTCACCTCAGTGTGGTCCTTTTCAAGAGTCTTTTCAGCATGGAGTCTGAGTGTGAAGACATTGGTCAGCCAAAACCCAGTGTGAAGGCTTGATTGTGAAATTTAGGAGTACGTGTGGAGTCTACAGAGGGGCAGCTAAGTCATTATTCTTTTTATGGGTGTCTTTCCACATGGAAAATTATGGTTGCTAGGCAAACTCCTCCACAGTGCTGCACCTCAAGCCATGGAGGATAAATTTGAACCACGAGATAGGACAGAAGTCACAGAGCTCTACAGAGCAAACCAGAGAAGGCACAGCCTGGAATAGGCTTATCCAAACAGAATGTCTCTAACTGTGACTATTCATGAATGGTATTGTTCACATCCTACAGATTTAATGGTTTCCACTAGCAGAAGCCTGCAAAGCTTTGTAACTCATAACCATGGGCCTGACCCATGGAATGTTATCAGGAGGTGACGCTCCACATGTTCGGAGTAGAATGAGAAGAGGAAAACCGGATGGGAAAAAAAATTCCAGCTAAATTAACAGAAAATTTTCTTGGTGAGTAGAAACTGCAGATTTTTACTATGTCTTAGTTAGAAAGAAAAAAAAAATGTAGGTTTTTATTAAGACTCTGCTTTGTAATATTCAAAGGTTACATGAATTATGGGATGCCAACTGTCTAGAGATCTCCATGAAGTTTTGATTTCAGATGAGGTTCAACTGTGCTAAACCATCCTTTGATTACCTTCATTAAATCCGAAATTAGATCCCACCCTTTACCCTCACCTCCCATAAAACCTGTTCTGTTAATTATGGAACTCTCAGGACTAAGCCAATGAGATACAGGCAGAAGATTCCAGCAATGTAGGCAGAGTAGATGAGGTAACTACCACCCACCATGCAGAAAAGGATTCTTCCCCAGGGTATTCCCTGGGACTGGGTTAACTTTTAAATGCAATTAGGCAGAACCTGATGTGTTTTCTGGTGTAGTTCTTGCACGTTTTAATATATATCACCTAACCTATAATACTTTACATTCTCCTTCTCTTAGTATGATATGTCCAAATTCACAAATATGCTCATTGTATTCAATGGTCATCATTTAGGACATTATATGCCAACCTTGCTGTCACGCACCCTCTGAATTCTATCTCTTCTGTTGTGGGAGATCTAAGTTGAGAGAATCATCTGGAAAATCTCAAAGTGAAATATTCTCCTGAAGAGTTGACTTATTCATACCCCTGGGTCAAATTCTGACACTGGGTGAAGACAGATATCTCCCTTTGAGGAAAAGGAACGCACCACTCAGAGTCCTGCTTTTCCCACAGCTGGTTTTTTGTTTGTTTGTTCATTTTTGTCTTTATTTTTTCTTTTTCTCACAACAAACCAACTCTTTGTTCTTCTGTTTCTAGTAAGTCTGTTTCTATTTACAGGGAATCCAGACTCACTTCTACAAGAAGCTCCTTTGCATAAAGATGCCAGGGGATTGGGTACCACTTTAGGAAGGGATGTGGAATAAATAAGAGTATGAGCCTAACCCTCCTCTTGTGTGCCCTGGATCCTGACTCACTCCAAGGACGCCTCCTGGCAGGGTCCAGTCTTAGGAGCTGGCTGGAAGAATTCAGACCACCTGACTGGGAGGAATTTGAAGACATTTTGGAAAGAGGAACACATTCCAACTACAGACCAGTAGACTCTTCTCTTTTTAAAGAAACATTAATAGATGAATCTCCTCTATCATATATAATTTAGGTGAAGTTTGGCAATTGTGAACAAAATGAATAAAAAATAAGTTGTTCAGCCATATGGTGTAACTTTGGTTAAACCCCTGTTAGAACGGCCTGAGAGAAGGGAGTAGGAGGGGGCAGGCAGAGTGGTGTGTGATCTCTAGTTCAGAGAAGGGAGAAGTGGTTGGCAAAGGACTTGGGCTACTTTACCGCAGACAGATTTCAGCTGTACATATTTAGCAAGCAGAATCTTAACAAACAGTATTTAACGTAAGTTTAGTTATTACTTTTATGTTCTCTACAACCAGTCCTTGCACCACACCCCTAACAATACAAAATAGGATGCAGTAGTTACCGCTCGGAGCCTCTTTTCAAGCATGAGGTACCTGAAATGCAGATGATTCTAACAACAGGCATTTGGTCTCACAGCCAAAGGGATGTCAAGTCAAGGTCTGAACGCAAATCATGCCCACTCAAAAGCCTGAGGTCTGTAAAACCTGGTGACTCCAGAGACGGTGACAGACTTCAGTGAGAGATGGAAGAGGAGTTTGAAGATACACTGAAAGCTCAAGAGTGTGGGCGGGAGATGTAGCTGAGCGGTAGGTAGTGTGCTTGCTTGCCTAGCACTCAGGGAGCCCGGTGTTTAGTCTTCAGAGTCACAAAGAAAGAAAGTAACAGATCCTTTTACATTTTCTTAGCCTAAAGCCTATTCCTCACACCTCATTGTATTTTATCCTTATTAATTAATTTTATTTTACTTTATGTTGGTCACCATCTATCATGGTAACCATTCATGTGTAGAAGCCCTAATCCAGAGAGTCTCAGAATATAATTATACTCAGAGATAGGCCCAGGCCCTTTAAAGAGGTCATTAAAACACACTATGGCTATATGGGGAGAACTAGCCCAGTCTGAACAGGCCCTTATGAAAAAGAAAAATTTGACACAATATAGGAGAGAAGCAGTCA
Source organism: Cricetomys ansorgei (assembly GCA_026225945.1). Lineage (NCBI taxonomy): Eukaryota > Metazoa > Chordata > Mammalia > Rodentia > Nesomyidae > Cricetomys > Cricetomys ansorgei. The sequence continues at coordinate 31,007,202 of JAMJFZ010003163.1, forward strand.
CCTATAAGCCAAGAATGGAAGTCCCCCCTCCCTTACCAAAGAACCAAACTCTATTAACAGCTTCCAATTTCCTGCTTCCAGGCCTATAGGAAAACATGTTTTCTGCTTTGAACCTCCCAGTCTGTGGTCTTTCGTTATGACAGCCCAAGCAAGTTAAGGCACTAACATTAGACCTGCACGAAGGTGCCATGCTTGGGCATCCGTCCCATGCTGAGTCCTGACAGAGTCCTTGCTTAGGGCCCTGTAACAGCCCTTTCAGTGTCTTTAGAGCAGATTGCCTGGAGAAAAGCCAGGACCTGTTATTTGCACTCAGAGCTGAGGTAAGGCCCCAGATGGACATTCCACTAAAGAGCCCTACCCCGCAATTCCTTTTGTCTTTGTCAAGTGGATTTTCCCCGGAACATTGTAATGAAATGAATCCTGGCTGCCTTTGGCAGAGACAGGCTCTCCATTTGGGAGCTACTGAATCAGGGCCTTAACCAAACATGAAATGACAGAACTGTCTCCAGCACAGGATTAATTGAGCCAACTCAGGGCAAACGCAACGTATTTTGGCATTCCTTTTGACAGATGGAAATAAAACAAACATTAGCGACTGCATTGCAGCTAACAATATGCAAAATTAAAGGAGGTACCTTTTTCACTTTGTTTGGAAGCCCACTGGCTCTTCTTATAAAATCTGAGGAAGAAAAAAAAAAAGACAGAGCTGTTAATCTCGTTATACAACCAGTTAGCACGTGCAAACAAGGGGAATTAAAAGTCTTTGCATTCAGGGGACGGAACGGATATTTGACACATATATTTATTAAGGAGACTGGACTGGAAAATGGCACCACTGTTCTCATCAGAAACGGAACAGGAAATATTTAAATAACACAAGAGAGCGTTCACAGGCATCCCAGGCTGCTTACAAATGGAAACCTAAAGTCTAAGTATTTTTTTATTTGAAGGTTAAATTTTCAATTAATTTTTTTTAGCTTTCGCCATCACCTTCCAAGTATCTCTGTTAATCACTAAAAAAGGATGTCTCTGACTGTTTGAATTCTGGACATATAAACCCGAAGCTGTCAGCTATCTAATGGGCATCAGAGTATTGGGACAGAAATCAAAATTACCACGTAAAAGCTGAACCAAAATGTCAGACTCTGAGAAGTCAGCAGACTGCCCAAAACTCCCTTATTTTTTCCCTCTATTTGCTTAGTCTATTTGTCTTAGTCTATTTGTAATGCTATTTAAAAAAAAAAAACCTGAGGTTGGGTAATTTATAAATAATATGTATTCTCTTCTTCGTGTTCTGGAGGTTGGCAAGTTCAAGGTCAAGACGTTGACAAGTTGGATATATGGAATCTGGTAAGGGCCAAGTTTCTGTCTATAAATGGGACCTTGGATGCTATGACTTCAAACAGCGCAAAGGCAAGAGATGCGTCTTTTCACAATTAGATGGACCCAGCCCCCTCATGACTTCTAAAGCCTCCTCTCTAACCACTCGAATATTGGCAATGCAGTTTCAACGTATGAGTTTGCAGGACACGTTCTGACATAGCACTTTCAAGAAGTCCCAGCCCTAGATTCCAGCCCATGCTTGAAACAGACAAATTGAAACCAAATATCCAAACTTCAGGGAGTTGTAGCAGATAACGGATTCACACAGGATAAGGGACTGCTTCTATTCTTTAAGACACAGCCTGGGGAAGCCTGGCCCTGGCTATAAGGAGTTGATCTATGGCTCAGGTTGGATTAACTGGCACTGGAGACTCTCTCCTCGGCTTACCGTCTTACTTACTCTTACTTGCAGTGGAACACTTGGAAGAAGTTTTTGTTATTTTGGTTTCTTTAAAAACACAAAACAGCCTTAGGATTAGGTTTGGGTTCCCACCCCAGGTGTGGTAGTTGTTTATGAGTTGGATTTGCAATGCTTGATGCAGGTGGCTATAATTTGGTAAGGTGCAACGGTTCTGGCATGTGTAGTTTGATGGTGGCTCAATTGTGACATCTGGGTCAAGAGTCACCAAATATGGAATGTTGTCAGCAAAGCGGTGTTGCAGAAGTTTATTTTCAGTTGTGTTTAAAATAATTGTTTTTGTGCACTGTTGGAAAAAGGGATGCATAGGCCTTGGCGTTCTGTATTGTCTGCAGGTGTTGGATTTCTGTGGGGAATGTTCAATTGCTTGTGATCTGCACGTGGTATCAATAGAACACCTGAGGAGTTCTGGATCAATAAAAACACCTGAGCTCAGATGCTCAGGGTTCCACTGTCCAGGTTGGCACTTGCCATGGTGGTAGTTCCCTCTGCTGAGGTCTGGCAGGGTTTGAGCCTATGGATATGCTTCCTCATCTCCCTTGGTGAGCCACAGCAGCATACAACTACACACTGGTCCACAGTGAGTGTCTGTGGTAAGTGGCTGGTTTGACTCCCGCTGCTTCAGCGGTGACTGTAAAACATTCCTCACTCACCATCCTTTATTCCATGTCTAGAAAGGGGTCTCCTAATGGCAGCCCATCTACAGGCATTCACTACAGGAAGAGGAGGCCACAATGGGTGACATGAATGCTCTTGTTCCTGGGAAGGTAGGTTTATTCAGGTAAAATCATGAGGTGGGATTTAGTTTGAATTTCAGTCTTGGGGCTGATTTCATTAATTCCCCATGGTTTCTACTTTTCTGAATTCTGCAAACAAGTCTTGGTGTGAAAAGAGAGGTCAGTGATTGAATGGTAGTCTCAGGGCCTTGCTGACCCACCCTGAAATGTAGATTGAGAACACACACAACCACTGTTGCATTTTAGAGCATTTATGTTAGGTCAAGATCTTGTGCTTGCTAATAATTAATCCCTGTTCCTCCCAGACCCAAGCAACCACCAATCTATTTTCCTATCCATATGTATTTGTTTTTTCTGGACATTTCATATAAATAGAATAATACACTATAAAAGGTCTGGTTTATTGTACTAACATTTATAAAAAACTAGCCTTACTGTAACATATATCAATACTTTTTCCCTTTGCATGGTTCAAAAATATTATATTGTATCCATATACCAGATTATGTTTTCATCTGTTGAAATATATGTGTTTATTTAGACTTTTTGGCTATATCAAATAGTGCTGTTATAGCTATGTTTTGGCCTTTTATATGTACATTTTTGTACAGATCTAGCTTTTAAAATCTCTTGGGTCAACACCTAGGAGGAAAATTGCTCTATCCCTGGGAAAATTTTGTTCTACCTGGAAATGATTTACCTAATCATTGACACAGCCTCCTCGTCAGTATTAGACAGGGTTACAGTGCAAGAGACTGGAAGCTGCCTAAAGGGTGTTTGTACCATATACTCCCTAGGAAATTTTCTAGGAAAACCTTTGCCTCTCTGTTAACCAATAAATAGGCACAGACTTTACTGTACACCCAAGCCGTGAGCTCAGTACACTAACGTGCTAACATCTGTAGAAGCACCAGACAGAGTTGACAATAGGAAAGAAGACCATCCTATTCCTGTCATTTGAGATTATTCCATTCCAGTCATCTGAGACTTAAAATGATGGGGTCTTGAGTTGTGTCTGGTAAAATCAGAAAGGCGCTAAGAGCTAGTGAAGACAGCCTTTGCCTTTGACATTTTGTCACATCATATTTCCAAGGTATGAGAACTTCTATGATGTGATTTGCCTCTCCAAGGATTAGTTTCTTCATTAAAAAAAAAAAAAGTCACCACCAAGCTCATCACCCAAAGTGCAGTGGTTGAATAAGAACGGCCCCATAGGCTCATATATTTGAATGCTTAGGTTTCAGAGATTGGACATACTTGAAAAGGATTAAGAGGTGTGGCCTTGTTGGAGGAGGCATGACCTTGTTGGAGGACATGTGTCACTGGTATAGATTTCGGGGTTTCAGAAGTTCAAGTCAGGATCAGTGGCTCTCTCTTCCTGCTGCTTGGGGATCCAGATAGCTCTCAGCTACCTCTCCAGCACCGTGTCTGCCTGCCTGCTTCCATGATACCCACCATTATGACAATGGACTAAATCTCTGGAAACTGTAAGCAAGCCCCAATTAAATGCCTTTCTTTATAAGAGTGGCTGTGTTCATGGTGCCTTCTCAGGACAACAGAACACTGCTTACAACACAAGGTCTCCATAGGATGAGGTGCTGATTGGGTAGTTGTGACCTCTTCAATCTAAAATATTGTAAATTTAAAGGGAGACTTTAAAAAACCAAATCTGTTGAAATACAGGATGCTTCATGTTAGTTACTTACTCATTTTATTGCACTTGGGATTTATTCATACAGAATCTTGATTTATTTTTTTTAAATAGAAATAACAAAATACTAATATAATATAATACATTTATATAGTGCCTTTGCAAGACACACTTATACTGATATTATTAAACTATTAAGAATTATGACCTTGTTCTTATGGTTCATTACAATCACTTGGCCAGGCTGGGGAGATGGCTCAATATATGAAACGTGTGCGTATCCGGGCATGTGCACACTTGTACTTGCACGCAAACATGCACCCATATACATGAGAACGCATATGCACCACACAGGCACAAACATATACACACAGGTATACACACGCATTCACACAGGAGCATACACGCAGATATATACACGCATACGTTCTGAAACAAAAATAAATCATCTGGAGTATGTAATAACCTTGGATACTTAAACCTCATTCAGTAGATCCGGGTACCTCAGAAACATGGACTGCTTGGCGTCTCAGGTTGTTCCCCTAAATTCAGAAGAGCTGAGGTGAGGTGAGGTATGGAAGATAACACAGATTTCATCTGCTCTGTTCCTTAGTTGACAGCCTGGGAGACGTGTTACAATACTTGTTCAAAGACACGTATCAGAGTTGTAAGACCATTGGAATTTAAAGCCAGGTCTAGAGACTCAGTTGCATGCTCTTTCTGTAACATCTTCCAGAAAGAAAAATGAACCAAAATGCAGTAGGAGGCTTGGGGGAGTGGGGGGTATTGTCAATGAGTGGCAGCAATAGATATTCCTAAGATATGTCCAAGATGGTAGTCATTGCGGGGGGGGGGGTTGTCAATGGGTGGCAGCAACAGATATTCTTAAGATATATCCAAGGAAAGGCACCATCTTCCCCTCCTTGCACATGCCCAAACCCAGCCATGGCTTGTATACAAATGCTTTCTATGAAGAAGTTCAATAAGAGGTGGAGAATCCAGGGAGAGATAAATCTATAAGCAAGACCACTCAGTTGCCAAACTCAGGAAGGTCTTGTGAGCAGGGGCACAGCCCTATCGCAGTAACCCACAAGCGTGGAGGCCACTGGTGTCCCTGGGATGCTCCCGAGCAGGAATTGGGGAAAGACTGTGATTGCACAAGGAAATGTGAGGAGGGGCACCCAGGCGAGGCCACACCCCACCCAAGACCTGATTAAATTCTAACTTGTGAAGCAGTACAGAAATGGAAAAAGTGGTGAGCCAAAAGGAATGTATTAAAGACTCACTCGATCTGAGGATAAAATGGACATTTAAGACCCTAAGTCCTCTTCTCACGTATAAAAGAAAACAGAGTCCCGAAAGGAGGTGTGTCTTACTTCAAAGTATCAAGCTACAGGTGTGGCAGACAGCCACACCCCCACTCTTCCACCACAGAAATCTAAACAATATTGTGGTACACTATGACCTTTTATCCTCAATTTAGGGAATGAGAAAGGAAGGATTTGCAGGCGGCCTTGATAGAGATTTACTCCTTGGTGACAGGGTTTCTCATTGGATCTACAGTTTGGCTGGCAGCCAGCAAGCCCACAGACCCCTTCTCTCTGTTGTTCACAGCGCTGGGGTTATAGATAAGCAGCTCTGCCCAAATTTTTATGTGAAACTCAGGTTATCATGCTTCCCTAGCAAGTGTTCTTTTTCACTGAGCCATCTCCACAAACCTAACCAAAAAATATTTCTATTGATAACATTGTTTGGCCCATGCTCTAAATCAATAATAGGTAATGTAACAGCCAGATTTTGTCTATCACTTGTTTATATAAATAAAGTTTTATTGAAACATATCCATGCTCAGGCATTAATACTATTGTCTGTGATGCTAGTGTCTATTTCACTTTTGAGTGGCAAAGTTGAGCAGATACAGCAGGACTGCCATGTAGTCCAAATTGTAAAATAAACTACTTACTATCTGGTCCTTTGCAGACACGTTTGCTGATCTCTGTAAAGAAAATGTGCTCTCTACTTAGTGCCTGAGACACATGCATACACATGTATGCACATGCACATTCTCCTACAATGTGTTTATATACTCCTGATCCAAATGAATTTTCTGCTTGTGTGTTTGCATGTCATGATTTGGGGTTCGGGCCCAGGGTTGCGCCTTTTAGTAACAATCCCAGTTACTGGGATGATGTTACTCAGAATGCAAAACCGTGAGAGACTCAGAAATATGACTAAATGGCAAACACAAATTCAATAAGTGGTATGTTTATTTCCCTAATTTTAACAGATATTAATATTCAGTTTGATTCTACAATATGAATTACTGCACCTATATCTCCTTTTAAGAATCTGGGTTTCTCTAAGCATGAGGAGGAAAATATGCGCAGGCTTGCGTGCATGTCCATCCATGTGAATGAGCTGGAGAGCTGGGCACAGCTGTCACGTGATTGTCATACTTCTACCTCTTTTCTTATGAGTAACAGGGCCATACCGAGGAGACCCAAAGTCTAAATAATAAGACACACATTTTACTAGCTATTCAGAAAATGATGGTGAGTTTATAAAATCAAATACCCGATCTAAACTAAAAATAAAACGATGTTTTGTGTTTGACGTTTAGCCCCACTAAACTGGAAGCCCTGGATACGCCGCTGACTTGCTACTGTAAACAGGGCAATGTTGAAGAGTATCACCTGACTGTTGAACCCCCTTTTCATCTGCTCTTACTCTTCGCCTACTTAGCGAAACCTCAAACTTCAGAATCGTTTGCAATTAGAATACGCTTTTGAAACCACTGTTTCTTTTGTCAGAAAAAGTAAAACCTTTGAGATCATTCTGGACTCCACGGTTGGCACAACTTTATTTGAAGTCAAAGCCACCACAGGCACCGCAGGCATTCAGCCTCTCCTGACCTGGTCCTAACACACAGGAAACCAAGGATGAAATATTGTTTCATCTTCTCCAGACACCACAAAGACAAGAAAAGACATCTGTCTCTCTCATTTGGCTCCATCCATATCAACATATGCCTCCTACAGCTCTGCAATATTTCCTCCCCGACTAATTATTTGCCTTTTTGGAGACTCTTTCATTGTGCGCCCGTACGTGCACAAATGTGCAGAGGTACCTATCCGCACTATAATCCTGTGTTGGCCCTTGCCGTCAGTAATTGGGCTAACTATCAGGTGAACACTAATTAGCATCAAGGGTTGACCTTTAAAAGGTCTTCTTGTCTAATATCGTTCTGATGCAGAATTTGCAGTGAAACACATTTCTGAGACTAAGATGTGCATCGCATTTTATTACAGCCCATTCATCTATGTTCATAGCTCCAAGGATGGGGTTGGGGGGCACCAGCTGCTAAGCTCTCTGTTTCTGCCTGTCTTCCGGGGTCTACTCAAGCATGTTCCTCTCTTCAGTGCAAGGGGACAATAGCTTTACCTTTTGAGATTTGGTATTTCTTTGTCAGCCATTAGAGTAGCCCCTTGCAAAATCAGTCACAAAACTACAATCACGCCTTAGCATCTCAGCCTCAAGCTGGGAAGCAGGAGCACTGTACAGAAAGCAAGTGGCCCTTGGAACATTCAGATGCTCCAATATGCCATAATATCTACAACCAGAAAGATTAATCATAATAAGATTGTCCTTTTCTGAAAGCAGGATTTCTTTCCTCATACTTAACCTGCTCACAGAGGGGAGGTTACAGCTATGCACCTTAATCTGGGTCTATTACAATACCCATAATTAAAATGACTTTTATCTGGAGTGCTCAAGGAAGATAACATTTTTTTTCCTTCTGATAACTGTAAAAACATAGCAAAAGATAGTGATATTTTTGAAAAGATACTCTCTCCTAATTCCATCTCTCTTCACAAGGACAAACAGGAAGAGCTTTGACAAGGGCGACCATGTTTGGGAGGCACAGAGTCACTTGGAGAGCTACTTAAAATGCAGGTGCACAGGTCCAACTCACACAATCTGATCTTCATGATTTGGGGTTCGGGCACAGGGTTGCACCTTTTAGTAACACCTCTGGTTACCGGGATGATGTGTCAGAATACAGAGCTTTGACAGACACCAATTTCACGTACAATTTTCATATACAGTTCATAGCTCTATCTTCCAACTCTGCCCTGGACTCCTGTTATCCACTATAAACCTAAATATGCTACATCTAGACTCAAAGCCTGGTAAAATTAATGAGATCTGCATTTAAATTCCAAGTCTTCTCTTAAATGAATTTACTCAGATATATTTTTATAATAGCATTAAGGGGCTAAAGGCCAGGAACACATGTCTAGCTTCCACTGTGTGCTGCCATACCGCCTTCTTCTGGTGTTAAGGGATTCGTATTTAAATCATCAGATTAAAATGACCAATATTTACCACAATGCTATCAGTACTGTGTATTTTTTACTATATTATTTTTACTTTGTTCTGCTAATTTTAGTCAGTGTAAAATGGTATCTCAAGGTGGATTTAATTTGCACTTTTTGCATTCCTAGTGAATATTAATGTTTCCTCATATTTATTTGCTATTTATAAGTTTCCCAGAGATACAGTTAAACTTTTATGTCTCGTTTTGGGTTTAGGGCAAGGCTCATTGTCTCCATCTTTATTGTCAATGCCACAAATAACAAAGGTCAGACAAAAAGCCAGTGACAAAGCAGGGACCAAGACTTAACACATCCATGAAGGACAGCTCTGAGCCCATCTACCTTTGGTTTTAAGGCAAAAACCTTAAGTTTGAACTTTAATGTAAATTGGAAAAGATGAAGGAAGAAGGGTCTTCCAAGCCAGGTTTGCTAGCAGATTCTGAGACTGGTGCTTATAAGCAGGGATTTATTGGGGGAATTTTTCTTCAGATTAAGATCTGGAAGGATCATAGGATGCTGAGGCCAACAGTGGAAAGCGTTTCACAGCTGCTATCTCAACTATAGATAAACCTGGGGAGCAACCCAAGTGGCAGGACCCTTGGTTGTCTTGTTTTGAGGTGACATCTCCCTTTCCAGCCACGTAGACTTGTCATTACAGAACTGCTCAAGGGAAGGGATTGTGAGTTTGGATGAGGTGACTCTTGGCAGCTAAGAGTAAACTTTAATAAGGAACTCAGCTGAGAACTTTCAGGTGCCACCATTAACTGGCAACTACATTTTAGCTGGGGAGCTGAAAAGCCCAGACCCAAAGAGAGGCCCTGCGTGATCCACCAGTGGTTGCTCTGCAGAAGACTCTTTGCTCTGACAATGTCTTCTTGAGTGTATGCTCTTGATTTAGGTATTACAAACCATTCCAAACCTTAGTAGCTTAAAACAGCCATAAAAAGCCAAAGAATGGGAGGCGTGTTGTGAGATGCTGTCTTATAAACACGGCATGACTATGAACTCATGAACTCACGGTAGCTTAGATTTACCTATGACTTTCATAAGATTAAGTCAACAAGGTCAACGACCATCCCAAAACACACAAATGGGCTCAGTGGGTTACAGAAAAAAGGAAGGGAGTGACGTGTGCAGGGTGTAGCTGGGAGGGAAAATGTGACGGAGAGACATTGTTTACATGTATGAAATTGTCAAAAAATAAATAAAGGATATTCTATTTAAAAAAAAAAAAACTCTGGGAATAATGAAAATTTAAATGCTGTCTGTTTCTGCGAACTGAACTGGACAGCTCCTTGGCTACTGTTACGATGATGCAGCTAGTGAGTCAGCTGTAGGCTGTAGGGCTGGACTTTCCTGAAAGGTGGGGTGGGTAGATTAACGGTTTGTTTAGATCGTGGCATTATTATCGAGGTCCACCTTAGAGTGTGTCTGAGCGTTTATGAAGTCGATTGACTGAGGACACTTAGCCACACCCCTTTTCTCCATCACTAGCTGCCAGTAGCATTCCTGCAGTTGGGACCATGAGAAAAATGTCTCTTGACACTGACATCGTGCCCCTCTGGAAGAAAATCCAGTCCCCTTTGAGAAATTACTGGTTTGGAAAACTTATAATCTTCTTAAGAGGTTCTAGTGCATTCTGTTGATTAAGGTAAGTCCTAAACACAGCCCAGTTTGAATGCATATGAATACCAGGAGACACTGTTCCTGAGAAACAAACAACACAGGAGATAACCAGGTTTCTCTGAGGGTCACATGAATACCCTCATATTATCATGTGGAACGGGGACTCAGGTTTTTAAGGTCATACGGAGAGTCACAGGACCAGTGACCAATCCCAGGCCAGTCTGTCAGCAAGGCCCATAATCTCTTTACTATCCGAGTTGCCTACAGCAGGTGCCAAAGGGTTACATTTAGAAATGAACTACCCTCAACTTCCTCCAAAAACTTGTTAGAGAAAAGAGACGGGCTTTTCTCGGGCTTAGTTACGGTTAATGAAGAAAACATTAATCACTTGAAGTGCTATTTGGAGCTCCTGAAACTGAACTGAAGCGCAGTATGAAATGTTCATTTATTTCTGAGGGATTTACTTTGTTACATTCGATCACTCAATCCTCTTTCCCTTGGAGTTTGAAGGTGGAAAAACACTCATTTTTAAACAGGAAATTCTTCTCTGAATGATACAAAGAACAGCTTTCTTCTCTCGAGGATACAACGGCTGGGGGGAGGGTCCTTAGTAGGTGCAGGAATAGCCGTCACGTTCCCTGTGCATCAGGACAGAGTTCTTTGAAGAATGGTCAACAGCTGTGCTTCTTATAAGAACCATAGCCCATTGCGGTCACTATCAGACCATACCTTCTGCCAGAGAAGCATCTGGCTGGACTTGAAGATCCGCTTCACCACTTACCACTTAAGCTATATGGCTATCAAGTAGTCCTAAACGTCTACAACTTTCACAATTACATCTCTAAGTTGGATGAAATTCCTGTTACCCTGTAGGAAATGTGTGGAGGCGATGAAATGTGTGCATACTTGGTCCCTCACTGGCCCTTCCAGAAAAAGGCAAGAACTGCGGTGGGTACCATAGACCCAACGAAAAGGACTTTTTGAGTTACAGGCGGATGTGTCTTATCTTTTCTCTTAGGGAAACCAGCGTAAAGACAAAGTCACCAGTGGACTGGAGCACAGCCTCCCGTTACCAGCAATTACCATTGCTGATCCTGATGCACAAGTTTTGACTGACGATCTTCTCATTACAATATCTCCAATGCATATCCAGTCCATTGGTTGTAATTCTTACAACTGGCCCTTGAGTAGCCTTCCTGGGGAAAGCCAAAGAAAAGGTGCATGGAGCATCTGGCCTTTGTGTCTCCTGCTACGATCTCCGAGACACACGCAGAGACTTTTCTCTGTCATCAGTTACAGTTGGGCAACTGGTAACACGGAAATAATTGGCTCCCCCCCCCACTTTCTTCCTCTCCTATTCTCCAAGAGCGAGGGAGAGAAGATAAGAATAAAATGAAGTGTGGTTGTACATCCACTGTATAGGCACACCAAGCAGACAGGAGGCATAACCATAGGTGCAAATTCTTCCAGACCTCAGCAGAGGGAACCATGATCATGACAAGAGCCAGACTGGACAGTGGAACCCTGAGCATCTGAGCACAGGTATTTTTATTGATCCAGAACTCCTCAGGTGTTCTACTGATAGCACATGCAGATCATGAACAATCAAACATCCCCACGTAAATCCTACACCTGCAGACAATATAAAAAGCCAGTGCCTAGGAAGCCCTTCACCCAACAGTGCACAAATTTACGTTATACACAACTGAAAATAAACTTCTACAACAAAGACTTCTACAACAGTCTTCCTCTGTCACTGGATAGAGTCGAACAGCCTCCAAGTGTTCTGCGAACACATTGAATTCCTCTCCATATGGTATTCCTTACATTTTTATAGGGAAAACTGTTTCATCTGAAATGTTTAGGACCTTAATGTGCTGGTTAATTGAATGCTTTATTTAACAAGACGACATCAGACACTGCATGCGTGGAATTCTAGCTCTCAGCGTCGGAATACGGCAAAGGTTTTTCAAACACAATTTTAATCAAACATAATTTAATATTTATCTGATAGCTGTAAAGGAATGGTAGTTTTTTTGTATTGCCTCCAAGGCACGATAGGAAACAACCATTTTCCAAGACTTATAAGGACAAATATGTGGATTATTGGAGGTTTCTCATTTAGAGAGTGAAAATGACACAGACTTCCCTCATAGTTCAATAGATCTGGGCTAAATCCTGACTGTAGATTTGCTCACTGGCTATATATTCAGGAAAAAATAATCTCTGGAGCTTTAGGGTTTTTTTTTTTTTAATCTGTAAATTTGATGTAATGGCTTTGCTTTAAGGTGGTAATCAGATAATCATTGTAAAGCCCTTAGCACAAGCCTGCCTGCCTCAGAACGTACTTAATCAAGTCAACTCCATTTTCTCTGTTCTTTTCCTTTTAATTCTACTTCAACTGCACGAAAACTAAACACATAGAGGAGCAGGCAGGGAAAATCGCAGCAGCCCGAGCTGTTCTCATGGGGAAGACCTTTACGGAGCAGGTGTTGGAAGGTAGAGGAAGCTGTGTGGGAGGTGACCAGCAATTCTGCAGAGCACCTTCTGCAGGGCCACATCAAGGCTGCCCTGCAGTCAGGGTCACAGGCTAACTAGAAAGGCCGATCTGGGATGCTGGCCTTACTTAGCAGTAAGACATCTCAAGCCCCTGTTTAAGTACCTACTCTTTAGAGTGTCTTCTATTTGCAAAGGTACTGGCGAACATCTAGCATCTGGGTTCAAGTTCGTAGACCCTAGCCCCAACTTGCCTTACCACAATGAGCTCAGAAAAGGCACGTGAAGCTCTTCCATGCCTGTGCTTCCTGGTGTGATCCCCTGCAGACAAGGAGGCTTCTCTCTGTCCTTAGTCACCACTGGTATCGAAAAGCAAAATTGTTTGCTAGAGATGTCACCTCGACTACTGAGCCTACTATTAAGTCAGCTAGTTACGTCCAAAAGATAGTAAAGGCCCCATTTGATTCCCTGACCCATTCTTTGTCTGTTTGTTTATTTGTTCTTGGTTTCTCAAAACAAGGTTTCTCTGTTGTAACTCTGTCTATAGACCAGGCTGCCCTGGAACTCACAGAGATCTGCCTGTGGCAGATCTTGGTTTAGACAGGTGGACTCTCCATGGAAAATCCCCTTTGCCTGTAGCTACATAAAGGTGGTTTTTGATTTTGTTTTTTGTTTTTTTAATGACAATTTGCTTGTATCACATGGGGTCATTTGTTCAGGGAGCATTTGGAAATGAAAACATTGTCCTGAAGTGTAGACAGAAAAGTCCAGGGGTTTTCTGTGATCTGCAGAACACTGGTGACAAGAGATATGTACCTGCCAAGCAGTGGAGAAGTCAGCCCCTGTATCCTCCTTTAGCTGCACAAAAAGGACAGCTGAACAGGGAACTTCTCAGAAGATGGAAGTGGAAAAAGCTTTCCCTTTCAAAGAGGCCCCGACAGAAATTGATGCTTCCTGTACTGTGCAGGTGGCACGTTTGTAGGATGCTGTTGGGTAAAGATGATATTGGTCCATTGTGCTGGAAGGGAGGAAGAGGAAGAGCAGAGAGGATCCAGACTTTATGATGCTGGTTTGATGCATCTGCTTGGGAGGCAAGCTATGGATAACATGTAAAAGGTGTACAGAAGGACCTCAATCTGGCTGGGCTTGTGTGCAGTCTCCGCCCCCACCACCCATCAGGAGGCAGTGGCTAGACTCATGGAAAATGGCAACTCAACGTTCCGGGCTCCATTTTGCCTCTCTCTGTATTTATAGTGTGATCTCGGGTCTCTGTTCCATCAAACTGACGCGGGGATGAAGTAAGGCGGTGAAGAGTTAAATGGGACAACGTGAATCTTCTTTCCCTTTTCTCCACACACTTCCTTCCTTGGTTCAAATGCTTTGACAAATGGTGGCAGCATCCTATTTCTGCCCCGTCTCCCTTTTTCCCAATTAAAAAAAATAAAAACAATACAACTCCGGTTTTATTCATGGGCAATGTAAAGTCTGACTAACCAACCACATCTACTAGCCTGCCTTAAAAACAATAGTGGCCAGCGAGACTAGAGAAGTCATTGAGAGAGGCTTTGGGGCAAGCCTCCTTCAGAGCTTGGCTTTCCCACCAAGGAACAAGGACTGGAGCTCAGGCACAGCTGGCACAAACTTGATGCCAGTGATGTTTGCTGACTGAACAACAACAATAAAAATAGAGACAATTAGCACTCACAAACACTTGCACTGTGGCTGTCAATGTGCTAAACCTTCAGTTCTCTATCTAACCCTCAAAATAATCCAACAATATTTTTTTTTTCGACTCTTTACAGGTTAGCAGCCTCAGGCCCAGGATACATGAATGAATACATGAAGACATTAATGAATGAGCAGATGAGTGGATGCATGAATGAAAGGCCCCGTCAGGATTACGGGAGAACTCAGGGTATCGGGGGATGGTAGGTAAGGACGCTAGTTTTCTATTACTGCTGCAGTAACTGCCACCATGACTGCTTTAAGCAGCATGCATTTGTCAACTTGCGGTTCTATAGGTTAGAAATCCAATGTGGGTCTCAATGGTCTAAAATTTAGGTGAAGCGGTTCCTTTCTGGTGGCTCTAAAGGAGGAACCTGTTTCTTTCTCTTTCCTGCTGAGACTCTGCCCACATGCCTTGGTTTAAGCTCCTCCCTCCATCTTCAAAGCCAGCAACATTAGACCAAGTCTTTCTAATGTACTGTCTCCTAGCCCCCCAAGTCCCGTTCCCCCCCCCCCCCCCGCCTCTCTCTCAAGACAAGGTTTCTCTGTTGTAGCTCTGGCTATCCTGGAACTCACCCTGTAGACCAGGCTTCCAACTCAGAGATCCACCTGCCTCTGCCTCCTGAGTGCTGGGATTAAAGGTGTGCACCACCACTGCCCAGCTATTTTCTGTTCTTTTAAGGACCCTCTGGCTATTTTTATCCCACTCAGACCAACGTTTTGTGCATGTGTGTGTTTGTGTGTGTGTATGTGTACATCAGAAAACAATGTCAAGTGTCAGTCCTCCCTTTCTACCTTGTCTGAGATAAAGTCTCTGTTGTTCACTTATGTGCCCACCCAACTAGCCAGCCCTCAGCTTCCTTCTGTCACAGTCTCCCACTTCCCCATAGACACACTGGGGTTATAGACCCATGAGCATAGTATGTGGGTTCTAGGGATTTGAACTCAGGTTGTCAGGCTTGCATGGCAAATGCTTTACCCACTAAGCCACCTCCTCAGCCCTGGCCCACTCGTGTAACAGAATGATCTTCCTCAAGGACAATTGATCAACAGCCTTAGTGCCATCCATAATTGCAATTCTGCTTTGCCACACAGCATCTCATAATCCAGAGATTTCTGTGTGGGCATCCTTGGGGGTCAGCCTGCTCACCACAGTAAATTTCTGCAAGGGATTCCCTGTCATTCATAGGAATATTTTTGTAATAGGAACAGCTGCAGCAAGCCCTGACTCCATGGCAGGGTATCAGATCTGTGAGTCAGGATCTTAGAAACACAAGCTCATTTGGCTCATCTTGCTGGCAGGGCATAGTGGGCAAAGCTGTGGTCACACTGTGCCACGCCACCATCCTTCTGACGCACACTCGCAGTCAGCAATTGGAGGGAAGAACAGGAATGATGCTGGCCAGTCACATCCAATGTCTTGGAGATTCTGGAGGATTCTTAACCATATACCTTATCCATTTGGCCACAGGGAGTCATTTTCAAAGAGTTCAAGAGAAGAATGGGAGGAACGTATTTGTTGAGCCAAGCTTCACGGCGTTCACTTTTTGTATTCCATGTCTTTAATCCGATGCGAGAAATGGATTGCAAAATAAAATACTGATGTCCTGAGGTGGAGGGCGACGAGCACCAGGTGGCCCGCCCACTGCGGGACAGCACAGGAAGTGGAGTCTGCGATTGTCCAACCGGCTGTTGCCGAGCAAGCCTGTGGTTTACCCATCAGCCCCATGGCAGGGCTTTCTTTGTCTAGTGTTTCTCAAGTTGGAACCTCCTCACGCCCTTTCCCTTGCCTTGGGTCCCTTCTCTGTGTTCAACTCCTGCTGTCTCCATGGAGTAACTTCCTGCCACTCAGCATGACTTCCTGTCTGCTCCACTGTCTGGTTCAGCCCTTCCACAGTGACTGGAGTCTCTCTTATGTCCACAATGAGTCTCCCTCACTTGGCTTGGGTGAAGAAACTTCCAATCACAGTTGTCCTTGATTTCTTCACTCTCCTCTCCCCCTCTCAATGCCACAACACCGCTCCCACTGTGGACAGTCTCTAAAGCTTTGCCTCTGCTTCAGAGGCAATTGAACACTTGGAGTTGACCCGACTCCACACACAGTCTCTTCTAACCATTTCCCCTTTGTGCAGGAGACCCAAAGCAAATCAGTTACCTATCCCTGATATATTCATGATTTTCTAAATTAATATTTTAGGTCCTACTATGTCCCTGCTCAAGTTTCTGATGAGAGAAATGCCTCCTTCCTGTCAATTAAAAGGCAGAAAACAAATTAGTTGGTCCTTGAGCTATCCTTGATGTTTCCACCCCTTGAACCACTCCAGGCAATACCAAACAATTCACATTTGTGAGGCTGAGAGGTTCTGTCCCCTCCAGGCTCTGTCCACTACCAACCCAAGGAGCAGATGGAAGTTTTATGCCCAGCTGAGCATTGCTAAACACTAGTGTTTGAACAGAAACATCCACAGGTCACATCTCAGAGATAAACAGATAATTATAGTTAGTCCCTGCTGACTTCCACCCCCTTCCTGCCCAGCACACTGGAAATAAACACTGCTCCTTTCCAGGGTCCTGCAGGGTAGACAGGAGCTTCCGTGCTCCCATGGAACTCCTCAGAAAATAGGTCTGTGTCCCCATTTTGAGGATGAAACCACTTAGACAAGACACGCGGTTCTAGAGCTGTACGGGGGGGATGCCATCAGAACCGCATCTCTGCAGTCCCAGAGGAGCTGAGTAAGGAAGACAAGATACCTGTGCGGTGGAAAAGACAACGCTGTCTGAAGGACTTGGTCCTTCTTACATGTACTTGACTTTGGAACACTTGCCTTAGCAGCTACTGTGTATCAGAAACTTTCCTGGGCACATTTCATCTCATTTCATCTCCCCCACAACCTGTATGTTACAAACACCATTTTTTTTTTCAGCCAGAAAAATCTCATAGTTAAGGGACTGGAATTTCTCACTCAAGGCTCCTTCATAAAGAAAGAAGCAAAGTTGGAAAGGACTCACTCATTTTGCTGTGCTCTTCAGCAAATATCCATTTCAGAATGACCTTGTGCCAGGCACTGTGCCCATTAAGAAGCCGGGCCACTGGGAAAAGTCAGCATCCCTGCAGGGCTGGGCTTTAATGGAATGTCCTAGCCAGACAGGACATGCTGAGTCTGTGGGGCTGAGTCCAAGGAGGAATCTGTGCCCTGGAAAAATCGCTTTCATTTTGGCATTACCGTCTTTCCTAGGGTGAGGTAATTACAGGATCACTGCACAGGGTTTTACAAGACCTTCTCTTTCTCCCAAGTCTGGGAAGGATGCCCTGGAACCACAGGCTCGCTCCCTGCCCATCTCCTCCTAGAGCTGCCTTCATTGTTCCCTCATCCAGACATGGCCCTCCCCTTCCTGTTCTGTGAAATTTCAATTTGTCCTGTAAGATCACTTCATGTCACCTACCTCCTAGTTGGGCCTCATCTGTCCCCAGGGTCACACTGGACGTCTCCCTCCTCTGTGTGCTGAGAGCTGATTGCTCTTGTCTGTAAACAACCCTCACAAACTCGAATTCTTCAACAGCAGGGCTGACAACATGTAGAGAGGTATTCTAGGGCTCAGGTCAGTATTGGGAGCTTGGTTCATTAGTTGAATAATCCTGAGAAGCACAAGTATTTTGTATGGAAGAACTGAGCCATGACAGGGCTCAGTTTTCTGTCTTCTATTCTTAGGTCTTCTCCTTCTTCAGATCTAGAGTGGACCAAAATACACTTCGTTTTATTTTCTTGTTTGTTTTTACCAAAACTTGGTTCGTTTTTGTCTAATTCTGATTTGAGAGAGGGATATGTTTTGGCCATCGCTCCTTATAACATACAGCAAGGTAGAAGAATTTCACAGATCACCATATCTGCTTCTTCAAAGAAGAAGCATGGTCAACGAAAGGAACTTAGCTTCTCAGCTGGCCCCAAGAGTATATCAGCACTGAGGTGCGCATGCTCATGACTTTGGTGATGGCAATGGTCACTTTGGTCATATTGCCTCTTCTTGCCATAAACATTCTCTACCAAAGGCACCTGCTCGGGCTTCTGGTTTGGCAAAATGACTTCTGGCAGCTATGTATGATCACTCCCATTTTTCTAGACATGGAAACCAAAGTTAAATGGGGGTCATTTCATTCTGTCCCAGAGCTTAGACATAACTGGAATGCTAAATAAGGTCCTTGGGAGGCAAGTGCAATAGAGGCTACCACACCAACACTATTAGAGACCAAAAGGAAGTCTTCATTGCTGGTTGGCAGCTGCACAGGGAACTTGCCTGAATGTGCAGCCCCAGCTTTACAGCCCTGTGCTTTTTAGGCACAAAACACATCCTGGTTCGGATAGCAACACTTCAGATAGCAAAAAGTAGAACTACAGAAGCCAAAACGCAAGGTCGGTACATTTAGGGACCTTCCTACAACTATGAACTGGGTCTTAGCTGGAATAGGTCTTTGTTTGCGTTTTGACAGGTGTTGGGGTCTATCTGCTGGGTTTTAAGGTCAGAATCGTGCCTCTAACATAGTGTCAGTTGTGCTAAGGTCTGGAGGTCTATTAAACTGATGGCTCCAAAGACTTGTTTTGCCTTCATGGCCTATTGTAATGAATTAAGAAAAATGTAAATTTGATGTCTAGTCTTGTTTTTCTGGCATACAGCTCCTAATATCCAAGGTCATGAGTATCTTCTTATATATTAATGAGATGATTGGTGACCAAGGGCTCCCAGATAGCTTCCCCATAAGGGAGATTCGCACCAATTCCTAGGTCTAGGAAAAGAAGGCTGAGCTGATCACTAATGGTCAATAATTTAATCAATCCTCAGAGCAAACACAGTCAGAAATATCTAGGATGAGCTGGTTCCCACTGACACCCTCTGTGGAACTCACAGCTCTAAGCTCAGCAGACCCATAGCTAGCAGATAGATTCATTTTGGATTCCTGATGACTGAAGCTACTGACCTCAGCCAGGCCTCATTGACCTTAGCACCACAGCTGGACAGAGCCAGGAGGACCCCAGCCCTGCCTTAGGTTCCAACACAGGCTTCTGACACCCCTCCGTCACCACCCGCCTCTGCCTAAGATCCCATTAGTGTCTGAAATATTGTCATGATCCAGCATGAGCCGTGGCAAGCCACAATTAATTAATTAATCAGTTATACTCTATCAGCAAGTGCAGACTAGGAATGTTAAATAAACAAATTAAAGTCCATGTTTCACTAAAGCTCAGCCCAATGAAATAATAATGAGGCAAAGTTAACTGCTCTGAACAGGAGGAGGAATATTATAATGGAATATACTCAGGCAGTAATATCCTAGAAATATGCCAAGAGGCTCCAGCCACAGAGGAGGCTACCACTGCCCTGACTCTGTCACCACGCCTCCGCTCAGAAGTGACAGGAACTCAGCAAGTCCTAGCAGAAAGAGCCCTGGCTCTGCAGCCAGGTAAAACAGCACCCAAATCCTAGCTGCTGCTTATCAAAAACCATCCAACCCGTTCCTTGCGTTCATCAGGAAATGCTCAGCCACCTTGAGCCTATTAAGAGGAGGTGGAGAAGGATATCACTTTTGTCAGTTTCCACAAGGGCTTTTTCAAGCTCGCTAATGGGGTGCAGCTGGTATCCACTCAGATTGCATCAGGGCAGACAGGTCTAATCCAGGTAGGTCATGGTGCTAAGACTTCATTACTCCTGGCACCAGTCCTTCCATAGTGACGAGCTCAATATTCTTGTTCTCCGTCCATTGTGGTTTGAGTATGGTTTGTTCCCACCAACACTTGCACTAAAGTTTGATCTTCAGTGGGACAGTGTGGGGAGGTGGAGACTAGGAGAAATTGATTAGTTGTGAGAGCAACTCCTTGCGAATGGGTTCATGTTTTTCTCTTCTCATGAGCTCTAGCTCTCATACAGCTGAATAATTAACCTGAGAGTAGGTTGCTATGAAGCAGGGCTGCCTCCCCCTCATCCCCCCCTGGTTCCCTTTGTACATGGCCCAGGAGGTAAAATCACAAAAGCCCTCTACAGATGCTGCAGCTTGATCCTGTACCTCTCAGACTCTAGAACAAGAGTCAACATAAGCTTCTTTACAAATTGCCTGGGACCAGGTAATTTAAATGATAAATAGCACAGTAATTCATGGTCTTGGGTTCTATGACAGCAATGTAAAACAGACTGAGATGTCACTTTTGGGTGAGATAGCTTGGAAGCCTCAGAGGCCCCACTGGGACAGAGCCACCACCCGGCGCATGCTTGTTCCTGTCTAGGTGGGTGGTTGTCTTGTCTTCCTCTCCTTCGCACAGCTGGGAGACTGTCTTCCTTTCTTTCACATAGCTGGGTGACTGTCTTCCTCTCCTTTAGCAGCATTTCCCCATCTCTCAGCGGGGCATCTCTGATCACATCCCAAAGCAGTCCCTTGCCTTCAAGATCAGCTCAGGAGAGAACCCAGCCTAAGGAATGGCCCTCAGACTGTGTCTCCAAGTTTTAGTTGGATGTTCTGTCCCTCCCCTTTTAGCTACTGTTCTGTCACAATCATAGTAAACACAGGAGCACTCTTCTCCCAGAACTCTAGACTCATCTAACCCACGGGTAGCACAGTTCAGGAGAAGCTGTCTTCGTGAGTAATGATTTATTTGATAGGTATTTGCAGCAAACCTCTATGTGCCAGGTTTGTCTGAGGTCTGGGGATCCACTAGAAGCAGCACAGACAGATTCCTCTGTGAATGGTGCAAGGTGCAAATATAGAATTCAAGCATGATGGCGTACTGGCGGGAGAAGTCAGATTACAGCACAGGACTCAGTGGGACCTCTGGCTCAAGATCTGGCATGTTCGTTGTTGTGTGCAGGCCCCAAGACCAGGGACATCTACCCTGGCCCTCCAGTTCTTCAGCTTCCAAGCGAAGATATGGAAAACCTTAGAAAAGCACAACCCCAGAGCTCTGGATTCACTGAGAAGCCTGGTCCCTCAGCCATTAGGAAACTAGTCATTCACTCAGGTATCAGTCTCCCACCAACTCGAGAGGGTTGTTGAATAGCTGCGTTCCCTCTGAGCTTTATTTATTTGGATTAGAATCTGTAGCCATCACAGAATTCTGTCCCAGTTTTCTTTTTCTAGAACCTTCCATTTAGAACCTAAGCTGCTCCTCTGCAGGTAGACCCCCTAACCACTCTCCTGGGACTGTAGCATCTCCGTGCCCTCGTCATCATGACATCACGTGAGAACCTGATAGAATTTTCGAGGTGCGCATGCACACGCGCACGCACACACACACACACACACACATACGGAAGCCCAAAGTCTCCAGTTTAGCAGAGACAGGCAAACAGCGTTCCTGAAAGCCCAAGAAAAGGCCTCCGAGAACATTCTATAACTTGGTGGAGAAGGCACAGATGATGAGAGCTGTTTCTCAAGTTCTTTCCCTGTGTCCCTCTATCCAAATGACTTTGAGGAGTCAAAAGGAAAATCCTAGTCATGTTTTGACCAAAGAAATGGTAATCACCTCAGGGCAATGCTTCCAATTAGGACCTTTCTCGTGATGATGGTTTTCCCTGCTAGTTACAGGTGAAGAATTTCAGTGACAAATGGTGACGGCAAGTTCATTATATCGTGGCAGGGATATGCCTGGGCAAGAATATTAATGTGCCCACCTGGCTGTTATATCTTATGTTTTCCTAGGAACCTCACAACACCAGTCCTCTCCACATAGCCACGCGATGGTTGAAGGCCAGTACTGTGTGGCTTCCAGGGGCCCTGAGCTTCTGCTACATTCGTGCCCATCTTCGTAGCCAGGCAGAGGTTCTTGTCTCAGTTCTCCACAAAGGAATACTAGTAAAGGTATTATTTTCTCATGTTGTACTTTGTGCCAGATTGTGTATTAAGTGCTCTACGGCCATTCATTCAGGGATCCACAAACAAAGGACTTCAGCTGCTTCAAAAAGGTTTTACTGGAAAAGCCACAGCTATTCATGTATGCTTTGTCTGCTTTAAAGCTACAAGAGCAGAGTTTAGCAATTGAGGCTGAGGCCATACAACCCACACAGCCCAAAACATTCCTTGTCTGGCTTTCTGTAGAAAAAAATTTGCCGACCCATGAATTAACTCATCTTCTCCCTTTACAAAAATCTTGTGACTTGGGGAACATTGCGCTCATTTTACAAAAGAAAATAAACTGGGAACAGAAAGACTTGGTATTTGACCAAGAGTATGCAGTGTATGAGTTTCAGAGCAGGGACCAAAACCCAAGCGCTAGGAAGCAAGTATTGGACTCTCTGTATTGACCTGTAGCTTTTTCTGAAAGTGACTCACAGAGGAGTGAATTTGGTATGGTTGGGAAGCCCTGACCATCAGAAGAACAGGACGAAGGGGCCATTGATTAGGAAGATTGCCTTACCTAATGCCCAAGGAAGAGTGAAGGAGGAGCGTCTGTAAGTGTCCCGCATCAGCTGTGGCCCTGCCCTTCTCATTCCTGTGGCTGCGGGTGTTTTGCATCCGTTGGATTCACAACGTGACACAGCCTCATTCAGATCAATTTGTTACCTGACACCATGAAAAAAAACCTCTGCTTTTCCACTTCTACAATATCTGTCTACTTTTTATCATATTTTTTTAATGACATAGTGTTTCATTTCATTCAGGTTGCCCTTGCTATGTAGCCAAAGAAGACTCTGATTTTCCTGCCTCTACCTCCCTTGGTCAGGATTAGAGGCATGGGCCACCATAACCCATTTATATGGGACTCGGGATTGAACTCAGAGTTTTATGCATGCTAGGCAAGCACGCTTCCAAATGAGCTACAGCCCTAGCCTGGACTCTCATTGGTTTTAAGTCTCCACTTCATCTTGGCTGGGAAAGGAAGGGGGCAAATGTACTCTAGACTCGACTCACAATACAATACCACATTAGCAGCCAAGAAGTTGACCTTTCTGTCAGAGACTCGTTCTCCCAAGAGCATTCCCCAACTTACTTCCTCTGATTCTCTTAGATCTGCTTTGAACACCCCCAGGGATACCACCATGTGCTGCTACCCCTCCTCATAGGTTACAGTACTTCCACCTAGATCTCTCCAGTCACCTTCAAAGCCTAAAGACCTCTAACAGCACACAGAAATCTCAGTTACCCCTAGAGTGTCTGAGATGCAGCTCAGGGTGGCCCAGGACCAGCATAGCAGGAGAACTTGTGCTTTGTCTGGTTCCTGGTACAAAGCTAGGTTCACGGCAGGCTAAAGGTGTCTTTGAAAACCTTGACTTACCCAGAGGCCAACATTGTATCTGTGTATCCTCCAGCCAAAGGAATATGAAGTTTCCAGGGCCAGGCAAGCATCAAATGAGAAATGTCCTCAAAAAAGCAATCACAAGTGAACAGGCTGATCACAGAGGTATTAATTAGTAAAATGAAAACGTAAAATTAAGTGGAATGGAATTGGAAACTTGGTGATAGAATCGCAATGAAATTTTATCTTTTTAAAAGAACTGATTAGGTGACGCTTGAAGCTGTTCCATGAAGCTTACAGTGAGATCAAGGTGAGAATTCAGGTTTGATAGCTCCGAAATATCTCGATCTTTGGCAATTTCCTTCATGTCCTCGGTCCCAATGTCAGGTTAGAGAAACACAAGAAGATGACCCTTCACAAACCCGGATCCCAGCGTGGTGGAGGATGACTTTCGTGCCTGGAACATGATTAGTTCTAAATAAACATTTACTTGGAATACGTTAATAGCTTTTGCGGAGAAGTTTGCAGCTTGATAGGAGAAAAAAAAATTGACACACACAAATTATTACCAAAGAGGGAGAAAAATCAAAACCTTGAAGTCAGTTGGGACTGTCAGCAGAAAACATAGGGAGGGGGAGGAGCATGGAAGGAGGGACGGAGGGAGGAGCTCAGGAAACAGGAAGTGACTGACTTTTAAGATGAAGGGTGTCTTGGTGATGGAGGATGAATATAGAGAGACTACAATATTTAAAAATTGAAAAAATGAATGTTATGAATATGCTATATGTATGAGTTAAAATGGGACCGTGGAACCCATTTTGTATCATTAATAAATGTTAATATTAAAAAAAAATTTTAGGTGTATTTTTATTTTCTGTGTATATGTGTGCACCACCAGCATCCCTGGTATCCAAGGAGGACCAGAAGAGGGTGTTAGATACCCTGAAGCTGGAGTCACAGAAGGATGTGAGTTGCTACATGGATCAAATAAGGGTCTTCTTCGAGAGCAGTGCTCTTAACCACTGAGCAATCTCTCCAGTCCCTACAATCATATTTTTTTAAGACTGGAGAGACAAGGCAAGCCTGGTAGGAGAATAATAAATGTGTATAGGGTCAGATACATGACAGACCAACCAACTGTAAGTACGAGCCCTGACTTCTCAGTGATAAACGGGAAAACCTATGGAGTACAAACTTGGGTATCTTTTTCCCCACAAGGATAGTCAACAGCCTCCTAGCAATGGGGGTGGGTGATGCCAAAAGTAATCTTTATGTCCAAGTTCTGGAAGAAGTGAACAGATTAGAAATGAGTGTCTTCTCTGCAGCTAGAAAGCCTGCAGTGACTGTGAACTTCACTAATGGGGAGACATGAGCAGGGATGATGAGGCTGGGAGATCCAGGAAGTTGCCTGAGGCCTAAGGGCAGGCCCTAGCCAAGAATACAGCCCAAACAAATGGGAGCTTAACCAGCACTCAGCCAGAAAGCACTCAGCAAGGAGAGAACCAGAGCCAGCAGAGCCGTGTGATGCAGAAGGCACTGTATTTTTATGCACTATGAGCTATTCCCATCTCCCGATGGAAAGAAACTTGCAGGGGGAGAGGGGAGGCTTGGAGAATTCAAGGGGTTCCTCAATATTTCCTGAGATAACTTGCCTCAGCCTGTGTACACAAAGGCTTCCTGTTCTTCTGCGTGAGGTGGTACACTTCACCCAGCGAGGAGGTTGAAACCAGTGGGCTGAGAAGAAGACCCTGGGTCCCAAACTGAAGCCAGAAGATCATCTGAGCACCAGAGTTCCACTATATGGTTTGCCTACAAGTCCTGGGGTCAAAATCTTCAGAAAAGGCTGGGCCAATCTTTCATAGTGGTGGTGGGACTTCAGAGAGGACAGGACACCAACACGTTAAGAATCTTCAGAAAAGAGTATGACGTCCACAGTAGTTGATGCTGCCATCCTACCCCTTTCTCCCCCCCGGACACAGGTTTTTCTCCAGAAGCTCCATGCAGTAGCTGCCACTGCGGCAGAGGCAGCTGTGTTATTATAAAGGAAGGCAGACTCCGTACGCATCCTGGGCAGGTGTCCACACCTACATGCTGGCGACAGAAATGAACCTCCTGTGTCTTCTCAGACCTTGTCTGTTCTTGGCCATCTGGACGCTTCTGGAGCACCAATATTTACCACCCCCTCCTATGTTCCTATCACGGGGCTTCCTTATTCTCTTTAAGTCTTGTGGCATTTGTACCCCTGTTAGCCGTATGAGACCATTATCGATGACATCTTGTAGAAGGGGAAATCAAGGCAGGTCAGGGAGAGTAAAGATACTACCCAGATTCCCTCAGTTGTGATTTAAATTACACCTTCCTGCACAGTCCTGGCAGCTCATCCTACTGACCAAAAAGTACTGAGGGATAGCATCTCATGGTTTGAAGAGCAGGAGGTGAGGGACTTGCTGCTTTGTAGTTGTGTGTTACAACAGCAATGGAGGTGGATACACTTGGGTTAGGAAATCATGAGCACATCAGTCGTCTCTTGGACCCACAGCAGTTGGCATGCAGCTCATCTGTTGGCTTGGATCTGAAACCACAGGAAACTGGTCGATCTATGACTTCAGCTATACTAAGTGGTCCATGACAACAGTGTTCCTAGACACTTTTAAACATGGATCAGGTGGGGAAAGAGAGGCAAAGAGAAACAGAGGCACCTAAAAGAACCCTTATTATCTTGCAAAGAAATCTCTCCCTTTAGCTGTTCTCCTGCTTTCTCTGCTTCCACCTGGGTAGAAATGAACTCTACTTGATCCCAAGAAGCATTTAAAAGGGATCCCTTTGGACCTCTCCTTCTGATGCTGGCATACTTTACCAAATCTCTCTTTCTAGTCCCTTGCTACTCTAGATATTGTATTTGTTTGTCTGGTTCCATACAAAGAACATCAGATGGAGTAATTAAACAGGTATGTTTGGTCACACAAGAGAAGATGCCTAGAAGGTCAAGGGAAGTTATCAGCAGGATTGGTTTCTCTGGTGGCTGCGGGGAAAGATTTACTCCAGACCTTTCTCCTTAACTTGTAGACAATCATTGTTTTAATGTCTGGGCTGCCTTAACAAAAGGCCATACAACTGGTGGCTTAGGAACAATAGAAATTACATTTTCACAGTTCTAGAGACTACAAATTCCAAGATCAATGTACTGGCTGCTGCATGATCTACAAAGACCTGTTTTCTGGCTTATAATTTGTGTCTTATTATTGTGTCTTCATAAGACAGAGGGGCAAACTAGAGCTTGGCAGATGGACAAGCAGTTCAAGTGAAGTCATACTTTGGACAAGGTACTATTTTCTTCTTCATATGTAAATTGATGGTTTCCATTTTAAAAGTCCCCCATATGTTAAAGACTCAGTCAACAGCCTGTGGACCCTTGGGTGGTAGTGGAACCTTTACGAGGTAGAGTCTAGTGGAAGGAAGTTGTGACAGGGCGATGCCTTTGAAAGTGACAGCAGAATTCTGGATGCTTCCTCTCTTCGCTCTCTGGCTACTGGGAGGTAAGAAGCTTTGCTACAACCCACATTTCCATCATAAGGTTCTATCCCACACAGACCCGACACAATGGAACCAAACAACTAGGAACTGCAAAATAAGCCTTCCTCCCTTTTGGGTTGATGGTCTCGGGAATTCTGTCGCCGTGACAGAAAGCTGACGAACACATAGAAGAACAGTATCTCTTAGAATGTGAGTGAAATAGTTACTGACACTTGTGAAACTGTCTAGCAGAACTCTGGACACTACGTAACTCTTCAGTAGATGCTCATTTTTTAAAAGGTGCGGTGCCTCGGGGATATTCAGCCTGTCACAGAGACATCGCACATGGGAATCATGGCAACTGTCAGAGGCTTTCGTAGCAAAGATGTCATTCCAAAAATGGTGGATCCCTTAAATTTCTCTAACTGAAGAGACATCTAGAGATTCCCAACTTCAACTCCCTGCTTTCCCGTCGCTGCTACGATAACTTACCAAAAGTTTAGTGCTATAAAACAACACAACTGTGTTCGTTTACATTCCCATAGACCGAAGAGATGTAACGGGAATCTCCCGTTCCAGAGCAGAAGCCCGATCAGTTCAGCTGCAGGGCCTGAATTGTCATGTCAGGGTGGATGCGCGGGTGCTCTCAGAAGCTCCAGTCTTCAGTTTCACTTTCCAAGCAAGGTGTCAGGATCCCAGGTGTTGGAAGGGTGAGGTAAACAGAAGCAGTAGTCCCAACAGTCAAGTTTCCAAAGTGAGAAACAAATAACCCCAGCCCTTTTGCTGAGCCCATTTCACAGCAGCGCTGCTCTGCAGAATGAGGCTACATGGAAGAGCAGGGGCTAGTGAACCCTCTACGGCCCCATCACACAGCTTCCAATACTACGGCTCTCCTAGGCACACAGCTCCTCCATCTCCCCCTACCGCTTCTGGGATGAGCCTTCAGCACCCAGGAAATGAGAGTCTACACTAGGGTGATTTTGAACAGCAGCTGCCCTATTGGAGGAGGCACATATGGGTATGGAATGTGACTGTCTTAACCAGCATTGATCAACATAGAAAGCCATACTGTGCCCAGTGAAGCTTTGAACCAGAGCACAGTTCTGGGTTCAAGGGCACCCAGCTGGTGGAAACCAGTTACCCGAGCTTGGCTTCCCACAGTAAATGTAGTTTTCCCATGCACACACCTTTTCACGTGCTGTCCTGCCTGGAATTCCTGCCTTCTCTTTCCTTCTCACTGTTCCTTACTCTCAGTGTCTTCTCTCTGGATGATGTCTGTAAACCTTCAGAGATATCAGATGGGCCCATTTTGTGCCCCTTGGAACCACACACATCTTTTTTGTAGAAGTTCTGTCTACCTGCTCCCCTGGCCATCTGAGTGCATGCACCCCACTTTCCCCCACCCCACTGTCCCTGGCACTCTAACCAGGGTCTGAGGCAGAGTAGACATTAAGAAAAAGTTTGAGTAATAAATCAGTGAGTCAATGTGCCGGGACCAGGGAAACGGTTATATGTAGAAGTCTCACGGTAGGGAGTTGTATACTCTCTCCTTTATGGAGCTAAATGAGGTAAGTCAAATATGCATTTCTCCAAAGAACACCTACGAAGGTCAACAAGCAAACGGCGAGCTTCTCAACTTCACTAATCATTAAGGAAATGCAAATCAGACTATGGTGGGATACTTCCTATCTTTGAAGATGCCTCATACAAGGATAGAAAAGCCATCCCAAGGGTTAAAGGTGGAATTACCACTGAGCCATTACTACATCTGGGCATATGTCCCAAGAATTGAGAAGCAGGTGCTCAAATGAGTATCTGCAAATCTATGCTCATAGCAGCAGCACAAATGACCATTGGCAGAGAACAGCATGGACAGAAGGGGGTCTAGGCAGACAGAGGACACGAATCAGCTTTTAAAAAGCAATATATGATCCATGCTGCGGCATGAATTAGCTTTGAAGTAAAGGAAGCCACAAATAAAAGGGCAGTTGCTGCGTGACCTCCCCGAGCGCGTGCAAGAACAGAACCCACAGAGGCAGGACTCAGAAAGACGGTTACCAGAACCGTGGAGAGCTAACACTTAGTGGACGCAGATTTTCAGCTGGGAGGAAGAAAAAGTTTGGGAATGGATGATGGTGACGTTTGCATAACGGGACAGCTGTGCCTAAGACCACTGAGTTGTTAAAATCTCTCCTTCAGTGGTTCAAGTGCTCGATTTTTATGTGTGTATATTTGATCTAAATTTACAAAGCAATGAGATACTTTTCCGAGATGGTAAGTGTATTGTAGCCTTCACTGAAGTGATACTCATGCACACGTGGGGTTGCCCTGTGCTGTAGGCATAGCTTTACTTACACTGCATTCATACTCACGCACCAAAGCCACCCATTAAGGTAAGCCCCAGGCTGAACCCTGATCTGGATCCAAACCTTAGAGGGTCCACATTGTTGATATCAATGTGGATCATGTCACCATGCTGCCTAATTCCCAAGGAAGGCTTTGTGACGACATCAGCTCATCACCCTCAAAGGAAAGGAGTCTGGTGAGAAAAGCTTTCCCTCTCTGCCCACCAGACCCACTGGCAGGAACCTTCCATATTGATTACACCCAGTGTAGGTTTTCCCAAACCACACTCAGCAAGAGAAATTAAGATGTGCCTTTTCCTAAATACTAAACATTGATGAAGCAGGACAACTGTTCACTCGGAGCAACATTCATCAGCATTCAGAGGCTGAGAATGCCCATAGAGGTCCTTCAGAGGCAGCCTTCCAATTGAAGGAACTTTCTTCCAACACACAGGCCAATGGGAAGTTAGGCGGATGCCTCAATGGACGTCTTTGGTAGGGAAATGGGTTGACTTTCAAGAAGCACAAGCCCAGGAGGCTCCGCTCCTGCCTCTGCAACTGCAGCCTGCTCTGAGGCAGCTGGGAGGCCTGGGATTCACCAGCAGCTGGCTGCGCAGCCGTGCATGGTTGGCAACAAGTGCCAGCCTTGCTCACATGCACAGTCACGACGAGTGGAGAAAACAAATCCCCACTGCTGCCAGCTTCTTAGAAGAGGAAGAAGCCACCCCTGCCTCCCTACAGAGTCACAGCAACACCGAGAAGAATGAGAAATCAGTCCTGTAAAAATGAAATCCGTAATGTCAGCGGGGAGGCTGTATAGAGATCCATCTGTGGGAAATGCACAGCCCTGAGCATCCATACCTCTCAGCTCTTCCTCTCTTCGGACGATTTCACCAAGCCTTCGGGATCAGATGGCCCCACGTTTGTGCCCCTTGGAACCATAAATATCATTTTCATAGACATTTTCTCTACCTGCTTCCCCCTGGCCACCTGAGTACACACGCTATACTTCCCCCATCCAATGTCCCCAGCACTGTATGCAGACAGTGACAGAGTCCCACTGTTAGGGGGTTAGACTGTGGACTGGGTACTCGTGGCAGCTTGTAGGCAGCTTTGTGAAACATCTCCCCCCTCTCAGCAATCGTTTAGTGCTTATGCAACTCTGGGAAGCAGCCTCGTGAATCTTCTAAGCTTCACAAACTTTTGGAGTCTCCTGAGTGCGTATCTTCCCTCCAAGAGGGAAGGTTTCAATATGCAGGACAGCGCTGTGCAACAGCCTGTCTGTTGGTTAAAACTCTCTCTGTATCCTCGCATTGTGTAATCTCAATGATATGCCTTCCCTCTGATCTACAAAAAGCAGGCATGAAGTCAAGTCTTCCAGCAGGAGGTGTGGTGTCCAGAGAGACTCACGGACTCACTGGTGTCTCACTTGGACTCAAGGAGATAAAGGCACAGCATCTCCAGGGAATTCTGGCACAGAGCGGGTGTGTGGCCCAAATGGTATAAACATGGAAATAAAGGGAAGGTTGGCATAAGGCTGTGTTTTTATGGAGACAGGTGGCCAGGCTGTTCAGTCTCCACTTACCAAACCTTTTCAGGGAAGGTTCTAGAACTGAGGCCAAAGCATAATTGAGATTTCATTGGATGCATCCAGTCTCTTTTGGCTGGCTCCCTCCGCTGATGCACTCACAGAAGCCAAGTTCCCAGGTCTTGTGAGCTTAAGCAAAGGCAGGCCAATGACTGTCTTTTCAATCACTCAACTGTAATTGGCCAAGAATTGTCATCTCAGTCCGCGAAAGTAAGTTTTCCATAGATTCTCCATACTTGCCAACTCATCCAGAAAGTCCCAAGTTTAGCTGTCGTCCTTTCTCAGTTGAACGAGGGTTCTGACAGAAGCAAGAATTGTGGGATGCTCTTGGAATGACCCTGGATAAGGGATGATGACTCTTCAAGAGGTACCTGCTAGCAGAGCTGGCTCTTCTGGATTGGGTATGAAAGCATCATGTCTTCAGTTTCTTGGTCCTGGCAGTTTGAGAATGAGAGGCATGCTTCTTGACACAAGGTAGGTCAGAAAGGAAGGTGATGAGCGTTGGAAACTGCTTAGCAGTTGTGCAGAGGGCCAGCTGCATGGAAGGCTATGGGAGCTCTGGGTGGGAGGGGCATACAGAACTGGGAGCAAAAATCCTCTAATAGTGTGAGAAGGACAGGGGCAGAGAGGGGCTATGCTGTGGGGGGAAAGCCAGGGTGCTCTCGTGGGCGTTTTGAGTCGGCGGAGGCGAGGCCAGGGTAGTAAGGACCCTGTACTTTACTCTCAAGCTTGATTTTGTTGTTTTGTTTTGCCCTGGTTTCTGCTATGACACACAGACCTGCCTCCACTTCTCAGTGCTCTGATAACAGGCATGTGCCACCCCTCACCAGTTCTTGGGCTTTGTTCTAAATTAATACCTGTTATTAATACTAGTCATTAAGTATTGTTATTAATTAATAATTACTAGTTATTTATATTGGCTACTAACAAATTAATAACTAAATATATTGGACCCAGTAATGACCTGTCTGGACTCTTGGCCAGCCTGAAAGTCATCTGGTTTAGAGGAGGGCAAGAATTTCTGAGAAAGCAGTCAGGGGGACCAAGATGGTTTTGAAGTTCAGGTCCCCGAGTCTTCCCCACGCCAATGTACTTATGTGCTCTTAATATCTTGCTATCCTTATGTAGACAAATGTTCCCTAATAGAAAAATCTAAAATGCCCCACCGCACAGCCCCTGTCATGCAGTTTCATACTCTTTCTGTCTACTCAAGGGAGCTCCATCTGTCTCTCTTTCCTTAAGAATACATCCCAGCTTCCATCGCTGCTAAATATCCATCAGCCCCTTGACTATCTCCTACACAGACTTTTAAGTCTGCTCATGGACCTCTGCCTTGTAGATCAAAGCATGTTCCTCAGTCCACCTGCATCCTGATCCTGGTTTGACATCTCCAAGTCATTTCTATTGCTCATCTCTCTCATACAAATTCTGCCACTGCAGGCGCACATCATGGGGCACCTCTGTTGAGCAATCTCCTAATTCCCTGAGTCAGTAACAATATTGTGTGCCCGTGGCCGACCTCAGGCCTCTGCATCAAAATGGCTAAATTATGCTAAAAAGTACTGGTTATCAGTCCACTGTTAATCTGACTAGCTAAAGGGCAATAAGTCAACCCCTGGCTTCATTTTCAGGACCTACTGCATAAGAGTTTTGTTTTGTTTGTTTTGTTTATTTTGGCTTAGTTTTTGTTTATGAGACAGGATCTCACTATGTAGCCCTGGTTGACTTGGAACTCACTATGCCGATCAGGCTGGCCTCAAGCTCATACAGACCTGCCTGCCTCTACTTACGATTGTGTAAGGGGTTTTTAATAAGTGACTGCCTATGAGTGCTGTATATCCCCCTCTGTGGGCAGAAGAATGAGAACACGTATGGCGACCCAAGAAGAATCAAAGCCCTTGGGGATTCAGGGTAATGGTGATGCTTGGGATAATTCCAGGCTGAGACCATTTGAACCTTCGAGGCATTTAGATGGAGACAAGGTGAGATGTGGAATTGTGTGTATCGATTTGGAGAATTCATTTATATAAACCAGAATCACCTTTAGTTAAGACCTCAACATTAGTGATGGGATGTCACCCTCTGGCTTGGAGCTTAGCAGTGATGTTTTTAAAAAAAGAGAGAGACGAAAGCTTTGCAGTCACGGAGGCCAAGCCAGAGAAGGATAGGTGACCGTCGGCTGTGATACAAGCCAAAGAACGTAATGTATGGTTGATCTAGAGATAATGGTTCCTAGAATAGTCCAAGAAGACCCACTCAGACAACAATGTGAAGTGACAGTCAAAGAAAAGGGCCACTGACATTGTGGGATCTGGAGACCTTGCCAACATTGTAGCCAGAGAGAGAGACAGAGAGAGAGACGGGGGGGGGGGGGGGGGGGGGCCTTGGTGAGGGTTCCTGACAGAAAGTAATAGAGATCTGAGGTGAGCATTTGAAAGACAGCCACCAGAGAGTGCCAGTCCCCAGCAGTGAGAGATCCTGAGGGCAGCTGACAGAGTGGAAGTTACAGATTGGCAGGGACCTGAGAGGCTCCAGCCACAGAGAGAAAAAAAGAACAAAAGCAACCAACATTTTTAGAACAAAAGGATGCTTTCGAGGCTGTGGGAGGGCTGAGAGGTGGGCGCCCACCCGGGGGCTCTGAGTTCCACCTGTTAGAGGCTCCAGGGTCTCTGGACTCCTTCACCTTGTACTTCTTTCAATCTCTTTGTAGATGGGGGAAATTGTTCCTCCTTTCCCCTAAACAAGGAGCAGCTCTTCTTAAAGGGGCCCACCTATACCTATTTATCAGGTCTGCCTAAGTTCCACTGAGTTCCACTGACCAACCCCTGCCCCCTTTAACTCCACCTCAGTATCACCCATTGTATAACTGACTCTTCAGTTTGGGTTGTGAAGAGGCCTTCAGAGTTCACAGTTCCTAAACCAATCCTTTGGTCAGCTCTCCTGACCCACGCCCACACTAAACTGTGTTCTCTTTCCGTCACCCTTCCATCCACACTATCATCTTCATCAGGGACCCATGTCTGGGGCCACGGAGACGACCCAGAAGGCGAAGGAACTTACTGGAGGGCTGAGTTCGATCCTGGGACCTGAGAAAGTGGAAGGAGAGAACTGACCTTCACAGGTTGTGCTCTTCCCCCCACATATGTGCCTTGACACACACATACGCAGACATGCACGTGCAATAAATAAATGTAACGTTATATAAAAATTATATTTCGATCAGTTTAACTAGGATAACACATCCTGATTCTAAATTGTGAGGGACATTAAAAAAAAAAAAACCACACACACGTCTATTGTTATGACTGTGTTTCATAAACTAGGTAAGATCCTCATCCCCCCTGGCTAGATCCATTGGCGTTGGCTCTCTGCAGTAAAAATGAGATGGGCCAGTATGCACCCACAGCTTAGGTATGGAGGAGACAAGTACCAGAGGCTTTAAATGAGTGTTCCAGAGCCTGGGGGGACACTAATGATGAGTGAGAAACAGCCCCTCTTCATTCAGTATGTTCCAAAGCAGCCCTCTAACAAGCCATAGTTCTAACAGATAAACGAGGATTTAGCAGAAATGAGAAGGAAGTGAGGTAAGGAAACAGATACGCGGTCGAATGGAAAGGCATTTGGCGACAGTTACAGCTTCAAGTTCAGGGTCAGGCATTGTGCTTATTTCCATCTCTGATCACTAAGACCTTAGTTTGCTGCTGGATGCAGCCATGATGGGGGAAAAAAAACAAAATTCAACTCACCCACATTTGTCACCAGCATTTTGAGTCTGCTACATAAAAGCGGGAGAAATAAGAGATGCCTCGTATTGAATTCTAATTTTGAGAATGTGGATCCAATTTCTGGGCCTCGCAGATGCGGTGAGCCAAAGCGGTATGAAGAAGGGTTAGGGCTCACACACAAGCTTTTTCTGTGACACTAAAACACACGTGGGCTGCCCAGGAACAACACTGGCCACGTCTCTTCCCTCACCTAGAATTATGAAGAACCGATCTTTAGCCTACCTTACTGTGAACTGCTGAGTTATATACATTTAAGCAGAACAATCTGCAAAGCTCCTAAAGTTCCAAATAAGATGTTTTCCCTCACTGACACCATATCAGAAAAAAAAAAAAAAGAAGAAAGAAAAAGATAAAAGAGAAAGAAAGAAACCCTTTATAACTGGCTTTGGGAAATGCCTCTCCTACAGAAGTCTCTGTCTGCTCTGGTATCCGGGGAGCTCTCTTAGTACATCGGCATCATTAAACCAGATAGTCTATCAAGTGAGTTTGCTGTAGTACAACAAAGGAAAAGATCACCCTTTCTTTAACTTTATCCTCCTGGAAAAACACAGGAGTACAAAACAGAACTGTCGGTGGTGATGACAAGATAAGAGGCAGCCAGGCATACCTCCACAAGAAGAGCGCTTCTCTCTAGTTTTCTCTGGGGAAATAAGTCCCCGAAGAAAGAACCCAGAATCCAGGAGGTCTGAATTCCAAGATCTGAGTTGTTTTTGGCTCTCCTTGTGGTACAGTGAGTCTATTGGTTTTGCCACCCAAACAGTGGCATGAGAATAGGCACCCTCCCTCTGGCACAAGGTGGTATATGCAGCGAGAGCGGAAGGAAGGAGGTATTGGATGTGAAGTACCATGACCAGGATCTAGCCAGTGCTCAGGATCTTGTAAAAAGAAAAATGCAATGGTCATAGGCAAGTCTGCACTTAGGGTTTAGTTTTTGTTGTCTGAACCTCTATCCCTTCTGTGCACTTGAAGAAATCCTCTACTTTTATGATGCAGAGACAGAGTCTCAACGTAAAGATGGAAACATTGGAGATGCCTCCTTTCCTGGTATGGGCTCTGCCAGCGAGCGTTCTGCACACAACTGAGAAGGGATTTGGGGGAATAGAAGAGGGGCAGAGGAGGGTGAGGAGGGACTGGGAAGGAGGAACTAACTGGTGGCCTTGATGGGACAAAAGATGGATACTTACACCGAAAGTAGAGGACCTGAGATCGGCACCTTCACTGAGGACTGAGTCAGGCAACAAATGCTCCTGGCAAAGGCAGAGAGAAAGGATCTGCTGTAGGCTGCAGGGATGGGGAGGAGTCCCTGGAAAGTCCCTCCTCCCCTGAACCTGTCTCTCTGGGGAAGTATGTTCTTAAACCACACAAACGTGGGATCTGAATGTGCCTCTGTGGTACACAAAATCAGAGCTGAGAAAGGGGGTCTGAGTGGAGCACCACTTTCAGGTACCTTGAAGAAGAGAATGCAAAACTTTTTATGGAAAAGAAAAGGCACTTCCAGCGAGGTCCCTTAATTGTAAAATTAAGAAGTGCCAACCAAGAGAAAACAGGGGGGGAAAAAATTACCATGAATGAGCAAGAAGAAAGTCTGGAGAAGAAAGTCTGGAAGAAAACTGCAGAAATAGTCAAAATTGTCAGTCCTCTCCACGTTGAGGTCCCTCGACATTAAAATGATCAAAATAGAATAAATATGTGTATACATAAAAGAGACAATATTGAAAGAAATGGGAAGTGGGGAGCTGAAAACACTTTGGAAAATAACAAAAGACAAAGAAAACAAACAGGCAGGTGTTTAATTGAACTAAATAGAAATTCTAGGATTTTAAATTTACAATTATTAAAATTTAAAACTTAAGGAAAATTGTATATGGCAGTTAAGTGAACACACCTGAAGGTAATAAGAATTCAGTATGAACATAAAGACAATTGATGGTCCTATTTCCTACATTTTAATTATCATATAAATTATATCAGACCACATATATCCTCAGCAACTTGCTTCCCTGCTGTTAAGTGGTATTTGGGGAGATTTATTGCACAGTACATATCCATTTTCTGCCATGTTTCTTCCTCTTAATATTTAGGAAGGTACCAACTTCGCTACCATAAATGACGCTGTGGTCTCCATTCCTGCAACTGTCTCCTTACACTAGGTCTATATATCTAAGACTGGAACTACAAGCTTAAAATATAAGGTGTAAGTGTCCACAGATTGCTCTCAAACGCGACTGTCCCAACTCACATCAGTAGTAACAGTGCAGATGGTTGCACATGGGTTTTGTGCAGATGTCCTTGCCATGTTTGTCATTGATATTAATGATTGCGGAATGTTATCTGTCGGGCATCTTCTCCTGCATTTAATGCCTGTTCTTGGGTCCCCCTTCTTGAACACTGAGGCAGAGATTTCCTGTGCTCAGTTGCACCCAGTTCTTCTTTCCTTTTGTTACAGGTGAGGCTTGCTTCCCTCACCTGACACCCCCAACTCCTGCTTAGCTAGCCAAAAGTTACGGACTGGTTTTGACTAATATATTGGTAGAAGAGAAGAAAGAGAAGAGAAATCTTCAATGGCTCATTGATCCCTTGTACCACATGTTTGTTTGTTTGTTTGTTTGTTTATAGAGAATCCTCAGTTATAAATATTTTGGTGTCAAGGATATCTCTAGAGGAAGAGATTTAGAGATGGGTCTTCTCAGTTGACCCTTACGGTTCCAGAATTGACTTTCTTATACAATTCTATTCCAAGACATTAATGACCCTTTTCTAGTAGTAAAAGAGAGCACGGATAGTCCATGGTAGATCAGCCATAGGGATTTACAAAATATCACCATCGGATATTCCTGATCAGCCACTTAGGAATGTGAGGAGCTGGCTGACTGCATGCATGATACGTTGGAACTTCCTGGATTGCTTTGATTGTTCCTATGTCCCCAGACTAAGTGGACAAAGAAAGTGATGAATTCCCATCAAAGCACCGAGAACCCTCACTGTCACGTATGTGACAATCCTGTACAAGCGAAAATCACAGGTGGAGGCCTGGGGGGGTCCCACTGGGCATGGAGGAGCTGCAGAGATGGGCCACAGGGTGACTAGGAGGAAGGAAGATGGAGCAGAGAGTGGACCAGGATCTGCGGGGCGTTAGGAAGGACCAGAGAGCGAGTCAGAGAACTCCTGTCTGCCTCTGTATCACTTTCTGGCTTGTTGCTGGTTTTGTTTGTTTGTTTGTTTTGTTTTGCTTTTGTTTTTCATTTTGGTTTTTTTTATACTCAGATGAAATAAATTATGTAAAATCTTCTTATGGTCATGTTTGGTTTTTCGTTTCCTGACGAAGATGAGAGGCCAGAGAATGAAGGAAGACGGAGTGTTTGGTAGTGAGGTCTTCAGCTGATTTAGAAGCAGTCATCTTAACTCTAGGTTGGCAGCCTGTTTCATGGAAGTCCTTATCTTTTAGGAGAAAAAAAAAAAACCTCTTTGTTCAAATACCATTGTTATAAAGTAATGTAAACTGTGAGGAGCATGCTTACTGTAAAGACATGGAAATTAGCAATAAAATCATTCATATACCACAGACATCAGCTATTTCTCTCATTTCAGAACATTCCTTTTCAGGAAACAAATGAAAATTTAGGGATGTGAAAGCACTGTCAGTTAGCAAAGCTACAACCACAGGGAACCGCAGAAGAGCACCGACAGCCTGCCCTGCCTCTCACGTGTTACCATACCGATGTCCTTCCATTCCCTGGTTCCCAGACAGCGAGTTGGAGCACCCAGAGCTCCCAAACAAGCCCTGAGGTACATTTCCCTCCTAGGCTTGGCTTTGGGGCATCCTTGGTGACTATGAAGACCTTATCCATGGGGAATTCTCCCCACTTCCATTCCCATAACAAGGCTGAGCTTCTGCACCATTTCTCTATACTGGCCTGGAAAACATCAAAAGAATTGTGTGCGTGTGTGTGTGTGTGTGTGTGTGTGTGTGTGTGTGTGTGTGTGTGTGACATGACTTGGCTCCCCAGGGTGGAGGCCAGTGTGGTGACAGGCCCCAGATGGCAGGAGATGTGCTCATAAACAGCGTGTGGGAGGTCCTGTCACTAGAGCAGACCTTATCTCCTGCTACTCAGCTTGCAGCCCTGAACCCTGGAGACTATCAGCAGAGGCTGATTGCTCCAATTGTAGTGCAGCTATGCCAATCCTCCTAGCCCAGCCCAGCCTGTGCTCAAGTGTAGCTGCTGCAAAAGTCTGCAGCTACTGGCCTCATTGTGGGAAGAAAGCCAGATGTGCAGCTGTGGCCTCCAGGAAGTCACTGTAGACTGGGGGAAGTGTGTGTGTGTGTGTGTGTGTGTGTGTGTGTGTGTGCGTGTTGACACATTTAGGAAGGAAGTGTTCATTCCTAACCAGGCTAGGATCACATCAACAGCCCTTTTTCCTGGTCCAAGGTCAGTGCTCAATAGATCTTGGCTTTATTGTCTCAGTAATGAGCTAGAAGAAGGGTAGTTCATTTCCGTCTGACCTCAGATGGATGAGGACTAACTGTGCCCCATGGGATTCTGTTTGGAAGGGAGCCAATTAGGAAAAAAGACCGTTGATCACGTGATCTTGGATAACTCTCTACTCTCTCTGCATCTCAATTTCTATCAGCATTATAAGAGTGAAGTAGGCCCCTTTCTACACTCCTGTCAATGATTAAATACAATCAGTGTTTTCCCATGATCCAGGTTTGAACTTTGGCTATCCCGGGTGATACAGAACAGACATTCCACAGATGTGATTTTAAAAATTGAAGTTAGAGTTTCTATTCACATTAGAGTGACATGGGATATTTCTTTCCCGGTGGAAAGAAACTCGGTGTACATGAATTCGAAACCATGTTTCCCTTTTGAGGAGAAGGATTAATTTAATGCCATATGGTTGGGCATCCAATACGACTCTAACACCTCAGATATACCTTCAGTGTGCTGCACTACTACATGGGGTTCTAGAAGGCTTGCTCTAAGGCCTTCTAAAGACTTCCTCAGAGAAAAAAGCTGGGCCAGGCTTTGCAAACCCTGAGAGTTTCCCAAGGACACCAAGACTGCAAGCAGCAGTGCTCACCAGGAAAACACAGCTGGAGCCATATTTGTCATTTAAATTTTTCTAGCTAAGTATATTTTTCCCAGAACTGAAAAATAAGCAGATAAAATTAATATCAATAAATCCTATTAACCCAATCATCAAAGTACTATGACTTCAACATACAGTAAGCGTCAAAAACATAATTGAGAAGTCCTTCCTCTTACACATTCCGTCATAAATTACAGATTCTGGAATAGAGGGCTTTTTATAATTACAGACAATCTCAATTCTAACGAGGCACTTCTGTTGGGAATACCTGATTTATCTTTAGATCTCATTTATCTCTCAGACCACGACTCAGGAAACCGGCCTATGGGTGATGTACACTCTATCTTGGTCCCCAGCTTCCACCTCCAATCCTTTGTGCCAAGCCTCCTTCCCTGAGCACCCCACTGTTTATTCTGCCTACTCAGAACTCACCCATCCTATCACCTCTAAACACTGCATTCTTCCTCTGCTGTAGCCCCACCCCTACCCACAGATTTCCACCCACGGGCGTTAATCCCCACTCTTCCCTGTGTATTAGTCACTCAGAACAACTCAGCTCCTGTTTGCATCCTTGAAATTTCTCTTCACACCTAAACTTGCTGAAACCAGCAGCTGTTCAGCACTTCCATCTCTCAAAGGACCTACACTTCAAAACCTTACCACGGTCTCATACATACCTGTCCCAGGGCAGAAACCCACAGGAACCTGCGACTAAGGTTCAGCCTCTTTGCTCAAGGGGATTGCTTTCTAGCTAATGCCTTGCCCAGAAGAACACAGATGTGGACAACTCACCCTTACATTTACAGCACCGAGGAGGGAGGATTAGGGAACACTTCCCTGTCAGTTTGGATAATTGCCTTTCTGGCAATGGCAACCCCTCCCCTTCACAGAGCCCCTTCCCCCACCACCCACCTAATTCCCCTCTACAACGTGCCATTTTTCCCATTTTTTCCATGGTTTCTCATTATTTTAGGTTTTGCTTACTCATTGCTTTCAAATGAATGGACTCTTTCTTCATTAATTCTTGTTACCATACATATACGAATATATACATACACATATTGTTTCCTGAGCTAGGTTCTGTACCCTAAAGTTTCTATATACCTCCAAAACTAGCCAGGGACCAAGCAGCAGCACCCAGGAGCCTCTGCAGGGAACTTCCTATTCAAACCCTAAATACATAAATGCAACTTTCTGTCTCTTCCAAACTAAGTCTCATGAGGCCAAAGAACCTTTGTATTTTCGTTTTTTGCGCACTGCGCTCTGTGCCCTGTAAGTAGCCCACACAGTCGTGATGAATGAATGAAGTAGCCTATTAATATCTGCTTGCCACGTAGGTGGAAGACAGTTCCTAAGTCAGCCCTCTCTAATAGAAATAGAATGTGAATCATGTCTTTAATTTTAAATCTTCTAGTAGATACATTTTTTAAAGCAAAAAAAAGTGAAATCCATGCTACTTTATTTTATTGAACCAATGTATTCAAAATATAATTATTTCAACATTACTCTAAAAATATAATGGAATTTTTTGGTTTTTTTTTTTTAACCTTAATTTTGTCATCCTCCGCTTTTGCAATCCAATGCCTTTCCTAATTATGTCACATTTCAGTTTAGATGGTAAATTTTTATCGGAAATACCTGGTCTATATTTAGGGCTCATAAACTGACAGTTGAAGAACCAGATTCATGTATTTGAGTTGTTCCAAATGCAGTTATAAAAGCTTTCCAGTATCTGAATCAAGTAATGTTTTTAAATTTAAGTTAATTCAAATGAAATAAAGCGGAAGATTCGGTACCCCTACTCCAGTCTCACTGGTCACAGTATCCTGGGGATCTGTAGCTAATATTATGGACAGAAAAGGTAGCCCCGTTGCAGAGGCGTAAATCCATAATGGTACAGTCCACACCATGGTGGCCGGGAAGCACAAACGAGAGGAAGGACCCACCCCTAGTGACTAGATCCCGCCTCCTAAAGTTTTCAGATCCTCCCAAAGTAGTGCCATCCACGGCGGACTAAGCAGTGAGCACCCAGGAGCCTATCTGTGCAGGGTACTTCTACCCAAATGCTAGCAGGGTCAAAGCCAGCGTCTCACAGTTGAATCTCCCTGAAGTCTTTCGCATCCGCTCCTGCCTGCCTCTCTGCCTCTCACTCACTGCTCTGCATCCACCTCAGCATCTCAAGCTCGCTCACATTCTTCAGTTCTCCCAGTCCCACCCAGCCCTCATAGCTCTCAGAGTTACAACCACCCATTTCCTTCTGGTCTCTCTTCAAACACTACCTCTTCAACACAGCCTCTCCCAGCAACTTCACTTTGAAGAATTTCTTCTTATTATTTCTAAGTGTGTGCTCGTGGGTGGTGTGTGTGTGTGTTTGTGTTTGTGTGTGTGTGTGGATACAGGTGTTCAAGGAGGCCAGAGGCATTGGCTCGGATCTCCTAGAACTAGAGTTACAGGTGGTTGCGAGCTATCCAGTGGGGGAGGCCGGTGGCAACCAAATGCAGGTTCTCTAGAAGAGCAGTAAGTGCTCCTAACCGCTGAGCCATCTCTGCAGCGCCACGCCGTTCTATTGTGAATCTATAATTCCCAACATAAACTGACACATTTAAGTTCCTCTTCTGTGATCTGTCTTGCTCATCAGAATCAGTTATGACTCTATAATGACCTCTGCATTTTACTTTCTGGGATGTTTACTATCTCGCTTGTTCCTCCAATAAAATGTAAACAATGTAAGAGCAAATATTTGTTTGTTGTACACTATCGGAGGA
The DNA here is from genome assembly GCA_026225945.1 of Cricetomys ansorgei. Taxonomy (NCBI): domain Eukaryota; kingdom Metazoa; phylum Chordata; class Mammalia; order Rodentia; family Nesomyidae; genus Cricetomys; species Cricetomys ansorgei. The sequence goes on from JAMJFZ010003163.1 coordinate 31,049,916, forward strand.
GAGTCCTCGGGGCTTGGTTTATTGGATAGTAGAAGGAATGACTGGCTGTGGGCGCATTGATATCACCCGGTGGTGATCACCACCAGGCGCTACGGATGGAGCTGAGCCAAAAGGAAAACAAATGGAAAGTACTGAAAGGAGCTTCAGCCCCAAAGGGTTTTCATCAAACCCTGTGTAGTTTTCATCATGCGTGCTGCCTTCAAAGGTTTGATGCTCACTGTAGACTTTAACAAAGGGGATAAGAAAACTATAAAACAGTACAAAATATAAATATTTCAAGCACCAGATCTGCCAGTCAATTCAACTAATGATTGTGAGGTATTCACGCTGCGTGGCCAGATGCACACCTGGATTTTGCCTCTCTCAAACACACTGTGTGTCAGGTTGAAGCCTGGGGCAGCTTTGCTTTGAGGACTGTGTGTATGGCTCCATCGTAGTCCCATGCTGCCTTCAGCAAAGAGTTGCTAAAGTTGGACTCTATTCCCCACCCATGTCTATCAGGAACCCCAAACTACAAATGGTGGTCACACATCCAACATGCTAGCATGTGTGCAAATGAGTGTTCTTATAGCAACAGTCAAGACATTTGAAAGGGAAATAATGAAGCTGGCAAGATGCACAGTCTGTGAAGGCTGACAGACCCTCGGTTCTACCTCCAGAACTCACAGGCAGAAAAAGCAAACTGGTTCTACAAACTGTCCTCTGAACTCCACACTCATGCTATGGCACACGTACACACACTTACATAGATATAAAAAGCTATGAAATCATAGCTGCCAATTACTGTCCATTGGCCTGTTTTGTGTGCATGCTCATATATATACACATATACATATATACATATACATATATATATATGTATATATGAATATGTGTATATGGGTACATATGTATATACTGACCACTGGAACCTATGGAGAGAGGTTGACTTTGGGCATCTTCCTCAATGACTTCACCTTATTGTTCTCACACAGAGCCTTCTCACTGCATCTGGAGCTCACCGGGTTGTCTAAACTGCCTGGTCCTCAAGCCCCAGAGACCTCCCAGTCTCCACCTTCCCAACACCTGACTTTGCAGGTGCAGAGCACCACACTCAACTTTGTATGTGGGCTGGGAATCAGGTCTTCATGTTCACACTGTAAGTAAGGACTTTACTTACCAAGTTAACTCCCCAACCCTGCATGTTCAGTTTTCAGAGGCCCCTGGTAACATGTAGGAATAGTCATATGAACTAAATATCATTACACCCATTTGAGGAATGAGGAAACTAAGATTCAGATACGGTCATACCATCGCTCCGCACAGTGCTACATACATCGCTACAGAATGTATCCGTCTGCAATCTCCCCGAGAGTAAACTGTTATAATGCCTGCTGTAGCTATTAGAAACCCCTCCTCGGAACATCTTCTGGAAAAAAAGAGAAGCTAGAATTAATTCAACAGGCCAACTTAAAACCCATTCATTTCCCAAATAAATTCACGAGTTCATTTGCAGATATGTAGAATCTTGTAGCAATTACGTTGTCTCGGATTTGCTTAATGGAATGACAACTCAGCAAAGCAGCAGTGGAGCTCCGAGGGCCTTTTATTAACATTTTTCTCTCTATAAATCCACCCGTGAGTCAAGTTAACGATAACAAATCATTAGCGGGGAAGCACCTTCCTGACGCTGCGCGTTTCGGTCTTGACCTTGGGATCCATAAAGTCTGGCGTAAACACATTGCCTTAGCTTCCCCTAGCATCAGGTGTGACAATCTGGGAGAGACTAATTCAGCCCAGGCGCTGTGTTGACAATCATTTGTTTTTAAGTGACACACATATTTCATATTCTCAATGTGCAATCGACCTGCTTAAGTATTGCCATTAATATTCACAATGTGGCTTTGACAGAGACGCATATTGAGAGGGCTATCTGCATTTCAAGTTTTCCAAGGAGAAAGAACTGAATGCTGTTCAGTGAAGGCTGCATAGGTAACACATAACAAAACCCTTTCAAATAAGCCGAACTGGAAACAGAGAGCTTATTGCAACAATAGATTCATAATTCAAAGGCAGACAAGGTAGCCAGGCTTCAACCACGCTGATGCAAGGAACCTAGGAGAGCTTCAGAATACAGGCCACTATATCCCATGTCTTTGTTGGCTCACAAATAATGCCCAGGCCTTCGCTCTCCTCCCTCTCCCTCCCTACAGCTTCTGTCGCTCCATCTGCTCACACGCAGAAAGACCACCAGTGCTCCAGAGTTTACTTATTTCCTTTAAAATAACCTTCTGACAACTGTGAAGTCCAAATTCTCAGGGAATAAACCCAAATGGCATAGTTTTGCTCATGGGAACTGACATGGCCTCAGGAGCCAGCTTTGCAGGGAACAGCGGTGGGAAGAGGTTAGAAAAGGAGACAGGACTGGATCATGAATGAACGGAGGGACACCTGAGACGACATGACTATTGAGCTGCCTCTGCTTGGGCAGTCCTTCACCCTCATGCCAATCATTCTTAGCGAATTCACTGCTTCTCAGCTCAGGTTGTATCTCCTGCTAGGGTTTGGATAGGAAGTATCTCTGCAGTGACTCAAGAGTTGGGGACTTTTTCTGAGTCACTGACAAAGTTTCCGGGTTTTCTTTAAAAAGAAACTTATGTGTGAGTCTTTGCTAAAGGAAAAGCCCGGTAGGAGGTCCTTAAGACTACCTTGGGCCTGGCCCCTTTCTGCCTTTCTTCTGCCTATCTCCATGAGATGAGAAGCAACCTTGTCTCACACTTCTGCTGCTGTGACTGGCCCCCCTGGCTTATGGTTCCAAATGACTAAGGGCTGAACCATCTGAAACCAGGAGGAAAAATAAATGCTTCTTCCCTTAAGTTGTTCATGTTGGTTATTTTGCTCTCAGCAACAAATCCTAACAAAGGATAGGTGATAGATGATAGATAGATAGATAGATAGACAGACAGAGCTATATATGATCTGAAAAGTCTGAACATTTAATTATGGACCAAATAATTTAAAATATTATACAAGCTTATCTCTGTATATGAGGTCCAAATAGAATATGAATGAATTTCATGGTTACACTTGGGTCCGCTCCTCAAGATACATATGCAATATCATTATGTATGTGCAATATCATTATGTATGTGCAATACTTCCAAACACAAGATAAAAAAAAAAAAAACTCTCTCTAGTCTAAAATGGTTTGTAGTATGTCAGATAAGGAATGTTCAACCAACTTATGCTCATTTGGTCTAGAAGCATTGGCTAAGTAACTGGTCACTAAGTAACAAGGGCCAGTCCTAACCAAAGGAACAAGCATAATGGATGGAAAGAGGAACAGTCAGTTTTTGAGCTCCGTGGAGCAGCCAGGTGGAGTGGATCACAGCTGTAATGCCAGCATTTGAGAGGCTGAGACACGGCTACAGAGTTCAAGGCTACCTAGAGAGACCTGTGTCAAAAAATTATAAGAAGACTATGTCAAAGCTACTCTAATAAGAGACCAAGAGATGATGAAGAGCGGATGTATAATTCACAGAGTCAGATAGGTCCGAATGGGAGAATATTTCCCAGAAAAGCCAAAACTGAATTGAGGTTTCAAGGGTAAATAAGAATTAAGCAGACTAACAGGTAAAAAATTTTAGGTACAAGAAATACAGGCACTGAGTTATTCCAAAGCAAGAGTTTGTGAGAAATGCAGGAGCTTGAGCTGGGAAGATTAGAAAACAGAAATCTCTGCCCCAACGTAAAGAACTCAGAAGCTCTTCAACTGTTCTAAACACTCAATGCAACTAAAGTCAGCTTGCCAAGAAGAAGGCCGATGTAGCACAACAGTTGATTTTACAGTATCCCTTTGGAGACTCACAGCTTGCGTCAGCATATTAAAGGTTCTGAGAAGTCCCATAACCAATGTATAAAAGCACCCGGTTGAGTGTGCTTAACCCAGGGTTTCCCCCACTGCGTTAGACTGCAAGTCCCATCCCTAATCTACCTCGGGGAAGCTCACTAACTCCACCTGAGAAATTCTGCTGTGCAGCAATGGGGAGCCCATGTGGGGTCAAAAAGCAAAGGGAAATGAGTGGACACATACTCTGGAAATGGCCTGCTGCCTACTGCAGAGAACGGAAGAGAGACGTGTAAGCCAAGAAGCTAAGAGGCCAGTCAGGGGCCTTTGTAATCAGCTGAAGACATGATGAGGGCTGAACTCAGGCTGTGGCGGTGTGGATGGCGAGGCTGGGAAAGTCATGGCTGTCTGAGACCCTAATATAGATGGCTGTCCTATGCCAGGTCCTGTTGAGTCAGATAAAAATGAGCAGGAGGCTGAACTGTATCGTGAAAGCCGAGAATGAAAGCACTAGCAGTGGGCAGAGCAATTACCAAACCACGGCTGGAACTCTCTGGCTTCTGGAGGATCTGTTCTTTCGGTGAGGACAAAGCCCACTCCGCTCCGTAACAGCAAGCCTGCCCTCTGGGAAGGCCTCCCGAGACAGGATCGCTGGCCGGGTTTGTAGCTCAATCCACTTCCACAGAGGTGTTGTCTTGCTGAAGCAGAAGGCTGTAGTGGCCAATCAGAAGGGAATCTCAAAGCCAACATGCAGTATGTTCTTCTTGATTATATGTTTTAAGTACTTACTGAGCGCTAAATTGTTGGGGATTTAAATGCCCATCTTCCAGTCTGTCTGTCATCAATTGCCAACAATCAAGTCATCCCACAGCTAGGGTCTTAAAACAATACTCCTCACAGTCCCGTGGGGTGACTGAGCTCAGTCACCTGATGCATGCTCTGTTCTCCTCATGGTGCCTGTCCAACTTTCTATCACAATAACAAAATACCTCAGGAAATAAATGTCAAGCTTTGGCGGTCCCAGTCTGTGATGGGATGCCCTTGCCACTGTAGACCAGTGATGAGGCAGTGCATCCAACAGTGTAGTTGTTAGGCTGCTGGGCAGCTCATCAATGGAGACATATTCATAGATGCAAACCCTGCCAGACCTCAGCAGAGGGAACCACCATCATAGCCAGAGCCATACTGGACAGTGGAACCCTGAGCGTCAGAGCTCAGGTGTTTTTATTGATTCAGAACTCCTCAGGTGTTCTATTGATAGCACGTGCAGATCATGAGGAATCAACCACCCCCACATAAATCCAACACTTGCAGGCAATACAAAATGCCAAGGCCTAGGTAGCCCTTCCCTCAACAGTGCACAAAACAATTATTTTATACACAACTAAAAATAAACTTCCAAACAAGAGACGGAGCATGTAGTGAATCAGAAAGCTCCCATTGGGGTAACGGAATCTAAGCAAGAACAAAAATTAGGCTGGGATCCCATGGTTTCCTGCAAAGGCACCTCCCAGTGACCTGAAGACATGCCATCAGCCCTCGGATCTTCAAGGTTCCGCAGTCACATAAGGCTCTCTGTCTTCTCAACGTGTGATTTGATAAAATACTTAACTGTTTCTTCACCTCAGAAGCAGGTCATAAAAGCTGCCTTGCAGAACCATTAAAGGGATTTAAAACATGGGGAGATTCTACATATAAAAGACACTTCTAAAACCACCAACATAACAAAGCAAACGTACTCACATCTTCTGTCCCTGGCCTCCCTTACGGTAAATTAAGATATCAGTCTGCATCATTTTAGCCCAAATAGACACGGAATGGCGTTTATAGCATTATACTTGTCATTTCCCATCACTGAGACTTTCTGCCTAGGCTTTGTCTTTGGCCTTTTTCATTGCTGAGGTATTCCATTACACACCTGCAGCCATTTACATGGCCCCAATCCCATTTGTGTTAAAGTTATTTCTCATTTTCAGTTCTGTAAATCACACTGATGCCTACAGTTGAATTGCCCCCACTAAAAGCCATTCTCCTTGCAGTGATTCCTCCAACTGCTATTTGGTGGTAAAGGTACGTAAAAATATTTATGACTTTCGCGTGCACTGATAAACAGTCTCCCAAAATGTATGTACCGATTCCATCCTAATGCCACCCACACTGGGTTTTGATAATTTCCTTTGTTTCGTTTTGTTTTGATTTGTCTTTGATAGGAATGAAATATATGCTCCGTCTTCTGTCTGTGTCTCAAATTATCTGCAGTATGCTGTGCAGCTAGCAATTTTTGCGGAGCTCACTGCATGTGTGTACTATATTAAATATTTTCAAGAGGTGTTTAGAGTTACAAAACAATTTTTTTTCCATTTCTATTTTTAATATAATAGACAAAGAAACAGATACTCAAAGACTCTGAATAGTGAAGAATCTGGATCAAGTCTGGGATAGTGTAGAAGGATATATATATATATATATATATATATATATATATATATATATCTACACATACACGTACACACACACACACATATGTGTATGTATAACATATATGTATATATACATAATATATACATATATACATACATATATGTTTATATGCATATATATCTTACTTATCTAAGAAGTTAATATCTGTATTCATTTAGGAAAAAAAAAACTTATAAAAGCTAACGTGTCTAAGCCACTAAGTTGGGTACTGGTCAGTAAAAACGAGGAAAATTTGCCTTTGGTCATAGTGGGATCACACACACACACACACCAAATATCTATTCATACTCATTGCAATGTTAGTTTAATTATTTAAAAAATTTAGCTATTTATTTACTGTATGTTTTGCTTAGACATGTGTACGTGTAATACATATGTACTTGATGCCCACGGAGGTCAAAAGAGAGCTTCAGATCCCCTGGAACTGAGTGATTGTGAACTACCATGTGGGTGCTGGGAACCAAACTTGATCCTCTGCAAGAGAAGCAGATACTCTTAACTGCTGAGAAATCTCCCAGCTCCACTGTTACTTTAAGTCTTAATAGCTTTACTAAGAATTGAACTGGTATTATATATAAGCCACTGTTTCCCAGGCTGCGTGGATAAAATGTACCTCTTACCCAAGAGAGTGGAAAGAGAAAACAAATATGTGCTGTGTACTCAGCACCATTTCAGACCAGGAACATTCTGGAACTCACCCTCTAGGGCTTCACTAATCCTAGGTAATTCCACACAAGGAGAAGCAAAGGGCTGTGAGCTCACATGCTGCTAAAGGCAACGCCATGAGCTCATGACATAAGAGAGACTTGAGTTGGCCTCAAGTAACAGGAAGGCTCCAGTCCTATAGAGCTGAGGGATGGGAGGATTCTGAGTATTAGCTTCGTAAGAAGGCTCTGGCATTTCCGTCCCAGAAATGTCTCTCCACCACACTAAAATGCATCCAGTTCTCTATACTGCAGTCACCAAGTACCCTTACCCAAGCTCTCAGAGCCATTCACAATTAAACACTATTGTTTGGGTCTCTGAGGAGCTTAATTGATGCAGAACTAACTGGAGAAGAAGATAAACTAGGATACAATTAAGTGCTAATTGGGTGGGCCTGAAGCTCAGTCAGCTTTCTCAAATGCACCAGAGGAGAAACCCTTGGAACACTTATTTAGTGAGAATTTTCAAAGCCCACACAGCCTTGTGAATTCCCATCCAGCTCGTCTGATGGGAAGTCAGATTCCTAAAGACCACAAGGTAAGCGCCATCTTTGTTAGCATTACAATGTTAACACTCAGGACCTTGGAAAACCGTACACGCAGCTGGTCCCCACACAAGTGTTTGCTTCCCCAGCTCTGCCATGGTTCTATCAAACAGTGTCCTGCTAACACTCCCATCCCCAAGCTTGTGGACCACAGCTGTGAAAGTCACGTTTCTGGGGAGCTCCACACCTATCCGGGTGGAGCAGAGGAGGTGCAGCTGTTGGAACTCCTTCTCCCAGAGGCAAAGTCAGTTCCCCAGTCTACAAAACCCCGTAGACTTGCAGGAACACTGAGTGAAATGGGTGAATGCTTAAGCTCTCCTGTGTGCCCAGGTGCTCAGACAACTCTGGAGACAGGAAGAGGGTTCCTGAAGATATGAGCTTAAGATGGCCTTGAGTATGTGCTAGAGTTCGATTTAAAAAAGGAGGGAGGTCACAGGGCATCCTAGGCATTTCAGAAGCTTGAGCTGAAGCAAAGATCTGGGGTTAGAACCGAACAAGTGATGTTCGGGGTGCAGGGAATAAAGGGGAAGTGTTTAAAGTAGGAGAAATTGAAAGAGGGTATGGAAGTTTCAGACTAACCTATGATGAGAAGCAAGAAAGGGAAGCTGACGAGAAAGAGGAGGAGGAGGAAATGGGGAGGAAGGGGGGAGGAGAAGGAGGGGGAAGAACGGTGGTGATGGGTACAGTGACCATGACAACAAATAATGATGATGATGAGGTGTGGAAGTCATGGTGATGATGATAATGATATCACTTCCAAAAATACAAAACATTATAAAGAGCAAACAAGGACACCAGGAAGCAGCTTGGCAAGCCCTACGGAGCCCTGCTGTGGGTGCTGCAGGTACAAGTTTTTCCTTTTATACAAGTTGCACCTGCACTGCAGGCTGGCAAGCTCAGAAGAAATCCATCTGCCTCATGGTATACAAGGCAACCTTTAAAAAAGATTCATTTTATTTTTAATTGTGTGTATGCATGGGGAGGGGTACGCAAGTGGGCGCGGGTGCCTGTGGGGTCTGGAATTGGATGTCAGAGCTGCAGTTATGGGCATAGATACTGGGAACCAGACTCACTCCTCTGAATGTTAGAAATGGATGTAGAGTCCCAAGAAAATGACCGGATAATCCGAAGAATTTCGTCAATGCAAAAAGCATCACTGTCGCGGGAGGATGTGTAGCCGTGTCAAATCAAGCAGGCGAGATACTCAAAGCGGTCCTGGGCCTCCCTCTGAGTGGTCAGCGCTCGGCCCCACACTTTTAAGTGATTGACGAGCTCAAACGGCTTACAAAATACAACTTTTGAAAACACGATACAACCTTGAGTACGTATTTTGGTTTCAAGAAGTGCTGATCTGGGAGAATGGCTTCTTTACAGTTTGTTTTTTTTTTCTTTTCCTCTTTAAATAAAGTTTTGTCTTATTTAACACTTTGACAGACAAGACAGCAGTTTTTGTTTACATTTTCCACATTCTTAACCTTGGAACCATCTCTTCAGCCCCAAGGTCCTTTTCCTTTGTGGATTCAGTTCAACAGGCTGGCGGCTCACCGTTTTTGCATGAGCTTTATTCTTCAGGTTCAGGTGATGGCCAGCTTCCTCAGAGATGTCTGGATGTCTCATCTCCCATGTTGGCTCACCTTCTCCTGCCTTGTACTTGATCTGTTTGAACAGGTCCTACCACTTGCATGTCGTCTGTCCGTTGATCAACTAAACTCTCTCTCTTAGTTTCTTCTTCATCCGTCTGGGACTCATCAAGATGTAGATAGGGGATATTTTGTGCTTTTCTAAATGGAAGTAAAAGTAGGAAGAAGTTGCTTAGAGGAAATGTCTATAAGAAACAGAGAAACACTAAAAATCTTGCAGGATCTTAAGCCATCGGTGTTGAATGGTCACAAAGCTTGTTTCGGCATCTGACCTCATCACTTCAGTCCACAAGACTCCAAGCTCCATGAGAGAAGGGATTTCCATTGATGTTTGTTTGTGTTTGTTTTGGTATTTTTTGAGACAAGAGTTTCTCTGTTGTAACTCTGGCTGTCCTGGGACTCACTGTGTAGACAAGGCTGGCCTCAAACTCACAGAGATCCACCTGCCTCTGCCTCCCAAGTGCTGAGATTAAAGGCGTGTGCTGCCACCACCACCCGGCTTCCACTGATTTTGAAATGACTGTGGTACCAGCAGGTAAAAGGATTCTGGTCATACAATTGATACTTAACAAATTTAATGTATCTCCCCCCCTTCTACTTGCAATCAAAGTGAGCTAGTCCTGAGTTCTACCAGTACTATTTCCAGAATTCATTATCAGGAATACTTTCTATCAAGTTTGGGGGTCAGAAATTGTCTTTACTTTCTAGCTTTGTTCCTGAGACAACTAGGAATTATGCATGTTAACATCACCAGGAAGTTCACACATGCAACATCTTGCCCCAGAATGAAACCAATCTAATTATCAGAAATAAGATGTGTATTCCTCAGTAATGACATTGATCTGAGAGGCAATTAAGGGGCCCATCCCACCACGAATATATTTTCATCCTGCACACACTCTTCACCATTACTGGCTTGGAGAGAGTTATGTGTGGGAAGGGAAATTGATGAACAGGGACTCTTCTAAAATATCAATATTGAAGCTATTGCTCCTTCTGGTTTCTGCTCCCCTCCCGTGTGTGTGTGTGTGTGTGTGTGTGTGTGTGTGTGTGTGTATCTGTGTGTGTGTGTTTGGTTTTTTCACAACTGATTGGAAAGACAAAGAAATCTGAAGTTAATATGGAACCTAACCTTAAGAACTTTGGGATGTCAAGAGACTTTTAAAAAATGCATTGTGCATTCTCAATTCTCTAGGGGGATGCTTGCCTAGCCTTTGTTACTATTTCCACAGCTTAGAAAGGAAAAGGATGTCCTGGGAAACCCTGCCTTGATGCCTACAGCATATGGAGGGTGGGCTAGGTACCCACCCCTCCTTTAAGCACAGTAACCCATCAGCAGACAAAGCCTGTTCTAGCAGTCAGGGTGGGGACAGAAGAGGCAGACTTGGCACAGGAAGGTAGCACAGGTGTCTTTTTCTCAGTGAAGGAGCCCAGCTGATCAGGAGACCCTTGGGCTTTGCTCCAACATAACTCAGTTCCACTCGGTAGGCCATATTCCTGTCATAAGGTCTAGCAGGGTTGGTATTCGGTACTCAGCAAAGAATATCCAGGTAGGACTGAAATCTCTTAGCACTTCCTTTAAAACTCAAACAACTAAGAAAAATCCAGACCATCAACACGACAACCCAGGGCTAGCAGCACAATTCCAAGGTCTCTTCCTGCAGAACACGTTATTAAAAGCCCTACTGAGGTGTGAGGGAAGATGGAACCCAGTGCTGTTGCAAATTAGCCATGTATTTCATGTTCTGAAAAGGGCATGTGAGTTTCCCCAGCCTGCGGTGCCCTGGACAGCACTAAACGGGGAATACACAGGTTCTCCTAGCAAGGAGTGTGAGGTGGTTCCCAAGGACAGAGGCGTGGCTCTCCCTGAAGGGGAAAGCCATTTCCTGGAGCACATTTCCCATTAACACCAGATCTGATGTTTGATGATTTGTTCCCACAGAACTGAGAATTCCACAGCATGGAGGGATTGCCTCAGAGGAGGTGAGTAATTGGAAGAGGCAAGGCACACATTGCACGGGCTTGTACCGTGGACTGAGGATGAGTGCCTTGGTGGGACCTTGGGAGAAGACTGTCTCCTGGTGATGGAAACTGACAGGAAGGGAGGGGTTCACAGGGTAGACACAGAGAGACATAGAGGGTAGGGAGACAGGCTAGGAGAAGAAGAGGGAAGGGAGGGCAAGAAAAGCCAAAAGAAGCCTTCATTTTCAGGCCACGTGTTTCCTCTTGAGCCCAAATCACATGGAGAATTCAATTCTTGATGAAGACGAAGAAGAAAACAGAATTTCTTTTCCCAGACTCAAGCATTCATTTACTATGCAGTTAATAGGCTTCCACCGTATATCCGGCCTTGCACTGGGCTTCAGGATCTGCAGGGTTAGAATCCAAGAGTCCTATCATGCAGTCACTGTTCTCCAGCTCCTTGGGGAGGTGTCCATTGTTGCCGATCTACAAATTTCTCCCAACATGTATTGTAACTCCTTTCTGCTCTGCAGAAGTCAGAAATCTAAAACCCATCTGTGATGCTTAATCTTGACTGCCAACGCGACAGGATTTAGAATCACTATGGAAACAATTCTCTGGGCATGACTGCAGGGGATTATCTAGATTAGGTTAATCGAGGTGAGAAAATCAACCCTAAACATGAGCAGTGCCATTACACGGGCTAGAGTCCCAAGCTGCCTAAAAAGGAGAGGGTGAGCCAAGCATGAGTACAGTTGTCCAGTCCTCTGCTTGGTCCTCTGCTTCCTGACTGGGAACACAATGTGAGCAGCTGCCTCCAGCTCCTGCCACCATAACTTTACTGCAACTATGAAGTTTATCTACTGGAACTAAACCAAAACAAACCCTTCTTTCTTAGTTGCTTTGGTCAGGTGTTTTGTTGCAATGAGACAAATAATTAGTATGCCATTTTGTTCAGACTCCCTTACAGCTACAGGTCCAGATGTGAAGTTATTTTCTACCATTATTATATGTGTGGGGTTAGACCTGAGTCAAGCCAGAGGAAAGGCAAGCTTCAAAGAACCATCCTTTTTGCTGGTGTGGATTAGGACTAAAGGAGCTGTGAAGGTTTCATCAGCAAAGGTGACTAGATCCATAGGCCACTTCCCAAGTCTACAATTTCTCAACTGTGGCCAGGGAAGCAGCACTGTTAAGGCCTCAGTTCTAGAGTACACAAGGTGCTCTGTCCATACTTATTGGAAACAACTCAGCCAGTGATGCTGGCAACCATTTAACCACCAGCCCTTTAGCAGGGAATAAAAGCCATGACATCATTTACCACTTTCAATGTGTAAATATTCCCCAAATGGCTGAAGTCCATATTCATCATCACATTGCATTTTTGCTGTGTGAGTATGTGTTATATAATAATTTCCTTTGAGTTGAATCTTTTCCTAGAAAGAGGCTCCTCAATGCACTGGAAGTAAACTCACAAGTATCAGGAAGTCCATGAAATTTACCAGATTCTCAAGGCCCCTCCTTCCCTAAGATTATATGGGCAGTAAAGTCTGCTGACCTAGGGAGCTGCCTGCATATTGTGTGGAGAATTACAGAATAGCAGCTTTCATTAATAAGGACCAAGGCTGGTGGGCTTTTCAGTGCTGCAGCTGACTTTCAGACATCCATACTCCTGTATGTCACCCCTCACCCCATTAAACTGGTTCGCCAGTTTAAATCTGGTCTATCATCAGTTCCCCACCTGAGGTGGGTAGACATTTATTTACATCTCCCCAGGAAAAGTATCAGAAAAGAATTGCTAAGTGACAACAACTCCAGGAGCATAGAGCATAACAAAATAGCAAAATAATTAGATGAGATTTGAGGTTTTATTATCTTTGCTTTTCCTATCACTTACTTAATTATGCATTTTTAAATGAAATTTTTAGTAATGTCTATGTTTAATAAGTAGCTAGCAAAATTTCCTGAAAGGTTGACAGTCAGCTCCTAGGAACACACATGAGCTAACTCCAGCATATCATAGACATTCCACAGACTGCAGAGGTCACTGATCTTGAGGGCTGCCTTATATCTCAGTGTCTTCTGTGTCTCTGCCTGGGGGTGTTCCCAGCAACAGCAGCCTGAATAGACCACAGCAATAGCATACTAAAGAGCCAGAGAGTTAATGCCTGAAAAGACACTCAACAATCCAGGATTGGGAGGCAGTAAATGGGAGAGCACACACGCTCTCATGCATGCATACAGAGTGGGACAATTCTGGTCCCCGTTCCCTCGGCTTTCAGATACCCCTGTTGCTGGCAACAGTGACCTACTCATTGATACACACACATCGCTGCTGCTTCTCACTTCTGTCCCTCGTTCCCCTGCTCATCGTGTCCTCTGCTGGCACTCAACTGAATTCCTCTTGTCTCAGAGTCTGTGGTAGGGAATATCCAAATTAAGTCAAATGGCATTCCCACTGCTGGGGAAGGAAAGCATCTGGAGTTAGGCTCAGTGAAAGCACATGCTCAAACGTGTGTTAGTTTTTCCATGACTAAATATTTACAGATCATGGCGGTTACAGAGTACCTGCTGCCTGTTTCAGATGGGATGTTGCCCCGTGTACATTGTTGTTAGGTCAGCATCCCAGCAAGGCGCACAGGGATGAAGGATGCTCCTGGGACACTCACTGATAACAATTACACCAGGAAGGTCTTTCAGATGATCCTGGAGACCTCTTGGACCAGTCCCATATTGGTCAATTAAAGAAACTGAGTGTGAGGAGAGAAAGAGATGCATCAAAGGTCACTGGGGAAATCAGCACCAGCAATGGAACTAGAAGCGAGTGTCTGGATGGCTAATAGAGGGTGCTATTCATTCCAGTCCTGGCAATGGCCCCGAGTCATTTTCCTTGGCAGCATTTGAAGAAGCTTCTAGGAGTTCTGTGAAAGATTCCCAGACCCCTCCCCAGGACCACCAAGTTGACTCAGGTAAAGGATTTTCTAAGTGAGAATTCCCTGAGCAATGTTGGAAACTCTACAGTTTGAACCAGAAGTCATAAGAAGACTTGATAGAATGAGAGCCCCCAGGGCCATCTGAATCCATCTCAGAATTCGACCACAGGGGCACTGTGCAGTCTCCACAGGAGTGGGCCTCAGTCAAGAGGGAACTACCAAATTGGGTGGTGGTGGTGCACGTCTTTAATTCCAGCACTCAGGAGGCAGAAGTAAGTGGATCTCTGTGAGTTCGAGGCCAGCCTGGTCTACACAGTGAGTTCCAGGACAGCCAGAGTTACAACAGTGAAACCCTGACTCAAAAAACCAAAAGAAAAAAAGAAAGAAAGAAAAAAGAAAAAGAGGGACTACCACCTCTACACTATGGTCCCGCTGGCTCTCAGAAGAATCAGATGTATAGCACTATGCTTACAACTTCAGTCCAGACACTAGAAGAACTCTCCTAGTTAGAATCTGTAGAAATCTCCTACCAAAATCAGTAAGGGGAAAAGGAAGCTCGCTCACATCATCACAAGGCTTGGGTGGAAATGTGCATGTGTATCATACTGCCCAGAATTCTCATGAGAGTCTCATAAAAATCAGGGTCATTGGTTTTATCTTCAGTGAGCTTCTTGAGACTCAGAGCTTGGATATGCTCAAGTTCATGTCTTTTTAGGAGAGCTGAGTTTTGAGTCCTAATTTTGGAAGGTGAACTTAAAGAATTCTCACTGACCAAGGCTGGCACATTAAAAAATAACAGAATATCACTATCAGGAAGAGATGTCACGGCCATGGTGTGTTCTAGAACAGCAACTGATCCAGGACTAGAATGGAAATCACAAGGTCAAGGGCCTTAAATGCCAAACTGGTTGGTTTTGTGTTGTCCTTGGCAAACAATACAGAGTTGCATGATTACATGAAATCAGTCCCTTCTCAAGATGAGGCAAACACAAATCCTATACCTATCAAAAGTCAGAAGACACTGTCCAAGGAAAGCCTGGAGACAGAACCCGAGTCTCAAATCAAACTCAAGTTTTAGGTCTAGAAACTAGAGGTCAAACAATATATGGGAAGTAAAACTGGAAATCAATAGCTGGTGTGCAGAGACACTGGTGTCACTTAGAACTGAGACCATATATCTTTAGACAAGGTCACTTCTCTCCTTCATCTGGCCAGAGTGGTCCTTTCCGATCCAGTGCTAGTTTCTAGGCTTTGAAGGATGAACAGAATTAGTGCTAGAAGAGGTAGTGGAAGGAAGCATGACAGGCTGGGATCAAGAGTGAATCCATGTGTGGCTTCTATGGATGCCTGGCTAGCCAGGTGAGCCTGGGCGATGCAGCAGGGTTTGGAATGTCAGTATAGGAGGCTGATAGAGAGGGAACCGGGCCAAGTTCATAAACACACCCATTTGTAGATGGGTTGTTAATGACTGCCATGGTCAACACTAAAGAATTCCGTGGCGAGCTTGACAGATAAACAAACAGAGAACTTTGACAGGGTGCTAAGTTCTTTGGAGGCACACTGGAGGCACATCACTGAGGGCAGGGCACAGGGATTCTCCAGGGCTATGCAGGGGATACCAGGGCCAGGCTGGAGAGCAGACTCTACAGTGATCCAGTTAAGAAAGCAACCATGGGCTGGAAGCCAATGCTGATGATACTCTTTCTATGGAAGTCTGCACACCCCATTTCTCACAGGAAACCCTGGCAGCTATTCTACAAAAGCCAAGGAGGATGATACCATAGAAAATCCTCTGCCAGATAAAGATTTCAGGTGAAGAGAGAATTGAAACCTACTTTTTGTTTTTTTCTAACCACGTTGCCTGTAGAAAAATGCCTGTCCAGCCAAAACTCAATTTCTGTCTTTTTAATTCAAGTGCAAATGGATTGAAGGCTCCGATAACAACATAAAATTGGTTAATCAACTTTCATCCCATATTTATATTGCAACAGGGAGATTTTACAGTTTTCTGCAGCTCAGCCCGGTGTCCTGTGAAAGCCAGCCAGCATTTTATGTCCCTTTAAAATTGCAAACCAGAGTCCCCTCTGCTGTCAGTGACCCACTGCCCCCCTGCTAACCAGTTCTGGCCTGTCTGGACAGGGCCAGTCCTTTCCGTTTTCATTCTGTGCGCGTTAGGCCCTGCAGGAATAGGTTTTATGTTTTACTGGAGAAAGGAAAATCGTTTTTTGCGCCTACCATCACATCATCACAGAGGCATGCCAGGGAAGTCATAGAATGAGTAAAATTACCGAAAATATTTTAAACTTAATTTTCTGTGTCAGGCAGACCCACACCATGCTCGTCACAGGCCTGGTTAAATCTCTTTCTTGGCTTCCTATTGTTCACAGGCCTGGGTTAAAAGCTTACAGCCTGACACACAAGGGCCTCTGGAACCCGCCCCTGCATCGATTTTTCTAGAAACAAATTCTTGGAACCTGGGAGGTGCCTGTCAGCACTGCAAGTGGGGTTACAACTGTGAATGAGAGGGACATCATTCCTCCTTTCAAGGGATTTGAAGGAGGGGGGCAACCCCTGCCCCCAAGTAATGACATGGGTAACGAGTGAATAAAATCATTACCTCGAACTACAGAATAACAAAGGACTCTGAGAAGTGGGAGAGGGTGGGGCAGAGAAAGGAAACAGGGTCCTTTTTATAAAACACAGGTTGCCAGGCAGCAGGAACAGCATCTGTGGAGGCTCAGAGGCCAGATGAGGCCTAGACAGGTTTGAGAACACAACAGAAAGCAATGGCGGGACAGCAGATCGAGACGGAAGCCACCAGGATGACACGAGAGGTCTGGACGGTCAGTGAGGCCAGCCCGGGCAGCTCCTTTGTGGACCACACATGACACAAATTAGGTTGCCTCGTGGAAGCGGAATGGGAGAAGGTAAAAGGAGAACAATGTCAGGCTTCTTTGGCTGAAGCCAGAAACATATTGGGAGTGGAGTCCGTCCTTAGAGAACGTGAATGAACTGAGGGGCTCTTTGCATCTCCAGCATCCTTGCTGTCCCTCCTGTCTCCCTCTCCCTGAATGTCTCAAAACTTTCTCTAACTTGTCATCTATCCCTTCTACCCCGTAAACTCCCATTTTATCCATTAAGACCCAACATGGGGGTGGGGGTGGGGAGATAGCTCTGCTGATAAAGTGCCAACGAAATAAACGTGAGGAGATGAGTCTGACCCCAGCTTCCTCTGTAGAGAGCCAGGCGTGGTGGAGAGTGCTTGTAATCCTGGTTCTGGGAAGTGAGGCAGACAGATCCCTATGCTTTCCTTCTAGGCAAATCAATGAGCCCCAAGATCTGGTGAGATGCCCTGTGTCAAAACAAAAGAACAATGGCTCCCGAGGAACCACACCAGGGGTTGGGTTGACTTCTGGCCTCTCTTTTCCATAGAAGTATAATATGTATACAGTACATAGTATACAGTATACAGGAACATACATGAATACCTGTACTCAACTGCGTGCGCATGCACACACATGTGCACGCACACACACATGCACACACACACTTCCTCAGATAGATATTTGTTAAAATACAATTATGTTGCTTATCAGAGAGTCCAGACTTTGTAATTTCCAATGCTCTTTATTAATCACAAACCACGTCAAATCTCAGGGAATTCTAATGCCCTGGCAGCTAGGCAGAGAGCTCACTCCAATGGCTTCCTCACCCCATGCTCTTCTCTTGGTTCTCCTCCTGCTCCTAGCTTCTTCTTGCTTTGTTCCCTGCTGTCTGTCTCCTCTCTCTTTTCTGTCTCCTCTTTCTCTGTCTCCTCTCTCCCTCTGCCCTTGCCCTAGTTCTTTTTTATTCCAAATCCTCTCTGTCTCCACCCAGCCTTCCAATATACAAATCAATGGAGCCTAACCTTCATCTGCCTTAAGGCTAAGGAATGTCCCATTCTTGTGGAGAGCGGGATAGCCACTCCTTTGTTTACTGGTAGGCAGTGAATCCTTTACTTGCTTCAAGGACAGCTTACTAGAACATTATCCATAACTAAAATCTCCCACAACAGATATTAATACAAAGATGACAACATAAACACACCTGAGTTCCAGCGCTTACATTTAGGGAAGTGTCCCTAGCTAAACTGAATGAGCAAAGTCCAAAGTCGGGCCAAGCAAAGGAAATGAATTTCCTGGCTTCAGAAGGAACCCAGAACTTCTTCCCCAGCACAGAGGACCTTGTTTCTTTGTAGGGCAATTCTCACATGAAGGAGGAAGAGGAGGAGGAAGAGGAGGAGGAAGAGAAGGAGAAGAAGGAGGAGAAGGAGGAGATGACAGAGGAGGAGGAAGAGGAGGAAGAAGAGGAGAAGAAGAAGAGGAGGAAAAGGAGGAAGAGGAGAAGAAGGAGGAGGAGGAAGAGGAAGAGGAAGAGGAAGAACCACCTTCCAATTCTAGCATCAAGTCCTATAGGCTTAAAAGTCATCTATGAAATCAAGATCAACACTAACATGCTAATTAAAAACAAACAGAATGTACCTATTCCCAGGTGCTCAGGCCTGGTGGGCGCAAAGAGGAATGTAGTCCGCTATCCAGGTTGCCCTAATTATGAGCATTTGCCGTCTGCATCGCCTCCCCTGGCTACCATTCACAGCTAATTTTTTCCACACAAATAATAGTCTGTACCAGTGACATTAAGTTTATTGTGCCATTTGCACTTTAGTTTTTTTTTAAAAAGCTGCAAGCCCACAAGTACAATTAATATTTAAAAATTGAGTTCCCCCCATGTGGGTTTAAGATTAATGATATTTGCTTATTATTGGATGATCTGCCTTGAATAAGTGGCATGAGTAAGAACTACCTCTCCATCTTAATGTATTTATTTTCATAAGCCAAACAGCTATAAACAACATCAAATGCAATTCTCCAGAATGGTAACAGGTTATTAACTTCTTAAGCCATTCCCTGATGGCTTGTAAATCTCTAAAATACAATGACTTCTAAAGCAAAGGAGACATGGTGGAATTCCCTCCTGCCTTGGAAAATCAGCCCACGTTCAGATTCTGAGCAGGAGGACTGGGCCTGTGTTCTTCCCCGAAGCTTCTCTGGGTTCCAGAATGAATCACTCGCTCCCAAACACCTGCCATTTTCATTACCTTTTCCCACTCCTGTTCCAGGGTAGGTACAGACTCGGGCCCCGTTACATCATAGATGTTTGTGAACGTGAACTGGAAGCCAGAGTTCACAGCAAGACTGGAGCTTGTGCCTCCAGCCCCAGATCCCATTGTCTATGAACAAGTCTTAGACACAGCTGGCTCCTCAATGTCTTTCAGTGCAAGAAGACTATAAGATGTACCATGATCCAGCATCCTTCTGGGCAGCATTGTTGTGAACAGAGGACAGGCTTTCCAACAGTGCCCTGTGAGATGAGAAAGGGTGAATGACAAGCAGGAGACAGACTAAAGGTTGCTGGTGAGGCAAGAGACAGCACCGGAGGTTTGACTTTTACACCTGTGCGCATGCACGCACACACACATGCATGCGTGTGCACACACATACATACACATAGAGGCTGGCAGACACACACATTCAAACATATGCATACAGGTAGACAGACACACATGCAGATAGGTGCATGCACACACGCACACACACACACACACACACACATACACACACATCTTGCAGACTCCCATTGGACCTGGAACTTAACAAGTCAGCCTACTAGATGTGCAAGGATTTGCAGGCGTCTGCCTATCCTGCCTCCCTGATGCCATGACCACAAGCATGCACCACCATGCCAGCATTCCCTTCTGGTGGCTCTGGAGTCACATGCCATTTTTCTGTCACATCCTGCAAACCTTCCTGTCTATACGTTCTTCTCATACCTCTTGTTTAAGTTCCTTTTTTTTTTTTGCAATTAAAAAGTAATTACATTGCTTTCCCCTCCCCTTTCCTACCTCTAATCTTTTCCAGGAAGCCTCTCCCTTGCTCTCACTCAAATCCATGGCCTCTATTTTTTAAATTGTTGTAGCATATGTGTGTGTGTGTGTGTATAATATATATTTCACATGCATACAAATGTATGCATATGTATATTCCTAAATATATAAATATAATATGTTCTGTCCATCAGACAACTATTGGTTTCATACTAATCAAAGAAACACCTTGCAACAGGTGACGATCATAACAGAAAACTACAACAGATCAGAATGCAGAGAACAATTGACCCATGGTGCCCATTCCTGGAGGCTCAGGATCACGGCAGAAGAGAAGGCAGAAAGACGGGAGACTCGAGGAGCAGGGCACACCTCTTACCCTACACACTTGTCTTCTACGCTAAAGCGTCCTGGGGAGGAAATCCTGACATCGTTGAAAATAAGGGAGAAGGTTCACAGAGCAGGTGGGAGGGGGAGGAGAAGGGGAAGTTTCTCTTCAACTCATTTTCCTGCCCTTAGCACAAATGCTCTCAGCTCCAGCTAGGATGGATGAAGGACATAGGCCCAGACCTCAGAGGCAGTGACTGACCTCCTTGCTCCCTTTCCAGTCGGAACACTTCTTCTCTAGAGACACTTGACCTTCAAGTCCTGTGTCAGTGTCCTTCAGGAAGAGTCTGACCCAGGCTAGCTCGTAACCCTGGAAAATTTTGAAATCCGAAGATATATCTGACGCATGGAAGGAGGAGGCCAGAGGCATGGTCTTGAGAATGTCAAGAGCAGAGAGAGAAGTGTGATCTAGAGAGAGCTATTTAGCTGGTTACGTCCTGTCTGGACTGAACTTTGACTTCTTTGGCTAATATCTCTCTATTTTCTATCAGGGTGACTGTTTACCTTAGTCCAGATTTTCGGCACCATCTGGGGAGCACGGTGAGCTTACGTATTTCCAGGTACTACCTTGGAGGGGACGAATACAGGAAAGGGGGCTCTACCCAGTGAGATGCAGTTTTAGCAGCTCTTTGGGCAATTCTTGAGATTCCCTAGCGAGTATAGCTCCTGAGCTAGAGAAAAGTTCCAAACTGGAATCGAGAACCTGGTCTAAAGCAGGGATCTGCCTAGTCTTTGGCCTTTCAGTCCCTCTGTCTCCTAAGACATAAAAACTGCAGACAATGAACAGGTTTTCAAGGATTCTGCCTTGTGTGCATGAACTTAAGTGAGTTCTCAAATGTGTAAGCATTTTGCCCAAGGCCTGGCACAAAACACAGATTCACTGATAGGGGCTGCCCTTGAAGAAGAATGTACCTCCGACCTAAAGCTCCAGGCAGGATCCAGCAGGGTTTCAAGAGCCAATTTCATCCATAATCCACAGAGTCAAAAACGAAAGAACAGGTAGAAAGGTCCCACACTGGGAAGTGATGACCAATCATTTCTAAATAGTGGCATTAGTCTGAGTGTGGGGACCCACGGGACTCCCAGGTAGAGTGGGGATCATTTTCTTTCCCTGTTTCACATTTTTTAAATTGCTTAAAATGTTCAAGTCCCTACTCAGCAAGGGCATCAGCCAATGGGCAAACCGTTGGAAGAACAGCCATCCCTCCACAGCAGGCTGAAGTCAGAAAGCGGCAGGGCAGGCTGGCTTCCTCTTTACGTCCCTGATGTAACACTTCAAGGATTGTGCATTTAACATCAGCTTTGCATGTCCTGTTGGAGGAAGTAGGAGATGAAGACAAAACCCTGTGGGCAGCGCTAGCCTCTATCTCTTCTTCCCAGCTGCCATGGGAGACCTAGCTCCTGGTTGAGACCTATCATTCTTCACAGCCCAGAAAGGCTGTAGGAGTGACTTCTGTGTTGTGATGAAATACCTCGCACATGCAACTTGAGGGACGAAAGACCTACTTTGTTCATGGTTTCGGAGGACTTCGGTCCATCCCAGAGGATGGCAAGGTGGGCCAGTTCAGTTCATGGTACGTGAGCACATCATGGCAGACCAGGAAGCAGAGTGACAGACCAGGGCTAGATTGTAAACTTCCGAGTCCTTCTTCTGCCAACTAGGCCCCACCTTCTGAAGATTTGACATCCCACCCAAGTAGTATGCCTAGGTAAGTTAGAGCAAGCTTTCAAAGTATTAGCCTGTGGGAGGCATTTCCGATTCAAATTCTAATAAGGACCACTCAATAGCAGACACTTAGATAGCACTTATGTGTATAATTTAAATTCTTTTTTTCTCTTTCTAGTGTGTGTGTGTGTGTGTGTGTGTGTGTGTGTGTGTATGTTAAGCAAGTATTCTAATATTGGACTGTATCCATAGCATGATTTAAAGCAAAAGTATTGTGATATTCTTTTATTTTGAGGAGATAGGAAAGAAATATAATTTCTTAGTCTTTGTTGAGTGAACATACATGTTAATTTTAGGGAAATATGTCTACCAAATAAAGAAATCAAATGCATAACCTTTAAACAAAAAGGGTAAACTAAATAAATAGAATTTAAGAAACATAATGCAAACAGTAATATAAAATGGGAAACAAAATCAGGTGAATGCAAAATGCAAGATTAAATGGGAGACAGGAGTCCATATAGGTCACTGTTGCCTGAACAGATGAACTACCTTTTAAAAAGGCAAATGTTCTCATATTAGATTGGGATGAAATGCAAGCTATGTTATGTTTATTAAAGTCATGGAGAAAGTTTGAAAATAAAGAGAAAGATGGAGATAAAGAAGGCTGTGGTAATCAAATGCAATCAATTCTCTATACTGACTGTAGTTACATTTTATAAATTCACCACCACACTAAATTGAACCATTGGTTACAGAAAAATATACAGGTAGATTCCTGTAAGCCTGTGTTCACATTTTTATTAGACGTCAATATGTAGCATTGTTTTGTGTGTCTGTTTAAAGCATCTCTTTAAACATATTCTGTTGCTTAGTTAACATTGAACTCCCAGCCAGGAGCATTAGAGCCCACTATACAGACATATCTAACTTGTAAATTTTCTCCATAAGGCGTTTTACAGATTTCCTTGATGTGTAAAATGTTTTATAGCACTTTAGCACTGTGCTTGGAGGTCATTTAAAATTATAAAATCACCAACAAAACACATTGAAATTAAAAACATGAAATTAAAAAGATTCTAGGGGGGCCTGGTGAGGTGGTGGAGCAGGGAAGTGCAGTTTTTGTACAAGCTGCTGACCTCAGTTTGATCTTTAGAATCTAAAATATGGTAGAAGAATGTAATTGACTGCAAAGTTGTACCATGGCCCCCACAGGTGCACCATAGCCTGCACACACACACACACACACACACACACACACACACACACACTCCATATACACAATTGTAGTAAATAAAATCTGACAAAAAATTTAAAGATTCTAGAAGCGAGACTTTTATACTATGAGAAGACATGTGAGCTGTCACAGGTCAGCTTTTTGACATTAGCTGGGAAAATGCCCATCAGTTGACTCAAATCTTTCCTTGCCCTGCACATATTAGAAAATAACTACCATGATTCTTACCCTAGGTATTGATTTGGGGGTTACAAATAGAATTTAGTGAGGAGATGTTGTCAGAGTCCGTGGTTAAATAAGGACCAACTATCCAACTATATTTATGAAAGAAAAATGCTGCTTCTATATTAATAAATCAATGAATAGTCAATAAAGGAAGCCATGGCAATTGACCATCACTATAAGAATAAAACTAGAACAGAATAAAATTTCATCCCAACTTCATAGCATACTCAAAATCAAACCCAGATGGTTTCCAATTAAAAGTAAAAGAGTGCGCATATATGCGTGTGCATATGTGTTTCTTGAAAGGCTAATTAAAAACAAGAAATGTAAAGATTCAGGAGATTTCAAGATGTATTTGAAGAAGTAGAGGAGAGGGGAAAACTTGCCTTTCAGGGCCTGAGAGTGATCATAAGCTTGGTTAATTAATTTAATGTGGCACTGATACAAGAAGAGACAAATAGATTAATGTCACAAAGCAGAACATAGAAAAGAGCCCCCCACCCCCCACCTACACACACAGAGGCTTCATCCAAGACCAAGATGCTACCTACCACAGAATGCTGGGGAAACGAGCCTCTTGGTAAACAGCTAGTGAAGTCTGGATATTCATGGGGCCAGAGATGCAACCTACCCCTCTTCATCCTTTCTGCCAACCAAACAATCAGAATGTCTGGCAGCGGCGGGATGCGGAACTGCAGGGTTGGATGTCCGTGCCGCAGTGCGAGACGCTGTCATAAAACAGTCTACACGTGTCACTTGAACTAGTCTCAACAGGCTGAACACATGGGAAAATAAGCCTGACATGGAAGACGACTGTATATCTGAGCACATCCCTGGAAGGTCCATGTCTCAGAAGCTGGTTCCCCATGTAGCGATGAAGGTAGTGGAGCCCTCAGGAGGCAGCTTCTAGAGGGACTGACCGGGTCATTAGAAGCACTGCCCCGGGGACCATGCTTAGTCCTTACAAGACACAGAAGAAGGCCATCGTCTGCCCACTCTCCGGTTTGCTGTCTCCCCCAGTAATCTCCCCCTACATGTCACTGTGCTGTGGCGGCAACTGTCGTGATATTGCACGGCCCAGGGACCCTCCTCAGAGGCCAGGCACACGAGACCACTAATCAAATCAAGACTTTCGGCCTCCAAAACGATGAGCCGGAAGTCTCTTCTATTTATAAGCCGCAAAGTCTCAAATATTTTGGTACAGCCATAGGAAGGTGGATTAATGCAGAGCATTGCTGTAGAATTCCATTTTTATACAGTTTGAAAAGCAGAAGCAAAAGTAAACAATGCAGTTTAAGGATAGTTAAATCGTAAATGTCATTTTTACTCACTTTCAGGCTTTGAATGATTAGTAAAACTGTAATTACAAGCAACAATATGATTACCATCATAGTTAGAATAATCTGAATTTGGACCCAGTGAAGGAGCTATAATCGATGGCAGGTAAAGGCGGGGTTTCTCTCACCCCAAGGTTCTCTTTCTCGGTAGAGTTGCAGTTACGTCAGAGTTACTTTATAATAATTAAGTGTATGTTTTCAGCTTTTTTTTTTTTTTTTTAGTTTCAAAACAGTTTTCTAAACCTATTTGAATTGTGGAACTAAGTATAAAAATCAAACCTTAAATCTTCTGGGGGAAAATATTAGAGGTGGATATATGGCCCCATGAGAGAGAGAATATCTTAAAATGTTCGGTGCACAAATACATCATGGTGAGATTCACAAATATCCATCAGAGAGAAGGTTCTGAAAATAACAGTAAGAAATAGTCAAAGACTGACAGAAAATATTTCCAATGGATATAAAGGGACCCATACACTGAATATACAATTTCTACATATGAACATATAAGCAGATATCAATCTTCTCTATTGATCAGAGAATCATAAAATTCAGTTCATAATTATATGCCATTTCTTGTGCACAAAACTGAATTGTGTGAAGCCAGTTTGGGAAGACAGGTTCTGTCATTTTACGAGTGGGAGTCAACGTGTGTGCAAACACCATAGAGAGCAATTTGGGACCATTTACTGAAACGGAAAATGCATACTTAGGAACACTCAGGTACTCTGCCTTTAGAGACCCAACCTAGAGATGTGTGTGTGTGTGTGTGTGTGTGTGTGTGTGTGTGTGTGTGTGTGTGAAGAGATCAGAGGAAGGATGTTTTCTGTAGCAACCTGAACATTCACCAAAAAGAAATTGAATAAATAACTCCCATAGTGCTTTTAGCAACAGCTGATAATCATTAGCTGAAATAAAGAAACTGCATTTCACTTGATCCATAAGGATAAATATTGGGAATTTACAAGCAGGGGCAAGGTAAATTGAAGAAACATATATGCAATACTGTGTGTGTACATGTGCTTGTGCAAGCATGTGTGAGTGTGCATGTATATATATTTTTAAATAGTACCACACATCTAAGAGCTGAGAGCATAATAGTATAGCCAGGACCCATAGCAATTTCAAGATAGTGTTTTCTCTAGTTTAGAAAAGAGGAAGGAAAAGGGGAGAAATACGGCCCAGTGGGTTTCAAACACAGATGAACTTCAACAGCACGGGGTCTTAGCTGCTTTATGAAAAATAGGAGACAAATGCCATAGAATAATTCCTTTCAGCCTCCCTCGTAGATGGTCATGTTTAGTTGATCTCTTTCCTGCCCTTTTCTGCCTATTTTAGATATTTTAGAATCCCAACTAAAGCACAATAAAATAGGTAAGGGAGAGCATGGCATGCCTCTCAAAGTGACGGAACAGGCCATCACGAACACAACACTTTCCAGGATTTTAATCCTCTCCAGTCCTTCAGTTCCACAAGGAACAAGTCTGAGGGAAGAAGAGAAGCAAGAGGCTCTAAGGGAGGGTCAGCCTGTGACTGAGCTTTACCCCCAGAGCCTACCTTGTGCCCAACTCCAGCGTTACACAAACTTCACCATGTGGTAATTGCTGTTCATGCATCTGTCTCCCCCACCAGCCTGGGAGCTTTGGGGGCAGTGAGGGAATCTTGTTCATCTTGTGGCATGAAGGAGGTGACGGTGCATACAGACTCAATTGAAAAATGCCCCGTGCACACCAGCCCAGGGGGTGCCCATGATTTCAGCAAGCTGGAGAATTTGGGCTTAAATGACTCTCCACCTCATGTTGCAGGAGGGCTTGGGGGGCTTGGGATGCACCCTTTGTAGTAAATCTCTTCCTGTGAGTCTAATGGGCTAGATCCTCCAGGAAGGATGGAGCACAGAGCAGTCTGTGTATCATGGCAAATGGCACGAACACTCCCAATGACAAAGCACACGTTTACAGATGCTTCTGCATAGAGACCCAAAGGGACCATAGCAGCATGGAAACAGTTGTTGCATCAAATTGGGGGAAATTATACCTTTCTACCTATCTTTCCAGCTCTCTGCAATATGGTTTTATTGTCCTAATAAAAACTTATAATGAATATAAAAACTATTTCATCTGTTGAGTTGATGGAATAGGATGGCAGGTGTCTTAATGTTTCAACAGACTTAATCTCCCACTCTTCAAATTTTCCATTGCAAATGACCAATAAATATAATTGGAATGTGTGTGTGTGTATGTGTGTGTGTGTGTGTGTGGTGTGTGTAAACTATACCATCTATACATTTATATTTCAATGGACTAAATAATACAGACAACAGTTCCCTGAGAAAGGCAAAATAAAGGGCCATTTCTGTAAGAGGCTTTAGGGGCTAGAGAGATAGCTTAGCAATTCAGAACCCTCATTGCTTTTGCATAGGACCTGGATTTAGTTCCCAGCTCCCACAATGGATGATGCACAGCTTCCTTAAGTCTAGTTCCCAGGATTCCATGTCTTCTGAGGATGCATCTGCATGCACATGATGGGTCAAAAATTCACACAGGCACACATGCATACATACATATCTTTAAAAATAAAGTCTTCAGGAATGATTAAGAAATAGAATTAAGTGTAATTAATAGAATCATGTGGAGGATCCCCAGTGAAGGCCAGGAATCTGCCTGCTGACTAAGCTTTCCAAGAGATGCTAAGTCATGCTCAGATAAAACTGTGGTCAAGCAAGAACAAATCTGAGTTCAGTGTCTAGTTAACAAAAGCCATGATCACATGATACAAGAGCACAGAATCTGAAAGTCAGAGAGTGCAGTCAAGGTAAATATCTGCAGCACAAGGAGTAGTAGTCACCAGGTGGATGACTTGCCTTCAGAGTTTCCTGAAATAAAGGGGGTTACAAATGAAGTGAAGACATTTGGTGGACAGGGCGGTGGCTGACCATCAACTAAGGGAGGGACAGAGGAGGAGAGTAGCACAGGCCGCCTCTACAAACCTGGGAAAGCCACAATATGGTGCTCTCTGAGAGATATTATGCACCCCACCTTCAGCACAGAAGCATTCCTGTGCAAGTCACCATGGACCTCC
Source organism: Cricetomys ansorgei (assembly GCA_026225945.1). Taxonomy (NCBI): domain Eukaryota; kingdom Metazoa; phylum Chordata; class Mammalia; order Rodentia; family Nesomyidae; genus Cricetomys; species Cricetomys ansorgei. The sequence continues at coordinate 31,077,857 of JAMJFZ010003163.1, forward strand.
AGAAACACACCACTTCACGTACTTTCTCAGTCTCAATGATTTGAGCAAAGATCCATGAAAACTCACTGCTCTTCCAGCATTGGGAAAGTTGAACTTCCGTCCAGGAGAATGGGAAAACACTGAACTTCTGAGGGTATACAAAAGTCCGCAAGAGAAAGATCATTCTGGGTTATCACAGCAATAACACAGACAACATCATGAGAGCAAGGGAAAGAGAGAGATGAGAAAATCTGATTTATATGTCTCAGTAAGTTCTTATCAGGATGGTTATATGCGAAAGAATCAAAAGGCATTGTTTCCAAGAGAAAATAAATTGCTGACATATACTACTGTAGAAAAGACAGTCAGAAGGTAACAAATTGTCTGATCCTGAAAACTCAACTGGGCAAACTGACCCACTTGAAAACCCCTTCTTGATGGGTTCTGCATCAAAGTTTACCTTTCCTACAACACAGGTAATTTGAAAGGACTCTCATTCAGACTCTGACATTCTCCTGCCTCAGAGTACTTACCGTCTTCTAACTGCCAGGCAGGCTCCAACATCCGGAGGTGGCACTCGGCTGCCTCCTAGGACAACTCAGCAAAGGTGGTCCAAAGTCAAGAGAGCCCTTCGCTGCTCCCTGTAGGTAAGATACATTCCCCACTTCTGTGATATTGGCCCCTGCACTACAGAACTCCCTCCACAAAGAGCCTGCATTTGTCATGCTTTCCTAATAATTATAGCATCTGTTGAACACTTGCATGTGCCAGGCATTGCCTAAGCAACGTCGCTGTTAATCAACGCACACATGGCATGTACGCGCCATCAGGTATGGCAATGGCACACAACCTCTCGTTACTGGAGAAGTGACACGTCAGAACAGTTGACTAGTTCTACTAACACGTTATTGAGTGAAACAGATAATCTCCTTCTGTGTGTGCGCATGCGTGTGTGTGCGTGTGTGTGTGTGTGTGTGTGTGTGTGTGTGTGTGTGTGTGTGAAATTTGCCCTTCTCCAAGTTCCACTGTTGAAATTTGAATTCTTATAAGTGACTATATTTGGAGATAGAGACTTTAGGATGTCTGCTGGTTAGGATTCTAAAACACCGCAGACAAGAGAAAATTTGGGGAAAATGGGTTTTTTTCTTCTTACAAATTTCTGGTCACAGTCTGACATTGAGGGAAGTCAGGGCAGGAACTCCAGCAGGGACCTGCAGGCAGGAATAGAAGGAACACTGCCTACTGGTCTGCTCAGTTTGCTTCTTTATACACTCCAGGACGACTCTCCCGTGGATGGCCCTGCCCAAAGTGGGATGAGGCCTTGCACATCAATCGCCAATCACGAAAATGTCCTACAGATTTGTGTGTACGCAACCTGATGGAAGCATTTGCTCAGTTGAGGTTGCTCTCCCCAGGTAAATCTAGCTTGTGTCAAGTTAAAAGAAATGAAAGGATGTAGTTAGGATTAAATGGGAGTGTAAGGGTGGGGCCCTGCTCCAATAGAGCTAGTGGCCTTCTAGGTAGAGGAAAGAAGAAAAATCTTTTTGTGTGTATGCATGGAAGAAAGGTCATAAAAGCCAATGAGTCTATAGCCATTTATAAACTTGGAAGGAAGCCATCACTAGTGACCAAAACCTGTCTATTCTTAATTTTAGACATTTCTATTCTATAACTGTGATAAATAAATTTCTATTTGTTTAAACCATATATCAGGTGTTATTTTGCTGTAGCAGCCAAGGGAACTATAGACCATATCTTGCAAGTTTCTGAACGAGGGTCCTATGCTGTTAAAAATGCTAAAACTTGGGGCTGGGGGATAGCTCAATAATTAAGGACACTTGCTCTTGCAAGAGGACAAGAGTCAGGTTCTCAGTTCCAATACAGTTGCTTTCAACTGTCTGTAATTCCCGTTCCAGGTACCAGGCTCACACGTGGTTCACAGACATTCATGCAGGCAAACACTCACATCTACGAAACAAAATTAATGAGCCTTCTACAGTTAGTTTTTAAATGCTAGGACTTTGAACTGAGGGCATAAGGACTTGGAGAATCACCTAAGAGCAGCCAGTATGGCTGGAACAGAGTAAGCGGAGGACTGACAGCACAGTCAGAATGGCAGAGGGGGGGAAGTGGTGAGGGCAGACCTTGGGGACTTAAGGCCACGGTGAGACTTTAGCATTCACTCTGGGGACGGAAGGGCAACATGGCGGCGTGACACACCACAACACGAGCAGGATGAAAGGCTCATTCCGAGTGCTGAGTCAGAAAGAGGACGTCATTCGGACCGCTGTTCCACAGCGATTAATGACAGTGGCTTGGGCAAGGGCGAGAACACTATAGATGACAGTGAGACATGGTCACTTTTTAGGGTGCCTTCTGAAGGTAGAACCCATAGGATTTGGCTATGGAATTTCCAACGGGGTATGAAAGAAGGAAGAGTTGAGGCTGACGGCAATGTTTCTGTCTTCATTCACACACTGATGGAATCATCGTGTACAGAGAGCAGAGAAGTCTCTGCAGGGGTGAGAGAGCGCAGGCTGCAGAGGGAGTTTGTCTGTGGGTTCACTGAACTCCGACATTGATGAGCTGCTTAGGTGAACGTGTCCAGGAGGCAGCTAAGTGTCTGAGCCTGACCCCAGGCAACAGCATCTGAGAGAGGCCATTAGAAAAACGTCAGGGCACTACTGCCCAAGACCCCTAGTGAACCAGAACCTGCGTACAAGTCAGAGAAACGAAGAAGATACAGCCATCAGCTGAGAAGCCACTGCCTGGCATCTGGGAGGAGAAGCAACGGCACGTGGGAGCCTGGAGGGAACAGGAAGAGGAGAAAGGAATTGATGAGCTTCCGCTAAGTGACTTAAGATTCATATGAGCAACTTCCCCTTGGATTCTGGATTCCGGTTCGTTAGTAGCTGTAGCAGGATAATGAGGACAACAGCCTGGCTGGCTACAACAGAGGTGGAAGAAGAAGACACAGTGGCAAAGACACATGGACAACTTGCATGACATTTGCTGTGCAAGGAGAAGATGAAGGGTGGTTGCTGGTGGAGCTGGTCTCAATAGACAGGTGCTCTCACCGAGAGCTGTTAGCACACGATGGAGACGAGCAAGGGATGGACAGACCCATCATGCCGGAGAAACGGCAATGGTAGCTGGATATCTTACCTATATTTACAGAGAAGGACACTACGGTTCAGAGAGGTGAAGTGACTTTATTAAGTACACACAGCTAATAACCTGAGAACTGGGATTCACATCAGGTCTGCCGAATAAAGTCGATATTCTTAATGACCCCTATTAGTTTGATTCAGACCCTCCTTCAACCCCAGTTCAAGTTCCAGCTCACCCCTGCCTCCACGTAGCTGGCAGTGATCTCTGCTTCCTCCCTGTGACTCTCCTACCCTTTAATCTTGATGTTTTATCACAGCGATTCATTTCCTGTCTCCTGCCATATTGCAAATGCCTTGAATGCTTAGAGCAAGCATTATAAACCCATTCATCCTCCCCACGCATTAACACTGGGCCTAGCGCAGGACAGGAGCTCAAACAGCATTTGCACCAGGCCAGCAGATGCGGAGGGTTTAGATGGAAGTGGGAGAGAGCAGGGCTTGTTCCTGAGAGACATGAAGAACCTCTAGCAGTTCAGAAGCCACAGCTTGGGACTGAGAGAGGAGGGAGGAAGAGAGAGAAAAAGAAAGGAAAGGAGGGAGAGAGGGGAGAGAGAGGGAGGAAGCCAGAGGAGTTGCTTCTTCCCGAAGTCCCCTCACCCCTGAGGACTGACACCTCAAACATCATGGCCTTTACCTTCCCTGACCAGGACACGGCATTTACTTCAACGTACCCTCCAAGGAACTGTCTTCCCTTTACTCGTGTCTCTGCCCATTTCCTGGCTCTGGTCCGAACTCACCACATCTTGTTAATAATAGATCAGACACGCAGACACTCTGCAAGGGGAAGGCCTTCCACGTGTGCGCCTGTTAGGTCAAGAAACACCTGGAGAGGAATTTTACCATCTGCTAAACGGCAGCTGGGGAAGAAACTGCACAGAGACCTGTGCATTTCAATTCAGGAGCCTCAGGTGGGTCTCCTGCCCTGTACCTGGGCCTGTGCTAAGCAGAGGGAATTTCAGGAGGGGCTGGATATTGCTTTTACTGTCCAGGCTCACGGGATGAGTGGCAGATAGTAACAGAGCCAGAGTCAGAATTCTGTGGTCATCTGTGGACATGTATCAGTAGTTTGAGTTCTTTGAAAATTTTGTTTTGGAAATTCAGATACTGATTAAGTCCACAAGGAGCTTGGCTTCTCTTATACCAGATTGATTGTCAGATTTAGAAGTGTTTCAGGGTGGGGCTGGAAATGTAGCTCAGTTGGTAGCCTGCTTGCCTAGCACGCAGGAAACCCTGAGTTTAAGCTCCATCACCATGTAAACCATGCATGGTGGCACGTGTCTACACTCTAAGCACTAGAGGGGTGGAAGCAGGGAGATCAAAAGTTCAAGGTCATCCTTCACTACATAGTGAGTCTGAGACCAGCCTGGGCTGCAAGGACACTTAAGAGTACTTCCTGCATCGCAGATGTCACCATGTCATCGCTGCACATGAAACCCTTCCCTGGCTCCCTGCCACGTTGACGAATGTCTAAGTTCCTTTGGAAGGCTTCAGCCCCCTCTCCATGCTCTCTTCCAGCCTGCCTCTATATCCTTGCCCCACTTGGGAACAGGGCTTTTCTGATGCACAGGCAGCAAAGATCAAACTGATGTTAACTTCCCTCCTAGTAGGCTGGGAAGCTGTCTTAGTCTCTTTGCATAGTCTGGGAGAAAGAAAAAAAAAAACTAACCTACACCAGGCCTGGAATCATTAACCAGATGCTGTACGGGTCGCGACCCCTTTGGGGCTTGAATGACCTTTTCACAGAGGTCACCTAAGAAAGAGCATCTGCATAGCAGATATTTACATTACCCTCTTCTGCCTCCCACGCTAGTATCCTAGTTAATTCACTTAAGTAAAACAGTTTATCCCAAATCTTAATGGCTTCAAGTAGCAATCGAGTCATCGAGACGGAATTCTTGATGGGACGGACTCAGCTGCTTCCCGTAGTCAGCTGGCATCTTCTTGGCTGCATTATGTCCTCTTGGCTGTAGTTGGCCACACCTGGGGGATCAGAAATCCTGGAGGTTGGATGTCTGGTGAGTCTAAGGGAGCCCTGGCTGGACCTGTTTATCTTGGCTCCACATGGTCACTCAGGGGTTCAAAGCCAGCTCAGGAAGGGATGGTGGTAAGCATCACTGGATAAGCAGTCTTCAAGTCTTTGAACCACATCTCCCTTTATAGAATACGTTTAGTCGCAGGAGTGTGAGACGGGGTGGGCTGGGCAGTGCTAACAGGCTACGACATGTTTGCGGAAGTTAGAGGACAGCAGGATGGAGTCAGTTCTCTTGATCCACTCTTTGAGCCTTTCAGAAATTGAATTCCGCTTGCCAGGCTTGACCACCAAGAACCTTTATGCACTGAGCCATCTCTCTGGCCCAAAGTACTGCCGATAGGACATCAAATGAAAACACAGTTGTGGGATTCATCTTCCCTGTCCTAGAGATTGAACCTAGGACCCCACGCATGTTAATCAAGCTCTTTGCCCCTGAACTCATCCCCTGGCCAATACAGGGTATTTTCCAATGATTGATCAACTACCCTAAATACAAAGTCAAGGAATGGAGAAAGAACCTCTGTATTTTGAAGAGAGAAAAATGCAATGCCACATAAAAAAAAAAAAGGGTTGGGAGGAATTTTTGTGGTAATCTGTCACCAACCTACCACACTGTGCTGGAACAAGAGACAGAAAAGCACAGAGACGAGTCTGAGTGTCCCAAGCAGAAGCCCATGGTGGTCCTGCATAGAGCATATGGCTCATCTGCCTTTTGCCATATGCTCTATGGCTCTCTTACTAAGGAAAGTCCAGGGTGTCCGGCTTCCCCAGTAAACCTCAGCTTTTCCAGGATGGGAAAGACAGAACTCCCTGCTCACCTGACCAGCCCAAGAAGGCTCTCATCTGACACCCTGCCTCTATTTTCCTATTAACATTCCATGGCACACCGAAAACAAGTGTTCCAAATGCTCTCTGTCAACAAAAATCATAATGCTGTTCCTCTCTTCTTATACACTGAGGACAGCCACAAAGATGGGTTGTTAACATTGGAATCTCGCAGATCCCCTCTCAAATTTGATTCTGACTGGCTGTTGTGTAGGTAAATGTGGGCAAGTTGATTAAGCTTGCTACACTTCTGTTCCTCGCCTGTAACACATGAGTTAGAGCACTCCCACAATGCCAGGCACCTACTACAGGATGCCTTCAATAGTGACTTCCTCCCTGGCAGAACACTCGGGGAGTTCTGACCCAGAAGCATGGGTGCCCACAGCTTCCAGGCCATCAGAGGCAGAAGGAGGTTGTTTTCTTTGTTAAGTTTTAAATTGAAGCAGAGAAAACCATCCCTGTAAAGGAATTTATTTGTTGCCTCCAGGCCGATGTTGAGAAGAGCTCCCTGCTCAGTTCCAGGCTGATTTTGCAAACATTAACATGTGTCAAGAGCTCACAAAAAGTCAAAGATGCAAACTTGTTCTTCGCTCTTTAGGAGAAAAGAGGACAAGAGGGAACAGTGCACAGTGCTAAGAAAACCAGGATGTAAAGACTGGACATCGAGCAGGGTCGGCTGAGGCTTCTGGGTGTGATGAGCCATGAGCCCCAGATGGAAGGAAGGGAAGGAGACATCCAAGGGGCAAGTCTGGGTTTTTCCCAAGAGAACGGTAGTGAGCATTTCTCATGGCTCTCCTATTATGTGCTTCTTTTTTTATGCCCACCCCATTTATTTTTCTCCACATGAAGCTGGGATTGCCCATTTTGTAGAATATGGAACCCATGCCCACAGATAATAAGTATTTTGCCCAAGTTCCTGCAGATCGCATAGGACAGAACTGGGATTCAATCACAGGCCTGTTTCCAGAAACTCTTTTCCCTGGACCCTTTTTCTCTGTCCTGGAAGTATTCTTCCTCAACCTGATTTAATATTTGTTTATTTTCCAGCTCTGGGGATTGAGTCCAGGGACTTGTACATGGAACACAATGTCTCTGTTACTGGCTATACTTCTCGTTTTAAACTTTCTTTCAGCAGGCTGAGAAACTGAGACTCAGAGATGAAGCAGGATCTTAGGAGCACAGCACTGTAAGGAATAGTGACCTGATGTAGTCTTGACAAGGGCCTCACACATATGTGGGTCGTCAAGTCAGGCCTCCGTGAAAGTCATGGCTTCCGAGCTGTCTTTCTGTCCACCACATTGATCACAACTACCCTTCGATAGAAGGGTACATGCATCTGGCCTGGACCCTGGACATTCGGGGTTGTGATAGGTGTTTATCCAGCTACCCTCCTCAGGTTCCGATCTAGAAGGTTCTATTATCTTCGGTCTCCAGCTTGTGACCTCAGGCCCCTCCGCTCTTAGCCGACCTCCCTCATTCACAATTAAACCTTCACATTAGACTTATAGGAAGTGTGTGTATTGCTAAGACTATGAGCATAAGTTCCATACAATTCTTGCTCTCCTTGAGCTTGTACTCTATTCTATAAGGTGACACAGGCACAAGGAGATGATCACAGAGCAATAGATTCCGGTCACTTCTCCCCATGACTTCTGCCGCAACAAATCCCTCCTACTTCTTATGCAGAAAGTGGGCCTTTTGCATTCTCAAAAAGTTTGCCCACTGTGCAGAGGACAATGGATTAGATGGGGCTCTGAGGTGGCTCTCTGTCAGGCAGAATGTGAGAGAGTATGGCAGGTGAATACATGGGAGGAAGCAAATGCAGAAAAGCAGCAAGGATAAAGTAAAGGCAATGGGAGACAGAAAGCATTAGGAAGGTCTTATGAAGGGCAGAAAGCCCCTGGTGATTGATTGGTGGAAGCGTAGGAAGGTATGGAAGAAGCTGGCGATGGTGACGGGCTTGATTGCAGCACTCAGGTTTAGACCCTGGGCAAAGGAGGTGAGCAGAATTATATGCAGAGCACAGAGCCTTCTGCAAATGCAAACCTTGAGCCAACTAATGGGAGTTTGCTGAAAAGGGGGAGAAATAATTACCAACCAGCTGCGGTTCAATACATCCTGGGCTTATTGCTCTGATTGTCCCGACCTCTGAGCTGTGAGGCGCTGTCATTGACGAGAGGAACTAGAGGTTACTCTGGGATGAAGATTCGCACACCTGACTGCTTCAGGCTTTTATGAAAGACAGAAAAAAAGAGGGCATACTTAACTCAGAATCAAAATTGTATTAAACTTCTCTCTTGACTGTGAAAGCCGTGCATCTCCAAAGAGAAGAGCACCCAAACAAGAGGGAGGAAAGAACACCCTGGAAGTGCACAGGCGTCCGAAAGTCAGCTTCCAGTGGTTCAGTCTTGAATAACTCACACTGTACCTCAGTTTCCCCATGTCTGGTACTCTCTGTCCTGCACATGTCAAAGGATCTCTGAAGGTCATTATACTGTCCCTTTGTGCAGAAAGCTGTGTAACTTCTTGGGAAAATGGCTCAATTGGTGAAGGGCTTGATGAGTTTGGAACCCTAAAAGCTACATATAAATGGGGAGCATGCCTTTGTAACACCTGTGTTGCGGGGAGGGGGTAATGCAGACACAGGTAGATTCCTGTAGCTTATTAGCTAGCCAGGCCAGCTGAATTGATAACCTCCAGGCTCGGTGACAGACCTTGTATCAAAAAACTAAGGTGGAGAGCCACTGAGGAAGACACCCAACATCTCTGGCCTCCTTGGGCACATGCACATGAATACACTGGGACTGCAGTGGACCTCAGGTGACTAAAGGAAAGGGAAGTCACAGATAAAATGACAGCAGTGAAGTTTGTGGAATGTGATCTGGGACCAGCGGACATGAAAGGCCATCTAGTGAAAGAACAGCATGGATCAGCTCAGGCTGGGAACTGTTTACTCCCTGTCTTCTGGCAGTAACATTGACCCCAGAGCCTAGAAAGAAGAGATTCCTTACTAAGCCAGGCATTTGGCTTACTTATAGTAAACTGACTAAGATGAAAATGTGGCATATATCACGAAGCAGACTGACTCTTTGCAACGATTTCATACGATACTAGATAGTGAACAACTCACAGCATAATAGGCAAGGAGGTTGGGCACTTGGATGGTGGTGCCCAAGCTTTGTTGGTAAGCCAAGTAAACTGCTTCAGAATGCGCATTAAATCAGCATGATTTTCAAGTGAGATGTTTACATGTATGCAGACCAAAAGGGGTTTGGGAATGGTCATTATGAACAAACCAATGGTGTCAGGTCTACAGTACACTGAGATAACATTATCTTTAAAGGTGAGACTCTAGCTTCTTCTAGAAGGGTATATAATCATAGTGCTCAATTGTCTTACAATGAAATTCTACAATCTTGTGACGGTTCCTTAACTTTGAGCATCCCTGCAAGATCTTACCTGCCAGGAAACTCATGTGATCATGAGGGTTGATTTCAGGTCATTCACTTGATGTTATTCCAGACAGCATTCATCCAAGGAATAGACACACATTGGGAAAATATCTTTGCTAGGAGATTAGATGTAAAATCACGGTACTGAACATCAATGACTAGGATTGCACTTGAGTATTAATTTACTGATGGGCTCTTTACATTTTGAGTCACAAAAGTCATTTAGACTTTAAGGGGTTAGCTAGACAGAGAAGGAATAGTCAGGAGAGCAGACACCAGAATAAGACATTCAACCTTGTGATCCTTTCACTAAGACAGATTCCCTGTGAGATAGGCAGAGCCACAGAAAGAACTTACCCAAGTGCTTCGTGGCAGGGATAGGGATTAAGTGATAATAATTAACACCTAGAAATTTCAGGGGCTCAGTCTAACTAACAAAGCCAGGATAGTAGACCCAGACTTCCCCAAAGTACACAGAGGACCTTCTGGTCTTCAGTTACAGACTTTGAAGTGAATAGTCATAAGAGGTTCTGTTTAAGTACTTTGGGGCTTCATGAAATACTCACTTTCAATTTAGTTTTCCAAAGGGTATCAGTAAACTGAGTAAAGAAGATCAGGCACTCTCAGCAATCCAGTGGCTCCACCTAAACCACTGAGAGTCCATAGAGAAACTAAATTTGACCACTTTTCTTTAAGTTGGGAAACCCATCCTTGCCTGCCCCCAGATACTAGCCCTCTCAGTTCTTTGGCCTTCAGACCCCATTTGGAGATTACACTGTCAGTTCCCCTCAACCTCAGACTTGCAGGTTTGGGAGGAATTTTAGCATCAGATCTCCTGTACCCCGTTTTCAAACATACTGTCAGATTTCTTGATCTCATTCCCATGTGTGAATTCCCTACGATCAATTTGTTTCTATAGAGCTCTGTCTGTATTTCAATCCCTAACTTATCTACCTCTATTCTGTCTGTCCATTCATCCCCCAATCCAGTTAGTTCGATTTCTCTGGAGAAACTACTACATGTCAGCTGCCTAAGCTACTAAGAACAATCAGACAGCCTCACAAGCCAGATATGGTGGTAGCTCAGGTGGTAGCACAGGTTTATGGGTCCAGAGGCAAAGGCAGAGGATCACAAGTTCAAGGTCTGCCTGAGCTACAGGGGAAGTTTGAGGCCTGCTTGAATAACTTAGCAAAACTTCATCTCAAACTTTAAACAATACAAATAGATACATAGATAGATAGATAGTTAGATAGATAGATAGATTATATAGAAAGAAAGAAAAGAGAGAAAGAAAGGAAGGAAATAGAACTTTCTGGACATACATCTCAATGAAAGGATGTGCTCAATCGTCAGTATAGAAGAAGGAGAAGGAGAAGGAGAAGAAGAAGAAGAAAGAGGAGGAGGAGGAGGAGGAATGATTCACAGAACTTTACATTAGATAACACAATGGATAAAAGTGTCAAACATAGTGGGTATCTAGTTAAACTACTTACTTTCTCCTTAGTAGTTTTAAAAATATAGTTATTGCAATTTTTAAACAATTAGGATGAATGTCCTTGAGTTGGCAATACAGGCATTAGCCCAACCTAGTAACGAGAAGTATGGTAAAATAAAGTCTAGCTTCTGTTACCCAAGAAAAAAGATCAGCTATCAATAGTCATTAGTGATTTAAAACTGAATCACTTGCAAAACAATCAGTAAAAGGGTGATAATTTTTCATGCTCAGGAAAGATGACCCAACTGGAACTTCAAAATTAACAGCAAGAACCAGTGTTGTCAATATGACACCAAGATAGTCTGTAATTAATCAGATCCCAGCCCCTCTGTCTGCTGGGAAATCTCCGGAGTCTGTTCCTAGTGCCTTGAAAGATAAAGGTTGACCTTGCCTTGCTTGCCTAATAATAATTTATAGATGTGTAAACATTTACCACAACAATTACAGGTCGTCGGCCTAATGAAATTCCAGGAGCACAAGTCATGGAAACCTGAGCATGCATCATGAATTCACACTCAACCCACAGGCTGAGATCTGCAAATAAATGAGGCCAAGGCAAACCCCAAGAGCAGATCTTTCTATGGGCTCACAAGGAGGGGTGAGGTTTGAGGCCCTGAAACTTCTGGACAGGCATGCAAGGTCTCAGATGCTACCTCTTTGATGCCTTTCACTTGGAAGTCACTTAGCCTTCCTAGAACGTTTGCTCATCTGTAAATTAGGGGGATGATACTATTAGGACTTCTTTGCATGGTAGGTGTGAGTGTAAAAAAAAAAAAAAAAAAAGCCCTCATTTGTTTATTGGATAAGTAATTATTGATTTTTTTCTGTATTCCAGAAATGCAATGTTTAAAATAATACCTGGCCTCTGGAAGGAAATGATGGTTATTTTACTCTATTTGATTTGTCATTACCCATGATAACTCACAGTCTTATGACTACGAGAAATCTACTGTTTAGAATTTTACAGGGAGCCTGTTTATTGTAGAGAACTGCAGTATGACGACAGAAGAGGCAGGAAGCTGTCAGTGCCTCTCCCAGACCCCAGGAGACAGCCGTGAGGGCTTCAGCACAGAGAAGGTAAATGAAAGAACCTTCTTCCCAAGTTCAGATGAACACAGGTGTTAAGGAGGAAGAGACTGACCGTAAGCTGAGGGTTTCAGGCACACCACCCCTTCGCTGAGAAACATTTACACCACATCATTTATTTCCTGAGGAATTCTGTTGAATTTGTTATCCTCATTGAATAAGCAAGAGAACTGAGATATCAAAAGGTTACATCCAAAGAATATGAAAAGTTGGAAAGACTTCTAAATGTACACTAATGCACTGAAGGAAATTTGCAAGCATACGTGACTCCCAAAGTCTAATGGCAAATCTAAAGGGTCTGTCACTCACAATAAGAATTCCCAGTGTGTATGAAGAGTTGGAGCCAAGGGCGGGTGAGAACATCCCCATCAGGGAAACGAGACAGGTTGGAGATGTAGCTCAGTAGGGCTAATGCTTGCCTGGCACACACTGGGTCCTAAGCTCAGTCTCCAGCATCTGGTAATCTGAGTGTGGTGGTACATGCTTCTAATCCCAGCATAGGGGGATGAAGGTAGGAAGATCAGAAGTTCACCATAGGTCATCCTCAGCTACATGACACATTTAAGGCCAAATATAAGGATCCTATCTACAAAAGAAAAAGAAGAGATGGGAAGGGGAGGTGAGAGAAGGAAGGGAGAAGGCAGGACTCAGCCAGCACCCGTAAGGCTCCTTGAAGAGTGTATGGAATAGACTTTAAACTCCAGGGTACCACCTTCCCGTAACCCCATCCAGCAATTGAAATCATTAGTGGGAATGTTCTGGAAAATGTCGTTCTTTCTGTCACTTCACAGGTCACAATTGTCATCTGCTTTTAGCAAAACCAGATTCTACTTTCTAATGCAAATACAAGTACCCTGAAAGCCTCGCTGGAGGAACACTCTGTCTCTGATTAATCCTTAATGTGGCTCTTCAGTGCATGTACTATTCTCCTTAAGCATAAACCCCATTTGTGAAGGAAGATTTGTTCCAGTTGATTGCTTGGCTACAAATCTCATTGCTGATTTTTTCCCCATTCCCTTGTTACTTAAAAGAACCAAGCTCAGACCTCTGATTGTTAAGCATATTTTGAGGCAGAGAATCTTAAGTTCTGATCAGTAGATACATTCATTTCCTGGCTAACCCATTCCCTATCAAAACCTACCCAGATTTGGGCCATGCTTCAAGGGAAGTGATACCAGGAAAAACCAGTAGCAGAAAGTCAAAGTCATGGATGGAGCGCCAACATGGCCACTGGCTACAGGTCACACATCTCTCTGCACTCCATCGCTCATATATTGTCAGAAATGTGGGAACTCAAAGGAAACATTGCTATAAAGCTCTTAAAACAGTGTCCACTGTCTACTAAGCCCCCCACAAATGTTAGCTAACATTATCATTTTCTTTTGGGAATGGGAGAAGAAAACTTGGGGGGGGAAGAAGACATCTGGCACCATCTCTGTGCACCCCAAGCAAAATCTGAGCACTTTTTAGGTCAAGGACCCTATTAGAATTTTACCAGCCTCCTCTCTTTCTCTCTGATTCCCATATCAGGCACAAGGACATGATATCAAGAAGGTGGTGTAAGTCTGAGCCTGAGCCATTCAAATTGGACACTGCAGAGCCTCTGAGATGTCGCTTTTCCAGCCCCTATGACTGTCCATCCCTCTTGCTCATCATCCTCTGTAACTCACCTACATGGCACTGAGAGAGATGGGGTTCTGGGGTCAGGGAGAGCCTCATGGAAGTGACATGAGTCTTGCATGGGCACAGTGAGTCCTAGAAATTCAGAAATGGGGATGATGAGTCCTGGCAAGTCCCCTGATTGTTTTCTAAGATAGAGAACCAAGGCCAGGAGACAGCAGCCATGTCTAAGACATTACATATTACAGGTTCCTGTGCAAAAGAGGACACAGAGGGACATTCCGTTTACATGAAGTTCAAAACCTGGGTAAACGTCATACTGCTGTGGCTGCCAATGGCAAACAAGGATTGTGGGAAAGGGTGGGAGACATTTCTAGGAGATGGGAATGTGCTGTATCTTGTTGGGAGTGTGGATACATGATGCAGTCATCAGAAACTCTTCAACCCCATTTTGTTGTGTGAGTTTTAACCTCAGTTAGAGAAATGCAGAGTTGAGGGGGGTAGAGGGAGCTAACAGCAGGTGGAAGAACACTGGAGCCTTGCAGCAGGGATGGGATGGGGCAGGAGCCCATGGAGGCCATAACCCAGGCAGTTCCTGGTTGATAAAACCAGATCTTGAGTGCACCCATCATTGGTCCTTTGCACATGTGTGGCCTGGGCTTTGGGAATTAGAGAAGGTCGCATTCTCTCTATCAGTACTCCCTCCCCCCCCCTTTCACTCTATGTTCTAATTTTGCTAACTTTACCTTGGCATCTCATCTCCCAACAAGTGCAAACCCTTAGCCTCATGGACAGGACCCAGCTCAGATTGCCTGCCACTGCTCTAAGTCCTGGTGTAGTAATTGATAGCACATGTTCATGAGAGGCATTCTCTTGAAACTGACAGCGGGAAGGAGGCAAGGGAAGCTGCCAGCAGCTCCTACAGACGCCACACCAAGAAAGTCATGGCCTGACCTCAGCCTTCATGAGTTTTCTGGTCCACTGTGATAATGTGATGCTGATGTCTGCCACAGTCTGCTGTCTCCTGTGTTGTTATGAGTAAACAAAAGATCCTGTAGAGGCCTGAATCCTAGTCTGTGCCAGGCTAGACTGTGTGGGTATGTATGTGTATGTATATGCACGTTTCTCTCATATGCACGTTTCTCTCTCTCTCTCTCTCTTTCTCTGTGTGTGTGTGTGTGTGTGTGTGTTTACAGGTCCGTGTGCATGTTTATGCTTTCTTTCTCTCTCTCTCCTCTGTATGTGTGTGTGTATGTATGTGTGTGTGTGTGTGTGTGTGTGTACAGGTCCGTGTGCATGTTTGTTCCACACATTCGGAAGCCAGAGGCTCACATCAGGTGTCTTCCTCAACGCTCTCACCCTGGTCAGCTTTCCATCGCTGTGATAAACACCACGCCTGAAAGCCGTTTGGAAGGAACAGGTTTACTTGGCCCATAATCAAGGGGATCCAAGGCAGAAACTCAGAGCAGGCACCTGGAGGCCGGAACTGAAGCAGAGCGCAGGGCCCTTTATCGGCTTGTTTTCGTGGCTCTATCAGTTTGCTTTATGTACAACCTAGAACCAGCTGTCCAGGGGTGGCACCACCCACAGTGGCCTGGGTCCTCCTAACCAATCATTAGTCAAGAAAATACCCCCACTGACGGATCTATGGAGGCAGTTTCTCAATTAAGTTTCCTTTTTCCAAGGTGACCTAGCTTGTATCAAATTGAGAAAAATAAATAAAGAAATAAAAACTAACCAGCACAGTTTTTTGGGATAGAATCTCTCATGGGAGCTGGAGCTCACTCACTCACTAATTTAATGAGACTGACTGGCCAGCGAGCCCCAGGAACCCACCTGTCTCTGCCTCCCCAGTGCTGGGATTACAGGCATGCCCAGCTCTGTTATATAGGTTCCGAGTGGTCGAACTCAGCTTCCTATGCGTGTATGACAAATACTTTTTGAACTATACCTCCACAAGCCCACAGGGCTCCAGGGACTTGGGCCTGACAGGGGACAGTGGAGAAGATGAGGAAAATGGTGGTCTGGACTGTCTGCTGGAAAAAACCACAGCCCCTGGAAGCTCTGTGTCTATTATATAGAGTCAAACAGGGTGTGGGATTGTTACATACAGATAAACAAGGAGCCAGGGTTTGTTGGATACAGCGGGATCAGGGGCCAGGTTTAGCTAACCTCAGTAGGAGCAGTCTCTGTCAAGGAGCAGTCCTCAGGCTGTAAGCACGCAAAGGGAAAAAGTTGAGGTGGATATTCTCCGCACACGTTATCAACCCTCACACTCAGTCTCCTGAGCAAGGCTTTGTCATGTGCCTGAGCCTAAGGCTGTGGGGTCCTGGACATGGCCGTTCCCAAACTATACACCTTCACGCAGAACCTCACTGACTCAGGCCTCCTGTGTTTCCCCACACTAAGCCATCTTCCCCAGGCCATGTTCTAAGTACACACACTTTTACACTTCCTCTACTCTTCTGTATTCCTTCTTTTTTGAGCAGCTTGCTAATTCTCCCCAAGACTGGGCTGTCCCTACATTTACAAGCGTAGTTAAATCATGCTGAGCCTATTCCAACCTCACAAAACAAGCAGCACCCGGGCACCCAGCCATCCATTGCACTAGTCAACAGCTGTTTACCATCAGGGAACATAGATCCTTCGTTGTTTTACCCTCAAAGCACAAAGTACTCCGATGTAACCAGCAAATATTTGCTGCAGATAAGGAACGTACACCCAACCTCAAGTGAATGGAACACTGCTTTGCACAGATCTAAAGTCCAACGAAAATGAATTGTGTACCTAGAACATGGCCTGGGGAAGGTGGCTTAGTGTGGGATCAGAAGAAGCTCAAGACAGTGATGCTCTGGTTTGACATGGGAGCAGCATGTCAAGGACTCCAGAGCCTTAGGCTCTGTGCAAGTGGAAGCCTTTGAGGTCTGGGATTAACCTACTGAGGAGGCCATTCTGATCTGAACTGGGAAGAGTTGAGATCCGCCTATGACACTGCTACTGGGAACAAGATCTAATGGTGATATCAAATCCAGGGCCCTCTGCCTCCCCAGGGCATGGAGCAGGGAATTACCCCAGGTTATCCCACCAACTCAGCAGTGGATTGAGGAAGTCGATAATATCTCCACGTTTGAAGGAGTTTTTCACCCACCCTGCTAAATTTCTTTGGTTGTGATTTTTTTTTTTCTACTTTCTTCTTCCTCCTCTTCTTTTTGTTTGAATTTTCAACTTCCTCCCAAACAGAAGACATGGAAAGGAGCAGTAAATGAGAAGCATAGGGCTTTCATAGCTACGGAGACGCTGTGCCCTTGCCGGGGCATTCAAGCAACAGAGGAGGCTAACCTGGAGGGTCAGTGGCCCCACCTCCAGAGCCCAGGAAGCTCTGCCAAGGATCCCAGAAAGGCCTGTAGGCAGGGTTGCCATGGTGACAGAGCTGTCACAAGTCCAGGGTCTTGCTGGGTAAGCACAAATGGACGGCATGCTGGATCCCTCTTTTCATTTGAAAATTACCACTAATTTGCAATTAGTTGGAGGAAAATTAGAGATAGAGGAAAGGGAATTGCTCCTTTCAGCAAACAACCGCAGCCATGGAAAATTGACTTTTCTCCTGAGTCACGATGGGGAGGGAAGAACAGTTGCTACTCCAGACAGCACAGGCTTCAGAAGCACTGGGTCCTGGCTGTCTCTGGTGTCCTGTCTGTGTGACCTCAGGAAAGTCTCTTGAGCTCCCCCAGCTTTACTTTTCTCCAGCTGTGAAACACCTGCCAAAACACTTACCTATGTGATTAGTGGGGAAGTTCAAGAAAATAAAAGACACAGAGTCTTAACCACCCTGTTAACGGTAACTATTATATCATCATGAATTGAGGTCTGCATTCCTTCTCTGTCTGCTCTCTCCCTTCACATCTCTTTCACTTAACTAATTCATCCACTCCCATTAATATTTGTTAGACCTCCCTCTGTCTACGAATCTTCCAGAAACTACAGCTTGTCATATGACCACATCTTCCTACAGCCTCACAGGATCTTCTGAATCACTATTTTCTATAGGACTATTCCCATCAGCACCTTCTCGCCACCCTGCCAACTGAGGTCAAGATTCTCTCTCAGTATTTGAGGAGCTGAGGTTCCCAAAGCTAAAGTAGAAAGCAATTCAAAGGTGGGGACTGTGGGAACAGTAGAATCTTAGCTCAGCTAAATCAAGAGTCTCTGAGCTCAGGCATCTTCTAACAGCTTATTTTAGAGCTTTCATTACCAAGATCTTCCTGTAAGGGGGTGCACCTAGGAACTCCTTGTAGAGAACATACTGGAAGAGCAAGCAACCAACTACCTTCAGCCTTTCCAGGAAACTGTTAATTGTGCCAGGAGAGCTCTTTCTCCTTGCCTTAGAGTTCACCCAGCCTTCCCCTCCTCCCACCCCAGGATACACTTCCAGAGTGCATAGAAATGAATTCCATAGTTACTTTCTCTTTCTGTGTACCCACTCCGCCCCAAATTAAGACAGAGAGCCAAGAATCAATCTGGATGACAGAGGTATTAGAATTTTTCAGGCCGATCTCTTTTTCCCTCATCTGCTAAGCTCCAAAGTATCCAAGTCCTGCCTCTCACTGTCCATCTGACCTCAAACAAGTTACTGCTTGAAACTTCAGTTTATTCATTTGCAAAAAAAAGAAAGAAAAGAAAAGAAGTAATCATGACTTGATATTTCCATGATAAGTCCCCGCTGTCTAAATCTGCATTGCAAGGCCAGGAGTAAACACTGTTGGTTTTTTTTTTTTTTTTTTTTTTTTTTTTTTGTAAGAAGCAGGACACAAACTGTGAAGTACAGCAGGAACTCGACAGTGATGAAAGCAGAAAAGCAAAGCCCTTAGGCTGACATGACATGGACAAAAAGCCAGAAAGAAACCAAGACCACCACACCTCACAAAGGCATCACCATCCCAAACAGAGCTGGCTAGTCGCATCTCATCCAGGCTCACCCCTGGATACCTATAGACTTTCCACCCCTAGGGAACAGAGCACTTGGTAAAGAGATGGCTAAGGAAGATGCAAAACTGACTGGTTAGTGAATTCCCTAACCAATACCAAGCCCGGCTCTCAACCTAATGCTATATCCCTTTTCTGTGGTATAAGCAGGGCAGGGGAAGAAAGAGGCAGAGGGGTCAAGATGCGCATGTTCAAACAGCTGTTCTGCTGTGAGGTCACTGGAGAATTGATCTCACCCTTCTGAGTTCCATTTGCCTGTTTGTCCAAAAATATTTACAGGACATGTCTAAGGTAACCAGAGGCAGCCCTCTGCCTCCAACATCCTTGATGACGGATACTGGCCATTGTCAGTGTCACTAAACCTGGATGATGCCCTAGCTACATAACCGCAAGGACAGATCGCATTTTCCAAACTTTACTTCTACAGAGCACAGAAACATACCACGCATGATTCCATTTCATCCTTAAGATAATTGACAGAGTACTCCTATTATCAGTGAATTAATAGGCAGGGTAATTGAAGCTCAGGATTAGATAATTTTCCAATGGGTATAGCCCTTCTACAATGCCCAAGCCAAAACGTGAATCTAGTCCCCACCCAGAGCTATCATCATTCTGAGTCAAATTCCACACTACCTTCTCTATTCTGGACCACTTGAATGCAGCTGAGTACTCCTAAATTTCTCTGGAGCTACATTCTATAGAATCATTTAATAGCACCACGGATTATAAGCATGACAAGTCCTAGTTTAGATTTGATTTTCTTTTTAATAAGTATCACAGAGCATGGGGCATGTGAAGGAGTAGTTTGTATCTGTCACACTAAAGTGTGACCAATCTGATTAACACTTGTCTTCAGGTAGTGTTGACGCCGGTTAGTAATTCAGTGACCACTGGAACACGTTTGTCACTGTCTCTCACTCCAGGCAGCAGATAATGTTGGCCTCTCTGCCTAGGTGTGGCCTTCCAAAGTCAAACAGTCATTGACTGAAGGTGCTGGACCAAAGCCAGGGCTCCTGGTACAGGCCTGTCTTCTCATATGCTTGGGAGGCTAGATTAAAAAGATCCTAAATTCAAGGCTTGCCTGGGCTACAGAGTGAGTTCAAGGCCAGCCTCCAGAATTCAATGATGCCCAGTCACAAAGGTTCCAACATGAAAACAAGTTTTTAATATGAAAAGAGGGCTTGAGGATAGAGCATAGTGGTGAGCACTTGCACACACACACGCACACACACACACACACACACACAGAGGGGCGGGGCGGGGGGAGAAATCATGTCTCCTTATTACTGGCTCAAGAACAAATAGTTTTGACTGTCACACATCAGCTCAGTTTTCCAATAAACTCTCAAGTCTTGCTGAAAAGCATGAGTCAAGGTCAAGACAGGCCTTCAACCGTGTATTTGTTTTCTATTCAATTTGACAAAAGACACCCCTTAAATGCTTGTGGCAACCATGATCCTCTATCCAGGCTGAGCTGCAGAATGTGCAAACAGAATCAAGGAGACACCAAGGTATCTCTACTGTGTTACTGACTCAGCATCTCAGAGATGAAGTCTTTATGCCTTCATGCCAGTGCTCAGTTTGTCTTTGAACGAATCTATAGAAACAATACCTGCTCCTTCTCAAGATGATTCTTCACAAAGTTACTCAGATCCTAGCTCTTCTAACTGTGGGACCATGGGCATGTTTTATTATCTCTCCATACGTTAGTCTACCTCTCAGTTAAAAAAATTATTGAATAATAATATCTATTCACTGTTTTAGAACAAGTATCTTGAGATATAATCCATATGCTATAAAACTCATCCATTAAACTATATAATTCAAAGACTTTTACTGTATTTATAACATATTGTACATTGTAGATCCATCAAAATTATCAATTTTAGGATATTTTCATTCAGTCCTAGTTTCACCTCTATTGAAAAATATTCTAACAAAAAACAAACTTATAGGAGAAAGTGTTCTTCTACCTAGAGCATTATTCTAGTTTACAGTCCATCTCAATGGAGAAATCAAGGCAAGAACTTTAAGCATCACATTCATAGTCAAGACCAGAAAGAAAAGAAAGAATACATGCTCAGTTGCTGTTTTGCTTGCCTGTGCTCAGACTGATTTCTCCTTTCTTAAGTAGTTCAGGAACTCCTTCTAGGGAATGATGCCTCCCACAGTGGGCTTGGTTTTCTTACATCAATGAACTTAATTAAGATACCCCCACACAGATATGCCTATAGGCCAACCCAACGTAGACGATCTCTCACTGAGACTCTCTTCGCAGGTGACTCCTCCATTCTTCCCAACCTAGACAACCATTAATTCACTACCTCTATATATTTTCTTAATGTAGACATTTCATGTAAACATAGGCTTTTGTTGAATGGATTCTTTTGCTATGCATATTGTTTTCAAATCTCATTCATGCTATGCGATATAACTTTATTTCACTAATTGTTTTTTTTGTTTTGTGCATCTGTGTGAATGGTGTGTGTGTGTGCGCTCATGTGCACGCATTCCAGTGCGTAAATATAGGAACATGCTTGCCATGGCATACATATGGAAGTCTAAAGACAGCCTCAGGTGTTGGCCTTGGCCATTCAACATCCACCCATTTTGTTGTTTCTCCACTGCATATGCTGGTCTACAAGCTTCTGTGGATGCTGGAATTACAGATACTCATGTTACAAGTCCAGACTTTACATGGAGACTCAGGTCCTCAGCCTTGTGTGGCAAGAACTTTTACACACTGAGCCATGTCTTCAGCACCCTATTCCTCTATATTTCCAAATAACATTTCATTGATTAGCTATATCACACCCTGTTGTGGAAGCTTATTTTTAGTTGTGTTTGAAATAATTGTTTTTATGCACTGTTGGGTGAGGAAGCTAGCCTAGGTCTTGGCGTTCTATACTGTTTGCAGGTGTTGGATTTCTGTGGGGGTTGTTTAATTGCTTATGATCTGCACGTGCTATCAGTAGACCACCTAAGAGTTCTGAACCAATTAAACACCTGAGCTCAGACACTCAGGGTTCCACTGTAAGTGTGGCACTGGCCATGACGGTGGTTCCCTCTGCTGAGGTCTAACATGGTTTGCAGTTATGAAAAGCACCTCCCTGTCTCTTGGTAAGCCCCCTCAGCAGCCCAACTACTACAACACCCTGTCCATTCATGCGTTGGTGGACATTTGACTTGCTTACACTACTGTACTGTGATGACTAGCACTGCTCTAATAACTTACATACAAGTTTTATGTGAACAGATATATATTTATCCTTGGTAAACTCCTAGAAACAGAATGGCTGAAACATGTGGTAACTCAACCACTTACTCACTAGAGGGACTGCAAGAATATTTTCTAAAGTGTCTATACATCTTAATACCAAGTTTTGAGATTTATACTTTTTTCCAATGAGGTTTATAGTTTCAGCTGTCACATTTAGATATTTGATCGATGTATTTGAGTTAACTTTATAACTGGTGTAAAATAGGAAGTCTCACTTCTTTTACATACGGATATTTTCTTCTCCGTATGAAATGGTCTTAACACCATTTCCAGGGGCCCATAGGATAGTAATTGAGAGCTTTCTTCATGGACATCCTTCTACCACCCTGAGCTGCCTTTCCATTTGTTAGAACTCTTTCTAATGTGCTCTCATGATATTTTATAGTTTTCAGAATACAAAATTTTCACTTATTTTGTTAAATTTATTCTTCAATCTTATATTGATTTTGATGCTATTTTAAATGAGATGTGTGTCTTAAATCCAGTGTTGTACAGAAGCAAAAGTGGATATCTTTTCTCTGAAAGGGAAAGTGTTCACTCTTCATAATTAAGTATGTTATTACCCATATTTTTTTGAAGACAGACATCCTGTATCCAACGGAGAAAATGACTCTCCTTTTGACAAGTGTTTTATCTTAAAGAGGGGTTGAATTTTGTCAAATTCTTGATCACATGCTTTCCAACCTTTGTTTTATTAACGTAGTATATCACACTAACTGATCTTTAAATGTTAAGCCTATTGTACATTCCTAGAATAATTCCCACTTGGTCACTGTGCATAACCTTTTGTATACATTATTGAATTTGGTTGTTATAATGTTTAAGGGGTTTTGTACCTTATTTTGAGATATTATCTCTTCCTTTCAAGCAATATCTTTGTCTGGCTTGGGTATAAGAGTAATGCTACCTTCTCAGGGTGAGGTGGAAATTACACTTGTCTTAATTCATGGAAGAGTTGCAAATAATTGCTATGAATTCTTTAAACATCTAGCAGCATTCACCTATGAAATCCTCTGACCCTGGGCAGTTCTTTATAGGAATTCTTTTATTACTAATTCAACCTTCTCATGTGTTAAAGGTTTTTATGACCTTTCTATTTTTTTTTCTTGAATCAGTTTAAGTAGTTTGTATCTTTGTAGCAGTTTTTCCTATTTCTGCTCAGCTTTCTTCATTGTCGACCTGAAGATATTAATAGTATAACTTTTTAAACTTTATTTCACTTCTCATTTTAGCAATTTGAATCTTTCTAATAGATATTTTTCAAATTTGCTGGTCCTTTGGATGAAATAACATTTTATCGAATTGATTTATTTCCTCACTGTCTTTCTGTTCTCTACTTTTTTAATTGACTTTCAATTCTTAGAAGTTCCTCTCTTCTGCCCGCATTTATAGTTTTCCAAGTACAAAATTTTCACTTGTTTTGTTAAATGTATTCTTCAGGGTTTTATGGTAGTATTTTAAATGGAGTGTGGGAATGTGTTGCTTACGTCCAGAAGCTATGTTACACAGAAGTGAGGTGAGTGGCCATCTCCGTGTGTGTGTGTGTGTGTGTGTGTGTGTGTGTGTGTGTGAATATGCATGTGTGTGAATATATGTGTGTGTGCACACATGCTCTCAGGTGCATGTGCACGCACTCACAAAGACAATTAAATAAAAACAGAAGTCATTAGTTTGAAAGGAGTGAGGAGAGTATGAGAGGATTTTGAGGGAGGAAAGGGAAGGAGGAAGTGAACTAATTATATTTCAATCTCAACAAAAAAAAAAAAAAAAAAAAAAAACGCTGTACAGTAACCACCTGGCACACGAATCACCTAAACAGCCCAAATGGAAGAATAAAGTGTGATAAATTACTTTGAAAAAAAGAGAAAGTGTTCAGTTTTCATTAGTAGCTAGCTCAGTTCACTTGAGGCTTAGTATACATTTCCATCTTCGCTGTCTTCAGGTGGGATGTTGGGGCTTTCACTTGCAAGTGCTCTCTTTCATGTCTACACACACTTGCAACTACAACTTCCCATCTAAGCATTGATTAATTAGCACTTGTAAGTCTTGGTAGATTGCAACCTCTCTTCCATTAATTACAGGGTGCATTCCTATTCTATTTATGATTTATTTTGAACCACCAGTTATTTAGTAGTAAATCAGACTCCATATATTTAATTTACCTTACATTACATAAAAAAAAATTTATTTTGTGTGTGTGTGTGTGTGTGTGTGTGTGAACATATAGGTGCAGGTGCCTGTGGAGGCAGGCAGAGAGCATCAGATCCCTTGGAGCTGGAGTTTAGGGCAATTTTGAGCCACAAATACAGATGATGGGAACCACACCCAGGTCCTCTGTCAGAGCAGCAGGTTTTTCTCCACCCCACCCCCCAATGTCTCTGTAGATTTGAGGATTTCACAGATTACTTTCCTTTCTGAATTTCTAGTTTCATTCCACTATTACCAGAGAACATAGTTTACACACTCTTAGTCCTTCCCCTATTCATCCAAACTTGTTTGTAGCCCAGAATACAGTCCACACTAGAGATTAGTCTGAATTTGAGAAGAACACATATTCTGATGCTTCTGGAGAGAGAGTTATTCAAATGTATATGGGTCTAATTCACAAATAATGTTAAGTATTTCCCAGCTCCTGAAACACAGTGATTTGGTGTACACTTAGTTGTATTTCCTTAAGATTGGTAGCAATGTCCCTTTTATCATTTCCTTTATTTGGGTTCTCTATTTATTTGGCTTCTCTGTTTCTTTCCGTGGTGGGGCTTTGACATCTTTATATTTTATTTTCAATGGTCTTATTCTCTCCTTGATTCTGCTAGACTTTTCTTAGCATATTTTGAAGCTCAGTTGTTAGATGCATATATCTGTGTGTGTGTGTGTGTGTGTGTGTGTGTGTGTGTGTGTGTGTGTGTGTGTGTGTGTGTACACTTTCAAATGCATGCACATTGTGCTCATGTGGTGGGGGCTTAGATATGTGACTTCCTGATGGACTGACCTGCATGCCATTATCAAATGTTCCTCTTGAGTTTGCAGAACACTTTTGAGGGGTTCACTCTAATTTATCTGAAATTAGTATAGTCACTACACGCTTTGCATATTTATGAGGAGTTAATAACTCCATATGAGTCACATAAAGAAGCCATGTGACACAGAGTGACTGTTTAATAAATATTAGCTGGCACTGTGTATTAGCTAACATCGGTGTATTATCAGAATGGCCAGTCATGCCTGATATCAGCTAGGCCTCACCACGTCCAGTCCTGAAGTACATACACTTCTCTATATTTCATAGAAGAAAAACGGAAGAACAAAATGTCCAAGCAGATCACCCAAGATGTTATGGCCCTATGCTCTGAGGCTGAATCCGAAAGAATCTGTATGACCCCAAGTCCCACTCTCTCTTCTGCATGTTATGCCTCAGACAATATGACGAAGAATCTGTGGGATATTAACTCTAAAGCCCAAACAAAGACAAATCATAGTGGTCAAGAATATGGTCTTAGAACAGATATGGTAATGCATATCTGGAATTCCCAGTGCTTAGAAGGCTATGGCAGAAGGGTCACAAGTTCAAGGTCATCTTGGGTTATACAAAAACTCTGTTTAAATATATAAGAATGCTAGTTTGTAGCCATGAGAATTTGGAGTAAATCCTGGAACCAGTGCTTACTGACTAGAGGACCTGCAATAATTTCTTTATCCTTGACATGGCTCAGTTTCCTCTCCTGTTATACGGTGATGTTGACAGCAGCTCCTCCAAAGGTCATTACGAGGGCTAACAGCTGAAGCTGCCAAGAATCTTTCTGCCACCTGCAGATGGGCTGATAAAAGGTGACCGTAGCTGAGGCAGTAGTAATGGTCACTATCATGATGGCTAGGTAAGCATTAACACATCCCCTAGAAAGTCCAAGAACACCCCTAAGGTGGAGAAGAGAAAGATGTACATGCATTAGGGGAAGAAACAGTGCCCCTGACACTGGAGGACCTGACGCATCCTGAGCACAGCGACAATTCTGTAAAACTCTAACGTAGAAGGAATCCATGGAAGTAGGGGTGTGGCCGGGCTGAACCTGTGCACCGAACCTGCACAGCCAAGTGCTTAACAGACGAGGGGTGCGGCAGGTGCTCGATGGACCCCTGCAGCATGGCCTGACCCTCTTTGAGAGTGATCCCCTAAACTTCCATAAAACAGGAACCACTTCAATAAAGCAAGAACAGCCGGCGAAGATACCGCTACCTCGCTACTCAAGGACCCACCCTCCCTTCCCCACCGAGTCTCAGCTGTCCTGCTTGCCCTGTTCTCGAGCAGATGAGAGTATTCAGAGACCATCTGCTGAGTGCTAAAAGCTCCATGGGGTGCAGAGGGCTGATTTGGGAAAGATACATCCCAGAGCAGTAAGGTTCCCTTCAGCTTTATGATCTCCTGAGAATTTGGACTTCCTCTACACAGGACTGTTATGGTGTCTCTTAAGGTTCAGCCGGTGGGAAAGGAGCACGAGATCCAGCCAAGACGGGGACAAGGGCCATGAGAGGTGCTAGGACCTTGCCTTATCAGTTCTGCCATTACGATGAGCCCATTCTGAGCACCCTGACCTCAGGGACCTGAGCAGCAGCTGCAATGCACTGCCACTGTCTGGGGCAGACTCTTCCTCCACCCTGCTTAGCTGGGCTTCCAGTCAGAGGATTCACAACTATGGCCTCCGTTTTAAATCTTAACAACCCGTGTCTTGGTTGTCTGCCCCACCGGGGTTCAGATAATCCAAGTGAGGCTCAAAATGGAAAGATTACTTTCCAAAGGTCACAAGGTCGTAAGTGAAGGTAGCAAAAGCACCCAGCTGCTGGTAACACTTCCAGTGGAGAGGCGTGGGACACCAAGCAGTTCAGTGTGACTGGTAAACAAACCAGGGGCGGCAAAGACGGCTATGAGGAGTCAGGGGTTCTCTTCCAGACCAGAACAGAGGTCTGTCTCAGAACAAAGGGCGAAACAAAGGGAAGGAGGCAAGGCCATCAGAGAAGGTGCAAGAGGCAGGTGCAGGCTAGTCCCAGCAACCTCTCAGAACTGGCAAGTTGGGTTTAACATTTATTTTGCACCTGCTGTTTGTCAGAAATTCTCTACTATTTCATCGTCCTAAAGTTCCTGTTGTAGCCCATCTAATCTCCTGGTAGCTTTTTGTTGTTGTAACAAATAACTGAGCCAATCACAATGTACGAGAAAAATGTTTGTGATGGCTCAGGATTTCGGAGGCCTCTGTCCACTATTCATTGACTCTATTGATTCGGGGCCTGTGGTGAAGCGAGCTCGCATAGAACAGCAAAGAGACTACGACCTGACCATTTCCTTCGAGGAGACTTCGGTGCTCTGAAGCCCTCTCACTAAGCTCCCCCCCTTCACGTGTGCAAACCTCACACACTCTCCCTGGAGAACAAGCTCCTCTCACCACCTTAGGGAACACTTTAGAGGACACTTCGGGGGATGTTGAAGACCTGGCTGGCAGCATGTGTTTTCGCATTTTGTAGATGAAAGTGTTCACAAGTTCCTATTCTCGCCTTCTGTAGCTCACTGGAGGGCGATGCCTTCCAACAGTTCTATCCAATCGAACTGGATGAAGGATGTACGTCCTGCTCCTTATTTCTTCCCCACCCCGAGGTGCTCCGTGCTTCATTCTCCTTGTCTGCTGCTAAGTGCAGAAGATAATGTGCAGTTCTTAGAAGCTTAGAGCAAGCACCAGAAAAAAACCCTAGGTCCCTGATGACATCATGGAGCACACACGGAGGTAGGGCCCTTGAGCTACATCCAGGAGACCTAGTCCTCAGCATAATCCTCTGGGAACACACTACTTATTTTCTTTCCTGTGGTGGTCCTCAGTTTCCCTTCCCGTACAAGGTAAGAGTGTGCTTAAACGACTCCCAAGGTACTCCGTGCCTGCCATCCAGAGATACTGTGTACCTTTAAGAAGGGAAAAAGCTGGGTGGTGGTGATGCACACCTTTAGTCCCAGCATTTGTACTTGGGAGGCAGAGGCAGGCAGATCACTGGGCGTTCAAGGCCAGCCTGGTCTACAGAGTGGGTTCCAGGACAGTCAGTTACAACATAGAAACCCTGTCTCAAAACAAACAAAACAAAAAGAAGGGGGAAAGCAGAAAGGCATTCTCTAAAGCATGTGCTGGCCCTCTCGGAGGCTGTGATTCATCTCTGTTTAGAAATCATTAGAAAGGCTCAGGACACAGGCTGGGATGACAGCCAGCACCCTTCCCAGGCGCCCCCGTATTACCACAGATCGGTGAATTTTCACCAATAGTCATGGACCACTTACCTCTCCCTCCAAGAAAGGTTCTCCTGACAGAGGACCCCCTCCTACCTGAGTCCCCTATCTGCTGTGACCCTGTGGCCCAGCACTCTGAAGGCATGACACTAGGAGATGCTTGTCTTCCTTCTTTTGGGCCTAGACACTCCTACCAGACAGTGACATTGTATTTTCCACTGAAGCTCACAGCTGGTTTTACTAAGCTCCAGTCCCTGGAGACCTGCAGAAGCAACACACAAAAATCTACAGCTGCCTGCTGGGGCCGTGGAGACCATTTCTGCTGCCGGAGTCCTAAACAGGGACATGTCTGGCTTCCTAAAACCCTCCTGACTATTTGTTGGTGGTGTTATTTCTCTCCCCACGCTCGCTTCCTTGTCTCCTTCCCATGAATATCTGTCTTCGCCACTCACTTCTCCAGAGGCATTTGTCTGCTGGGAAAATAGCAGCTGACAGCAAAGGTCACCGCGACCAGGTCTGACTTGCCGCATACAAATGTGCCTTTTAGCGGCGGGCCCCTGCAAAGACGGCCCAAGTCTTATTATTGATAAATCCTTGAAAAGACTCTAATGTATCTTCATTTCAGGGAAAACAACTGCCTTCAAGGTTGTACCGAGAAAATAAAGCAGGCGGCCCAGTGACGGATTCGAGAAGTTGGCGTTTTCCCGAAGATTAAAAGATAATAACACTTCTATTAGGATCACTCGGCCACGCTGTATTGATCTCATCAGGGAAGCCACTGCAGGTCTCATATGAACAGAGCGCGTCCTGGAATTAATCATGGGGGTTTTATTATGGTTCATAGGGCGTTTCGTTCAAGCCACATCGTTTGCAATATTTATGATCCCGCTCCCTGGCCGTCGTTAAGAGCAAGCGGGGCTGGTGGAGCTGAGCCTGCTGGGTTAAAACACAGAGTCATTCTTCAAAGGTAAATCTTATCCAAACTGGGCACACAAGCCGATCGTGTTTTGATTTACATTTTAATTAGAGGAACAGACCCCATACTGGAGTTCGGGATTGGGACATTGGAAATTCCCCAATCACATCTAGACTGCCTGTCCAACCGGAGGTGCCACCCCCAGCAAGCTCCTTCCTCAGTTTCCAGATCTGTGGAATAGGATGGCCAGAACCTACCCATGAAGGCAGCAGGAAGAAGAAATAAAATAGTATGTACCACATACAAAGCCAGGCTTCGGTGGTCTCTCATAAATAATCACTGTTCTTCATATTGGAAACCCTAATGAGCCTAAACAAAATTCTCAAAGAAAATGGACTGATTGAACTCTCAAGCTAAAGATGAACATGAATGAGCTTTATGACCTATGGAAACCTCAGCCCTATCTCTCCAGCTGAAACCCCATACACAGCTACTGTTGGACTACACAGACGACATCATATAAGCCTACTAAGAAACCACCTTTGTAGTAGATATCTGCTCTACTGGTTCAGTCCTAGAACATGAATGCACACTGAATGCTAACATGTTTCAATGTACTTACACTAGTTTTGTGCCCTAATATGTAGCTATCATAGAAATGGCCCATGCTTACTTGAAAAAGAGTACCCTGCTGGTGTTAGATCCACTATTTTACCTATGTTAGCAGTAGATGGCTGGTAGTTCTCTTCAAGAAGAACGAGCTAAAGTTAGGTGCTCTGCCTATGTGTTAGTGGCCAGTCATGGTATACTATGTATCCCACTCTCCTAGGCTTTGGTTTGTTACTTGGGTCAGGTCCACACAGGCATAACCGGAGGTAGCCCTAGGAGTTAAGACATAACATTACGGGATCCCTGCTTGGGATCTCTCTGTGGCTTTCCTAACATTCAAGGTCCTGTTCAGAAAGCTAGAGCTGTGATTTCTCTATTCTGTTTCATACTTAATATTGCATGTATCTTGAAAGATAAGCAGCAAGAAGAAAGGCAGTGTGCAGAGACAAAGAGAAGAGAGCTGGGCATGAGAGAGAAGCAAAGGAGACAGTCCCCACAGTCTTGGGGCCATAGCCAGACAGAAAGCAAGCTTCCCAGCCTTGGGGTTAAAGATCCTGCCCATTAGCCTGCCGTTATCATCCACCTCTGCCATGGACACCACGGTATTTGTCTGAGGACTGGGGTGGGTGGCAGTTACACACATAAAAACCCCTCACAGATAAGATAAGAACTCTGACACTTGTTCCTTGGACTGGTGTGTTAGTCATCTCAGGCTCCCCTATCAAATGCCCCGGGCTGAGTGTCCTACACAATAGGTATTCATTTTCTCACAGCCCTGGAGACTACATGCCCATGATAAAACTCTCCTTGGGCTTGCTTTGCTCCTAGGGCCTCTCTCCTAACGGGTATCTGTTCATTATGTTCTCGTGGCTTTTGTCTCTGTCATTCTAGGGGGATGGGGCAACCGTTGCTTCCTGGAATCTCCCCATAAGGGCACTGTTGCATTAGGGCCACATTTAAACTTAATGCATTCCAAAGAAGCACCATGTCCTAACGCAGCCACACCGGGGATTTGGGCCTTTACGGTTTGCATAGGAAATGTCCTCTTAGGGCCTCCTGTGTTGGAGGCTTGATCTCCAGCTGGTGGCACTGTTATGGGAGGTTGTAAGAATCTTAGGAGGTGGGGCCTAACAAGAAGGAAGTAAGTGACAGGGGTTGTATCTCTGAGGGACAGATCCTGACCTGGGCTCTTCTTGATACCCTGTTTCCAGGCTGCCATGATATTAGAAGCTTCCTATGCCTTGGTGCTTAGCCTGGCTTCAGGAAGAAAGCAAAGAAACCTAGGACCATGTCCAGAAACTTGTAAACTCATGGGTCCTAGTAGCTCTTTGCTCCTTTAAACAGTTTCTAATGGGAAATTGGCAAAGGTAAACACACACACACACACACACACACACACACACACACACACACGCACCACACACATCACACTAACACAGGGGTCTCACCGTATAATTGCTTTGTGGGAGAAAAACACAAGGTATGAAAACTAGAAGTAGAAATCTTCTCATGGAACTCTTTCTGTCCACACCAATTACGTTCTTATTGATTTAAGATGGCTTAGGAAACCAGTCCAGGAGATACTGGAGGGGAAAAACAACAAAGAACCCTTCCCCCCCAAAAAATGACAGAAACCCCAGAAAATTCATTGCTGGTTGAGTGGAGCTTAAATTCTAGTGTTTTCCCCAAACTTCTCTCTATATTTACAATTGTGGAGGAAAAATCACTTCAATATTATTGAAAAATTAAATACAAAGTGCACAGGAAACTCAGCCATGCTATAAATACAAAGTCATTTACAAGAATACCCACACCAACTTCATTTTTAATAGATAACTGAAAATAAGTCAAATACTACCAACAGGAGAATAGACTAACTCAGGAATACCCAGAATACCACTCAGGAAAATAATCAGTACGCTCAAAGACGCAGGTGAAATTCATAGTAACCACACTAAGTCAACAGGTCTTTGTACATCTGCAGAGGTGAATTTGTCAAATACTGTACTTGTGGATCCAGTTCTGTAAATAACAGAGGCTGTGCTTGCCAGTCAGGGGCTGGAGTAAGTTCCCTGGAGCTGGACTCAGTCCAGGGAGGGCAGTGGGTGATCCATGCACCCCCTCTTCTAGCGTCCCCCAGCCCCCGATTGCACAGCACCACCAGTGTGTGCAGGTGAGCAGTGAAGTCTGAGGACCACAGGGGCAACCGTAGCTCTACCGTCCTTCCCCTTCCATCTACCGATGTAGTGGCGAGGTGCGGACATGAGTCCTGGCTTGGGCTTGCCCTGCCAGCAGCTCCCTCCACTCAGTGGCACCGCAGGTCTCACCGACGCTGGTGCGCCGGGGGTGAAGATGGTGGATGATGAGCTGCAGTCCCCTAAGCCCATCCCTGTGCTGAGGGTAAACCCTGACGTGGGCCTGGCAATGTAGGAAGCACACGGGCGCTTCTCATAGGCCAGCTTAGAGCCGGCAGGCCTGCCATGGTTAGCAGGTGATGCTGGGACTGCAAATAGTGGTTGAGTTGTGCTACCAAGTGTTCTATTGATAGCACGTGCAGATCATGAGGAATCACACATCTTTTACATAAAGCCAACACCTGCAGATAATGCAAACACCAAGGCCTAGGCAGCCCTTTCCCCAAGAGTGCACAAAACAACCATTTTAAACATAACTAAAATAAACCTCTGCCTCACAGACCCTTCCTGGCTGCAGGCAGGCACTTACTGACAGAGGTTGGCTCTGAAGAAGCAGACGGCACACATCCTTGTCCACAAGGTGTTCGTCTTGTCATGACAGGTACTACCTCAAGCCAGACCAGCCCTGGCCCAGCGCTACTTCTGGCTTCATCATTCTCTGACTGGTTTCTCTGTCGAGTTCAGTGGCCAGCATCAGAGACACTGCAGTGGGATGAGAGAAGAGGGGCCTGCCCTTTGATTGTAAGGCAAGGCATTTAGCTTCCATTTTGAGTTAAAACATATACCCAGTTAAAAGGTAGGGTTCTTAAAGATACAGTTGAATATTTTACCAGATGTGTATACCTTTGCTAAATAGCTGCTCGAAGGCAGATATGAGATATTTCCAATTCTCTGCAAAGTTCTTCCCTGTTCCTTTGAAATCCACCCCTATCCCTGACTCCTCAAGAACCACCGTTTCCATTTATATGATTCATTTCTTGGTTCAGTTCTTATACATCTTAAAAATGGAATCATATGAGCTATCTTTCTTTCATGTCTGGCTTCTTAATTTGCGGTTGTCACTTGTGTTATGCTATTAGCAATTTATTTTGTGTGTATGTGCATGAGCAAGTTCATAGGCGCGTGCTGCCACCAGGTGCAAGGGTATGCGTACAGGTAGAAGCCAGGAGACAACCTTGGGTGTCATTCCTCAGGAATGCCTCTACTGTTGGCAGGGAAATGTCTCTTAGTCAAGTAGGCTAGGCTGGCTGAGCAGCAAACACCAGGGCCGCTCCTATCTCTGCATCTTCAGCACTAAATGTGGGTTCTGTTTGCTGGTTCTGTCTGCAAACAGGTCCTCATGTTTGCAAGACAAGCTCTCCATTGACTGAACTGTCTCCACAGCCTCTGGAGACTTATTCTTTATATTGCTGAGTAGGATATGTCATTTTGTGAGGAAAGCTTAATCTGTCTTGTTTGGAAGATTGGGCTCTTTCAAGTTTGCTGGTCCTTAAGACTATTCTAGTGTATATATTCTAGTACACCATTTCTCTTGACTAGGTACCCAACAGCAGGGCAGTATAAACAACTTCTACTCCCTGCTCTCACACTGCCTGGCCTGAATAGGGAGCAGTTAGCACGTTGTACAGGAGAGGTCTGGGTGCTAAGATCCTGGTGCTCCCACCAGATGTTTTCCCAGCTGCTTACTTCCACCAACCTGAAACAGAAGCAGCAGACTCCTTCCGGCTGACAGCCAACTGTCCGGTATTCTCCCAGCAGGGGCAAATCCTGCCCTTTTTACCTTAGATATTCCTTTTCCACCTATGTCAAAGGCTTCAGGGCCCCCAGCCTGTCTCCAGACTGGTCCTGGCTGTGTTTTAAGCTCCTCCAGCAGTGTTCTTTACATTTCTCCTCAGGGGCTTGTTTTCCTGTCATGAGGAGGACTTTTCTTCTACAAGGATGAATGGCTTGTCTAGGGAGAATGAAGCAGCCTGAGAGGCCTCAGTGCGGAGATTGTTCGGCCTGGTCCTGATGGGTCCTGTATTGGGGTTATGCTTATGTCAGTTGAGGTGCACAATCAGCTATGAGGAGCTTCCCTCAGGCCTTCATTTTGCCCACCTTGTCCACTAGATGGGTGCTGGGAATCGAGCCCTGGTCCTCTGGAAGAGCACCCAGTGCCTTTCCATCA
Organism: Cricetomys ansorgei; assembly: GCA_026225945.1. Classification (NCBI taxonomy): domain Eukaryota; kingdom Metazoa; phylum Chordata; class Mammalia; order Rodentia; family Nesomyidae; genus Cricetomys; species Cricetomys ansorgei. The sequence continues at coordinate 31,111,928 of JAMJFZ010003163.1, forward strand.
CCAAGCTACCTCTCCAGCTCCTGGTCTCCCACTTTCACAGGATAGGAGACAGGCCTGTGCCTCTTGTTCTTTAACTCAGTTCACTGACTTAAAAAGTAAGGATGTACTAGTCACATGTCCACCTAGAGCAAGCCTGCCCAGTTGTGGGGGCATGGCGAATGAGAATGCACAGCCTTCTGTGAAGGGTGCTGGGGGCCCTGCTTACAAAGTGCCTTTGATGGCTTGTCCTCTCTGCGCCTCTGTGACTCCATCTCAGTGAGTCCCTGCTGTTACTCTTTCATTTTCCCTCCACAGCTTCAGGCTTCAAAACTGATCCACAATTCCAGGTCTCACCAAATCAGAGAGACATCTCAGCTCCTTACCCTCAGCATCGCTCTGCTGTGAATAGCTAGGAATGGATGTTTTAAAAATGGATATTTGCTCTCTTCCTTCTAAAGATTTTATGGTTACAAATGTCCTTGTCTTACAGGAAATACCAAGGAAACAGCCGGCTTGGACTGGGTCCCACAGGACAGAAGCAGAGCGTTTAAAGCATTTCTTATCTAGACCAGTGAATAAGCTGAAATTAGAAACGTGGCAAGCCAGTGTGCAAGCGTGCACGTGCGTGGAGAACTCTCTGGTCTTGAAGGAATGGTTTAAGACAGCCATTCTTAGCCGCAAGGTACTGAAGAATGCTTAGGGACGTAAAGGATGGGCTGCTCATTGGGAGAGTTGAGCAGAGGTTATATAGTTAGGACCGTGGGATCCCCTAGGACGTATGCAAGCTGGAGGGATGTATCAACATCAGAGAATGAGCAGGACCAGAACTTCCAGAAGACAAGTGGATCTCACTGTGGCCAATTGTGGATACAAAAGCCAGAAGTACAAGTTCCGGGTCTGGGGCAACCACATTCCTGTGCTTCTGGGAATAAATCAGTGAGGAGGTAGCAAAGAGGTCAGCAAATAAGGTGGGCCACAGGGAGATCTGCTGCATATTCAAACACTGGGCATCAACTTTGCCAGCACTTTAATAAACTGGTTTTATTGAATAAGTCATCTTTACCATAAAATAGATTTGCATTCCCCAACACCCTGAGTGCCCTGGTGTTTTGTCCTGATGAATGAAGCCCTGCTGCTGCTATAATATGCACCTCATAAATCTATAGGTACCCATAGCAGCAGCTTCTGAAGGATCCCAGACAACACTTCCGAGAGGTCCTAGTGGAAGCCCTGGTTACTCTCAGAGACTTTCCTGCCCACCCAGAAGGAGCACTTCATGCAGGCCCTGATAGATGCTAATGTCTGCCCTGACAAAAGAACATGTCACATATTCAGTTTTTAGCTGAGTGTTTCACTCTATGTTAGGAAATGGCATTGGTAGAGTATTCTCTATTTCAGAATGACATCACTTACGCTAGCGTATTGGCTCTGCCTGTACATCTGATCATTGAAGTGATCAGCAACCAGAAGGGCATCGGGTGCTACTGTGAAAGAGCAGTCTGTGGTGTGTGATGCTAAACCCAGGGGCTAATTTCCCAGGGTTTATAAAGCAACGGTGGCCGGTTTTCACTGTAAAGCAAAATATATTTTGACTCACAGATCCTCATTTGGCTTAGCTGGAAAATACCCTTATTTCAGTTATAGATCCCAAGCCTTCCCCATTAAAGTTCAACCCATATATTAAACTTAATACACACACACACATGTATGTATGTATATATGTATAGTCCACACATGATTGTATACAAGCATACATTGTACCTTTGGATATATATATGTGTGATATATCTGTGTGTGTGTGTGTGTGTGTGTCCATGAGAATGCTCACATCCATATGCTGAAGAAGAAGAAAATGATGATCCAGGACAACACATGTAAATACGCTAGTATGGTTCTAACCATTGGCTGTTCCATTTTTCGGAGTTTATCCAGAGAAAATAAAAAACTAGACTGGCATTTCTTGGGGGGGGAGGATTTTTTTTAATTAATCCATTGAGGTTAAAGATAAATTGCAGAAGAAGAAATGCAAATGATTGATTAACACATGAAAATTGCTCCATCTTTTGGATAATTAAAGGAAAATTAATAAAATGGAGCCAGTAATGAAATTCCATCACAGCGTCTCTTTACTTGGCATAGACTATTAAAAGGAGTAATATTCCAAACTGGAGAGACTGTGGCAAGGCAGTTACTCTTGTCCATTAAGGAGGCAAAAACGAATGCCCCTGCCCCACTGCAGCTGGGGCTCTGTTAGCAACCTTGAAAATGTTTGATGTCTTCAGTAAGTGGGAGCTTTGCTGCATCATTACAGGAAGTCTAAGGATAGCCCAAGACAAAAATATGATACTGAAGCAGCCCAAGGACGAAGGGTTCCGGAACAAAAAGAGGCTTTGACTACAGGAGAGCTGGGGAGATGGTGTATTCAATGAAGAGCTAGAAGCTGGTGAGCACAAAGACCTGAGTTTGGTCTGCAGCACTCCTACGAAAATGATGGGCACAGGAACTCAAGCCTGCTGTCCAGCGGAAGGGCCAGAAAGAAGATCTGTGTGTAAGCCTCTCTTCACCGAGGAGATCAGAACAACAACAACAACTCTATATAGAAATGCTTTGGATGCAAGCAATCTCAGCCCATTAGTTATCACTAAGTAAAACAAAAGAGAGTACTATCAAGTGCAGGCTGCATTCTGGCTCCATGGAGACACTGTGGCCAGAGTAGGAAGACTGAGCTGGCACTCTCTTGGAGCCTCTTAAGAACTTTAAGCCCAAGGAAGCTTGTTCCCACCTGGAGTCTCACTTCTGGTGGCCAAGATTTACTACTCCCTACACCTGCCAGCCAGAGGTCTCTGCAGGATTCCTGCGCACCAAAGATGGATGCCACTAGATAAATTATCCTGGGCTCAGGATTGTTCTTTATTAAAAAAAAAAAAAAAATCACCTCCTTTAAAACAGATACAGCAAAGTTCCTGACGCTTGCCACATGCTGTAGCCCCTGAATGAATGTAGCCCCTCAGCATGTTTACCTGGATCTCCGTATTGAAGACTCTACACCTGCATTCCCAGTGCTTCCTACCAGCATTCTAGAACACACACACAAAAAAAAAAACAAAAACAAAAAAAAAATTAAAGCTCAAGAGGGAAAAAAACCCTCAGCTACCCAGAAATTATCACTCAGATACCTCAACTTCCTGAAATGTATCTCTACACTTGTATCTTTTAATAATTAATGTAACAAATGTGTATTTCAGTGTATTCATTCAGCAAATGAGCTCTCAGCGAGCTGAGTTCTGGGTTCTGCCATGAAGCAATAAAGTCAATAAAGCGAGAAAATAACCATAGGGACAGGAGCAGTCACTCGGTGGTCAAGAGCGTGTAAAGCCTTGCCGAGGACGAAGTCCTGTTCCCAGCAGCCGTGTGGCCGCTCGCAACCATCTGTAACTCCAGTCTCAGTGGTCTAACATCCTCTTCTGCCCTCTGCAGGCATCAAGCATGCACAAAGGTGCAGGCAATGCCCTTCAGTTAAATTTTAGGGTGGATTAAAAGAGAAAAATACCTCTCCTGTAGAGATTCTTCACGTTGACGAGGGATGCAGGAAGCGACGCGCATAACAAGTAGGTCCCTTCAAGGTTTGCTCTTCTCCCTTTCCTCCTCTCCTCACCTCCGGACAGGATTCAAACCTCACTCGCTGCATTTGCTGCTCAAGGCCCTGAGTGACTGAAGCTTTAGTCTCAGTCCTAAGAAAGGCACCAAGAGCAACCTGGGAGCAATCATCCCGGCTTCTGTGGGGCTTTGCAACAGGACTCGGAACAGGTTTGAGGGTCTGGTCCTGTGCCTCAGGTTGAATACTACAGTCCTCTCTCCGAGGAAAAGGACATAATTACTGTTCTAGTGAACTCTGTTTGCTGGGACAAACAGCATGACCAAAAGCACCAGGAGGAAGAAAAGGTTTCTTTGGTTTATACGTCCAACCATTGCTGAAGGCAGAGCAGGAGCTCAAGCAGGAACCGAAGCAGAAACCATGGAGGAGCACTGCTTCCTGGCTTATTCTCTGCCTGCTCAGTGCCTTTCTTATAAATTCCAGCCCCCACACCCAACAGGGATGGTACCACCCACAGTGAGTTTAGCCTTCCCACATCAATCATAAACCAAGACAATCTTTCACAGACATGGCCCCAAGCCAATCTGATTGTGGCAATTTACATGCCTATTTGAGTGTTATATCGGAGAAAGCATTGCTAAGGGTTTTGCTCTGTTTTATTCTAAAGGCTTATGGTTTGGGGTGTTTTACTCGATTTCTTTCCTCTGAGTGAGTGAGTGAGTGTGTGTGTGTGTGTGTGTGTGTGTGTGTGTGTGTGTTGCATGCATGTAAGTGTGTGCAGGTGTATGTACAGGCCTTCAAGTACACAGGAGGATCCTCAGGGTTCTTCCTCTATCGCTCTGCAGTTATCCCCTGGGGTCGAGTCTGTCATTTCAGCTGGGCTCATGGGCCAGCAGCTCCCAGCATCCACTTATCTCCACTGCTGAACACTGGGTTGGAGGCATGTGCAGCCCATTTTTTCTGTGGGTACCTGGATTCAAACTCAGGTTCACACACTTCCTCAGTAAGCACTTTTACCCACGGAGTCATCTGTCCAATCCAGTTCCTGGTTTGAGTTCTATGTTTAAGTTTTTATCCTTTTTGCTTTGACTTTTGTATGTGATGTAAAAATGAGAATCCAGTTTCTTTCTTTCTTTCTTTCTTTCTTTCTTTCTTTCTTTCTTTCTTTCTTTCTTTCTTTCTTTCTTTCTTTTTTTGCCTATTGATGTCAAGTTTTTCACTTAAGGTTATTCTTTCTCAGCCGGGTGGTGGTGGTGCATGCCTTTAATCCCAGCACTCAGGGGGCAGAGGCAGGAGGATCTCTGTGAGTTAGAGGCCAGTCTGGTCTACAGAGTGAGTTCCAGGACATCCAGAGTTACAACAGAGAAACCCTGTCTTGAAAAACCAAAACCAAAAAGCCAAAAAAGAAAAAAAAAAAAAAAAAGATTATTCTTTCTCCATTGTAATTGTTGGCACCCTTTTGGAAATTAACTGACCATATATTTGAAAGTTGATTGTATCAATTCTGTTTAAAAAGTTGATTTTGATGTCAGTACCATCTTGTTTTACAAATTGTAGCTTTGTGGTCTATTTTAAAATTAGGAAGTGTGGTGCTGTTGGTTTTGTTTTCTATATTTAAATCACTTCAGCTACTTCAGGTCTTCTGTGGCTTCGTATTATTTCTTATTTCTGCACAAAGAAATCTCAGGTATCTCACAGGGAACGCCTTGAACCTGTTGATATTTCCCAATAGTATATGGGTAGTTTAACAGTTGTCTCCAGGAAGTAGAGAATATTGTTTTTGTTATTGCTCTCATGTATTTGTGTCTAAGTTGTTTAACAAGTAATGATAGTTTTATTCAAATAGTTCTGGGCACCCTAGTCCAAGATTTTAGACAAAATAAAAAGTAAGATTTATCCAAGTCATAAAAGGACTAAATTATCTCCATTTGTAGGTGAGATGATCTTGTGTGTTTAAAACCTTAAAAGTTCCATTTTTAAAAACTCTATTAAATTTAACAAACAAATTTAGTAAATCGTAGAATGTAAAATCAACTTTAAAAATCAGTTGTTTCAAAATGCCAATAATTAGCTGTCTGAAAAGGAAGTTGAGAAAACAACCCCATTTATCACAGCAACAAAAAGAATCACTTAGGAATAAATAAGCCCAGATAAAGAGGTTAAACACAGATCTTGAAGGTCAGATTTTCTTTCATAGATAATGGAGAATCAAAGAAGGTTTTGAGCAGCTTCTGAAAAAAATAGAAAGGTTATTTGAGAGATTGATTTGTGAGTGAGTGTGTGCTGGAGGTCGATGGGGCCAGAAGGCTCTGTAAAAGTGAGTTTCAGAAAACTAAGCAAGAACTGAAGACGCTCAGCCTAGTGGCACAGGTAGATAATCTCAGACACCGGGGAGATGGAGACAGAAGGATCCCGAGTTTGAGGTAAGCTTGGACAACTTAGTGAGACCCTGTCTCTAAATAACAAGTGAAGAGTTCTGAGCATCTAAAGTGATCACCTGGCATGTATGAGGCCATGGGTTCAATTTCCAGTACGATAAAAAAATTAAGGCGTAAAATAGAAAAATGAACATGGAAAGAAGAGTTCGTATGTATATTGACAAGAAAAAAAGGGACAGGAATGGAAAAGCAGCTGACAGGCAGTAAGAGAAATGGTGAGCAATGTCTCTAACACCTCTGCTTCTCGTCTCACTTCTTTGGTCCAATAAAAAGTTGTTTCACATTGTGAAATGTTACTCCAACCTTGTACAAATAATAAAGCCATTTCCAGCTCCAGGTGCATAGCACGATACAGGGCTGTGGTTTGATGACACCCCATACACACACGCTCTATTATGACCGTGTTCAAAACCTAGACTATGCCTTTGATGTCATTTTCTAAAGAAACCAGAGTTCCCCAGGTTCTGAGAAACAATATTCATGACAAAATAACAGAGCTTTGCTTCAGACACAGTGTACTACTCATTTGAGGTACATCCAGACATTCAAGTTTGGGGTACCCAGAGACTGGTAACAGAACTAATTCGAGGAAATGGAGACAAAGACATTAAGAGGAAGCTTACTTTCAAGCGAGTGAATGAAGAAGAAGAGAGCACGAGAGCTTACATGTGACACGGCAGACAGCTTGAAGAGTTCACACAGGCCACGGAAGAGAGAGATGGAGGAACACTAGATTTTGGGTCTGAGACAAGTACAGTGGGCGTGGAAATTTGCACATCTCTAATAACCTTCCAGGGAGGTTTCAATAGAGAGAACCCTTTAAGAGGAGGTTAGATATTGAAAGACCGAGGATGCAAGTCACTTAAAGAAGCTTAGGGATGGATGGGGAAGCAGGCAGCACAGAAACGGTCTGGCTGTGTCCTTAGCCCATCACCGAGCACATGCTCATTCCTTAAGATACCAGCACTTGCTTGGGACACTCACAGGGCAGTGACGCTTACATGCAATTGGGACAGGAACAAGAACCAGAACAGGTAACTTTTATTAAGTTTTGATTAGGTACCCTCCACTAGTCAAATGTCCTCCCCCAAAATAGGAATGTCAGTATTTCCTGATTTCACACACAGGGAAACTGAGGCAGAGAAATAATAACATACCCAGGCTCATGCAGCTAGGAACAGCAGAACCAATTCAACCTCAAGTGTCCCGGACCTAGAAGCCACAAACATGGTCATAATAGACTGGGGGAGGGGGAGTTGTCATCAAACCATAGCCCTGTATCGTGCTATGCACCTGGAGCTGGAAACAGTTTTATTTTTTGTACAAGGTTGGAGTAACATTTCACAATGTGAAACTAATTCTTATTGGACAAAAGAGGCAAGTTGAGAAGAAGAGGCATTAGCTTGAAACTCAAGTGTGAGGAGGAAAAGTTTGAGTCAGTTTTCAGGCCAAGACCTTGAACCAGCAGGAAAGGAAAGATCTGTTACGAGGAGACCCCTCCCCCAGCACAGAAGGCAGAAATCACCTGGAAGAAGAACCCATATGCTCCGCTGCTCAGCTGCCCACAGCAAGGTGTCTCACCAAAGTTGCTTTCTTCCAATAAAGAACCTTCTCTTCTACAAAGTACGAAGTGTCAGCCACGTGATTGAGGACTTCATGGAAGAGCTGAGAACAAGATGTTTTCCATGCACTCAGAATCCAAGGAGCATCGGAAGTGCACTGTTGGCATGGGAACCAAAAAGCTTGAGAAACTAGACTTTCAGAATTCATTTTACAACTCTATTTGCATTTCGAGTGGGTGTGGATGGTAATGATAACACTTAGGCCAATGGGAAGACAACAACGCACTGTACCACTTTAATGAGTTCCTGGATACTTCCTTCGCTGGCTAATCTGCACTTGTGTTTCTGTACGCTAAATGTATTTACACTAATACTGTTTCTATCGCAATGCTATCTAGAAATGCGGCTGGGTAATGGCCTTGCTCCAGTCTCTGTGTACAGCGGCATCGATGGAGCAGACAGGCCCTTGATGCCACATGTATGCACACACCCTCCTCAGGCAGCCTGACCCTCTACTAACAGATGGGTTTCTTCTGGGGCCAGTAGGGCTTTACTCAACGTGATGAATCACTCTCATTAAATTAGGGTTGGCCATTTCATGTGACTCTATTTTGACCAGCGCCTGTTGACTGTAGATTTTTATTGATTACCAATTTCAACTAAAACAAGCCTCCAGCATCAGGCTCACCTCACTAACAGCAGAGGAGCAGGCAGCAAGACGGCACCGATGCTCCTCAATGACTTGGATATGCCCGAGGGATCAGTCTCATCTTTTGAGACACTGCGTCTACAATTTCATCAGCATTAAGTAACTTTAAATTCCTCACATGCGCCTTGTGTTCAGAGAGGGAGGATTCTCAGACCCAGCTTTGTCCATGGGGAATGCTGAGGTAGCCTGGGCCATTCCCTGAGTATGTGTCACACAGTTCTTTATCTGGACCTCCCCGCCCCCCAGCATTCTGTAGCCCTACCGAAAATCCCAATGGAACCCAATGCCATGCCATTTCTAAGACTCTGTGACTGCTTCCCGCAGTAAACTAAGAGGTACCTAAGACTGGGACCACGCTTTTCTGATACCTATTTCTGTACTGCTTAGCACAAGGCCTGACCATGGATGAAACTCAAAAATCCAAGTGTTTCATAAGCAACACGTGAGGAGCGGGGTGAGTACCAGTAGCTGCAAGTGATCGTGGGGAAAGAGGAGGCTGTGATTGCCTGGGTTTTGTTTTGGCGAAGGCTGTGTTATCCCTCTCCCCGCCCCCCACCTCCCAGTTCCTGTTAAGTATGAGAAGTAGAAAATCTGTTCTTTTCCAGATTTATAGACTTGAAGGAAAGAATTTACTCAAGACAAACAGACAAAGTCAAGGTTAGGCCCCAGGGCTCTTAGTACCCTCTGCAGTTTGCCTCCCTTTGTTCCAGATGGAGCTTGGCTCAAATCCATTCTGGGCCATGACAGTGGGTGACATCCTGACAGTTTATATACTTCAAACTTATACATATTATCCAGGGAGTTCCTGTGAAATATCTACTAACGGATGGGCCAACTGATTAAAATGTTTCCTGAGAGTGGCCAGATTTTGACTGGTCACTTTGAATAGCATGAGCCAGATGCCTTGGGTAGCCACTGTGTATTCTACATGACAGCGTCCCTTTAGAACATGCCTGGAATGAGCTGTCATCGACGTCATCAAGCCGGGTTCTTCCTCTCCTACTCTCAGATGTTCTAAACTCACACCTGGCTCTTCTCATGCCAGGTTAAAATACTTTGTACAAAGGGGAGGGTTAGAGGCAACGAACAATGTATTTAGTACGTAGGATGTTCGAGGGTCTTCAGATTTAAACTGTAAAATGGGAAAGCGAAGAGACAGGCAGCACAGGTGTTCCAGTGTAATAATACCCAACAGCAGCCTCAGATGACCCTGTGGGCAGCTCTGGCATTAGAATGACCCTTCAGCACCAGCCTGATGAGACACTTTTTATTAGTCCTTGGATAGACCATGCCAAGGAGGGGTATGACCTTGACAAGGTGACTTTCAGTCGTCCCTAAGGAGGCTGACAGTCCCCAGATTGTCTCCACCAATGCTGCTTCCCACAGCTGGAGAAACGGGTTCACACTGAAGGGAAACTTCAGCAGCATCTTCTAGCATCTTCCACAACATGGTAAAGAGCTAACGTATGCCTCCTGATGGAGGGAAACAGTGTGTCCTTCACACTAAAGTCACCCAATCGAGAGTAATAAACACCTGTGCCCCTGCCGGATGCTGTGGATTCAGAAAAGCAGCTTTGCTTTCCAAGAGCCCCTTGTCTGGGTGGATCAACTCTGGGAGTGGGGTCTTGGCCTCCATTTCTTTGTCTAGTTATCTAGTTGTCTAGGGTTGGATTCTGAGCCCCCATCTCCTTGCTGGGGACCACAGCCTGTCGTTAGTTTTCACTCAGCCGCGAATCCAAGAATTCACCCTACTAGTGTTCCACCACACATGGATGAAGCAGAGGAGCCAATGGCTGGAGCCTCTCGCCATCTATCCCCGCCCCCATACATTCAACTTGTCTATTGTGCCAGCCATTGCCAGATAGCAGGATCAATGTCCTCCACACAGAGGTAACGCGAAGCCTCTGGATCCAGGCTCTGGATCCCAGGTCAAGCTCCCTTCATCCCATGACCTCCCTGGCAGCAACCCCTCTTAGGTAATGGTCCACCTTCAGGGCAGGGAAGCCTGAAAGAAAGCTTGCCAGGGATCCTACGGAGCTTTCAATGGCATGTGTGTGAGGCTGAGAATGACTTCTGAATATAATAACCCTGCAGCATCAAGTTAGCGACTAGGAGAAACACTAATCTGTTGGCTGACACCACCTCTTAGCCATTCAGTTAACCACACACCCATTCTGTCAGCAGCACCTGCTTTGGGCCGATCTTCTATTAGTTGCTGGGGACACAGAGGCCAGGAGGCTTGGGTGGAAACCCACATGTGGTCTACCCTATGCCCTCACTTTATCTTATGAAACTGGGAACTTTGCCATGTTCCCATTCACGTCCCCCATTTGGGGGGAGGCATGTCATGGAGAAAAGTGTTCTCTCTGCTTCACCCTTGCAAAAGGGCAAATATCTACTCCAATCGGTCAGTCCAAATTCCATGTGTGACATTTCCCTAGCAGGCAGACCTTCTACCTAGAAGAGTTTTCCTCTCCTCTTTGCTCTCCAGGTCCTTGTGTCCTGCATCCTCCTCCTGGTCCCTGATTCTCTGTCTCAGCCCTGCCAAGGAAGGTGCCCCTTCAGCCATTTCAACTCCACCGTGCACCCCCTGCTCTCTTCTCTGCTCCCATTGGTTGGAGTGGCTGATGCAGGCGGACCAGCAACTGTGCTTCACAAGGTTGAATGGCTAACGGGGTTTGCAGTCCATCCTGCAGACCCTGCTGCAGAGCTCATCGTTTTCGTCCCGCTTGCATTCCTTGGGGACAGAATGTGACATGGCAAGAGGAAGATTCCAGTCCAGCCCAGATGCAAGCCACAGACTTCAACAGTTACCGTATCCCAGGTTTGATGGTTTAGGCATTTCATAGCATTATTAAAGCGGATAAAGAGATATTCATGAAGCTGTGTGTGTGTGTGTGTGTGTGTTCTCTAATGATTAGAACTTTGATTGACAAAAATAGAAAGTTTTTTTTTTTTTTAATGCCCCAACTCTTGAAACAATTGTAGTTTCTGCCATCCTGGAGTTTATGGACTGGTTATAAAACATAAAGATATGATGAAATAATATATACAGGAAAAAAAAAACCTACCTAACCCAGCATGGGAGAGGCCATCAGGGATGATTTTCTGGAAGCAGTGTGTGCAGAAGAGTTTGAATGATAGGTTAAATAAAGGTCCTGAAACAGGTGGCATGGTGTTGGGGAGGAGCAGAGGTAGTCAGGGCTGCTGTGTGGCTCACATTCAGTCAAGTTCATGAGACACCAGCACAGGGTGGGGAGGAAGTGAATATTTTATTCTCTGTTTCCTCTATATGTAGTAGTACACCTGCTGTGGCAGCTCACCAAAACAGGACAAAGAGGTGCTTTCACAGGTCCAAATGCTTTCAGATCTCAGCAGAGGGAAGCACTATCCTGGCCACCGCCATACTGGACAGTGGAACCCCAAGCCTCTGAGCTCAGGCGTTTTATTGATTCAGAACTCCTTAGATCATAAACAGTTAAACAACCCCCCATATAAATCCAACGCTTGCAAACAATACAGAATGCCAAGACCGAGGCTAGCCCCTCCCACAACGTGTATAAAACAATTATATATAACTAAAAACAAACGTCTGCAGCATCTCTAGATTGGTGAGGATATACTGGAGCATCAAGCCCCCTCCCCATGCTGTAGTCACTTGTGGTCTTAACTGCCTCTTGAATCTTCAAAAATAGATCTGACACGAGCTTCCTTCGAATGCTTTTAAAAAAGAAAGAAAGGAATGGCAGTCAAGCTAGGGCCATTCATTCCTCCTGTTGGAATGATTCTAAGCCTCAGGGGAGACAGTGTCCAAGTGACACCCTATGAAGACCAACCATTAGCAGCCTGGCCACTGCCCCTTTCTGTTTTGCTTCCTGTACAAGCATGTAACTGTATTTAATATTTAACTGTACTTAGCTGTATTAAAAGCAAACATTTAGCCAGGCGGTGGTGGCACACGCCTTTAATACCAACGCTCAGGAGGCAGAGGCAAGTGGATCTCTGTGAGTTCGAGGCCAGACTACTACTCTACAGAGTGAGTTCCAGGACAGCCAGAGTTACGGCAGAGAAACCCTGTCTCAAGAAAAAACAAACAAGCAAATAAAAACACCAAGCATTTACCTATATTCAATCAGACCTTCTCAAACTTACCCTTTTCAGCCTACTACAAATGATGTCACATACAAATATGCTGTTTCAATAGATCCTAGGCTCTATTCTGATAAATCCCAACTTCTTTATGAAGTGTTGCAGGCTGTGTTCTTCAGATACAGACCCTAAGACAGAGGACAAGATGTAGAAATGTATTTGGGTGCATTCTTGGGGTCAAACCAGGAAGACAGGAAAGGGTTTGAAGGAAAATGAGTTGAATGGAAGTTGAGCCTCATCTAGACCTCAACCACCTGTGGAGAAAGCTGAAAAGCAGAATATCCTGGCATCTCTGATTCAAGCTGTTCAAAGGAACAAAACTTTAACAATGACATGTCAATAAGTCTTACATGCAGGTTCCCCAGGGAGCACAACTCATAAAGACAAATCTTGAGGGAGAGAAAAAGATGACAGCCTCAGGCTCCGGCAGCAGCGTTCTAAGCTGTTGGGGAAACAAAGTCATCAGTACCGAATGACGAACGGACTGGGGCCTCATAGCACTGAGAGCACGTAACATTCCACAATTCTTATGGTTCTGTAGACCTCACTGTAATGATTTACGAGAGTTGCTGTAACAGCGCCACAGGTGGGCATCTCAAACAACAGGAATTTAGTTTTGTGCAGTTATGGAAACCAAAACCCCAAGATCGAGAAATAGGAATAATTTACTCTGAGAACATCCTTCTCGGCTTGCAAAAGGTCATCCACCCTCCGAGTCCCTATATGGTAGCCCTCTGTGTGTCTCTGTGTCCTTTCTCCTCTTCTATGGAAGCACCAGTCATATTGGACTAGTACCCACTCGTTTCTGCCACATTTTGCTTTAGTCACTTCTGTGAAGGGTCTGTTTTAAGTACAGTCACATTCTGAGATCCTGCGGGTCAGCGCTTCAACAAATAGATTCTGAGGGATTCAATGTACCTGCCTGAGTCTTGTCAGCTTCACTCAACCACATATTATCAAATGATAGCTAACCACTATCTGATTCTCACCCCCCAATCTCAGAATTCTATTTGATTACTCTGATTGTTAAATATTTAACCATATAACGTCACAGGTTCTGTCTCTGTGGACTTAGCAATAAGTCTGCTTCAGAACTGGCCACAAGCCATGCTACTGTATTCTCGAGCACAAGTTTCATTTCCCCAGATAACTCGAGCTTTGATTGGCTTGCAGCTAAGAGAGCTTGTGTTATCCTTTGCTTTGTACACATAAGCATGTCTCTTGTCCAAATAAAATTCATTTTCACTTCAGACATAAATATCTTCAAGAAAATCTGTATGTGCCTTCTGGTTTGGAAAACTCTGCCAGCAAAAGCGACCTGGGGACAAAGCTTTCCACATGTGATTGTCATTTTGAAGTCTAGATGCCAGTAGATACCCACAGTCTCCTGCATGGCAGGAGAGCTCCCCCCACACACACTTCTTTTAATCTCTCGCTATTTCTAGAACATGTTCAGATGGTCTACATCTCTATGGTTTGCACATTCTCTGCCAGAAATGTCCTCTCTACCTTATCTGTCAATGGTCACAGGTATATGACCAATATACCCCCTGCTGTCATGAAGTGGTTATTTCATCTGCTCCAGGAAGGTCTACCACACTCACCAACATTTGTGACTTTACTTGCCTTAATGTTCTAAGCTTTGGGAAACCCATGAGAATACACAGGTTCATTTTCTCTTTTCTGCTGATTTCTGAATAACTTTTATTAGATTTGTTCAAACATGCATAATGAATTCTGGTTGCTCTCACTCTCTACCCTCTCTTCCGTCCCCTTGCCACCCCCTATTCCTCCCTATAGCTCCTTTCTTATGTCTCTCTCTCTCTCTCTCTCTCTATATATATATATATATATATATATATATATATATACATCCCTCTCTCTCCCGTAACCCATTGAGTTTAATCAGGACCTTCCGTGTGACCATGAGTTTGGAACTGACCGTTGAAACCTGTGGCACCCATGGGTACAGGAATAGGCCCAATGACTTCCCCTTCCTCAGAAGCCACCATCAGTCAATAGTTTGGCTTGAGGATACCTTCATCCATGATTAAATGAATACAGCTCAGTCTTGTACAGGCTCAGGGTAAGCACCCTCGGGGGCTGTGAGATCTTGCTTGCAATTGCTGTGAGAACCTTTATCTGTAATGCACTTGGAAAACTTAATTGAGGGAACTTTCTGCCTGCATGCTATAATACAACCGATGTGTGTTTACAGTGAAACATATCTCAGTTTGCTCACAGCCTACAAAATAGAGGAGTTCTGCGCAGAGCAACCAAGTATGTCCGTAAGAGGGAGGACATTTTTCCTAATGCCAAGAAGTAGATCACAGGTAGATGCCTAGATTTCATTATCTTGAAATAACAACCTATCTTGTGGGGATTCCTCTTCTCTCATCCACTTAAGACAAATACCTGCAGTGGGTAAGCTGGCACTAAGTGTCATTTGGAAGTGATTCTTGTGGAGAAACATCATGGAAATTCGGGATGGCAGCACTCTGCTGGAGGTGAACCTCAGGATAGCTACCTTATCTGTCAATGGTCACAGGTATATGACCAATCTACCCCCTGCTGTCATGAAGTGGTTATTTCATCTGCTCCAGGAAGGAGCACGAAAAGTTTAGTTTACAAGATGTTCATGAAAACACAATCAACAAACACCCAAACACAGATCTTGAATGAAGAGATGGGAAATAATGCCAAGGAGTGAGGGCACATCCCAGACTCTGGGGAATGTAGCAGGCAATGGGGAGCTGTGGTAGTTTGAGTAAGAATGGCCCCCATGGGCTCATATATTTGAATGCTTAGTTACCAGAGAGTGGAACTGTTTGGAAAGATTAGTGGGCGTGATCTTGTAGGAGTAGGTGTGGCCTTGTTGAAGGAAGCATGTCATTTGGGGGTGGGATTTAAGGTTTCAAAAGGCCATGCCAGGTCTAGGTTCTCCCTCTGCTTGTGGATCAGGATGTAACTTTCAGCTACTTCTCCAATTCCATGCAAGCCTGCTGCTGTGCTCCCTGTCATGACAATGGACTAAGCCTCTGAAACCGTAAGCAAGCGTTCAATTAAATGTTTCCTTTTATAAGAGTCACCTTGGTCATGATGTCTCTTCACAGCAATAGAACAGTGACTAAGACAGGAGCCAAACAGATTTTTGAGCAAATCAAAACAGAATGAGGATATGGTATCTAAAATGGGTGTGTCTGTGGGTAAGGCAAAGACAAAGGAGAAGAGAGCATCGAGCAATTAGGAGTTCCATCCCTGGACTCAAGTCAATTCTCTTACCATTCCCAGCTTATAGAATCTGATAGGTCAGATGTGGTTTCTAAATGGACACTGATAATATTATGGTCTTTATTCATGGATTCTAAAACTTCATACCAACCATCCAAATGCTGCTCTTAAGAGCAAAGAATGAGCTCAGTGCATAAACGCTGAGGAATTTTCCATTTGACTTTCTATTAACAGCTTTGAAAGATTAATGGTACTTTAAGGACAAATGAGCATCTATCACATTCATTTTTAACCCTATCATCACTGACTGGGCCGTGGCCTGTAAATTGAAGAGTGATAGAAATGAACCTGTAAACAATATCTAAAGAGCTCTTTGCATTGTGTGTGTGTGCATGCTTGTATGTTTGTAAGCAAAGTGTGTGTGTATGTGTGTATGTGTGTGTGTGTGTATGTGTGTGTGTGTGTGTCTGTGTGTGTGTGTCTGTGTGTGTGAGTGTGTGTGTGTATGTGTGTGTGTGTCTGTGTGTCCTATGCTCATAAGCATAGGACAAAAGACACCTTGGGTATTATTCCTTAGGCGCTGCCCACCTCATTTTGTGAGACAGGCTCTCTCACTGGCCTCACACACACCTAGCAGGCTAGGATGGATGGCCAGCAAGCCACGGGGTTCCACCTGTCTGCAGTTCTCAGAGCCAGAATAGCAAGTACTGGCCACCATAGCCAGCTTTTTCATGGGTTCTGAGCATCACCCTGAGCTCCATGCTTGCAGGTGAACATCCTGCTGGCTGAGCTATCTGCCCTGTCCTGGCTCTTTGCATTTCGCATGTTGTTTCCTCCTGCATTATGTCATTGAGCTAAAGAAGGACTCTGTGGAATTTTTATCATAAAGACTTGGAGACAAGACTTCAACTCCAGGGGCCCTCACTAGACACTCTTCTGTTCTTTCCACGCAATTGTAATGCTTCCTGTGTCCAAACAAATGGCACAATACGTGAGAAGAAATGTCGCTCACTGCCACATGGCATATCTAAATGGAAACAACCAAAAAACCAAAGCATAACACTTACTTCCCATATAGGCAAAGGTGTGTCAGCCCCAGAGACCTGATACCAGGCACAGAGATTCTGAAATGGGGGAGTTACTGAAAAATCCCTGGATCATCTAGAAACATCTCTGGTGTGAGGAATACGAGCTCCACTCCCAGGACTGTAAGATGGCGCTGACTATTTCAGGACTGTTTCAGACTTGGTTCTTTGCAAGTTGGAAACAAGTGAGAGATTTTGTCTTAAGAGAATAAGGTAGAGCTCACCTGAATGACAGAAGAGACTGTCCATTGACCTTCACATGCATGAGCACACACCTGCACCTGAATACACACACATACACACACACATATGCAAATACACACACATAAGCAAATGCACACACATGCACACCCATATACATACACACACACACACACATGAACATACATACACATGCACACATGCACACACACACATACACACATGCACACACATACACACACACATATACCGAGGAATGTTATGCATTTCAAGGAGAGGATCTGTGTGAAGCATTTAGCTTTGTTCTTAACACCATGGCTATTCGTGTCTCCTCCACTCCCTTCTCTTCCATGCTCTGTGACACGTGATTTCGTAAGAAGCAGCTCTCGGCTCTAAAAATCATAAATCCAGCATCTGATCGCAGCCCATTTCATCGCAGCCCCGGTCATCTTTGATTTGGCTTTACCGTGGTGTTCCTGCCTTTGAGCCGTTCTCCTGGTATGTTGGTTCCCAGACTAACCCTCCCTTCATCCCACCTTGCAGTCCATCACTTCAGTTAGTCTCTAGGTTCTGCTCTACAGATCCTCTGTCACACTGCTTAGCCAGCGGAACCCTCTGCCACTGTTCCTGCCCCACCATGGCCTACCTCACAGTAAAGAAAACGACTCAGCCATCCCCTACCCCAGCTCTGACGCTGACACGTCTTGTTCCCCAAGTTCCTCCAGCAGAGCGCCTCCATTGCTCTAGATCAGTGATTATCAACCTTCCTAAAGCTGTGACCCTTTAATACAGTTCGTCATTTGTGGTGACCCCCATCCATAAAATTATTTTTGTTAATATTTCATAACGGCGATTCTACTGTTACTAGGAATGTCAATGTAAATATATAATAGGCAGGATGGTCTTAGGTGACCCCTGTGAAAGGGTCGTTTGACTTCCAAAGGGGTCATAACCCACAGGTTGAGAACCACTACTCTAGCTAGATCCGCTTACTGTCTAAGACTCCAGCTCCATCTCCTCTCTCAGCCTCACAGCAGAGAGCCCTGTAACCCGTTGCCGAGTGATGGTCAAAGATTTGGGTGTAAACCCTCAGTACTCAGGCTCATTTAGAAGCTTCTAGAAGCTCTTCTTGTTTGCTCCAGAGGAAGATGTTTCACCTTTAACTCTCTTCTGGACCCTCTAGGGCTGTTGCTCATGGATGGTCACATGGGCAGTCTATATTTTCAGGCTTCCTCTCACCAGACTGAGTATGTTCAGAGTCCCCATACCTCAGAGTTAAAAGTGAATTTCCTTATGCTCTCTCTTTAGACCAGTTCCTTCAAATATTAGTTTTTTTCTTCTCCTTCCATTACCTTCCACTGCACCCGCTTTCTTCCTCCCCATGAAATTACTCAAAGTGCAGTAAGTACAGCGTGGAGTTGCAC
This sequence comes from Cricetomys ansorgei, assembly GCA_026225945.1. NCBI lineage: Eukaryota > Metazoa > Chordata > Mammalia > Rodentia > Nesomyidae > Cricetomys > Cricetomys ansorgei. Next base: position 31,130,301 of record JAMJFZ010003163.1, read on the forward strand.
ATGAATCCTGTCCTTTATTTCAGCTATTCAGTAATTCATATCCCCATCCTTCCTGGCTCTATTGGCTTAATGCTTTTAAATACTATCCATCTCTCCATCTACCAGTAACATGCTCTAGCCTCGCAAGTTCATCCAACGACATCTCATCTGTACTCCTCTTCTATGCCAAAAAAAGGAAAATGGAAATGTTCTTGCCCTTCCTCGGTATTCTAAAATGGTCCCCCAGTATCACGAGACAAGGACTAGTCCTTAGGATCTGTCTGGAGTGAACATGGCTTCCATAACAGCTGCTACCAAAGGGCGGTATGTTCAGGGCCCAGTCCCTGGGATGCTGCTATTGCAAGGCAGTGGAACCTATAAGAGGTAGGGCTAGTGAGCCCTGTGCCCTTGAGGGGTCCTAGGGCTCCCCAACTCCCCTCTTCCTTTCCTTGCTTCCTAGGGATGAGGTGAGGGGGTCTGCTCTCTTCTGCCATATCCCCAAAACAGCACCCCCTGAGCATGAACTGCAACTTGCCGGAGTATAAACCTACAGAAGCCTTTTATCTTTATTTTTATGACATTTAAAAGATATTTTTTATATTTTTCATACAACACATTATGATCATATTCTCTCTCTTTCCCAAAGTCCTTCCATATCCTTCCTATCTCCCTACCTACTCAACTTCATGGTTTTTTTTTTGTTTGCTTGGTTGGTTTTTTTTGCTTAACAAAACAACAAAAAAAACAAAACAGCAAAAACAAACAAACAATCCCCCTCCCCCCCCAAAAAAAACCACCCCAAAACCATGAAGTTCATTTTATATTGGTCAACTACATCTGGGATGGAACCCACACTTGATAATGTTAATGAAGCCAAGAACCAGAGATTAAATAGTCATGAGCTCTGAGGAAAAACCTCCAAGCATTATGCCGCTAAACAAACACAGCAACAAAATGACTAGAATGACTCCTGATGCTGTACCCATAGATCAGTGCATAGCTCAGCCCTCATACAGAAGCTTCTTCTTATAAAGCTTGATAACACAGAGGCCCACAGCTGGAAATGTGCAGACAGTGAGAAACTTGGGAGCACCCATCCCTAAATGGGGTGTCTATGTCAAACCCCTCCTCACAAGACTCAGAAATCTCTACGGAAGAGGGAGTACAGAGACTGTAAGCGCCAGAGGTTGTGGAGACTGCCAGGAAACTTTTCTCGTTATGAATCCATTGTCTCAGTCACTTGCTAGAGCGGTGGAAAGCTGGCTGACAGACAGCTAGCTGAAGTACGGTGACTTCGAGACTAACCGAGCATCAGCTCTCTTTACCATAAGCATAGTCCTCTTTCACAAAATGCGTTTAGTAGGAGATCAGAAGGCTTCCAGAATTCTCATGGCTTAAGCACGGCTTAAACTAGAGAGGGGTTCATTGTTATTGGTGGTGGTGATGGTGGTGGTGGTGGGCTTTCTATTTTGTTTTGTTTTGCTTTGCTTTGACATAGGAAGTATTGTTTGGGGGAATGGCTTTTGTGTTACGTTTTTTGTGTTACGTGGGTCTTCCTTCCACAGAGAGCACCACACATCAGAAGATGCTGTCAAAGATAACTTTTGTTTGGTATAGACATTATCAGTTGTGATATTTGCAAGTCCATGACCAAATATTTCTCGCTTTCACTCACAAAGTGACCAATAGTTGTCCCAACTCTCAGTCCTGAGATTCTACCATTCTGACTCAAATATCCAGGTCCTTAATATCCTTTCTCCAGATGAGAGCTCTGATTCACAAAGCAAGGCTTCCGTATTGTGATGGTTAATATCCATTGTCCACCTGGGTGGACTTAGCACTACGTTAGAGGGCCAGCAAGATGACTTAGCAGGAGGCCTGGTGACCTCAGTTTGATCCCTGGAACCCACACAACAGTAGATGGAGCAAACAGACTTCTGATCTTGTCTTCTGATCTCCACCTCTTGTTCTTTAAGTAGTCCAGAGGGCCGAGTGTTACAATATAGACCAGGCTGTTCTCAAACTCAGACATCCACCTGACTGCCTTCCCGTGGAGCATGAGCTTAAAGGCTCATGTCACATTTTCAAAGAGTTGATTTTTATTTTTTTAATCAATTTCTATCTATGCACATGGGTGTTTTGCCTACATGTATGTCTGTATACCACGGGCATGCCTGATGCCCATGGAGGCAAGAATTATGAGTCTCGAATCCCCTGGAACTGGAGTTACAAATGTCATGAGCCACCATGTGGTTGCTGAGGAACTGAATCCAGGTCTTCTGTAACAGCAGCAGATGCCCTTAACCGCCATGCTCTCTCTTGGCCCTCTTGATTTTTGTTTCGTGTGTGTGTGTGTGTGTGTGTGTGTGTGTGTATGTGTGTGTGTGTGTTGTGAACCTGAGCATTCAGAGGTCAGAAGAAAGAAGACCTTAGATCTGGAGTTACAGGCTGATGTGAGCCCTAATATAGATCCTCAGCAAGAGCAACATGTGATTTTTAACAGCTGACCCTATCCCCAGCCCCAAGTCAAGCTTATTTAATCCACATCAGGATACTGCCCCCAGCCTCACACCCCCATCTCAACCCAGAGCCTCCTGTCCATCCCTTATCTAGATCACCTCTTCCTGATCTTCATCTGTCTTCCTACTGTACAGGTGTCTCTTCCGTGTATCATTATATAACTTCTCTGTGTAACTTCCTTCAAGTCTATCACCCACAGCAAAGAACCCATAACCTCTCTCCTTGGTAATCATCACAGCCAAGCCGTTCATTAATTCACCTACTCAGCAAATCTTTACTGAGTATCTGCTCCATTCCAGCCGTGTCCTAGGCACTAGAGATAAATCAGACACTGATCTCTGCCTCGTGGAGTTTGCTGAGGAGAGGAAATCAATAATGACCATAATAAGGAGGTAAACTCTATTACTGTCAGAAGGTGGCGTGTGTCCCAGGTGTGGTGATGTGTGTCTGTAATACAGTAGGCTTGAGGCCTATTCAGGAAGATAAGTTCAAGATTGATCTGGGCTATTCAGTACGACTCTGACTGAAGAGGAGGAAGAGGAAGAGGGGGCCAAAGAAGAAGAGAAGCAAGAGCTATGGGAAAAGTGAAAAGTAGCAGAGAAAGGTGATCTTGGGTTCTGGAGATGAAGACTAGGGGTTCAAGTCTCAACAAGGTGTCAGAATGGGTCTGACTCAGGAAACGATGCTGGAGCATGGGCTTGGGGGAGGCAGCTTTACGTCTTGGGAATATCTGTAGGAAAGTCATTCCAGGTGATGGGAAAAGGTGGTGTAGAGACCCGAGGTGAGGGTACAGTATAACAGGGGAACAGAAACCAGAGAGTCCAAAACAGTGAACATGAAGGAAAGGAGTGGGAGCCGCCCGCCATCTACAAGGGAAAGGACCAAATTGTGGCCACCTCCCATTGCCCGCTCTTTATCGACATTAGTTACCATTTCCCAAGTATGCTGGGTCTCCTCGTATCTCAAAGCTGTGACCTACTTCCCCGTGTCATTCTTATCCTACCGCCAAGCCTGCCACCTGCAGACCTCTGACCACCCCGGTGCTGTGCTTCTGTGTATCTTGACCATAGAACTATTACAGCTGTTAATACTCCCTGACTATCTTACCTTAAAGAGAGCTCTTTGGGGAGACGACTCCATCATCCTATTCTTCCCTCTGTCTCCAAGGAATCACCACCTGGCTGGCTATAGAATAGATGGATATTAAGAAAATAGGCAGGAGAAAAAAGTTGGAAAATCCTACCCACCTATCTATCTGCCTACCTATCTATCTACCTACCTATCCACCTATCTATCTATCATCTATCTTTTGTATATGTGCACATGCACACAGTGTGTTCCATGTGTTCAGGTATCCCAGCGCATACTTGTACATGGAGGCTGGAGAGGGTTGTCAGGTGTCATTCCTTATTTTATATATTTATGGTCTACCTTATTTCTTTAAAATGGTGTCTCTCACTGAAGCTCTTTGGTAAAACTGGTTCAGCTGGCCAGACAAACCCACCATCCGTCCGTTTCTGCTCCCCCCCTCCCAGCACTGGGGAGACCCACACCCACCATTTTGCTGAATCTAAAGTCTTCATGCCTACAAAACCAACATTTTATTAACTGACCTATCTCTACAGCTCCTGAAAAGTGGTATTTTTCTTGAAAATTAAGGTCAAATTGTCCAATCTGGTATACTCTCTTTGAGCTTCAGTTCCATGTGTGCGAAATAAGCATAGAATTCTGGCTTTGCTTACCTTCAGACTTACTCTGTAGATCCAAAGAGTAAACAGAAAGGCACATCTTAGGGCACAAGGCTGTGCAAGTCATCTTTATTGCCCTCACCCACTCCCCACCCCCCACCCCCGTTTAACTGTGAAATCTCTTGGGCCTGATAAGGAAGTAGGCTCTGTTTCCACTCACTCATGTGCATGCCCTTGGTTCCAGCAGAGGCAACGCGGGGGTGAGGCTATCTGATGTCACGTATGATTTGTTCTCAAAGTAGAGCAAGGGGAGTCTGACTCCTTCTAGAGATGAGGCCCTCCGTGATGAATGAGGAGGGCCCCTCAATTGATCCATTCATTTTTCTGTGAGCAGATCCTGCAGCCACTGGCAGGCTAAACCACGACTGTCCTGGGAACCTCAAACATCCCTCCCCCCGCAACTCACCCCCACCCCCACAAATTGTCAAAAAGGCACCATGATAGATAGAGCTCCTGTGTGCCACTAGGTGAGTGTTTAAATCTTTTATAAGACAGTCAATGGCCTTTATAAACCCTCAGACGAGAATTACACTGTGTCTGAGATGGAGCTGAAAGTCAATGGGAAATTGATTCTGTCTAGCTGGTGCTGTTTCAAGCAAGAGGCTTGCTGTATGCCTTCAGCATCAAATGTACCATCTCCAGTGTGCCCTCAGGGCCTGGCTTGTCTAATATGGAGAATATTGAGATGCCAAGGCCCTTTTCTGGGCTGAGGCACGCCACCCCAGCAGCAGCAGCAGCGTCCCAGCACAGGAAGGCCTTAAAGGGCAGTGCCTGCTACCAGGGATGATTATAAAGTATGTTTACCTTCCCAGGAATTGATGCCAACACCAATCCGATGCCATTGCCTGCACCCCAGGCAAAGACGTCGGAAGATGATAAATGGCCATTGATCTGGTATCAACCGTAGGGCGAGGCATACCTACAATTACTTTCTTTTGCTAATGACCCCATTAGCCACTGGATCAAACCCGGTTAGTGGGGCTGATGATGCTGCAGTTATTTCCTTGTCGATACCCATTGGCCTGATCCATACCGTCTGCCGATAGATTCCCAGATAAATGGTCAAGACCCCCGTATTTGGAATTAGGGGTGTCTGTTATCCCAGGTCTGGGAAGTTCTGAGTCAGAGGGGAGCAGGTAGACTTTGATAGGTAAGTCAAACAGGCACATTCATGGGAGGTGGAGGGTAGGAAGAGCGCCCACTTTGGAACCAGGAGGATGTGGGGGCTGAAATCCTGGCACTACGTCTGGGCAGCAGCCTGACAGAAATCCCTCAGCTGCCCCAGGGACAGTTTCTTGATGGGTCATCTAGTGATGATCTTCATTACTTTGCCCCACGAAGCTGTTACGGAGCTGAAATGCAACAGTAAAAAGCAGATGGAAGCATGACGGCTTGCAGATCTGCTCACCACGTGTTGCCCATCCCAGAATTTGAAAAGGTTTTTTGTTTGTTTGTTTTTTTGTATTTTTCCCTTCCAGGCCCTCTTTCCCTCTCCACCCTCTCTGAGTCAGAAGCACGTGCACATGCTGAATCAAGCAATGAAAATGGGAAGAACCTGAGTCCTGGCTCCAGGAGGGAGAGCCAGCAGTCACCGCATCATCTCAGTCCTTCCTCGCCTTCTTCTCGTAAACAAGTTGCTACTCCATCTCGTAGTGACCTTGCGGTCCCTGGAGCTCAAGGACTCTCAAGAAAAAGCAAACGCTGGGACTATGACTACAGCAGGCCAACCTACAGTGACCACTCTCCGGAGGCCCCAGCCCCTGGGCAAGGAAGACCAAGGAGACTCCAGGGTCACTTTCACAGCGCATAGTGGGAGATGGATCGCCTGAGGTCAAGCCCTCCTTCCTCTCTCTCCCAGCAGTCTCCCTCGCAAATAAGAAGCCCGTTTTGCATGCTCAAGGTCAACGTGCCCTTCGCATTTCTCCCAAACTCTGCCTTATTTTGCAGAGGTTGGGAGAGGTTCTGAGATTTTGACACAGTGAAAATGGAGACTTGAAATACTGAAGTGAAACTGGTGCTGCCAGGCTGAGGCCATTTTTTTTAAGGGCCCTTTGTTGGCTGGCATATTGTACTTGATACCACCACCACTCAGAGAGCCCGCAGGCCTGTAGAAAGCCAGCATTCTGCACTGTGCCAGGGACTGTAGGAGCCAGGCAGAAAGTTCAGAAATATTTGCACTACCTACAAGGGAAGCCACCGCATCCTGTTCAGATGAAAGACCCGTGGAGCATCTTCCCAACATCCCTGCTCCCCCCACCACTTTTGGTTGTCACGGTAGGTGCCAGGTAGTCAGGTGTCTTTGAACTTCAATAAAGGAACTCTATTTGAAGCCCTCAGGGTTCCGAAGAAACAGTCCTTTTCCACATCATCGGTCTACCCTAGGCAAGCTCCAAAGAGAAGAGCAAATATCACTTGCTGCCACAGAGGGCCGAGAGAGGGTGCAGCACAGTAGCGGGATTATTAAGGATGAGGTCAGACAGGAAGGGACAGCAGAAGAGAGCTTCCCTGTTGTCAAACAGAGACACAAATAAAGATTTGCTGGCAGCTAGAAATTCAGCTCTTAAACCCTGCAAAACAAGAAATCGCTAGCATGGTTAGAAAGGGCATCTCGCCTGATGGGGTACAACAGCAGAGAGCTGGATTTGAGCCGAAGGCCACTTGGCAGTTTGCGAAAAGGGCACAATATGAGAGACACAGAGCTCAGCCTCAGCTTTTCCTACCTGGAAGATGGGCATATGGCAATAACCCATGTGCTTAGGAGAAAAGCTTCCATGTTGCCACGGGACGGACAAGCTGAACATACATACGTCTAGTCATTCTTCAGACAAACAATGAGCCCCAGCTACACGTCAGCACCATTCTAGGCATCAGAATTAGACCAGAAAGGAATAAGCTTGCTAACTGCCTTCGGGAGATTCAAAACTTAGCAGTAGAAAGCATGGATGAAAGCACTTACAGGACAGACAGATGGGGTCTACGAGACCATGGAAGGAGACAGGGGGAGCTATTCAGATGCCAGTTGGGGTCTGGGGCTTTAGGGAAGGAAGCAGCATAGCATTCAGGATGGTTAAGCAAATGAAGAATTAGGATGCTTAAGCAAATGAAGGATTACGTTGAGAGGGATAACATCCAGGTTTTTGATGATTTAGAGAAAGCATTTATATACATAGAAAGGGAGATTGGACGGGAGGTGCTGGGTCGCAACTGAAATTGACGTGAAGGTATTCATGTGTCTCAACTGTAAACTTTGGAAATGGATCTAAATCGTGGTCATCAACCAGGATTTATGCTTTCCCTCGGGGGAAAAACTGGTACGGTTTGAAAATATTTGAGTTTATAACAGCTGGAAATAGGTGGGAACCGCTACTAGAATGTAGCGGTTATAGACAGAGCATGTGATAAATATCCTGAAGTGCAGAGGGAAAGTCCACAGCAAAGAATTACTCCACTTAAAATGTCAGTAGCTGAGCTGAAGCATCCAGATCAGATAGGGGCATCCGTGTTTGTGTAGGGAGATGGATGGGAGATAGATGGTAGGTGGGTACCTAGTACATGATGTCACGATTGAGAAATTAGATAGATAGACAGACAGACAGGCAGACAAATAGATGATAGGTAGATAGACAGATAGTTGACAGATTATAGATAGATAGATGATAGACAAATAGATGATAGATTGGTAGATAGATAAGATAGGCAGATAAATAGATAATTGATTGGGAGATAGACATGCAGACAAATAGATGATAGACAGACAGACAAATAGATGATAGATAGATAGATAGACAGAAAAGTAGATAATAGATATAGATAGATAGATAGATAGATAGATAGATAGATAGATAGGGTCTTGGTTTCTTTTCTTTTTCTGGGATGAAATACTTTGACAAAAGCAACCTATGGAAAAGTGTTTATTCCAGGTCACAGTTTCACGTCGCTTTCCATCACAGGAAGTTACACCACAGTCATAGTCAGGGACAGAGCAAGGAATGCATGCGCTCAGCTCTCTTTCTCCATCCGAAGAAGTCCAGGCTTCCCCTGCCTATGGAATGGTGGAGGTCCCACCTCAGTCAATGTAATCTCTCACAAGCGAGCTTAGAAGCCTGCTCTAGATTTGGTCCGGTTGATAATGAACACGACCTCTCACAGATGAGACAGCGGCAGGGGGTGTTGGGGGAGGGAATATAGTGGAACAATGAGAACGGTGTTTTAAAATTAAGACCCAGGATGATTTCGTTGTAAGCGTTGATATGGGTCTGGAAACTTTTGTGAAGTTTAAAATGGAAAGAATATAAGAGGCATGCTCAAGTATAGGACAAACATGAAAGAAATACATAAATATTTCGGTTATTTTAGACTCATTGAATTGTGGGAATTTTTTGTCATTTAATTTCACTTAAGACAGGGTTTTCCTATGTACCCCTGGTTGGCCTGGAACTCACAATGTAGACTAGCATTGATCTCACAGAGATCCGCCTGCATCTGCCTCCCAGACACTGGGTTTAAAGGTTTGCATGGCCACATGCAAGCATGCAGTTATGTTTTTCTATTTTGTAAACAAAAACAAAAAAAAAATCTGTTCTTATAGCCACAACTTTCTTCTGTGAACATGACTTTCTTATTTTATTATATGTATTTGTTTACTTATTTGTTTGTTTTGTGCACATGCACACGCATGAGCATGTGTGCATACCAATACATAACGTGTGGTGGTCAGAGGACAACCTGTGGGCGTCAGTCTTTCCTTACAGAATGTGAGTCCCAGGTCATCAACGCGGCAGCAGGCACGTTTCCACACTGAGCTATTATGGGGCCACACTGGCCCCATAAACATGTTTGAGTTAACTAATTTATTATCCTGAAATAGCATGTGTCAAAATAATTTGAAAAAAATAAATAATACTGTTGAATTGAAAGGTCATTACGCCTCCAGTGAAAACTGGCATTCAATCAGCCAATCAGGTAACTGCTTGCCAACTGCTCAGTGGGTTCCCTGGCTGAGATGGTGGAAGGGTCACTGACCTATAAGCAATTTGGCTGAGTTGTGTTCCTACTGGGTGGGCAGGCCTTCCTTATCTACGGCTCACACTATTCTGCAGAACACCTGCAGAGTTCACAGGAGACCTGAAATGTAGACACAGTCTGTAACCGGCAAAGTACCTTTCTGTGTGAAGTGACATCACCGTGTACACACAGACAAATACGCAATTTGACTATAATAATTCACAATTCTGTCAGTGGCATCAGTCCTTAACAACCTTTAACTCACTTAGTTCTCATGAGAGGGTGTCATTATCAGGAAGGTGTAGCCATTTACAGACGAGGAAAGTAAAGGAGATTTGATCTAAACTCACCCCAAAAATGATGGACTCAGGATGGATACTCCTGGCAGCATAGATATCACATGGTCTCCTCATGGCCGTGGTATCTGGCTGCCTGCCCTCCTGAAAGGTCTGTTCTCTTAGAAGTGAAATGCCTATCAGGCAGAACAGCCAAAGCATCTTGCAGTAGATACGCGTATTTCAGAAGCTCTCCAGGCTCTGTGGAAGCTCAGCCACCTTGCAGAGCTTTGCTCCCAGCTGGAAGGCAGCTACTGAGCAGGTCTTCTCATGACCCACATACTCTGCTTAGGCTCCCACAATGCCCTGCAGCAAATACTCCTCCACTTCAAGGCTACCCTGGTCAGTTCTTACAAGCCACAATTAGCCAAATGAAAATGTTGAGCTAAACAAGGAAATAACCCAGTGAGAGCTCCCCTGAGCTTGGCACGCCCTCTTTAATGACTCTTGGGCCACAGGAATGAGGCAAATGCAATCAAGAGGAACTAGTGGTCAAGGTGAATGGTTCCTGCTGACAGTACAAGCCAGCCTATACCTCGTTCCCAGGGGTCCCTGATGAAGGGGTTTCCTTACTTGTTTGTTTTAAAAAGATTTGGGCTTCTTTATTAAAATAAAAACAAATTCAAAACCTCCAGAGACTATGCATAAAGTAAAAAGGTCACTGGGTTCTACCTGTTAAGATCTTAAATTTCATCCGTAAACGAGATCTTCACTGTGACTTCTGCAATTATGGAAAGAGCAGGGAAATCAGAGTGTGAAGAAGATCAATGGTTCTGGAATGAAGAGTTCTGCTGGGCAGGCTGTCTGCCTTTGTAAGCGCTGGGGCCTGTGTTCTAGGAGAACGTTTTGCTTTAAACCGGGGAAGAAGCAAACCACATCCTTATTGGGGCGTCCATTGCTGCCATGCGCTCTAGCTGGGGCTCTGCATCCTGACCCCTCGGCTGCCATCATTCCTCAGGGTGAAGTTGTTCCCTTGACCATCTCTGTGACCACTGGAGCACAGGCTACCCTGAGGCAGGGAGGTGTGCCTTTTCCAAGTGCTCATGGTCTTGGAGATTCCAAGCTTTAAACAAACAAATGGCTTCCAGGGGCTGGAGAGATGGCTTAGCAGTTAAGAACACTTGGTCCTCTACAAGAACAATCATCTACAACTCCAGTTCCGGAGGATCCAACGCCCTCTTCTGGCCTGCGAAGGCACTGCATGCATGTGATACACATATATGCAGGCAAACTCTCAGACATAAAATAAAAACAGATAAATCTTTTTTTTAAAAAAAAGAAATGATTTCCAATGTCATTTTGGCGGGATTCCAAAATTATAGAAATACCATTTTTATTTGCATTTTCAATAAGTGTCGTCTATATGACCAAGTCCCAGGCAGGTCTTACACAGGTGCTTGCAAAACAAAAGCTGACTAGTACTGTGGTAATTAATCAGTTGGCATTGACTGAAGCTCTTAATGAAATGAAGCATGAATTGTTTGAGAAAGCAATTGAAAGCCATCATACACGCCATGAATCATCTCTCAAAGGCACATTTATTAAATCAGAATTCATAACTTTGATATTTTCTCTAACAGGTTTGGTACTCTTTTGAGACTCTATTGGTGGATAAAAAAGACAGATGTTTCCAGAGCTAGATTGAAGGGGGTGTGGGAATCTGCCAGACACCAATTAAACAGACCGGGCAGAAATAAAAATGCTGTTACCCAATGACTGGGGGTTGTGCTATGGTCTTGAGATAGAGTTCAAAAGCACTTTTGCATACGAACCAGCACCGAAGCAGGATGAGACAAGGAAGGTTTGAGGGACCCGGCTCAGTCCAACATACATAGTGGTTCAATCAATGACGGTTTTGGGACTTTGAGAAATGTCTTCATTTGGAGAAACTTTGGTCAAACAAAAGTCAGGATGATGCAAAGTCCTATTTTTACTGGCTCAGGGTGCCAGGTAGCTGGGGGATCAGAACCCTCTCTTAGTTCTGGGCTCTTCAAAGACACCTGTTTCTTTTAGGTTGGAGCAAATATATATCACATCAATGTCACATCCAACGACTATTGTCCCAGGCTCCTCTTTGGGTGATCAAATGAAAGTGGATTGAGAAGGCTGTGAAGATGTTTGGCTCTTTTGACTGCTGGCAGCAGTAAATTGGTGGATCAAGGTGACATTGTCCCCCACAGCTTACAACTGCCATACTTCTTAGAGCCTCATATTCATAAAAGCAGACCCAGAATCCTTGTAGACATCCCTCTTGTGTTGGAAGTAAAAAGGGCTTTCCCTTTTAACTGCTTTGACACAATGCAGCCGTTCCCCAGCCTTTCAAGTCCATCCCTTCTCTGACCTGAATCGTGGTCCGGCTGTTGCTTGGGCTCTTTCTTTGCACAGAACAACACCCATCCAAACGGCGACTTTCCTCCATTATAACCTCACTCAGTTCCTGGAGCTGTGCAACAGCTTCATCACAAGAGCAGAGGCGGGCGTTGACACGTTTAGAGAAAAGCGCCTGTCCTGTCAGGTGACGGTGCTTCGTTCCTCTATCTATGGTAATTAAACAACGTATATCAAACTCCAAAAGCCAAATGGAAGTCACAAAATGACACGATGCGAGCAAAAATTGCCAATGAATGCGACAGACACATGCTTCCAACCTCTGTTTTCAAACAAACTATAAAACTAGTTATCCTGCAGACACACACAGCATTTACCACCATCAGCTCTGGGTACAAGAGTGGAAAGGGGCGGAGGAGGGGCCATTCCCACCGCAGCAGCCTTTCCTAGTTTATACTAACCCCATGATCACCTGATCACTGAGCCCACTCGAGTGCCTCTGACTCAGTAGCCCAGGTGTGCATGGCTCAACAATCTGCATTTCAAAGAAGCTCTTGGGGAACACTGATGATGGGTGGCATTGCTGGTCCACAGTCTAAGTACCACCGCTTAAACCACAGAAGGCCCCGGCGGTAAACCCGCAGTATTCCTGCAAGGCAGTATGGATGACATAAGATCCATAGATCGTGCATGGTGCTAGTGCCACCAAGCAGTTTCATTGTATTTCTTAGTTTGTTTTTATTTACAGACACATGTTGGCCTCCTGGTTTAGAAACAAGTGTAGTATGGCAGAGACTGTATTAGTCAGGGTTCCCTTTTGTATCTTGCCTAGATATACAAAGCCATTTCACCTAACACTTCTGTGAGGAAAGTGTTTGAAGTAACCTGCTGATTCAAGCAAACTGGTTACAGGATGGTGGGTCCCTCCACATACCAGTGGTGTTCCCTCTCTCTCTCTCTCTCTCTCTCTCACACACACACACACACACATGTATATATGGAGGGGATTTATTAGAATGACTTACAGGCTGTAGTCCAGCTAGTCCAACAATAGCTGTCTGCCAATGGAAAGTCCAAGAATCCAGTGTTTGTTCAATCCACAAGGCTGGGTGTCTCAGCTGGTCTTCAGTGTATGCCAGAATCCCAAAGAAGTGGGCTCTAATACCAGTGAAGGCATGGACTTGCCAGAAAGAGCGAAAACAAGCAGGCAAAGAGAGAGCCAGCTACCTTCCATGTCCCTTCCATGTCCCTATGCCGGCTGCCGGTGGGTATGGTCCAGATTAAAGGTGGATCTTCCCACCTCAAAGATCCTGATTAGAAGTGGGTCTTCTGACTTCAAATTATTTAATTAAGGAAAGCAGATCATTCACAGATGTGCTTAGCCATTAACTTTAGTAAATTCCAGAATTAGCCAAGTTGAAAAACAAGAATGGCCACCACAGAGACTCGTTCTCATGAGAATCGTCAGTGCTGATGTGGAAAAAGCAATCAGAGATTCCTCAGACCTGTCCCGGCTACAAACCCCAAACCGGGATCAGAGAGGCTGAGACACCTGCCTGGGAATGCAAAGCAGTGCTGGAAAGGAAACTTAGGCCTGAGGACACTTTGCTCAGTCTGTTTCCCCTAACACTTCTGGAGTAGCCTGCTGCTTCCGGAGATGTGTTTCCCTGTTTACAGGATGTTCTCTCCCTGGATCCGCGGTTCTCAGCCCTGGTTGGCTTCATTTTAAGCATCGTCTGGGGAGTTAACAAGGAGAGCAAAGCCAGGCCTTGCTTCAGAGGTTTTGACCAATTGCTTGGGGCGGGGGCTGGCAAATAGAACTTTTTAAAGCTCCCCAGGTGATTCTAAGTTGCAGTTGAGCTTGAATTGCTACCCGGACCATGAGATTCTCAAAGGCAGAGTGTATTCTTATTCTTTTAGCAGGAGAGCACAGGAAGAATCTTGGCAAAAAGTACTGAATAGAATCTAGAGAAGTTCTTAAAAACCAGACAAATAAATACTGAGCAGCAGCAGCTACCGAGTTCTAGTTAAAGACACAAGCCCTCGGTCCTAACAAAGACGTCTACGTGGGAGCCCCAGGATCTGCCTTTTAGCCAGCCCACCACGACTCCAGACATTCCTGATGGATGTCGTTACTGAAGATCACTGGAACTGAGGAATTAAACCATGTCTGGAAAAGATGAACAAGAGACATGAGACTAAAAGCAGAGTCTGTAAGAGGACAATGATACATCGCCTGTGCAGATGGTGTGGCTAGCCATTGCGGTAGGACTCAGAGTTTGTGGGGGACAGGGAAAAAGAGCGAGCTGAGCTAGAATTGAACCTGGGTGAAGGCAAGATGCAGAAACTAGGCCGGAGGTATTGCCAGAGCCCTGCAGTATAGAGTTGAGAACTGGAGTTACTGGTATCGGTGAAGGCAAGAGGTGGAGATGAGGCTGGAGAAGTCTCTGGACCTTCCTGAGGGTGGACTCAGGGACCTGGGGTCATAATTTGTCTTCTACAAGGAGTGGAAGACAGCAGTGACTCCACTGGAAAGCAAAGACCCCTACCAGGGCTCAGCACTCTGGCAGGTAAATGTTGCGGGGAGTCAGCCTTAGAGACTGAACGGTCTCTGGGCTCCAAAACCCTCTTGATGCTGTGTGACAACTCAGCTGTCAGCCCTTGAGCAAGAGACAAGTTCTCTGAACTGCGCCTTCACCATCGCCGAAACAAGCCCAGTGCTCCATAGCAAGGGCTTGGTAAAGACCAGAGAGCTAGAAAGCAAGGACCACAGCCAGCCCAGTGCCTGCAACGAGTGCTGCTCAAACACGATGACCACATCGAGGGTTTCGCCTGGTGAATTATGATCCCAAATCATCTTCCTGGGCCAGCAGAGTGCATGGGATCACTCACTAAGGAACAAGGTGCACAGAGCCGATCCGATGAGGTTCGGAAGCTAGCCCACCAAACCTGCTTTAACTTGGGGTCACTTTTAGGGCTCACATCCCTGACAGGAAGAAGCCACCAAGCTCTCCCTACCTGTAAGTTTTCCTAGTTTTCCCACACAAGGACTAACATGGCTGGCAGGAATACAACTGGCAAAGGCTTGTCCTTTGAAGTATTACTTTAAAAAAAAAAAAAAACACAAAAGTAAAAGAACTCCACCTAAAGCAATTAAGTTAAAAGCACATGGAAGGCACAAAAAGCTCTCTGCCTTCATTTCAGGACCGAAGAGGGGCAGGCTGGTTCTGAAAATGAGCACGCACCACAGGTGGCCACATTTAGTCCTTGTCCCACCATTCAGTGATCATACAAGTGTGATCTGCGCATGGGCACAAGACAAGCTGAGTCCCCCTAGCCAGGTGTGGCTGCTATTCCATAATTAATAAGTGTCATTACGTGCCATGCCTTGTGCTAAGAGCCAGGGAGCAAAGATGAATAATAGAAAAGAGTGTGCCTCACCCAGCCTTCCTGGGGTTTCCAGGCTAGATGGCTGCAGACATCTCTCACACGGCAAGGCTGTGCTTCCCATGTTACAGATAGGAAAACCGAGACTCAGATGGGACAAACAATAATTACAGCAAGTGCTTTGGCGATTAAATGGCAGAGGTGGGATCCGAACGCGTGTATAATGAGGAGGATGTCCGAGTCACCCTTCCTCCTCCTAACCCTTGGGATTCTCAGTCTTGAAACAGATGACCTTTGCAAAGAATGTCTTGAGTTGGTACTGTCCGCATCTATCTTTTTAGCTTGGCAAACCTCTGGGGTTCTGAGGTAAATACACATGTTTGCAGCCTATTAGACGTTAAGACCAATTGTTCAATCTTGTCTTTGACAGATCAGCAATTGAAATCCAGAGAGGAGAAGGCAACTCTCCAAGGCCACACAGCGTAAAAGAAAAAGGCAAAATAAGGTCTTAAAGGTAAGGTCTTATGGTGCCCAAGTATCAAATTTCAAGCATACAGACATGCACAAAATTAGCACCTTGAATAATGGCAATCCTCATAGTCATAGTGTGTGTGTGTGTGTGTGTGTGTGTGTGTGTGTAGTGGGGGGATATGTGTGTGCAGGTGTTTTGTGTGTATATGCGGGAGGGTGCTGTGTGTATGTGTGTGGGGGGTGTGTGTGTATATATGTATGTGTGTGTGTGTGTATGTGTGCAGGATTTCTAGCCAATGTGTGCATCTATGGAGTTTACTATTTTGATTACACTGGCTGGCCCGCAAGCCCCCGAGATCTATCTGTCTCTGCAACTCCAAGTCTGTGTTTCCAGACCCTTGCCACCGCACCCAGCATTCACACGGTGCTGGGAACCTAAACTCAGGTCCTTGCGCTTGTGCAGCAGCCCCTTACCCACGGAGCCAAGCCCCCAGCCCCTGTCATAATTAACTTTTACTACTAAGAGAAAGAAACACGGGAAGAGGAGGAGACATCAGCTTCTCTCTCCAGGAAAGGGTGCTTCCTGTTTTGTTAGGGGCTCAAGGAAAACCACTAGAGAGCCTTATCCAGTTCAAAGGAAGCCCGCTCTTCCAGGACAGACAAGGGGATTTACAGACTCATAAAAGTCCTAGCAATAAAGCCTGGTTCTTTCATTTCCCCATCACAGACAGAGGACCCAACAGAGGAGGGCTGTGTAGAAGGCAGCCACATAGACACACATTCTTAGAATTCGCTTATAATTAATCTGTATTCATCGTGCTGTGTGGGTGGAGGGAACTGCACCTATGGAAACTGAAAAACCCACATGTTTGTTTAAAGTAACTGATCTACAGGAGCCATATGCCAACTGACAAACAGCTCAGTCCCTCCCCTGTCTGAAAGCTAGCATGGGAGCCAGGCATCTAAACCTTGATACCATCTTTCCTGCTCTCCTTCCCAAGGCTCAGAGTAGCTCATGTGGCTCTGGGTTGGTTAGTGTTCTTTCCATTCACTAAGGTTACCTCTTACAGGCAAAATTCTGTCTGTACACGCGTATGGGAGCCGGCTGCTAACAGATACCAAATGCCTCTGTCATTCTCAACCTCAGTTTTCAAGACAGCATCTCTCACTGAAGATGGAGCTCACTGATTCAGCTGCACTGGCTAGTCAGAAAGCCCCAGGGATCCTCCTGTCTCTGTCCCGTCCCCTACCCAGCACCTGGATTATAGGCATATGCTGCTGTGCCCAGCTTTTGCTTGTTTGTTTTGTTTTGTTTTACATGGATTCTGGGGGGATAGACCTCAGGTCCTCATGCTTGCTTAGCGAGCACTTTAATGTCTGAAGCATCTCCCTTAGAAAGCGAAATGTTAACCGACATGGTTGACTTCTTGGGAAACATTGGCCATGTTAATCATTGTGTGAAGGCAGAGAGAAACGGCCACCTACGTGGCGTGAAACCACAGAGTGGCATGCTCTCCGTCACGTGCAGACACCTCAGATGCCCTACGGAGGATGCAGTGTACCATCTCTGGCTTAGGCTCCCACTACACACTGAGTGAATTGGGGGAACACCTTTCCTTCCTCCACTTAGAAGACTGAAGAAAATGAGTACCAGAGTTCCTTGGACTTGCAGTTTACGAATTAAATGTGTATCATATCTCTTATTTGAGTCAGATGAAAACTCCTAAAATTTGACCTTGGGCTCTACCTCATGACTCGGACTCTGTGTTGATACCAGCAAACAATAGGTTAAACATACATGGGTGTACACAATTAATAATGCTAATTGTCATAGGGAAGTTTTTAAAGAAATGTCCATTAACCTTACCGGGCTGGCTTTCCACATATGAGAATTTTCCAGAAGCCAAGCATCTGGGGTTAGGGCAGCAGAGTCACTGTCCACAGGCAAATCTGACATCTATATGGGAGGAAAGGTAGGCTTCTCCCGTGTGAAAGGCCATTGCACACTTGATTGGCTTCCTAGTCAACAGTGTCTGATGACTAGAGCTGTTTCTTCTGTTTAGCCAGAATCAGAAGAACCCTAGGACAAAATATAAGCAGCACAGAGGTTTCTCAGAAATGGATGAACTTGTCTATGGCCAAATGACCCCGAACACACCCAATGTCATCTGATCTCAGAAGCCAGGCAGGGTTGGACCTGGTTAGTGCTTGGGTGGGAAAATAAGTGAATTCACATTAAGTGTAACCTACACATATATATGAAATATTTAACAATTCTAAATATCTTTTTTCCTTTGACAAAACAACCCCTAGCTTATGCCAATGGATGTCTGTGGTCTTTTGTTGTTCCAAATCTGGTGCTCAGTCCAACTCTTGGCACACGATATTATGCTCAGTAAATTTTTGTTGGCTGATTTAACACATCAAGCAAGTGAAGAAGGAGAGTGTTACCTATTTTGTAGGTGTTCTTTGTTGGATGTGTTCCCCCATGGTGGTCAAAGATGGTCATTCTCATATGTGAGATATTTGTGGATATTTGAGTATTGGGGGACTCGGGGTTAGATTGTGTGTGAATTAGTACAGCAGAACCAACTGGGGGCTCTGGAAGCCTCCCCACTGCAGCTACTCTACAGTGAGACTCAAGTTTTATTAGTCTTTGAAGGCTTCGCAGGTGATTCTTTCTGTGGCCAGGATCAGGGGTCCTACAGTAACGGTTCTCGGTGTGTCCCATCCCCCCCCCCCCCCAGAATAGCACCAGCATCATCTGGGCACATGCTAAAAAGAAGAGTCTGTAGGCTCTCTGCAGGTTTACTAGACACAAAACACAGGGGTTGTGAGGACTCTACAAACCCCTGCAGCTGAGTCTGTGAGCAAGACAGTAATGAAAGCCAGGTGCTGTTCCTTGTGACTCTGGCCCAGCCTGGGAAGGAACCCTTCCTTCTGCTCGGAGCTTGAGATGCAGAATGGAGACTGCAGGAGCCGCAGCAGCCCCAGGGTACATGTCACTGCTCTCCTGTTCTAAAAATTGCTACATCTGTACATGCAACAGCTAATAAAAATGTCTGCGCTGCGGAGTTGAGAGCTTTATTAATCACTGCCTGAGTGCTCCAGATCGCTCCCTCTGGATGCTCACCAAGGGCAGGCTGACACTCCAGCTCCATGGTTTCCTGCATCCCAGCTCTAGGCCAATGGGGATGTCCCATGAACTCCATCTCCATCTGCAGGCTTCTCTGGGTTCTTGCTTCATCCTCAGGGCCTGCCTGTTTCTCTTGCTCCCTTTATGTAGTCTCTCCATTCATCAGGCCCATACAAACTCTATTTGAACTTCCTAAGAGCCAGACCCTTGAAGAGACAAAGTCTGACCTTCTCAGCTTCAGGGACAGCTTGGGAAAATGGGGAACCCCTTTAGAAATGCCAAACTGAGAATCAGAGGCAACAAAAGGAGAAGACCATTGCATCCCCCACATCTGAACTTCAGGTTGTACATCTACACCGCTTCTACATAACTAAAGGGAGGCACCATGGGCTATTAGAAAATATTCAGGACTCTATCAGAATATGAGACATTATGTGTGGTTTTCCTAGGCCTTGATGGAGTAAAGAGGGGGGCGAGGAAAGAAAGGAAGAGAAAGGAGAGAGAGGAAAGGAAAGAGAAGCTTGGAAAGGAGAGACAACAGACATATGTACACTTCATCACAAATAAGACCAGACACAATCTCCATCTGTCTCCATAGACCTCCTTTTGCATCAGTGTGGTGCCCTGAGCAGAGCCACAGCAGAGCCAGTGTGGCTGACCAGACTTTTGAGACACTGATATTTGAGGAGCCCCCTGTCAAAAGACAGAGGCTTTTGACCAGCAAAAGAATAAAGAAAGGAGAGCTAGAGACACATACCTCACTGGGGCAAGAACCCCTCCACTTCTGCCCACCCACCCCACCCACACACCCTTCCTGCATCCCTGCCCTGGGGATGTGTTTCTTCACAGTCTTGAGTCAGCAAGGAGCCACTTCTCAGACACTGCAGTCTGAAATCACAGCATAAGACGGGGATCACCCCGCAGAGAATACAAGAAAGGAGCCAAATCCTTCTCTGGAAATAGTAGCAGATTCTGCACCAGGCTGAGATGAATGATAGCAGATTCTGGCTGTCAATCTCACCACCCCCGGTTGGTTTCTTCTACAAAGTACGAGTCACGATGGCTGCCTGGCCAGGTGTTGGAAAGAATGAGTTCATGTGGTGAAAGCTCGGTGAGTGAAAACCCAATATCCCTTGGTCTTTAACCACACAACGGCAGCTTCTTCTAGGTTCCAGTAACCTCTGCTAGCTCCCCTTGGTGATCAAGAGCAGCAAAATGACCCACCCTCCATAGCCACCCCAGCCCCCTTACTGTCATGCACAGATCACTTACTGACGTCTCCTCTCTTCTCTATTCAAGGCACCATGTTTCCTGCCAGGTAGGAAGCTTCATTGAGTTTGTAATGGTTCATCATTATTTAAAGCACATCTACCAAGACCACCTTTGCTAAGAAACCTCTACGGACCAGCCTTCTGAGACACCTCTGTGCTGTCTTCCCCCACACCATCTAGCCTGCAATCCTCTGCTTCATATCGCCAGACCTCAGTGCACACGTAATCTCCCCTTCAGTACAGAGGGGTGCAGCTCTTCTGGCTCTCTCTCCATTGCTCCCCTATTCAGTGAAAGCCCTATATGCTCTGCAGAGCCTTAAGAGTCCAATCAACATTCCCTCCCTCCCTCCCTGGAAAGTCCTGTTTCAATATATGTTATCAACACCAAAGACTTTTCCTGCTGACCCTTTTCCCAGCCTGTGACTCACAGGAAGACCTGGCATGGGGCCGCACACAGAAGCATTCTAAACACTACCCTCACCCCTGGCTACCGTGGAACACTGAACCTGGAAAGGGGGAAACAATGGCTTGTTCCCAGCTCCTTAACTTTATGACAGGTAGAAGCATATCATGCAATGCTCCCCAAAGGACACAGATGCATTTGAAGAGGGAGAGACTCACCAGCTCCTGGCCTTTAGATAGCCATTTGCCAAGTTCTCGTGAGTACCAGACCATGTGCCATGATCCAAGGCATCTCCAGTGAAGATACCCAGGCGCTGGCGAGTCACAGGACAGCGCCCTGGGCTCTGTTACAAGGCCTGAGGAGTCACAGGCAGCGGCACCTTGCGGCTCAGTTGTCATCGAAGTTTAGAGAACAGCACTAAAGACAGTCAAGTATACTACGGGAGCATGAGAAGTTTCGAACTTCAGAAAAAAACTTAGGGCTATTCTAAACTCATCCACCAAGATGTACCTTGATACAATTTTACAAACCTCCAAACTAATACTCTCAAACCCCCGGGGAACCAAATAACAAAATGTTAAATGCAGATAGCATTCCGCTTTATACTGGCCCAGCTCTGCTTCACTCTCCTCCCACTGATCTCAGAACTAGATCCAATAAAACTTTCTTTACAAAGTGAAATGGACATCTTGATAACTTGAACTTTTAAAATACTGTGCCTGATGTTATATCACTTGCTCATGAGGCTTTTTTGGTGTCCGCAGGTGAGAGTGAGGACCCACCCAGCTCTCCTCATCAGGGCAGGCTTACTAGGAAGTCATTTAAAATACACAAATATAAAGTTGGCTCAGCTGTCCCGATAAGTGGGATTTTAAAAATCTGGTTTTCAAAACCAAACAATAGACTTTGAGCCGTGTTGTGCTTCAGGTGGCATCGTCAGCTTCTAGAGTTGTGATTTCACAGTCCCCTGATTTGGGGTAGGGGGGGACTTCAGTGGAAAAGAATTGAGTGATGTTCTCTTGGCAAGTCAGGTGAAGGGTTTCATTCAGCTTTTGAGAAGAGGAAGCTAAAGTAGAAGCCTGGCTGTGAATTGTCCCGTGCCTCTGAATAAGTGAAAGAGAGTCCAGAGAAGCATTGGCTTGCTGCCTGGGTAGGTCAAGACTTGGGAATCCCTTTCTTAGTGCTATCAGAAAGTAGCCAAAATACGCATCCAAAATATTCATCTGACTTGGGAGCCCTCTTGTCCCCAGACAAGCATACTGAGCTTTTGAAATAACAGATTCAAAAACAAAATTATTTTTTTATTTCCCATGGGGCTTTGCAGATATCAAAAGCATCATAATTGCAGGCAGTCTATGCATTTTGTAGGATCACACAGCTTCCCGTGAGTTCCCAACTCCATCTAATTATTCCCCAAAGGTGGCCGCCAAAGATAGTAAGTTCAGTCTTTAATTGAGATCCTTGGAGGCATATTCATCAAACGTGCCATGGTTCAGGCTCCTCCCAGGGGCAGCCTCTTCTGTTTGTAATGGTCATCCTCTTTCCTTCCATCTCTGGCCAGCATGATGTGAACTTGAAGGTGGTTCACAAATCACGTTTACAGAGAACTTCCTCGACACACCTTTAGCAATTCTATTGCCTTTTTGGCATCTGTTTGTTCATTCATTCACTCATTCATTTGTTCATCCATCCCATAAATACCTGGTGAGGTTCTGAGGACCCGGTGGCTGGGGAAGTTCAGATGCGCTCCATTGAGTTCAGCATCTCCTGTTCCCATGAGACCTGTTTTCTCCCTGACTTGTTATAAAGCAGTCACACACTGTACTCCACCGACCTGTTCCTCTAATTCTCTTGGCTTACCTACAGCACCTCAAAGCCAAGGCCTAGCCTCTTTAAATCTTCTGGCACAGCAAACCTAATCCCAGAACAGCCAGTGCTCTGGAAGTATAAGATTGAGAGACATAAGTGGGTGCTCATCTGAGTCAATGTCCCAAGGACTTTGCTGGTTGTCGTATCCATGGACTTTCTCTTTGGCTGATTCCACCTTTCCCCAGTCTCACTTGGGGTGCCTACAGGGAATAGTGCTGTTTCTCCATCAATGACGGTCAGCATCCGTGAGCTTGGGCAGGCATTTTCTCCACAGCTCTGATCAGTGCCCATTCTTGAGGCAGCTGTCCAACTGACTGCTGAAGGAGTTTTGGAGGCAGAATGCCTAATGTATTGCATTTGATTGGAAAGCGGGAAAAGAGCTCTCAGTGACCTACTCTCCTTAATTACATGAAGTAAACACCTCCTCAAGTATAGCCACAGAAGCCTGATTGAGTTTTTGCTTCCTGGCCTCCTATCTGGCCTGCTGACCGGCAGAGGGCACGAGGAAAGCCAACACCTGCTGAATTGCATAAGCAAAGAGGCTACAGGCACATCTGCAGGAGGCAGGGGGATTC
This sequence comes from Cricetomys ansorgei, assembly GCA_026225945.1. NCBI lineage: Eukaryota > Metazoa > Chordata > Mammalia > Rodentia > Nesomyidae > Cricetomys > Cricetomys ansorgei. The sequence goes on from JAMJFZ010003163.1 coordinate 31,153,327, forward strand.
TCCACATCCGTTCTTAATTTATACTCCTGTTCCCAGATTCCTCATATACATCCTTAAACTGTGTTCACATCAATATCCCAAGATGCTCGCTAAACCTTGTAATGAATTATGGATTTGCTTATGAAGGACCGGACTACACCAGAAGGGACTTCAAACCTGAAAAGCCATGGATGTCACTAAGAAGGATCCAGGAAATGGAGCCCAAAGCCTGTATCTCTCCACTAGCCTGGCTCTTGTCTCTTGATCTCTTCCATAGATTTGTGACAAGGACATCCATCTCTATGACAACCTTGAAAATGGTCTAGGAAGAGACTGGATAATCCTTTAACTAGACCCAGAGAAGGCTCTGGAAAAGGCAATGTAACTTTATGTAACAATGTTACAGCTGCAGCCGGTTCATAGATGCAACAGGAGGGGTGCCTAGGGGACAAATACCCAAGTATCTTCTCCTTTCACCTCTGACTTCCTGTTCACTCACATTGGCCACAACCAAAGGAAGCTAAAGTGTAAAATGGGCTGATATTCCAGAAAGATCGGCCTCCTAAGACAAAAAAACAAAGGGCATCAATACTTATCTAGATCAAAAGACTGTGTGCCCAATGTAACAATGCATGAAATCCCACTGGCTGCAGTGCGATGCCAATTGATCACACTCTCGCCCAAATCCTCTGGTCACTGGGTTTCATGTAGCCTCTTCTGTGGATTCTTTTGTCCAGTCTCCTCCCCAGGTGGTACCTAAGCCATTGCCCACTAGCTAGCTCTGAATAAGAGAGGTCTCTGGGTCTGGGCAGGTCTCAGAGCCTAGAGCCATGGCAAACAGGCTTTCCAGGGGATAGGTTTCAGTGAAATATCTCAATTTATTGAAGCAAGGGGGTCACATTTATAGGGCAGAGGGAAGGGTCATTGGTGAAGGCAGTGGTACTGGGGCAGCCCCATTTACATGTGGTAGGCTCACAACCAGACCTAGGTGGTCATATTCCCATTGGCTGGGCCAAAGTCCTAGAGGAGCCTCTTCTGCTTGGGTAGTGATCTCACAGGGGCCAGAGGAGGACACCTTATCAGGAAATGGGCCCAGCCCAAGGCTCCCCACCCAAAACGATCAGATAAGCACCAACTTGGCCACATTTCTTTATCAGCGGCATGCTGTGAAGACAGCAGCACTGGAATTAGCTGGGATTTGTCAGAGTAGGAAAGGGGAGCAGCTGAATGCCTTCTGCTCTCAGGGTGAGAACTCCAGAGTTCAAAGCACACTTCAGCCCCCTCTTAGCTCTAGGACAGCCCCATACTCTTCTACTTAATATTCCACAATCTTCCCCTCTTCATAGAAGGAGTTCTGTATCTTGGAAGTAAATCGAGATTTAAACTCTGTGAGGCCCAGCCCCTTAGTGTCTTGTTTGTGTTGTGTCGTCACAGTGGTGTTAGCTAAGACCCCGGGAAATGGACAAATAAGACTTCCCCCAGGAAACTCCTATTTCTCTGCTCCACATCCAATGCTGTCTGTATAGCAGCAGCTCCATTTGTCATGGTAACTGAGATGTTATCCACTGAACCAGTCAAAAGACCCCTTCTCTGTTTGTTGGTCTATTGACATGAAGAACCCGTAGTATACAGGGGATGTTTTAGCTTCCATTGTACTTTGGATCTTGAATATCCCCCCAAGGCCCATGCATTAGAGGCTCAGTCCTCAGGGTGACATTATAGGGAGACAGTGACATTACAAGGAGATAGTGAAAGTTCCCCCAAGGTAGGGCCTTATGGGAAGACCTTAAATCACAAAGATGTGTCCTTGAAAGGGATTGGAGAATCCTATTTCCTTTTCATCCCTCGTGACCCCTGGTCATAACTTGAGCAGTTTCACTGAATCATGCATTCCTATTACAATATTCTTCTTAGCCACAGGCCCAAAGAAAATAGCTCCCCAACCCCAAGTTTTAAACTAGAACCTCCAAAACTGAGTCACAATAGGCGTTTTTGCTTTATGAGCTGAAGGTCTCTGGTGTCTTGTTCATGATGAAAAACCAAAGAACACGGTTTCCATTTCACAAGGTCCACATTTGTGTTCCCTGGTGGGATGGCTGTTGGGCTGCAGGACCTCTCAGTTTAGGATATTTAGAGTAGCTGCTTAAACAGGTATGTGCTGTTTATGGAAATCGCATATTTGTCAGTACAAACTTATAGGACAGACATCATTAATCTATTCCACAGCAGAGAAAAGAGAGGCTCAGAGGAGATTAATCTCCCCCATGACACCAATTCTGGAGAACACTAATGTTCGAGATCCCTCACTTGAAGCAGGCTGCTTCTCACCGGGACACCCTGGCTGATTACCTTATGAGTGCTTCGTGGTTATGCCAAAACAGTCCTCTGGACTCTTGGGGGACATGATGTATTTTCCTGCAGGCTCTAAACATTGAAGAGCTATTGCATGCAAAATGTTCTCTTCATATTTTGCAGACATTCTGGTATAGTAGGTTTCTTCATTGTGACTGTCCAAGGTCAAACTACTACTTGGAAGAGCCTTTTGTACCCACTGCGGCTCCCAGTGGCCAATTTCTAGGCCTCTGCTGGGAGGCCAACCAATAATCAGAGATGGCGCCACCTAATAAAGGTACTTCTGTAAAATCCCAAAGCTTTCTCATGTCCTCTCAAATTAAGAGTTCCCTCTACTACTATATTAATTAAAATGAAAAATTTATAACTGACCTCTATTATTTATTGGCTGTTTTGGAGAGTAAAATATTGATATTAAAGAGGAATCAATTTCATTGAAACCTCCCTTTCCAGAGCATGCTCTATTCCTGTCATTTAATAAAGAGATAAACTTACCTGCTACATCGGTTCGAAGACATCAGCTGTAAATGTTGATTTTGAACCAATAAGAAGATTATAAGTGCTGTCATAAAATACCCTTCCAGGATGTAAATTATTCAAAGCCCTTCGTGGGCAGACATGGTCTCTCATGCCTCGGTGATCCTGAGATATGCACAACACATTGCATTTATTAAAGCTAAAGAAGCCCTCTGCTGATAAGGCCCCCTAAATAAATGATAACTTTCATCTCCTTCTTCCAAATTATTTCCACAGCAAGCTGTGGAATTTGAAATGTTTATGCTGAAGGTGACATGTCAAAAATCACAGCCTCTGTGAACCACACGTATATCTTCATCAGGAGGCTCGATGTCATGTGATAGTCAACCTCTCTGAATATGAGCAGGCCAATGGGTGTTGGTGGCCCAGCTTAGCCTTGAGGTCTCACCTTGAAAGTCTCAGCTGCAAGACAGAATGGAGAAGCTAGAAATCCAACCGGAGCTTGGCAACTCCCCCCTCAGTATGACTCAGTATGACTCACCACAGTCTGCACAAGACATTCAGCCTCTCCAAAACTAGGTTTCTCTTGCGTGGAGCTGGGAATAAGGCATCCAGCAGACAGACCGACCCACAGTGGGTAATTACTTCTAACTGGATCACCAACCATGGGATAGACTCGTGGGCTCCTCTCCATAGCCTCCTAGAATGTCAACGTAGCCAGGAGGCTCCGGTGTTTGTTCATAGAAAAACGGGGGAAACCATGCTGTTTCTGAAGACTCTCTGTACATGCCCTCTGCTCCTTGAAGTGTCTCGTGATTTCCTCACTTGAAGTCTTTTCCTTGTCATCTTTCCTTAAATATTTATAGAGTGATCTTCAAGACGGTGGGTCAGGTGTTGTTCAGGGCTTTTTGCAGATACAAACTTATGAAATCTTCATTGTGATCCCATAAGCAAGTGCTATTGCTCTACTCTTTTTGCCAGAAAATTGACTTGAGCTCCAGGAAGCTAAATGCTTGCTCAGAGCCACATACTGAAAAGCAGTGGGGCTAAGATGTACATGCCAAAGGTTTGTTTTTTTTCTATTAAAAAATTTATTTCAAAGCTTACATACTCTTTACTTTCCATTCCACTAATGACCTTGTTGCTCTGAAACCATGGCTCAATGCTTCTCATCTGGGTTTCACTTATCCTGCTGGGCACGCCTGGGATTCTGTTGCAAACAGGTCTTGGGACTCATCATGGATGATGTAACTCCACTGGATTGTGTTCCCCCTGAACCAGCGTTCACCATTCATAACATCCCAACTCACATCCATTTTTCCATGCACTATCCTGTTTCTCCTTTTCTTCACCTTTACAGTAGAATCACATGGTACCTATACTTGTATTAGCTACCACTATCATCCTAAAAGTTTCTGACTATACAGTCCTGGCTCCAAATTCAGACTCCCCCCACATTTCTGTAGCAGTCCACCTACTGTGTAAGCTCAGCAAGGAGACATGGAGGCCTCATCATAGGTGCAAACTCTCCCAGACCTCATCAGAGGGAACCACTATCACGGAAAGCTCCATCTTGGACAGTGGAACCCCGAGCGTCTGAGCTCAGGTGTTTTTATTGATACAGAACTCTTCTGCTATTCTACTGATAGCATATGCAGGTCATTAGCAATCAAATAGCCCCCCGCATACATCTAACACCTGCAGACAATACAAAATGCCAAGATCTAGGCAGTACCTTACCCAACAGTGCACAGAACAATTATTTTATACATAACTAACAATAAACATCCACAACACATTTCACTGAACATTATGCAGCCATACAACTGGAAACTCTCCATATAGTGAGTAGTCAGCAAATCTTGAGTTGCTGATCAACTATTCTGTTTCCCGAATCACATGCTAATTGGTGTTAGGGGTAGTTACAAGGGACATCAGAAGATGCACAGATTTTGGGGAGGTAGATGGCATTTTAGTTCTGTCTATAACATCTTATAATGGATGATCCAGGAAACTGAGTCATTCGATATTTCCTGGGTCTCTACTTTTAAACCTGTAAGATGGGAGCTGGAAAGAAAAGCTAGATATCAAAGCTGTCAGATTACTACAGTCTCCAAGGAGACAATGCAATCAAAACACTGCAAATGGTGTTTTCCTTTCCTCCCCTTCTCTGTTTTCATTTTTCCTCTTCATCTCCACTTCTCTGGCACTGACACATGCATCCATCAGCATCTTTTGTTACAAACATCACCAGCGTGGCACTGTGGTCTCATTCCCACTGCTCTTGGGTTTGGGCATCTTTTATTGAGGCAGTGATCAGTTTGAGTTTTGTTTCCCATGAATGGGAAAGGGGAGTAAGTGTTTCAGAGACGAGAACCACAGTTTGCCTTATCTTGAGTGGCAATTGCTTCGGTATATCTCACAAATGCCCTTGGAAGGAATTATTCCCATCAACCACGGAAAGGATCTACCAGGAGAAAAAAGGGGACCCCAACTGAGCCCTATAGATCCGCATTTGCCTCTGAAGACTCTGTGTTCTTGCATAATATTAAGACAAAAAATCGCTATTCATTGTGATGTCCAAACCAAGCTAAATAATTGGCCAACAATAATTATATATGCTCCCAGTTTTACAACAGAGAGAGAGAGAGAGAGAGAGAGAGAGAGAGAGAGAGAGAGAGAAGTGTGCATGAAGTTTGCAAATCCCCTTGCAAACTTTTCAGAAGGAGCACGCTCTCAGAATTACCTCACAGCCAGAACACAGACTTCATCTGATTTTCTCTTGGAGTTATTTCTTCCTGTCAAGAGCTGACAATCAGACACAGCAAAACAAGCGCTGTGTATGAATTTTGCAAAAGTATCACTTTGGGAAAACAGAAACCAAAACAAATTGAGAAATCATATAAATAATTACTTTGAGCTTCAACTCTAACATGAAAAGGGTAGGCATACATGCAGAAATGCTAATGAATATGACTGTTTAATTACAGGGGCCCAAATTAATAAATTGAAGTTACTCCAAATTCTCAGCAATCAGCCCGTCTCCCCATGAGATCTCAGAAGTGTGGGCTCAGCCAAAAAAATTCTTTTTTTTTTTTTTGTCAGTGTCCAGCTGGAATGGCAGCCGGAAAGAGGAACGTGAGACCCTCATGAAGGAAAACGAGGTCTGCCAAGTCCTCGCCTCTCTGTTTAGCTGTGTTGAACACTCGTCAGCATCAACAGGTACAGACTTTCACTAGAACATCTTTAATTAGAAAATCCTGCCTCACCAGCTTCAAGAGCCAAGATCATGTGCTGAGGGCAAAATTAAACCCAACACAACCACCGAATGGGACTTACTGAACAGCCACGACATGGCGGCAATCCCCGCCACACATCCTTCCCTGTCTCCGTTTTCCATCTCAAAGTGATACATTTGCAAAATTCATACGTATCGCTTGTTTTTGTGTATCTGATTGTCAGCTCTTGACAAGTGGAATTGCTGTGAGGGCAAATGCATCAGACTCAGTCAGGTAGATGGTATTATATAGATAAAAAGCAATCATCCCACCGCATTGCTGTGAATGCTATGGTGCCCAGAGTTCCGAGATAACCTAAATTTTCAACAGCCATGTTACTAAAAAGAAGAAGGCTCTGGATTCAAAGCTCTGAATAGCTCCAAATAGCCTGAGTCAGTTTTATAGAAGATGTTCTCCCCTTTCTTACCTACAACTTAAGCATTCATCAGATCATTGGGTTGTTCAGAAAAGCTATTCATGTCTCTACTATGCGCTAGACCACTAGTACTATGTATATAGCACTAGTACATAATGCGACATACTATGGGGCTATGTTCTGGGAAAACAAGAATCAGAAAATGAACCAGATCCTCTTTTCAAGGAACAAAGAATGACATAGACAAAATCATCACACATACAAATATGTTTCTATCATCGTTGATTAGGGTTACCCTATTAATAGCCTCTTGTCACGGGGACCAATTGTATGAAAGAAAAACTTGAAGATCAGATCTATGACAGCTTCCGAAGGTTCAGTCATGGTTGCTTGGCAGTAGTGTGGGGCAGAAGAGGCTCTCACCTCATGTCACACAGGAAACAGGAAGGGGCTGGGGATGGGATAGCCACCAGAATATGCCCCCAATGACGTACTTCCTCCAACTAAGCCCCGCCTCCCTCACCAGGTCCCTGACTAGAATGGCAACAGAAAAGAGGACAAAGGGAAACTAGGTTACCCTAGCCTTCACCTCTCTACCTAGACATGCTGAGCCTTCACTGACTGGTTGTAACCGCCCAAGACTGAGGACCAGGTCTTTTTTTGTTGTTTTGTTTTGTTTTTGAGACAGGGTTTCTCGGTTATAACTCTGGCTGTCTTGCCTGCCTCTGCCTCTCAAGTGCTGGGATTCAGGGTGTGCACACCACCACCCAGCAGGACCGAGTCTTTAACATGAGCTATTTTGCATTCTAACCATAACCGAAGAAGAGAAAGACATAGGGCTATGAGAACTTTTAAAAAGGGAGAATCTACTAGCCAGGAAACTTCCCTAAAGAACTAGCAATTAAAATGTGATTAGAAAGGCACGTGTGAAATGAGATGTACAAAGAGAAAACAGTAATGTGAGCATGGAGGAATTCGTTGCACTTGTCCTGTGCTTTTTTTCCATCCACATTTTACCTGTTCCTGTCTAACCTGGCTTCTGCTCCAAACACTGCCGTAAGGAATTTGTGGGAGGCACAGAGGTTCTTATGCTCACAGATAAGCACTGGGGAAACCAGAAGGGTTAAGTACACATCTAGTATGAGGACCTCACCTTCTCTAGCGTGTCGGTACGGCGAGGTCACACTTGTGTATGTACACGGAAGCCAAAAGACAGCCTCAGGTATCATTCTTTCGGAACCACCCACCTTGTTTCTTTAAGATGGGGTCTCTCACTGGGACCAGAAGCTCACTAATTCCACTAAGGCGGCTGACTAATGAGCCCTGGGACCCTCGTCTCTCCACCTCCCAGCCCTAGACTTACCACACTTTTGTACATGACTTCTGAGGTTGGACTCAGGTCCTTGTGAGTCCAACTCAGGCAAGCACTCTACTGACCGAGCTATCTGCTCGGCAGCCCCTGGACGCCATCTTCTTATGCAGGAGCTGGGCACGCTTCATGTCTCTTTAGGATTCAGAAACAATCGTACGCTGTTTTTTCCCTTCCCCTTGGCCTACCCCTCCCTATCTCAGGGTCTACAGAGTTTGTTTGGCTACTTTCTATTTCTATTTTCAATTTAAAATTTGTCTAGACATGTGTTTAAAAAGCACATGGTCTTTAAGCAACTCCTCTGTGTGCCAGGGTTCATCTGAGGCAACGTATAGGTTGGGGGTGGCTTTGAATTTTTTTTTTTAAAAATCATGTATCTCTTTTATATCTTGTGAGTCCATATAGGTTTTTAAAAATGTTTTGTGACTGGAAAAGGGAGCAAATTCATAACCCATTAATATCATAGTCCTTTAGAGTCACACTTTGCCTTTTTTTTCAAATTATATGCTGATTTTATTAGGTTCTCATATAAACTTTCAAAAGGTTATGACCCACAAAAGACAGGTCAACAAAGGGCTCAGGGTGTTTGAATAACTGACTAATATCTCACACCAACTTCAGGACAGGGTTCGCTCTCGGTTCCATGACATTGGACTGATAGGAGTCAGGGAAAGGGGGACTGAGCCAATTTTATCTATTCACTAAGAAAGAAGATGAGTTCAGTGAACATTTAGGCTTCTGGTGCCTGGAGAGAAAATAGCACAGCACTTCAACACTGATTTCCTCTAGGTGGCAAGACTGTGAGTAAATTTATCGTCTTCTTTATGCTTCTCTGTAACATCCGCAATGGGTCCGGATTAATTTTATAATTAGAAAACATTAAAAATAAGCAAGTATGATTATAAAGTAAGTCAAGGGAATAATGAGAAAACAGAGAGATCTCCGACTCACCCCGGGTGTAGGGTGCTGAGGGGGGTGATTGATCACTTGGTTCTGGATCTGGGCCTGCTGTGCCAATTATCATTTCATAATCTTCAAGTATAACCTTGCTGAGCCCTCACCTCGGTGTAAAATACAGAGAGTAAACTCACCTGTCTAGTGACAGCTCTTGATGAGGTTCAGAGGTAGGAAGAGGTTTAGAGAAGAAGAAATTCATGGCGTCCTGTTAATGAGGAGCAAGCGTCTCTCACTGTGGATCTGGCTGCACCCATCTACGTGTGTGTCTTCCTCTCTACTTTCATAGCTCTCTCCCCCGTGCCTGGAAAAATGGGGACTGGCATGTTTGCTATGACCCCCTCTCCAGATTAACAAATCCAGCAGGCGTGTGATTTATCTCAAGGATTATTCTGCCTGACTATACTTAAGATCTCAAACCCCACTAAGAGCCCAGCGTTGTGACAACAGGAAATGGAATGGTCCCAATCAATCTCATGTACCCCCTTCTAAGCCTCAGAAGCCTCATAAGGTATTCCTCAATACACAGCCCTCAGATGGCATGTGCCCTACAAGATAAGGCCCTGACCAATCCAGACAAGGTAGACGCTTCCATGGGCTGGAGGGTCCAATTTATGTGCTGCTTGAGAGTTTAATTAGAGTGTGAAATGCATTAAATGATAAGTTTTAGTAAACAACACGTGGGCATTTATCACAGAGAAAAGAAAGGCTTTCAAAAACCAAGTTGACTATACAAAGAAATTTTTTGCCAGAAAAAAAAAAAAGATCATAAGCAATTGGGTCCAGAAGCACCTTGACTCTTCATCTACTGCAAAGAGAAGAGGAAGGAATTAGGTTGGGAAGAAAATCATCATAGTATAAGGTTTAGAGAAAGTGGTTCTTTAATTAGACAAAACCCTTCAGGTTTACCATGTCCTTCTCTGTGAGCTCGCTCTCTCTCTCTCTCTCTCTCTCTCCCCCCCTCTCTCTCCCTCCCTCCCTTTCTCCCTCCCTCCCTCTCTCATTCTCCTCATCTATTCTGAAATTGGACATAAGAATTATAGTTGCTCTTCCTTTAATAAAATTCCAAATAAAATGGATATTGAGCAAGAAATTGAGATCCTGTCAAGAACACACACACACACACACACACACACACACACACACACACACCTTGAGCTATTGGAAGATGATAAATTGTTAGTTTTTCTTTAATAAGATTGTGTCTCATCACTGTTTCTTCTAAGGGAGTTGATAGCTTTTGTTTTTTAACCTACAGAGTTTAAAATCAATTCCCAACAAGAGTTGAAAGTTTTTAGCCCTATAGCCCTAAATATATCAATTAATTAATCAATTAAATTGGTCAGTAGATCAGCATGCTTGTACTGGGGCTAGCTTTTACTGGGCATCCTGGGCAGAGAAGAGAATTAAATATTGTACATATCACCTAAGGAAAGCCATGTTACTAAAGACATCAGTTCTAACTTTGAAGGCAGAAACAAGTCTTTCCGTTAGAATTCTGTCTTGCTGCCTCAGGAGAGTTGTGCCATCAGTACATTTGCTTTTGACCCAGAACCAATCACAGGCTTCAACTTAGGTCTGTACACTGCTTAGATATCCACAGTTACCCTCCATCAGCTGAGTGTGTGAGGCCTATCTGGACTTGGAAGAGATTTCATAAGAGGCAGAAATCAGAATAATTATTCAGCATGAGGCTCAGATTTCATATCCATTTTACACTTTTCAATTTTGCTTAAGTCCCTTTGTCCAAATACCGTTAACCATCAAAATAGAAAAGCAATCACCGATTTTAGTGACTTTGAGCTACAAATAGCAATCTGCCTGAAAAATATATCCACCAGTGCAACAGTGACACAAATGTTATAGAGTAACCCAACAACCTTTTGATTGGATTTAATGCCCATTCCATTGCTAATAAGGCCAAGAACATTGTTAACAAGGCCAAGGTATGTCGTGGGCCATAGTGGAAAACTAATTATTCTGCAAAATGAGCATAGCAATACAACAACCACTAACTACATATTTGTACAGCCATAGATTAGTGCATCACTGAGCCCTTACCACAGAAGCTGCTTCTTTCAATCTTCTTCTTTATGGTAACTACCATAAAGTTCCACAACTGGACAGCATACAGAAAGCAAGAGACTCCTCTCTAAATGGGACGTCCTCATTAAAGGCTTCCTTTCCTGGTGGAACAGTAGGTAGAAAGATTGTAAGAGCCAGAGGTGGTGGATATATCCAAGGAAACAGAATTTTTTCAGGCACAACAGGGCTGATGTGCAGATAAACTCGCAGAGATCAGGACAATACACACAAGAGTTGCGCAAATTCAAACCAGACAAAATCTCAGCACAAAGAAAGGGAAGTTGGCACAGAGTCCTACCCCTAACCAAGAAGCTCTTTGCAAAAGATAGCTTCTGGGAGAGGAAAAATTAGTTCTCTTCAAAGGAATGGACTGGGCATATCAACCACAGCCCAGGACAGTCTGTACGCTCAGGAGCAGTTGTCCCACACAAAATGGATTCCATGTTTTGTTTTGTTTTGTTTTGTTTGGGGGAACTTTTGTGTACTTTTATGTATGTGCACTTATCTTGTGTTGTTTTGGTTCTGTTTTTGAGAAAAAGAATACGGTTTTATGTGGATGGGAAGGGGAGAACATCTGGGAGGAGTTTGGAAAGGAGAAAAAAAAATGACCAAAATACTTTGTGAAAAGCATGTTTAAAATATAACCGATACAGCATCCTTCAGGATGAAATGATCACATGCAAGTGAAGAAACTAATACAAGGCGTGGCTCAGACTCAATGGCGGTCGTGAAGGATGCGTTCATCTTCAGTGCTAGTTCAACCACCAGGAGGTTCCTACACTGCATGTTCATGATTTTATTTATTTGGCTTGTACATTCTTTCTTATTTTTAATTAGCATGCAAATGAATGGATTTCATTATCGCACTTTGATACCTGCTTTGTGTTTGCCGCTCCTCCTCCCCTACCCACCCTCCCCCTCCCCCACTTGTGTCTCTCCTTTCCCGTAGCCCCTTCCCAGATGGCAGATGTATTCTGTTACCCTTATCCCCCCTCCCCTTCCTTAAGACTTCATCTTCTCCTCCATCGCTGCCTTTCTCACCCACATCTGCATCGAAACACAGAAATTAAAATTTAAGATCCACATGTGAACATGGGTGTTGTGGAAGTTTATTTTTAGTTGTGTTTTAAATAATTGTTTTCGTGCACTGTTGGAGAAAGGGAGGCACCGGCCTTGGCCTTTTGTATTGTCTGCAGGTGTCGGGTTTCTGGGGGGCGGGATGTTTGATTGCTCGTGATCTGCACCTGAGCAGTTCTGAAAGCATTAAAAACACCTGAGCTGGGGGTTCTACTGCAGCACATGGCACTGGCAACGACGGTGGTTCCCTCTGCTGAGGTCTGGCAGGGCTTACACCTAGGAAAACGCCTCCTTGTCATCCCTGCTGAACACACAGCAGCGTAACTACTACACACAGGGTATTTGTCTCCCTAGGTCTTGGTTACTTCACTTAATATAACAAATACCTTTGCATTTTCCTGGAAATTCATGATTTCATTTTTTTCTTTCTGGCTAAATAAAGTTACATTGTGTGTATGGACTGCATTGTCTTTGTCCATTGATCTGCCGATAGACATCTAGACTGGCTCCATTTCCCTACTACGAAGAATGGCATGCCAGTAAACACAGATGTGAACAATATCACTTAGTTTTTAATTATTATTCTTTTGGTATGCACAAAAAATGTGTAGAGGACTATTTTGCTCCTCTGGTTTTTATGTGTATAGCCCAACCCCCTTCAATAGATTTTCTCACCCTACAATAATGCTACTAAATTCTACAGACTCCATGTCTATGACACAAATACTCCTCTAGCTTCAGCCCAAACAAAAACTAATTGTCCCCTTGTTTGTCTGCATGTGAGTTTGTTTTTCCAGATAAAACATTTCAGGCCCTGGTTGTTTTTTGTTTTGCTTTGTTTTGTCCCTTGGCATTTTTTTTTTTTTTAACAAGCAGTAATGTCTGAGCTTGCCACAAAAATAGGGTTTCTTGAAGCAAGGAGGTAAGAGTGTGTGAAGCGAGGGTTCTGTCTGGAGGCATGGCTCTTAATTTCAAGGAAGAAATGGCTGAAGGAGTGTGATAAATAGAACACAGAAAGTTGGAAGCCAGAGAAGGCAGTGTCTTAATTAATCCTGCTTCTGCCTCCCACACCCTGTGTGACTCTGGGGATGTTTCTAACCAGAGCAAAATCAACCCTTGCTTTTGTTTTTTTTTTTTTCCTGAGACTGAATTTGTTCTGATTTATGGGCACCGTTTTTAAGATGTCCCACAAAATGACATTAACAGACCTGTGAGAGCCATCGCCTCTTTTTAAGTGAGAAAAATCATGGGAATGATTTTGAAGGGAGAAGAATGAGCCAACTTAAGAAAAGCAAGAGACTCAAGCTCAAGTCCTGATCCCATCCACATCTCTGTACTCAGAATTCAGTTTACAGGATCTCCCTACGTTTTCCAACCTAACACTAACACTAACACTAACTCCATCTCTAACCCTAACACTAGCCTCCCAGCAGCCCAAAGGCCCACCCCACCACCACTCAGGGCTCCTTTGTCTGCCTTCTTGTGCATGCTACCACTGTGGGCGGGCAGGCTGGTGCGTCTCCAGTTCATGGCTCTCTGCCTGAGCCTGTGATAGGGTGAGGAAGGCCTGGCAGTGGCCCCAGCATCCCAGCAGCATCCCTGTATCCGTCACCACCAAGACTCTAGCTCCATGCCTACACCGTGTACTCTGCTCCATTCTGCCATCTTCCCTCTCTCTACTGAGGGCCAGTAGATTTTCCAGATCTATCCCTTTTCCAGCCACCTTTAATGCTTAAGGATTTCTTTGCCAGATTGGAGAGAATAGTGTCTGCGTGTCCACAAACTCATGAGCAGCCGGAGGCCACTGGGGTGGAGTCCTCAGGGGCTGCAGCGGGGGCTGGGGAGCCCTGTCGAACAAACTCTGACCTCATCTTAAGTCTAACATGCTGTTTCTCAGAGCAGTCTGACCAACCAGGATTGGTAGCGGCTACAAATGGAGAGCTTCTTCTCGAAGGTGCTGTCAGGGGGAGTGCAGGCAAGCTGGCTGGTGGGACAGGACAACAGTCTAGGGCTTGGTAACAGCAGAACTCCATCATCTATCTCTAGGACCAACATTCTGAAGCAAGGAAGTTTCCAGAAGCTAGGAGAAGACAGAAGAGAAGAGCCTGTCTTCTTCAAAAGAACAACAGACTTCATTCAACAGATATTCCAACCAAGAGGCATCCTAGTTAGAGATGACTAGGAGATATATGTGCTGACCTCACTCTGGTGATAGAGATAGTTTCAGAAACATAGAATCAACCAGGTTATTCTGACAGGGATGGCATCTGCGTAGTTTAGCATCTGTTACACAGAGCAGATCAGAGAAGAAAGAAGAGCAGACCACCCCGGTGCATCTGCCTTACAAAGTCTATAAGGCCCATATCACATCTACTGGACCCTTCTTTACAACAGAGAACTACACAAGTGGGTGCGCTGGTAGGGCATTCCTAAGTGCATCCATCCTCTTCCTCCCTCTGGGGACCTCCCACCACTCATGCTGTGCCTGGGATGCAACAGGTGCAAGCTACCCCAGGCGCAAACCGCTGCATCGCCAGGAGGAAGCCTGAGCATCCTGAGCGTCAGCCAGCAGCTTGATTCTCTGTCCTTGTCACCAGAGACCTCATCTGTTGCCGAACTGCTACAGAGCCATTTCAGGTGAGGAAAGACAGCTGAGGGAGAGAGATTACTTGCAGGTGGGTTCCTAGTCATAACAATCATCTCCCCGAGGGACACTAGACGAACACACATAGCTATCACATTTCAGTGTGACAGCTTAAAGACAGAGCAAGGAAGAGTTAAAAAGGCCCAGAGCAACCTGATCCTGGAGCACTTTTGGCAGAGGGGATGTGCTTCCTGCCAGGGTTTCTGTGAGGGCTTGTGGTCCTCCAAGATTGGGGCTTTGAATTCTCCAAGATCCTCCAAGGCCTGAAACTGGAGATTTTTGTGAGCCCAGGGAATTTGACACTATCCAGTGTTTTAGAAATCACCTGCAACATCTGCCTACAAGTCTCCACTGAAGTCCCGACAGTCTTCATCCACCCTCAGAACTCACACCATAAAGAACGATATTTATAAAGCCCTGGCTGAAGAACAGACTGTCCATCACGCCTTTGGCTCAGCAATCTGTCAGAGCACCTTCCCCAGAGAATTGTCATTCCTGGAGGTATCCCTGAAGCTCCCTTAGAAACCAAACCCTGCCTCTTTCCCTGTCCGGAGAATGCCAGTTCCAGTCTGCACACCAGAGAAGCTGGACTTGCATACTTTAAAATAATCATCTTTTCACATGAGGATTGATACCTGAAAGGAACAAAAGTCATCATTTTAGCCTATTTTTTTTCCCCTGTGGTCAAGCCAGCTGGCAGGAAATCTCAAGCCTGGGCTGAGTTGCTTTGCTCTGATGCTCTTGATAATTCTGCCAAGAAAATGATTTTAATGGGATCCCCACAGTCCGTGCCAGGGGCCCTGCATGAGAACTGACTTACTGAACACCTTAAACATTGCCAGAGAGACTCCTTTTGGTAAATCCAGAATGGCGGCATTTCCTCCTCTGTGTCAGAG
The DNA here is from genome assembly GCA_026225945.1 of Cricetomys ansorgei. NCBI lineage: Eukaryota > Metazoa > Chordata > Mammalia > Rodentia > Nesomyidae > Cricetomys > Cricetomys ansorgei. Next base: position 31,168,814 of record JAMJFZ010003163.1, read on the forward strand.
GAAATTGATACCCTGATTGACTGGGCCACAAGTCCACTGTGGTCTGGGAAATTGTCTTTCGTTTCTCCAGTGGCTGTGGCCCCTGGAGCCCCAGGGCTATTTCTGAATTTACTCAATACACCACAGAGTCCATGTTCTTACTGATCCTAGACTTCATTCCGACTCCCCCAGAACGCAGTCTATCCGTTCTTATTGCGTGTATTTGTGTTAATGTAAAAAATGTGTTTGCCTTCCCTCCTTTGTGAGAAAGGAAGGAGACTATAAGTAAATATGCATGTATATGTGTACACATATGTGTGTTTATATGCACACCAATGTACATGGCTCCTATAGGAAAAGCCCCCCCCCAATTTCTTCAGCATTTGCCACACCACAAACATATTCTAATTATCTGAGAGATATACTGATCTTCTCATCCCCTGCTTACAAACCTGTGGTTACTCTCCAGGGACTGCCTAGAAGAAGGCATTCCGGCACCAGTGGGTATAGGAAATTTCAAGACCCTCCCAATCCTGTCTCACCAGCTCCACTCTGCCCTCCCCTATTTCCTACTCTCTCGTGCTAAAGTCCTTGCCAGTCTTTAAATCCACAGAGCTCATTCCTGTCCACCAGACCTTGGTTCACAGGCATTCTGTGGTGGTTTGGATGAGAACGTCCTCTATGGGCTCATATGTTTAAATCTTTGGTCCCCAGGAGGTGGAACTATTGGGGAAGAATTAGGGGCATGGCCTTGTCGGAGGAGGTGTGTCACTGGGGACTAGTTTTGAGGTTTCCAAAGATACATACATTTCCCAGTGTCCCTCTTGCCCTCATGCTTGTGGGTTGAGATGTACTCTCTCAGCTGCTAGTCCAACAGCGTGCCTACAGGCCTGATGTCTAGCTCCCTGCCATGACGGCCATGGACTCTAACCCTCTGAAACTGTAAGCCCCACATATATCCTTTCTTTTATAAGCTGTCATGGTCATGGTGTTTTATCACAGCAATAGAAAAAGTACCTAAGACCACTTCTGATATTCTAATCAGTTTCCCTCATCTCTTCTATGGAAAGGACAAGACCTGAAGCTTGTCTCCATCCTCAGTCACACCTGCTTGGGGTCCGGATGCCAGTAATTGCCCCCAACACATTGAGCCGCATCCCTGTTGCTCTTTGTTCATTTTTCCCACTAAACTCCAGGCTGCCTGTGAGAGGAGCCACACCATAGACTACCCTGCGGATAGAGCAGAGGGAGAGCTTGCCCAGAGGAATGATGGTCTTAGCTTGTGTTGTGAGAAACAGACAGACAGGCCCAAGAGGCAGCCCTTCATTCTTTGCTGTCAGCATGAGCTTCAGAAACCCAGTCGCCCCCACCCATCTTCCCTAGTGTTATACCACCCTCACCTGCCTGAGAACCTGACCTCTGACCTTACAGTACATCTGCAGGAAGGCGCTCTGGAATGTGTGTCGCTGCCATTAGGCGGTCTTGGACTTTGATATTTTTAAATTTGTGAGTTGAAAAACTCTTGTTTATTTTGGTAAGAAAAGAAGACATCATCCCAGTCCCTGTGAAAGTTATGTTTGCTTTTCTGAATTTTCTGTGTTGATTTATAAGGCAGATTTAGTACTGCCGCCAACATGGCCCAGTGCCCCGAGAGAACTGCTGCTTTTTGCACTCAGCACACTCACAAAAATGCTCGCCCATGCTCCAAGGCCACAGACCTTAGAGTCAGAAAGACTCGAGCACTGACATTGCTTCTGTCACTTTCCGTGTGCATGTGCATGTGTGTGCGTGTGCATGCGTGTGCATGCGTGTGCGTGTGTGCGAGGATGCACATGTAAGGGGTCAGAGCTTCTACTCGATATAAGCCAAACTATCCTCCATATTAAGAAAGAACGTCTTGTATGACTTGCATGACTTTCCCTACACACCAATAAGAAAAGCATGATAATAGATCTCGTGTTATATGTCACTCATTAATGTGTCTTTTTTATTCTCTGCTTACAAATCTTTCTTTGCTCCCCACCAGCTTTCTACAGAAGGACATCCAGGTTCCTGTGGCTAGATGGAATTTAAAAACCGTCCTAATCCTGTCCCAGCTGCCCAGCTCTACTCTCCTCTGCTTCCTATAACCCCATTATGCTCTCCATGCCTCAGTTTCCTTAGCATTAGCCTCTCCGTGCTTTGGTTTCCTTGGCTTTCCAATGGGACTTACATCCATGCATACCTCAGAGGGTTTCCAAGAGAAGTAAATAAGAAAAGGAATGCACAGAACCTAGTACAAAGCCTAGATATGAAAGCTTATTTATTGACCATGGGCATGTCCCCAGAGGATGGAAATGTACAGTCTTTTGATGTATTTCCCACTGATCCAGGGGAAATGTGACCTACGGTTGTGATGTGATTCATGGCTGATGACCATAAGGAAACTCCTGGGAAGGAGCATGTCACTCCTGGTTTGAGCGGATCCCTTTGATTTCCCGCTGTGGACTAAAGCCATGGCCATTGCCTGCCAATGAGCCTCTTGATGTCTGATACCTCTGAAGCCTTCCTGCCGGGTAGGGCTTCCTTTCCAGCTCTGTTGTTGTGAGAAACATGCTCCCACCAGACATCAATGCACCTGCCTAAGGCTTCAGTGACATCCCTCTCCCTGGAGTGCTGATCCCCAAAATATGGTGACCCCTCCCTCCGCTTACCCATACTGTTACTTTCACTTTCTGTAGCTTCAGTTACCAAAACCAACAAGGATAGAACAATACAAAGTAAAAAATTCTATAAAAAAAATTTGTGAATTTTATACTACATCCTATTGTGATTAGCACAAGGAAGGGTAGGATTGGAGCATGGTGGTAGAGGCATATGCCTGGCTTAAAATTTGATCCCCAGCAGCACAGAAAAGGGGAAAGGGAGGGGAGAAACAGAGAAATTGGAGGTGGGTACTGAATAAGACGATGATCTGACACTCCATCCTGCATAAGTTGCCCTTCTGTCCAGCTCTACCCAGTTAGTAGCTCTCTTGGTTCTCCTTCTCAGAGGGCATGTGTTCAGGTAACCCTTATCTCAACCGTGGCACCAAAGCTTAAGGGCAGAAATGCTCAGCAATCCAGACACACTCAAGAGAAGTGGGAAAGTGCTTCCTCTGATCATAAAAAAGTAAAGGTTCTTGGGTTAATCATCGACAAAACTGCACAGAACGCTGCAAAACAGGTGGGTGGTGTGTGTGTGTGTGTTTCTGTGTCTGTGTGTATGTGTGTGTGTGTGTGTGTCTGTCTGTAACAATATAGGGTATGTAGGGTTTGCTAGTGTCCATGGCTTCAGGCATCCATCCACTGAGGGTCTCGGAGTGCATCTCCTGCGAATGGAAAGGCTTGCCAGGCCGTGTCCAATCCATGATCTTCTAGCTCCTCCCTCACCATCTTCTATAGCGCCTAAGATCCCACACACACACTCCAGTAGGGGCCTCACTAGACTCAGGTTGCCTTGCTATGCGCGATCCCACTATAACTGTGACGACAACTGACAAGAGTTTGCAGTCACCCGAGGGAGGTGACAAGCACAGACACCATAAGAACAACAGCCTCCAGCCTGCAGGTGCTCCCCGGAGGGTGGAATTGCCCACAGCCAGGTGCCAGAAGGCTGCCATCTTTCTCCCTGAGCTCTCTTCATCCCCAATGGGCCATATTTAATTCAAGACACTGGAGCTAGTAACATTGCCAGATATATTTCCATGATGATCAAACATTAAACACACCAGTATTTCAAAGTATTTGAAATAACTCAGAACTAATAAAGGGCTAATTGCTTCACTCTGTGTATTCAAATAGTGATGTTATTTTTAAAAAATGCATTCTTATGTCAACTGTTGCATCAATTAATTGCAAATTTTCCAACAGTTAGTCGTAGTGTGATTAAAGCATATGAAAATAATCTTTTAATTAGCTTTCATTTTGAAACAAATAGACAATTAAACCAAAGAAGTAAGTGTGAAAATTCCATTGGTCTGCTTTGTTTTTCCAGGGAAGACACTTGTTTAAATAATGACCGTATCATTGGAATTAGTTCCTTGGTGAGTCTATTGGCAGTGGCGGTAACTTCATCTTTTTGCTTTCATGGTTCCTTCTATTTTCTACAAGCACATACCCCCACTGTTTTCCCCAGAAGCTTAAAATACATAACCAGATGAATAGCAGCTTTTCTCAAAAATGTCTTTTTGAGTGGAGCTATTCAAAGTGCCAGCCAATTTTTATTAAAACTGTCATAGTACATGGCTCTGGGTGTTTAAACATAGACAAATTTCTGGGGACACTGAGCGCCTAATTCTTCCGCATGCACCCCCACCCTATGAAGAGGGGCTGGGAGTAGCATGAGAGAAAGAGCTTGGGGTGTTTGCTCAGGTACCTTCACCCACATTTGAGTGGGCCCCAACCTATGTGCTGCTTACATTTTGTACCCTTTAGGTGTCTCATGTGCCTTGATCCAAAGCTGTCTTACTCTGCAGACCGGTGCCTAGGATACCTACTGCATTTAGTGCTATTCCAGAGCCCATTAACCGTGAAAAGGGGATAAAGAACCCATTTACTCCGGACCTTCTCATGCTGCAAGGAGAAAGGCTGGTCTCAGGAAAGGAGAGGGATGAGCCCCTTCTGCTATGGCGATGACAAGATCCTTAGGCACTCAGTCAGAGCTTTGGTGGTCATCTCCTTGGTGAGTAGCACATTACTAGGCTGCAACTTTGGAAAAGGATTACTCATCAGGACAACGCAAGGGCACTGAGCGCAAGGAAGCAGACATTAAAAGACCCAATGTGATCTGAGTACTCTTTGTCCATAATCTTTCTGAGCCCATGGATCATTTCCTTAAATATTACAAACTGCACGGCTCACCGTGAAGCCCAGAAGTCATGTTGTGAAATGTGAACATAGCGACTGATATGGGACAAATCATAATGACCTTCAGCAACACTTAGTGCTGTGCGCCAAGCGGTCCGACAAATGTCTTGTCTGCACTCTGTCCAACTTGATCTGAACAGAAACCATGTGTTAGACACTGCAAGCTCCATTTTCCAGGTAAGGAAATGGGCTAAAGGAAAGGAAATGCATGCTTGGGTTCACACGTACACTTGACCCATCATATTGAGACATTCAAGCTCTAAACTGTCATGCTGAAGGAAAAGGAGAAAATGTAGCTCAAACTTGAAAACATATTCAGAGCTAACAGAATTCTTTGGTTAGCCCTCTATGCTTTAAATTCATCATTCAAACCCCTCAGCTACCGCCACAAACTCCATGATGCCCAGTAGCGACACCAACGACAAGAATATCTCATCATGATGGAAACCACATACAAGATTTGAAAAAAGAGATCAATTCCTATTAAAACCAGTTGTTCAGTTGCATGTAGATGTTTGCAGGCCTGAACACTGCAGCTCCAGCACATAACAGAATTGCAGAGTGGAAGGGTTCAGGGAGACCTAGTTACTGTATAATCCGACCTCCCTATCACCGCTGGAACAGGTAATACCGCTCTGTTAAGCCCATGCATTTCATCAGAAAATGTTTTCATTATGGTAAACTAGAATCTTCTCTGCAATGACCTAGGGTCACAGGGACACCCAACACCCCTGGATCACACATCACATGACCTCTTCTCCAGAGTAAAAGTCCCCAGTCTTCTACTCAATCTCCACTGGACCTACTTAAAAACTCTTCCAAGGCCCTCTGGGATTTTAACATAAATGGGATTACTTCGTATAGTATGGCTAACCTTGTGAATGTCAACCAACCTCTCAGAACTTCAGTTTCCTCTCCTGTAAATTAAAATCATTAACATTCGCTTATGTACCTTTGTCGTGGAAGTTTATTTTTAGTTATGTTTGAAATTGTTTTATGCACTGTTGGGTGAGAGGCTATCCTAGGTCTTTGAATTTTGTATTGTTTGCAGGTTTTGGGTTGCTGTGGAAGATGTTTAATTGCTAATGATCTGCATGTGCTATCAGTAGAATATCTGAGGAGTTCTGAATCAACAAAACACCTGGGCTCAGATGCTTGGGATTCCACTGTCAATCAAGTCTGGCATTGGCCATGATGGTGTTTCCCTCTGTGAGGTCTGGCAGGGTTTGCAATTATGAAATATGCCTCTGTCTCTTCCTTGCTGAGCTGCCATGGCAGCTCACAACTACATGCCTTTGTTATTTTAGATCCCTATATAGGTACAGAATGGATGTTAAGTCTTCTCATCGCTACTCTGATTATTCCAGATTAGGGTCCTGAAGCAGTGCAGAAAAGAAGACTAAAAAGGGTCCTTCCTGCCTATCTGAAAGAAACAGCTCAGGTAAGATCAGGTCCACTTCCCTAAGGGGAAGAGAAGAATAAATAAATGTCCTGAATGGAGCACCTCCCCCCACCCAACCTCGAGGTATCGCCTAACTTTCCTACGGTTTTTGTTGAAATACCATTTAGATTCTTCTAAGTCATCACCAGAATGTGTTATCACAAATCACTCTGTGACTTGGCAGAAGTCAGTGAAATGTGATGTCAAATCATAAACTTTAAAAGTGAGGCATTTGCTACGGCAAGTTCATTTACACCACCTTGTCTCATTCTTTTAACCACTGAGACCTTCCAAGCTCCCAGTGGGGAGCACTGGCCCCAGGGAGGACAGCACTGAGTGTGCCCGATCCTCTGCACTCTTCCTGGAGAAACAAGAGTGAGCCTGTGCTGCTGACAGTGGTGATTTGCAAAGGAAAAACTCGAACCTTCCCAAACTTGCAAGCACCAAAATCCAGGCCAATCTAACAGAAATATCTTTCAAAGCCTGGTAGGGATCAGTAAAAGGTTGGTCCTGGGATAGAGAGGACAGGGTATCCGTGACCTAAACCTCAGACCTGACAACCATCCAGAGCAGCTGAGCCTTTGACCTACACAGACCCCATCACCTAAGTCCCGACTGAGACTTTCACCCAGTTTAGGCCCTCCCTCGCTTCACCCCTGGACATACATCTCTGTACACTAATGGCAGCTCACATTTGACTTCTATGTCTTCTACAGCCCTTTGAACCTGGCCCTGCTGGCTATGTCTTGCCCTTTCCGTCTCTGTTTCAACACTTGTTCATCCACGTCACGACATCTTCCGCATAACTGGCCAATCCAAGTGAAGAGCTTTGAATTTTATCACAAAAGCAGTTGGAATGCTTGAAAGAATGAATGAGACACGCAGAAAGGAACAGGAGCTGGCGTGTTTACACTGTGACTATCTAGGGCAGTAGTTACTGAAGTGAAGAATATGAATTGTTAGAGGGCTGCGGTGGATACGATCTAGAGTTTTGTTCCCTGTATGGGAAGCTCTAAATGCAAATTAGTCAAGTAAATGAAAGCGGTTCTAAAGCACTTGGAAACAGCAGATCTAGATATAAAAATGTCAGAGTCGTGAGCGCATGATGGTCAGAGAGGCAGAAAACGTGGAAGGGTCTCAAATATAAAATGTGGACAGCATGGCAAACCTCCCCTGGAATCACAGAAGGCAAGGCGTGTGGGAAATGGTTGCAGAGAGTTACTTGGCAACTGTAGTTTAAATACAGAAGCTCCCCCCACAGACTCCAGTGTTTGAAGATTAGCTGGTGGCAGTGTTTGGGAGGGTTCAGGAAAATTTAGGAGGTGTGGCCGAGCTAGAGAAAGTAGGTCACTGAGGGCATGTCCTCGGGGGATAAGGTCCTGCTCTGGTCTTTTCCTATCATGTTCCTCTTCCTGGCTATCATGGGGTGAGAAACTGTGTCCTTCTGCTGAAATGTTCTGTCTCATCACACATGAACTCTGAGACCACAGAGCCAACCAACCATGAACTGAAATCTTCAAAACCATAATCCAAAGTAAGTCTTTCTTCCTTTAGTTTCCCACACACATAGGTATATCATCACAGTGGCAAATAAAATCTGACTACCAGGGTGACCTCACGAAGGTCAGAAGGCCACTGATGGCACTTGGAGGGGCCTGGGCAGAGGCTGGGAGATGAGGAAGTCAAGCTGTAGGGAAGGATTTAGGAAAGGCAAGTGGCAGAGCGATAACTAAAGGTAAATGTGCCACCATGAGGTCAAGGTTGAGACTTTCCTTAATTTTGTAAAGAGAGTAATCATTATTGAAGTCCTGTCTATAAGTTGGTAGACTTTGTGTGTGGAAAGTGGTGTGTGAGTGTGTGCTGAATGAGTGATATTTGAGGGTGAGTGTCTCTTTCAATCCGGAATGAACCATTTTCTCTAGACCAGCTGCATTGAGCCCTAGGATCCACCCATCTCTGCCCCAGTCACCAGTGCTATAGGCTAGAGTTAGGGACATTCTGCCCCAGTCAGCTTTTTTCCCTCAAGACAGGGTTTCTCTGTTGAAACTCTGGCTGTCCTGGAACTCACTCTGTAGACCAGGCTGGCCTTGAACTCACAGAGTTCTGCCTGCCTCTGCCTCCCGAGTGCTGGGATTAAAGGCATGTGCCACCACCACCTGGCTCACACCCCGCTTTTAACACAGGTGCTGGGGATCCAAACTTGGGTCTCATGACAGCCCAGGGTGCATTATACCGACTGAGCCATTTCCCAGCCCCACGTTGATTAGAGTTATCTCTTCAAAAAGCAGTTCAAAAAGTCCGATTTTAAAAGTGAATAATTAAGTAGAAAGTATACCTTTTATTAATGGGAAGAAATTATTTTCATTTGCTTTGCTCACTTATTCATTAATGCATTCACTTCACAAATACGTTGGAATGTGACAGACAGACTGAGATGGTCAACAAGGAAGGAAGAGCTCCCTTGATCGATCCTAAAAATCTCTATCTATCTATCTATCTATCTATCTATCTATCTATCTATCTATCTCTCATTGGAAGCTGGAAGGAGTGTTAAAAGTATTCAACTACTGAACTGGGTTGGAGTGCACAGAAAGCATTTAATCTACTGCAAATGTTTCCAAAGGTTGGAGGTGGTGTAGCCTCCAACTCCATTAAAAGCTGTAGCCACCACCTCCAGTCACAGCCACGGCTCCCGTCACCTGCCTTTGCCTCATTCTCTTCGAGAAAGACAACCAATGTTGGTCCTCAGGATATGTTTATTCTCCACTGTTTCGGGGAAGCACAGCTAGAGAGCGCTGTCACCAGCACTCTCCTGAACTCTGACCCCACGACTAGACTAACTCTCAGGAAGGTGCCATTTTGTTTCCACCCTGTGGGTCCACCATCCATGTTCAAGCATGAGGGACCATACTGGCTCTTCTTGGTAGCACTGCATCCTATCACCTTCTTGTGTATCACTGGAGGCTCTCTAACTCTCTGGCTATTTCTTTAACTAGAGAGGAGTGTTTTTAGTTTTATTTCACTCTCATGTCTTCAAGTTCCTATAAATACTTGTTTAGTATTTTCTCAGTATGGAAGAAATGTTATAAGAACTATTCCCATGTGCTACTATATTTTCATTTAAAAAAAAAAAAGTGCAAGTTCTTTGAGGAAAGAGGCAATATACTATTTATTTCTGTAAATAATGCTCCATCCTGAACTGTATAATAGCGTCGTAGTCAAAGCCAATGATGGACAATCTCTGAAAAAGCGGTCCCATAAGATTATACAACCAAGGTAACGTCTTAGCGTGTATAATTCCATTCTACAATGCTCACACGACTACAAAATTGCCTGGTGATACATTTTTTAAGAATCTCTGCCCATTACTGTGCCCATAATAAGCTAGGAAGATTCCAGAACAATAATTATAAGTTAAATTGAAAGAGAGTAATTGAGGAAGGGAGCCAGAACAGAATGAGATGACTTGGACCTGGATCAAAAACCATGATGAGACGAGGGAACTGGAGGACAGTTGCTGGCTCATTCTGCTTTTAAACCCCTCCTTCACAAAATCCACAAGAGAGTACCCGCCGCCCATCTGCAGTCTTCTACTCTGCAGTAGATGTGTCTGCATTGCTTCTGCCTGCGGTGGTGAATATTGACTGTCAACTTGACAGGATCTAGACTCACCTTGGAGACAAACCTTTGGCCGTGTCTGTGAGGGAGTTTCTAATTGGGTTGATTGAAGGAGAAAGAAAGGCCTACCCTAAACGTAAGTGTTCCTGCTCTCCAGGCTGGGGGCCCTCACTGAACAAACCTGGAGAGAATGAGCTGAGGACCAGCATCCATCCCCCTCTTGTTTCTTGACAATAGAGGCAATGTGACCAGTCACTTCAAGATGCCGGCACCATGACTTCCCTGATATGATGGACTGTGACATCGAACTGTAAGCCCTGATAAGCCCTTCATTCATTCCTCCATCCATCCATCCCTTCATTCATTCCTCCATCCATCCATCCCTTCATTCATTCCTCCATCCATCCATCCCTTCATTCATTCCTCCATCCATCCATCCCTTCATTCATTCCTCCATCCATCCATCCCTTCATTCATTCCTCCATCCATCCATTCCTTCGTTCATTCCTCCATCCATCCATCCCTTCATTCATTCATTCCTCAAGTTGCTTTGGTGGGGAATCTTGTCACAACAATGAGAAAAGTAACTACTGTGCTGTGCTTGCTCTGCTCCCACCCCACCCCCACCCCACCCCAGAATTCACCTTGCTCTGGACCTCGTTGGCCTCGCTTTTGTTTACTGCATCTCCCTGGAGTAAGCTCAGCGTCCGGAGCCTGCCATAGCTGGCAGTCATTCTCCCCCTTTGCTCATCCTGGAACGCTCAGCTCCTCATATGCTCCAAGACAGGCTCTAGCCAGACCCCGTAGCTGAAAGCTTCCTCATTAACTCCTGCCAAAGGAACGGAAAAGCGGAGGGAAAATGAAAGGTACAGCTAGGAATTTAACAACGATTCACCTATAAAGCAACAATTACAAAGATTCATAGACGTCAGAGAGTGCCGCAGGGTGCTAAGTCTGTTTATGAGCCAGTATATCAGCCACAACCCCTTGTTTTGTTAATGTTTCCTGGGAACTAATGGCATTAACTTAGAAATACGATCTTATCGCAAGCAGAACCAAGTTGCTAGAACTTTTTTAATCCAGAGTTTGTTTGTCTTGGGAAGACATTCATTCAACAGTGTTTGCTGAGAGCCTCTCACCGTGATGAGTTCTAACCTTAGCACAGCGCTCATCAACGCCGAACAAAATCAATCCCTTTTAGAATGCACCGTCTGGATACGGAAAGAGTCTCGGAGCTAATAAAAATTACAAAAGTTACTCCAAAGCTCTCACTCCAGTAAGCTCCACGGACTCTGTACGTGGGCACAAGGTGGGAAAATGACCCAGTCTGAAGATCAGACAAAGACATGAGGAAGTAAGTCACGCTGGAGGTCCGATGAATGACTTGACATTGAACAGCCAAAGGGCAGGTGCAAGCGAGGTAAGGTATGCAAAGACTCTGTGGTGAGAGAGACCTTTGGGAGTCTGGATGACTGGAAGGACATCCATAGCTGGAACCAAGAATAGGAATTGGACGGCTGTGGGCCAGGCTAGACCAAGCACAGGCCAGGGTGAGGATTTAAGCTGAAGTAACAGGTGGGCATTATTAGATATGGGTTTTAAAATCTGAATGCTCTATGGTGCTTGGGCTATAGGTGTTGCCAAGAAGGGAGGCAGATAGATTGAATTGGGAGTTGTGGCAATGTTCCTAAGGTGAGCGATGAACTTGGACTGCAGTAGATGTGGTGTGGCTTCTCCTGAAAGAATATGAACAAATGTTTATCCCCCGCCCACCCCATGAGCTGCCAATGACAGAGTGAAGAAACAATTCCGCTCCAATGGGCTTACTGAGTTTGCTAATGAGAGCGTGGTAGAGGCTACAGAAGCTTGACGGACAAAGGCAGACATGCCACTGGAAAGACCCCATCCATGGTGAAGGCTCATGAGCGCTGCATCACCGGAGCTCTGCAACCAACGAGAAGGCGGTTCCACCAGAGAGCTTCTTCTTCCGGCAGGTATTTACTGTTTTATGACCTTGGGAAAGGCCTAGTGACTCCTGTGGCTTTCAGAGCTTCCTAAACACCTCCAGTTTCATGAACTAACCGAGCCTCGCAAGTTTCCTCAGCTCCCTGGGTATGAGCCTTCCTCCCCCTTCCCAAGGCAATGTCTCAGCTCAGAGGAGACAGCTGCTGTGGATAGGAAACAGCTGGAGATTTCTAGAAGGTAAATCAGCAGACTTGGCAATGGGCTATATGAAGTGGATGACGGAGACCACAGCATCAGGCTTAGCCTTAGTATCTATCCAGAACTCACCTATGAAGCCAAGCAAAAGAGATTCAGAAAGCTAGATTCGGTTAAAATACAGGACCATGGTAGGCTGCTCATTTGAACATGAGAAGGTGTAGCTTTGCTATCCCTTCTAGAATTTTCCATTGTGAACTAGACACTGTACTTTACATCCCCAGACATGCTTTTTCTTTAGTTCTGTTCTAGATTCTGTCTGATGCCAAGTTATTCTAACGTTAGTCTGTAGAGGAAGAACAATTGGATATCCTGTGACATGGAAATTCAGAAATACGATTTTTTTCTTCTATCTCATAAAAAAACGTATCAGGCACATAAACCAGTCCCAACTTTGCAATGATCTTGTTATGTAACCCGGGGCATCTTCTTTTCCTCTCTGTGCTTTCATATCTATTTTGGATTACTGAACAAAGAAATCTGTAATGTTCCAACACTGGACTCTTTACATGTATAACTCCATCTATACACAGGAAGAACACCCCACAGTTGCAGGTAATTTAACTTCTGCTTAATACATATCCAGCTCCGTATTTCAATTCAGAAACTTCTTTCAAACAAAATGCAGTAAAATTCGCTAACGGTTTGGAAACAGATTTGCTCTAATGAAAAATGTTCTAAGCAGCAGCAATGCCTTTGGCAAAGCGAAGCATCAAGATGCGTTCCAAATCTACAGACCCCCAGCGTGCCGCCACCGGAACATGACTGTTTGTTCCCAACACAATTAGCTATGTTAACCCGCAGCTTCAGACTCCGTGGATGGTTTTTCTGAGTGGTGCTAATTTATGTCTTGGACTTCCCTAGTACCACACACCTGATTGCTTCATCAGCCACATCCTGTAAAGGAACATCTGCTCCAATGTGTCTCAAAGCTACTTCCAGGAATAAACTCGAACTCTATCACAGAACTGTAGGTTAAATGCACCCCACTTTTCATGCCTGCTGCCACCGTGGTCCACTGCAAAAAGCCTGCTCTACCTGACTCCAGTTGTCTCGTTCTATCGTCCCTCTGCTTCAGGATCCCAGACTTCTGTCTTTGCCCCATTGGTCTCAAAGCTGTTTGAGACTCACACACTCAGGATGAATCCTAAGACCCAAGGCATGGTGTTCTAGACTCTTGAGAACGTATCTCCAGGACGACGTTTTCCCAGCCTTACCTATGCAGACTTAGCCCACACACCCTCCCTCCAAGACATATCGCTTGTTTCTCCCTCACAGTATAGCATCTTCCTCCACACTGGCTTATTTTTACCGAGATTATTCTCTTTAGGGGAACTTTCTCCCTCTCTTTCTGCATAATGTACACCTACTCACTTGCTCGACAAATGTTTGAGCACCTACCATAAGGCATTCTATCCTCAAGGATCTCTGAGACAAGCGGTAAAGAAACGTAAATGAACCTTTAGGGTACAGCAAGATTTGTGCCCTGGTACATATGGAAAAGAAGATTGGAAGATTTTCTAAAAAAAAAAAAAAAAATAGCTATCCCGGATTTGAACCTTAAGAGAAGAAAGACGTGATCCATGGAAGGTTTGGGTAACTTGAATGGAAAGGATAGATAAACTCAGGAAAAGACTAAGAAAGAGAATGTGAGGATGAAAAGTAAACTAGCTATAGCTACAGGACATCATACATGCTGGAAGGTGAGGGGCTGGGGCTACAGGAGTCAGCATAAAGGAGCTAGGAGTCCCTTGTGGAGTTTTGCAGTCCCTGAGCACAAGGTGGACCTACTAGAGACTTCCATAGCAGAGTGACCCGGGAAGATTTGCCTTTTAGCTTGCTAGCCTGAGCTGTCGCATGGCAGAGGAAACAAGGTTGGCAAACAAAGGTGCTGGTCATGTATCTTTACTTTTTAATATATTAATTTTTTTGAGACAGGGTCTTTCTTTGTAGCCCTGGCTGTCCTGGAACTCACTGTGTAGAGCAAGTTGGCCTTGAACTCACAGAGATCTGCCTGCACTTGCCTCCTGAGTTCTGGGATTAGAGGCGTGCCCTACATATTATTACATATGTATTACATACAGCTGGTCATGTATCCTTAGAACATTATGTGAGGGAAGGAAAGGAGGAAGGAAAGGAAGGAGAAGAAAGGGAGAGAAGGGAGCCATTTCCATTTTTGTAATTCACTGAGTTTATTCCCAATAATGAGAACAGAGTAATCTCACCTGTCCAGGTCTCACCAAGAAAACTGTGGTGTGGTTAGGATTGTAGTGTTTTAAGTATAACATGGGAGAATATTCTCTAATTATTCAAATCTGGATACAGAGACATTAGCAGCTCCCTCCACTAGTAGTAGTTTCATGGGAGGCATCCTATTCAGTAGTTCCACCAAAGAAGAACAGTGAATTGCAATCATTGGCTCAGGCAATGCCCTCTGCATTCTGAAGGCATGCAGCCTCCCAAGCCTAACCAGGGGATGTAGTTTCATCCAACAGAAACTTTGAAATAGAATGAGAAAAAAATGAAAAGTATTTATTCCCTTTACTCACGCTTCCTTTGTCCTGAGGTTACATACTGATAGCCGGAGCAACCTGTTAAAATATCTGTCATGGTTTTAATGTGCAATGTTCCCCACAGCCTCGCATGTTTGAACATTTTGTCCCCGGCAGGTGGCGCTGTTTGCGAAGGTTGAGGAGCCTCCTAAATGGGTCACTGGGGGCAGGCCTGAAGGTTTTATCGTCTGTAGCCCTCCTCCACTTCTGGATCAATCTCTGATTCCTAAATGAGAGTCCATGTAAACAGCCTCTGCTCCTGGTGTAGTGTTTTCTCTGTTGACATGACTTCTCCACCATAATGGAACGTATCTCCCTGGAACTATAAGCCAAAGTTAGCTCTCCCTTAAGTTGCTTTTGTGGGAGGTGTTTTATCACAAGAATGTAGCTGGGAGAATGTCCTTCTGATTGAATTATTATGATGGCAGAAAGTTGATCGCATTTAGTTGTTATTGTGTTCTATCTTGATCTCCTTTCTTGGCCTTGTAAGAAGGTAGTTTTGCCATGGTACTCCAAAAAAATCAAAGTCATTTTAAAGACACAGAAGAAAATAAATATTTGAGGTTTACTACTGCATACTATTTTGAGGCCCTATGTAAGACATACTGGACCAAAATAAGCAGATAGTATTGGGAAAGCGCCATTCTATGAACTCACACCAGTTCATTGAAATTTGCTCCTGGAAAAATGTACTGGAAAAGGTCCCGGGACTTATGTGTGCTGAGCAAAAAAATGTCCTGGGATCCATTGGTGAGGTTGGTCTTGCATAAAAAGGGGGAAAGTTGCAGCCCCCTTGCTGCAGTATGCTGGGAAATATTTAACATTTTAAGAACTACCTAAAGAAGAACAGACCCAATTTGAGGCACTGACCAATTCTCATGGTGAAAAGGCTCTCACTGTGGACGATTTCAAATCTGCAAAGAAGAGCTTGGAAGAAGAGGACACAGTCAGCTCAGAAGTCCACAGCCTGCTTGCCATATAGTGTGAGCTGACCTCAGTAGTCAGTGGAAGCCATGTCACCCGTGTGGCTTAGTATTCCACTCATAGGCCATTCTCCACCTTCCCCTTATTTACCTTGCTTTAAATTGGGTTGGGAAAGATCACACGTTTCTGTTTCTTACATTAAGTATGGTTTATTGTTCAGTTCTCATTTACGAAACTCCAACACAAAGCACGGGCTCCTTGCAGGCAAGAACAGTGTCGTTGAAACATGCATGTTGAAACATGAACATCAAAACATGAACAATGGCATTGAGCTTGCGGCTGGAAAAGGAGAGCTATCTTAGAAACAAAGCTATTGAAGTCAATTCCATTAGAAGGAGCCAATTGCCATTTGCCTTTTCACTATGGATGCCACAGGAGACAAATGCTTGTTAAACAACTGGAGCTTGTTATCCAGTGACCAAAATTGATTTGCCATGCTCTTTCTTGGCTGAGCAAGGCAGCTTTCTGAAGCACACCAAATTCTGATATTCACTAAGACAGTGACTCATAGCTTGAAGCCCGAGGCACAAACCCAAGCAGAGCTTACTATACTGACAGCTGGTCTGGTCATCTACCTCCATGTGCATATAACACGCGCTGTAATTACTTGGTGTGATCTAAGCCTCACTAGTTATCTTTGGGACTCTTGATGGAAATGTCAGAAGTTTCCTGCATGCAAGGGTTTAGGGACCTGAGAGTGGGTTACAGAATTGAAAGGGTTTGAAATCAAGAGCGCAGGATTCTGGAATCCAAAAAGTAGGTTCATGAAGGCTCCAAGGGTATGGTTATACAAAGTTCCAGTGTACAGATGAACAATCCACGCACTGCACAATTCCAGGAGGCACCATGTTAAGTGAGCACACACTCTTGCATCTATGTGGCCTGGCATCAGGCTGGATGTGAAACAAAGGCCTGCAACGAGGAAAATGAAAATTGTTGAAAGGAGTTTAGGCAGGTCTACTGTGGCCAACCCCCTTGCTAAAGAAAGAATTGTCTAAAATTGCTTTGACCTAGACTTAGCATTGCAGAGATGGGGAAACTGAGACCTAGAAAGGGAAACCCTCTCTGGGAAGTGAGGGAAAGGTTGTTGCCTGGGGACAAGCAACCCTTGTGACATAAGCCTAGCAGCGCTTGTAAACTCAGACAAGTGGGTACCGGGGTGCGAAGCCACAAACAGAACTGGAGATGAGTCTGGAGTCAGGAAATGGTATAGAGGAGAGGATGTTCCATGAACAGAGTAAAGGTTAGATTAGCAGATTCCAGCTGTTCCATAATTGTGAGACAGAATATTTGGAGAAATTATTAACGCTTTGCATCTTCATAATAACCCCAGGTGGTGGGAATTCTGTTCCACATGCTCAGTGTCAAACAGCTAAAGTTGAGGTATGTTATGTAGCTCACCCAGTTCCCAGTAACTAGGAGGCAACTTGAATCTACTCACCCCTGAATCTGAAGATGATACCTTGCTACTTATTCAAAGTCCTCGGACCGAGCAGCATCAGCACCATCTCAGAGCTAATTAGAAGCTACGGATTCCCTGACTCCACCAATGGCTGCCAGAATCAGAACCTACGTCTTAGCACCGTCACCAGGTCTCATGAACACGTTGGTTCCAAAGTCACTCTTCCAGAAGACCCCTTACTAAGCATCTCCATTATTTTGTTTAGCAAGCATTAAATACTCACTGACTTTTCTCCTAGTAGGATTTGGATATGCTATCCTGCCATTCCTAGCTGAGATTCATCTTGAATTTCAAAAAGAAAAAGAAAAGGAAAAGAAACATGCCAGAGCACCGAAGCTGTGACTTCCTCTTCCCCTTCTTTGCAAACGACAGGGAAGACAACACAGCCATGTGTGACTTCTCACGATGGCGACACTGCCAAGTCGAGGCTTGTTTTAAGGTGAAACAACTGCTTGGGCTGGCGACCAGCCCAGGGCTTCGTCTGGCTTGACGTGACTTTTCATCACCTCAGCTGTGAGCAGAAGGAACTGAGTAGATCTCGCTGATGCGGATGCTGAGGAACACGAGAGCACGGCTGAGACCGTCTGATGTCACCTCTCTTAGCCTCAAGCTGTCAGAGCAAACCCCATTCCGTTCTCCTCCTCCTCCTCCTCGGGAAACAACAAAAGATACCAACAGGGAATCGTCAAAATGCAGGACGTGAAGATGAATCGCCTCACATGGACCGTAGGGTTCCTCCATTCTAGCTGTCGCTCAGCAGATCAAAGGGGAAAAGAGATCTGCGTTTTCTAGATCGATACGCTCAGAGTGATAACCTCTCTTCCTTCTCCTCCTTTCCTTCATCTTCCCGTTGCTCTTCAGTCTTCCTCAGTTTCTCCCCTCACTCGCACCTCACATCTGTAAATATAAACTAGATGAGCTGTCGTTTAGCGATCAGGAGTTATACTGGGTGCCATGGTGCCTAACTCCCGGCCCTTGGGGTCCCAACCTAGATGTACCAAAAATGTCTTTCTACATTCATCCACAACTCTAGCCCACGCATGGAGATGTCTAATAATACCCTTACAGTCAGCCCTGAAAACTGAACAGGATTTGATATATAAAATCCCCAGTTCTTTTGCCCTTAGTGTAAACTATCTTGAAGTCTCTTCCTCTGTGCTGATATAACAGATTCCTCAAGAGGGGTTTGGCCCAGATTGTACATCACGGTAACTTACTTAATGAAGGACCTTATTAGTTTCCTTGTTTTTCTTTCCCAACCATCCTCAGCCATCTCCTTATAGCTCCTAGAATCACTTTTCAGAAACCACTTGTGAATCCTCACGTCAGGACCTGCTTCTGGAATCTGTCTCATGAAGCTCTTCAAGACATGGAGAGACACAGGGAAATCAAGTTCTGTGGGAGTAGAGGGCAAAGGAAGAGAAGATAAGGAAGTCAAAGGGTGAAGAGGTTAGGAGAAAAAGCCGGGGGGAGGGCACAGTGGCCCCTATTCTCCAAAGGTGGCTCAACTCCACAGGGCTAAGTCTGTTCCCAGGTCAAGGATAACTTATAGAAATTACTCTTCCTTAAAAATGACAGGCAAAAGTTTCCAACCTTTACCACATAGAAAGCTTAGTTTTGATCAGCAAGGTAAGTAAAGGGAAATATGGAAGGAAGGGAAGATGATACTGTTAGGCCTGTGGTCAGAACCAGCCAGCCCTTCCAGAACTTTTCCTATGTATGGAACTTCTTAAGCATTTGGCAGGAATTGGCCCATCTATCCTTTCTCACAGCCCATGAGGGAGTGAGCAGTCACGATCATCATGGGTCGCTAGTAAGGGAAATGAGTCACAGAGAGGTCAAGAGTAGCGATTTTTACTTCTTGAGCATTAGATTTGGGCTCAAATACATACAGCTGGTCCCTAAATGCCGTAGCAAGCTAGTCAGTATGAGATTTGCTCAGGCCTGCCCTTCTTTTAGAGATCAGGATTCCATGTTTCCAGAACATACCCAGTTGCCAAACATACACTATAGTTTCCAAAAGCTTGCGCCTCTGGACCTCTTTGCCTAAGTGGATTCTGTCCCAAGTGATGCTAGAATCTCGAGTTTCCGTGGAGTCAGAGTGACGCTTAAGCAATGTTGAGACAATTGGTCATTGCTCAGGGCAGAGCCCAGGGAGTGCAGGAGAAATGTCCGTTGAGGTCTTATTGCTGAGCAACGATGCAGACATAACAAACAGAACTGAGAGTACAGATTAGTGTCGTCGCCACCCCTGGAGGGCACAATGCACTATTCCCATTTCACTTCTGAGAGAAAGCAAAGATCCGCACAGTTAAGTATTAGCGCCCCTGAGTCTTTCTGACCTTCAGAACTTAGATCAGGTGCCTGTAAGAATCAAATAATCCAAGGCACAGCAGCAGGTGGCCGAGCAAGTCCACAGAGGTCTCTAGACAGTGGTGGCTTGTGAGCAGCTGTCCCATCAGCCATGGAAGGATGCAAGGAACAGAGCCTAGAATTCTAGACTAACAGCAAGCAGATATTAAAATGTCTTAGCTTGCTTTTTCATTGCTACAGCAAGCAAACACCACCACCCAAAGCATGTCGGGGAAGAAAGATTTTAATTCGTCTTACAAGTCCGTCCGATATGGAGGAAAGTCAAAGAACGCAAGTAGGAGCAGAGGTAGGAAGCGCGGAGGAATGCTGCTCAGGGCTTTTCACTACAGCGCAGGCCCACTTGTATTGAAAGAAATGTACCACCTAGGAATGTACCACCCACGAGCTGGGCTCCTCCACACCAATTAGAAACCAAGAAAATGCCCCACAGGCCAATCTGATAGAGACGATTCCCAGTTGACATTCCCTCTTTCCAGGTGTGTCAAGTTGACAACAAAGATTAGTCCCTGCGCAGAAGTCCTGCTGGAGAGTTCCAGGGTTCCAAAGGACCCAGAGCCCCAGGATTTTCACAGATACCCACCATCAGCTCACACTGTTCTTCCTCTGGGTCTGCTCAGCTCAACCCGGAGAATTCTTTTCCAATGCTCCATTAGGAAACTTCACTCAGAACCACCAGGCGTTCTCTAAGTCTGCCCGGGGCATGAGTGCCTTCTGTTTCCTATACGGCTCATGATTGTGAAAATAAAGACCCACAATGGAAACAGATGCCTGGGAGAGGAGTGCGGAGCAGCCGAGGGAACACCGGGTGATGTTTCAAACTCTTCCGGTCACCCTCCCACAGAATCACGTGATCTCAGGCAGCTGGGCGCTGAGTGTTCAGTGTTCATCGAGTGTTCCGGAGAATTGTGAACTTTTTAGGATCAAGGTCCTAATTTTTCTTCCCCTGTAGATTCTAAAGGTCTGTGCGAGTTTCCTTTTTCTTAAACACTTTCTTTTTTAAATCCTCAGAGATCCAAGAAGTCAAAATGGAGCCTGAACCAGACAAAGTCCCTGATTAAAAGGTATCCCCCAGAGGAGGAGCTGAAAAGAAGCTTTTTTTATGAAAATAAAAATAGACAAAGCAATACCCATGGCATGGGCTTTTTCGCCGCTAAGAATAGCAGCGGGCTCCCTGCACTCGGAGCCCGTCTTCTGAGGCTCCTTGTGGAGGGAGCTAGAATCCATTTTCTGTTTCAATTGACGTTAATTTCATCCCAGCATATTTCAGGCTCTCTCATCACAGAATGATTCATTGCCGCGTGTAAGCGAGTACAATCAGCTCAAATATTTGTAGTCTTCACGCAATTGCTATAGGAAAACAGGAGGCTGCGTGAGGCACTCCGCTCCCCTCCCTGCTAGGCAGGCCCAACTCAGGACCAAGGCGTTGAGTTAAAGCGACACACATGGCTCCCTCGTTTGCTCTGCTGACTAAGAGTCCCACAGAGCATCGATCCCGAGAGATCACCGCTGCTGCCGAGAGGTTATTCCTATAAAGAGGGCGATGCTCCCTGAGAACCTGGCCAGGGATGCTTCCAAGGAAAGATGTCTTGACAGATCGTGCCCTCCCACACTCTTCTAACCTCTGTTCAAAAAAAAAAAAAAATCATTTCCCCAGTGGTTATCTCAGCAGCATCCAAGAATCACGTGCAAACAGGTGCCCTTAGCATCCCAGAGATGGGACTAGAAGAGAACTCCGAATATAGATTGCATAAGACTCCACACAGTCACCTAAATAGGAGAAGGAGCCCCTTCTTTGTGGTCTGGCATGCATTCTGCTGCTCTTATTCCATGGGGTTTGTTCTGAAACGGCTTCTCCCCTCATTGTCTAGTGTATTCATTTCATAGAATGCTTGAAATGCAGAAAGGCAGCTCTATAATCTCAGTCCTTACAGACAATCACCACCAAGACCAGCTTCATGGACATCCAACCTGCACAGCCACAAAGACCTGGTGTTTAGAAGTTTCTTGTGTTGTGTTCAGTGTTCTACCGGCTTCTCAAATGTCTTCATTCCTGCCTGTATTTTTACTTTGTGTCATGCCCTGATTGCTCTGATTACCACTAGGCAAAATCATTTGTTTACTCAGAAAATCCTTATTAAGTACCTATTGCCAGGGTCCTATAAAAGTTTCCCTGATGGCCGAGGAGACGGCTCAGTGGGTAAGAGCACTTGCTGGACAAATGTGAAGACCTAGTTTGCATCCCAGAGCTTACGTAAGATGCTTGGCATGGCCACATGTGCGTGCAATTCCAGCAGAGAGAGTAGAAACAGAAGGTACACTAGGGCGTACTGGCCAGCAGTGTGAGCTCTAGGGTCAGTGAGAGACTGCCTCAGAAGAATAAGGTAGAACGTGACAGAGCCAGACAGCTTGACACCCTCTTTTGGTCTCTACGTGTGTGTGTGCACGTAAGCACAGGGCATGAAACCCACACATACCATCCACATGCAATCACCCCCTAACACTCCCATGCACACACACTAAAATCTCATTGAAAGGAGGCCTTGGGTGCTTTATTCCATCAACACAAATGAGTGCATTGACATTGTTGGCCTAGAAAGATTAAACCCCTTGCCCACAGAGAAAAAATTCCCTAAACTCATCCGACTCTAAAAGTGACCAGCACAGAAAGGATAGTCCAGACCACAGGGAAAGGGCAATGATGGTTCTTTGACATCAGTGGCAGTCTGTTCTGAATCCACATGTAAAAACTGCTCTGAAAGAGGCAGAAGGGCCGAGCTTGAAATGCAGTCAGATGTTACTTACACACACAGAAGTCATGGCTAAGAGAACACACCTGTGATTACAGACGCGGATAAACCAGCAGCAGGAAGTAGAAACTCCAAAGCGACAGCCCAAGCACTTCCAGGGAATTCAGTGATTGCTGTTCTGATCTGGCCCTTGCCTGAGTTTCCTGTCATTTTTTACAGCCAAGGAACAACAGGGAATTTCTTCCCCTTGTAGACTAATGAAAGCTACTTTTGAAACCAATAAAGAGCTATTTCCTCCATGCAGCAGTAGAAAATGTAAAAGAAAGAGAGGAATTACCTCAATTACATGGGATACACTGGAAATGCACAGGACAAGCCTCCGTTGGTTCTAAATGTTATTTCTCCTCAAGAAAAAGAAATATGATAACCTTCCTTTCCCTAGACCAAAGGCATCTGATATGGATGTTCTGAGTTTACATCAATATA
The DNA here is from genome assembly GCA_026225945.1 of Cricetomys ansorgei. Lineage (NCBI taxonomy): Eukaryota > Metazoa > Chordata > Mammalia > Rodentia > Nesomyidae > Cricetomys > Cricetomys ansorgei. The sequence continues at coordinate 31,191,562 of JAMJFZ010003163.1, forward strand.
CCCCACAGGATATTTGAGAGTTCTGATTTCATCTTTAATTTCCCCCCAACAAGGTGAGTGTCTGATGGTACCACTAAAATAAGAGAAGTTTCAGCTCTGAAGTCAAGAGTTGTAACTCCATAGGTATTTACCTGACTTCTACAGATTCTGCACAAAGGGAATGGTTAAAGCTGTATTCAGCCCCTTGGCTTTAACCCCATTTATCTTTCTGTTAAACACTTCCAAAGGTAAAAGTCTCAATACACAATGATTTAGAACAACACTGTGTAACACAGACTAACTTTCCTCTCTCATACTTTCATTTGGATAGACCCATAACTACCACCTACTACCCTGCATTTTTCTTTTAAAACACTGATCCTGACTCAAAGAAGTATTCAAATTTCATAGTTTTGAAGAGACTGGAAAATCCTTCCCCATGAACAGAGTCTGTCTACTACTGACCTTGCCCCTTCTGACTCACACTCCTTCTTAAGACCAAAGTTACACTCTAAAAGTTAAATCTGACCACACACCTAACAGACGGCTCAATCCCCCCAAAAGGCAGCTGTGCTAAGAGCAGATGTGATGGACCATCTCGTGTCCATATCCAACGTCCCATCTCAGGGACACATTGAGATGCCACTCTGCTTTTCTCTAGCTGGGCTTTCTCTCCAATGTTACAGCTAGCTTCATGGGTAGATGCAATTCAAAATGCAAGGAACGATTGCCTGTGTGGCCCACATCCAACCACGGAAGGGTGTTGTGTGGTCCATACCCAACCACAGAAGGTGCCCCTAGCTCAGTGTGACAGTTCCGGGCTGTGTTCTGTACAGTTCATTCAAAGACCTTCAGCAAGAGATCCGATAGTTACCAATTCCAAAACACGCTCTGTCACCCCTGTTCCTCTGTCCTTGGATGGCGTCTTGGCACCCCATCTGTTGCCTGGGCTCACCATCCAAACGAACCACATGCACCCCTGTCATCACCTAAACTCTGCTTCAGAAACACTCACATTTAGACATCATCCCATTCCCTGCCTTAAGGCCCTCGAAATCGTGTTGTTTTCAGGTAGAACCGACTCTCCTCTGCTTACCAGCCGAGGCACCGAAGAGCTCAACTCTGTTTTCTTTCTTATTGAAACTAGGTTAATTTTTCACACAATACATTCTGATCACGGTTTCTTCTCCCCTAACTCCTTGCAGATCTTTCCCACATCCCCCAACCACCTAAATCCATACCCTTTCTCTCTTTATTTCATTAGAAAACAAACAAGTATCTAAAACAACAAAACAACAAACAAAAATAAAAACAACAAACAAACAAAAAACAGACAGAAATAAAATGAGTCAAAGAAAAAGCACAAGAAACGCATACAGATCCAGAGGTACACACAGAACACTCAAAAGCACAGAGTGAGGCATAAAAATTAAATAAATAAATAAACCTCGAAAATACCATTGAGTTAATTTTGTGTTGGCCCTTAAGTTTGGTTTGTATACCTAGTGAGACTCCATTGAAGAAAACTAACAGCAAGTGGTTACCAATTGAAAATAGCTTCTGGGTTAGGGATGGGGGCTCGTGTCCTCTGCCCCTCTTAGAGTTCTGGGAGCCCATCTGGCTTAGACTTGTCCAGACTCTGTGCTGCTGCTGCAGTCTCTGTGAGTTACTCATGTCAGTCCTGTTGTACCTAGAAGGCCTTTTTTCCTTGGTGTCCTCCATCCCCACTGGCTCTTCCAACCTTTCCTCCTCCTCCTCCACAGAAATCCCTGATCCCTGAGAGGTGTGTGGAATTTGAGTTCCATTTAAGAATGATCCAAAGTCTCTCAGTCTCTGCACTTCGCCAAGCTGTGGGTCTCTGTATTTGTTTCCATACTATGGGAGGAAGCTTCTCTGATAATGGCTGAGAAAGACGCCGATCTATCAGTATAACGGAAGAATATCGTTAGGAGTGACTTTATTGCTGCGCTTCTTCAGCAGAAAAGTAGTATTTGGTTTCTCCCTAGGTCCATGGCCTGTCTAGTCTCAGGTTCTTGGGCACCAAGCGTAGTCGGACTGGGCTCCATCTTCTGGAGTGGCCTTAAATCCAATCAGACAGTGGTTGGTTGCTCCCACAACTGCTGTGTCACTATTACACTGTTGTATCATGCAGGAAGGTCACTATTGTCGACCTTTGTTTCTGTAGCTGGAGAACCCAGCTCTTGACTCCTGTTCTTCAGTTAAGCTTCAAGTGTTGCCCGTACCTAAAGTTAAAGTTGACCCCTCATTGTAGACCTTCAAATCTTTTGTACCTAGTTCTGCCTCTTTATCTCCTTTCCCCCGGTTCATCCCTACTTGTGCCTTCAGATTCTGGTTCCATACCACCACCACCTCACAATACAGGAAAATCCTGACTCCATCTGTACCAGGACCCACGTGACCATGCTTTGCTGCCTTTTGAATATTGCCAATATTATAGCGCAGCCGCACCTCCACTGTGACTTGTGTGCTCCCTGAGGTCAGCATCAAGTCTTAGTTTGTGGTAAGTCCAGAGCTTACACACACGCCGTGTTTTAAAGGGTCGCATGACTTCTTCTGCCCCCAGCTGCATTTGGTGTGTCCTCCAAGTGTCATGAGCACTGTTAGGATTTCATAGGGGGGAGAAACTTGATTTTTTTTTTTAAACAAAGTGACTTGAAGTGGCTCATTCAGACAGTTACAGATGTAGCCGCCCTGTGAGATTCCCTCTCCGGAAGTAAGGGGATCAAGAATGTTGCTCCAAAGACAGCCACTCAGAAGCGAAGATACCTGGGTGAGAAAATGGGGTGACCTTGGAAGGACAAAGCTGAGGGAGACAGAAATGGTGCAGCCCAGTGAGGGACAGAAGATGACACACCAACAACACAGAACGAGGCTGCGAGCTACGGTTCCAAATTCCCCGGCAGGCATCCTTTCCACTAACTCCTGCTATTTCTCCCAAAAACTAAAGGCGAATGAGAGCCAGACTGGCTAGGCCTTGATCTTTATAGCAGGTCAAAACGCAGTTTCTCAGAAAAAGTAAGTCAGGAGCAGGGAAGCAATGCACTGGGAAAAAAGAATTGTTCTGTGCACCCCAATTCAAGCAGAATCTAGCAAATCTCCCCAGAGGAATCGGGAGGCTATTTGTAGAACAAAGCTTAGGGAAAGGAAAGGAAAGGAGGCAGGGAAAATAGTGTTGATGGATAGAGTTTCCGAGTGTGTGCAGTGTATTTGAAATGTTCTCCTACTTCCATGAGCGCAGGGCAGAAGCGTTGTTTCTACACTGTGCATTGTATGAAATGTATGGTAATGCACTCTGTGAGACTGGAAAGGCCTTCTGAGATTCACTTCCGTTTCTCGTGTTGACTGATTGGCTCCTCTGTCCCTTTCCCCCATGCTGGAACTGAATTCTGAATGCAAGACAGATGATCAAGGGGAAAGGTGAATGGGTGACTGACAGGCGGCCGAGAGACCGTGGAGTGGCGAGGGGTACAGCCCCTCCCCCACAACGACTGCTCCACGGTTTTGTGCTCCAAACCCACTGCCCTTTCTGTAGGACGTAGGAATTCTCATAGGACAAGTTTGATTTCTTCCCCTAAGGCAGCGGCTCTCAACCTTTCTAATGCTGGGACCTTTGAATACAGTTCCTCATGCTGAGGTGACCCCCCAACCATAAAATTATTTTTGTTCCTACCCCATAACTGTATTTTTGCCACCGTTATGAATTGCAATGCAAATACCTGATAGGTAGATGGTCTTAGGTGACCCCTGTGAAAGGGTCATCCGACCCCCAAAGCCGGCACGACCCACAGGTTGAGAACCACTGCCCTTGGAGGTAGTGCGTCTACCCAGCCCTGAGTTGCCCCAGGCTCCTGGAGACACGGCTTTTCTCCAGCGCACAGTGCTTTCTTTATCCCCTTGTCCCGCAGCAGGACCATCCTGAGGAGTTTCTTAGATGTCAGAAGCTGTCACCCAGACGTTCCACAAGTGAAGAGACCCAAGATCCCCATGAAGTTGGGGTGGGGAGTGTCCTCCCCAGGCCACGCTGAGCCCCGCAGCTCTTGAGGCCCTCATCTCCTGCCATCTTCCAGACAGTTTCCCTGGAAGAAACGAGTGCCTTCTTCCCCATCTCCTCCAACTTGTTCCAGCATTTGCATAATGTGCTTCCCGGCCCATTTCCATCATGTTTATTTCAGGAACTCCAGCAGTCACTATTAGCCTGACCTACATATTTTTTTTCATGTCCTAGGTGTTCTCCAATTATCATTAACCCAGTATGTTTTAAAGCCAGTCTTCGAAGTAATTATAGCAAGGAACTGGTTCTGCATCTTTCCCATCAACAGGAAGAAATAATAAGAAAAGGGTTTCAATCACGAGCTAAGAAATCTGCTTCTTAAGCAAAAATTCAGGAGGAAAAAAAAAAATTGCCACTTGGGAGAAAAGGTACCAAAAATGTCTTGATCCCTTCTTGTGCACTAAATATTTTCACATGTAATATCCCGCGGACCTCCTAAGAGCTTGAGGAAAGCATCCTTATCCTGGGCCTTAGCCCTGCCTCATCTCCATGAACACAGGTGTCTGGTCCAAGACTTGATATTCAAGTCATACCAGATCACTGGAAGTCCTTTTCTAGGGTTTTCCACATTCGAACTGGAAAACAGTGTCAGATCCGAGCTCACATTTCTGAGATGAATTCCAAGAACAGGATGAAGCCAAGGGAAGAGATGAGAACGAACAGAGAGAGTTGAGAGTGCTCCATCTCGGATGTGGGTGTGCCCAACACGCGCCTGTGCCCCCTCTCTTCCTGGGATTCCATTGTTTCCTGATTTGTTTGTTTGGTTTGTTTTTTGTTTGTTTGTTTGTTGTTGTTGTTTGTCCACCCTGAGCCAATACATACTCCTTCTGGTCCCTGCAGTCAGATGCTATGTTAGCAGCCAAAAAAGAGTTCAAACAAACACCAAGGTCCGAGCTTTCTTCTAATCCTCTCTTGGAGACCTACTAAGTAAAGCTGGGACCAGACTGAGCAAGGGGTGCCCCTTGATTGTACAGCACAAGGTGATTCACTTACAAAGCTTCCCATTCCCAAGGCTCAGTTAAAAGAAATCAGTGACTTATGTCGCTCAGCTCAGTCCCACACTGAACACGCCGGAAAGGGAGGGATGCGGCTCCTTCGTGGTCGCACACAGTCCATCCCCCAGCCCCGCTGCCTCATCTCTAGAATGACACAGCTGCATGAATCAGGGTTCAGCCCCTCATCCTGGGAGCTGGGGTTTACAAAACACATTTTAAAAATGGATTCCCTTTGTTATCCTTTATCTGTGAATTATGGATTGGATGTGCCAGCCATATTTTCCCAGTGCGTGTTAAAATGTATAACCACTCGAGTGAAACACGTCTGACTGTACGCCACCCAAATCCATTCGGGTTCCACGCTGAGGAAAATAATGGAGCTGATGATCTCTACGAGGCTGACAACCATGTCAGAGAAGGCCAGCCCACGTGACACTTGTTCAACAGGTGCTTGCGGAGGGCCTGCTCCGGGCAGGCCTCTATGGGAAATCATAGCAACCTACGTAGTTCCAGCTGACAGTCAGTGAGTGTTTATGATGAGCCAGGCACTGAACTAAGAACTTTGCAGCTGGTGCCTCATTTTTATCCCCTGAAAATCCCATGAGTTAGGTATAATTTATTTCTGAATCTCAGAAAGGTGAATTATTCATCACTTAGCCCCAAAGCTAGTGTATTAGTTTCCTACTGCTGCCATAACAAATCACTGCATATTGTGTAACTCAAAGAATCACATATTTATTATTTTTCCGTTCTGTAAGACAGAAAGCCAACAGAGGTTTCACTGGGCCAAGAAGGAGGTGTCAGTAGGTCCGTGCTCTTTCCGTATGCAGCAGAGAACAATCTGTTTCCTCACATTTCCTAGCTTCTGGAGTCCCCCCTACTCCCTGGCTCATGGCCCCAACTCCATCTTCTCAGCCAGCAATATGGGCTGTGACCTTCTCCGGCTGCCATCTCTCCAGCTCTCTGAATCCAGGAAAACCGATCTGCTTTTAAGTGCTCGTGACTTAGAACTTCCTGGATAACTGAGGACTATCTGCCCTCAACTCTATTTCCTTAATCACTCTGGGAAGCTACGTATGCCTCATGAGGCAGCGTGCTCATGGGTCTCGGTGATTCCCAAATGGACATCGCTGGTGCAGCCCCTGCCTATTTCAGGTAGTGGAGAGCAGACGTGAGATTCAAGCTTTCATCCCACAGGTCAACCACTATCCTAGTGATAAATAGTCGCCAAAGGGCTCAGAACTACAAATGCATGGAGGGCTTCAGAAAGCGTGCTACCATTTACTATCCTATTGCCTGTGTCTCTTCCCACCTAGCATGGAAACCACACAGAAGAGGGATTCTACAAGTACAGCTCAGTCTGAGTCTTCATCACGCTGGACCACACTATTTAATATAGCAGTCGCAGCCCTGGAGACGTAACCGTTGTAATCAGGATGTGCTGTCTGCAGAACATAGAGGGTGGACTTCAAAGACAGAATAAAATGATGCAGAATATCTTAACACAGAAGCCAGAAGGGGACACAAGATCCTCCGGAACCGGAGTTACACATGATCGTTAGTGGCCATGTAGGTTCTGGGGACAGAACTTGGGTCCTCTGAAAGCGCATTAAGTGTTCTTAACTGCTGAACATTCTCTCCATCTCCACTAGAAAGGGCTTATATGATATAGATATCTGGCACTACAGATCTGGAATATTTGATTCATACCAGACTCCTAATACATAGCAATCCTGCAAACAGAGCACCAGAAGGTAAAAATGGAGTCTGGTACTTTTAAGTATGCAGTCCTACTGGAGAGTTTCAGCTACAAACCCAGAAAGGCAGGCAGGAATGGGGCTGTACAACACTTAGATTAAGAGGAACCAATGTTTTGCAAGCATCTCCCATGGGTTGGTTGAACTGTCTTTGTTCTCTTTGCTAAGGCAGAGCCAGTGAAGGTCTGAGGCTAGGAAATGACTTGTCTGTATTTCTGTTTGAGAAAGAGCACTCCTTACTACAGGTGGGGCTTGGGAAGGACTTGATCCTCAGGCACTCGAGAAGCACATGAGTCACACCCTCGTGGAGATGCAGCAGTTAGGAACAGCATGTTGGGCAGGGGTCACAGAAGGAGACCTTGTGCCTCCAGGAGCCAAACTTCATCAGAAGCAATTAAATGGAATTAGGTGAGATTGTAAATGGGAAGAGCACATTCCAGGGAGGACGTGTGTTCTGCCCTGTAAGAGCAATGAAACAAAGATGCTCAAGTCCAAAGCAGGGGGGGGAACCACAGCAGACCACAGGAAGGGATGCTTCCTTCTGGAGATCACAGACAGCTTCAGCAGAGACAATGCAGCTGCCTGCACAGGGTCAGAGCAGCAGGTGGCAGAAAGGCTAGCGCCAACCGGAGCAGAGGAGCAGACATTCATCTGCAATGCTCCCAAAGCCACCACCAAGCCCTCCCAGCGTTTCTGGGCTCTTTTTTACAGAACCCAGGGCAGCTCACTTTAGAAGAGAGGCCAACAAGTTCGGAGCCCTTCCCTTGCCTGGTCTGCAATGTGCCTTCATTAAATATTTCAGAGAGCAGAAAGCCACTTCAAAAGCAAGAGGTCTTTGCAGCTGCTGTGACGGGAAGCTGGCGTCCGGTAAGTGGCCTGTGGCTGCAACACTCTCTCTTTCTTTTTGTTTGCCTTCCCCTCTTCAGTTGATCCCAATTAATTTCAGAACAGAAACACAGCCCATAAACGTTGAATCCATTAAAGAGCAAAGAAACATGGCATATGTACCAGAGAGAAGACAGGAGTTATCTTCCGTGGCACTGAAGACTGACAAGGAAAGAGGACTGTGACACCCTCCCTGTCCAGCAGACTCAGCCTTACTCTTCAGTTCAAGGAAGCCTGGATTCAAAGTCCATCGAGACACACGTTTGCAATAGTCCCCAGCGCACCCCCACCCTGCCGTCCTGGACTGGCAAGTCTCCTGTCCACAGTGGGGCCAAGGAGAGAGCAGACACATTTAAAATTGAAAAAGGGACTGACTGCCTGGCAGGACAGAAAGTAGGAGGTGCACTTGCATTTACTTTCTCTCCCTCCCTGAGTCCCATGGAACTGAGAGCAAATGGATTTTAGGACATGAATAAGTAAGCCAATAAATATAAAGAGACTGGACAAGGAAAGGACAGCAAGGAGCAGTGGTGGCAGAGGGTAGAGAGGAACGATGATCTTGACTGTAAGGATGGGTGATCTTGACTCTATGGGATGCACCTTAGGACTGTGGGGAGTAAGAAGACCATCTACAATGTGGAATGCCAAAGTGCCCAGCAACTAGAAGCTGGGGAATCCTTAGTCTCCCAGGGCCTGTGAAGTACAGGTTGACTCAGCCCATCAGCCAAGTGCAGGTGCTCAGTAGGTGTGCGTTGAACCTATGACTCATGGCCAATACACTTCTTGTAGCCCAGACACCCTGATTCTGCCTAACATTCCAAAATGCTCCATTCCCTGTAAGTCCCACACACTGGAGTGGGGAAGTATGACTTCTTTTTTTATTTTCACTACGTTTGTAAAAAAAAAAATTATCCGAGATTTAATTGGTTTCTCTCCTTTCCATATGTTTGGTTTCTAAGCATGAGTCGACTCTACCCCAATCTCCCTGCTAATTGTCTAAGTCTCCTCTTTCCCTCTTCAGAGCTATCAGGTATAATTCTCTCCTGAGACTATGTGCAAGACAAAAAAAAAAAAAAAAAATGGTGGTAAACTGACAGGTTCGCTTTTTAAATACTATATATGTGCTCTGAATGAAAAAAATGAAAACTCTAAAGGCCAAACTGTTGAAAAAAGATGCTGGAATCGATGAAGAGGAAGGGAGAGAAAAGGGGAGTTTGTGAGAGAGACAGCTCAGCCTCCTCTGTCTCAGTTAGAAGCACATCCCATAATGTTCAAAGCTGCCAGGTGGAGATGCACAGTATAGGCAGTTACTGCACACAAGGCAACGCAGCCCGAGAGTTGTCTTCGAGTCTGAAAGGTGGCGGTTCTAGGAGGGAGGATAGTTAAGGGAAACGTGGAGACTGCAGATTTCTCACAGCCTACCTTGCAGAGCTAGCAGACCTACCAAGCGTGGGTCTGACTTTGAAAACAATCGCACTTTTCCTTCCTGTCTACTCCCAAGTTCACCGGGACTTAACCTGTGCTCGCTTACACAATCCACAGGGTCCTTTCTTACTTCCCGCCTCATTGCTCTCATATCGTCCACTGAAAATGCTTGAGCCTGTAGGAAAACTGGAGGAAAGTGCCATAGACCTCACCCGCTCTTCCTCTGACCACCAATTATCAAGGTCCTCCCTGTTTTCTTTACACGTGTGTATGTTCGCACTTATAAAACATTTGAAAGCATTTCGGTCTGCATCTCCTAAAAAAGATCATCACAATTAAAATCCACAAGTTTAGGATTTCAGCTAATTTTGACAGTTGATGGTTGCTAGGAGTAGGAGAGGGTTTTTGTAGGGGTGTGGTCCCTGGTAGTTGAGCATACTCCAGTGGATGGCCTCACGTGCGTGTTCATATGAGCAGCACCAATTGAATTAAACTGCTTATAAAAAGAGAAGGAGGAGGAGGAAGGGAAGGAAAAGGAGGAGGAGGATGGGGGGAAGACGGAAGGGGGGAGGAGGAGAGGGGGAGGGGGACATGAAGTTCGAAGTGGATGTGAGAGATGTTCTTGAGGTTGGGGGGTAGTGGAGATGAATAGCATTCAATTGCATAGTATGGATGTATGAACTTCTCAAAGAACAAATTAAAACATTTTTTTTTAATTTTAAGAATTCCATCTAACATTTACACCATACATACATATACACATCTGCATGTATACATATACATGCATGTTCACAATGCATACATATGTGTAAACTCACACATATATGTGCATGCCTACTCACACGTTTTACATATATGTGTATACATTGTACATGTGCATATATAAATTTCCACATGTGCATATACATACTTACATAATGCATGCACTCACATGTATCTTTGACATCTGATGTCTATATCTATACCTTTATAGTATAGACACTATAGTGTCTCTTGTGAACAATGACTTTCTTTTTTTTTTGATGAAGAATAATGGTTTGAAAAAGCTATGGACCTGTGTACTTGCTTCCTCAGTAGGTTCAGAGCAAACACTGTAGGCAAGAATCCCATGTTAATCCCATGTTAATGATGCCTGTGACTTCTCCCTGCATCACAAAGGAACGCCCATGACGTCATGTATCCACACTTGGTGATGCAAAGTCTAATCACTCAGTCAAGGTGGTGTCTACCAGATCTCTCATCTGCAAAAGGCCATTTATCCCTCATAACGTGTAGTCAATCTTGGAAAACACATGGCCATGCCATTCCCCGGTAGTCTCAGCATCCTTTGTGACCTGCGCTTGAATCCATGACTGCACTGGGGTCGTAAATTAGAGTTCCCTCATTCGCTCCCCATTAATTAATTGACATTCTTCTGTAAAGAAGTTCCCCTGCTCCACCTAGGAGGAAGCACAGACTAGGAAAAACTGTATTATTATACTAGATGCTCAAAACCATTACCTCAGTTTGGCCTCTGAGAGCCTGAGCAAACTGGTGGGCACGTACCTTAATCCCCTCTGCATGACTAACCACTGTGTGTGACCTTAGAGAACAGAGTTCATCTCTGTTTCTTGGTTTCTCCATCTCGACAGCAGCTAACACAGCAACAGGCTTTAACAGAGTTTGTGTTAGAACTGAACGAGTGAGGACCTGCAAAACATTTGAACTGTGACTGCCATGGGCAGTGCTTCTAATTACATGTTCTTACCAGTGTCACACCACCACCTCCATCCAGCACAAAGGAAGAGTGCAGTTGTGTGCTGTGGCGGTACAGAGAGAACACAAGGAGACGTTTTCATAGACTCAAACCCTGCCAGACCTCACCAGAGGGAACCACCATCATGGCAAGAGCCACCTTCAACTGTGGAACCCTGAACATCTCAGCCCAGGTGTTTTTGTTGATTCAGAACTCCTCAGGTACAGATCATAAGCAATCAAACGTCACCCACAGAAATCCCACAGTTGCAGACAATACAAAATGCCAAGGCCTTTTTCCAACAGTGCACAAAAACAATTATCTTATATATAACTAAAAATAAACTTCTGCAACAATTCCCCTTTTTGGTATAAAAAACTTGCATTACCCTTACAATATAATTTAACACTATACCAGCCAAATCATTTATAAGAGGAACAATCATGAGTGTTGCTAATGCACAGGACCAAATGAAACCGAACATCTATCAAGCTTTTCGCAATGTCTTTGGACAGGAGAAAAACATTATCAATGTCCGATTATCTGGAATTCACTCACCATCTTCTGGCCTCCTCCAAAGGGCTTGGGTCACTTCTCTGGCTCTGCCCTCTGCAGTACACGCAGCTTGTCCTCCAGGTTCTGGCTGGCTCCACTCTACTGCTGCTGCTGTTCTTGGTGGTCATCCCTTGGTACCAGTATTCAGAAACTGCTGGGGTCCCTTGCTGCAACTGGGCTGCACTTTCACCAATAGCCTCTCATAGGCTCTCTTCATGGTGCCAAGCCTCAACTTCTTTTCATGACCGCTTCAATCTGGGCCTTCAATCGCCACTGAAGCTGTACCTTCACTAATAGTCCCCCATAAACTTTCTTCATGGTGCCAAGCCTCAACTTTTTTACATGACCCATTAAACGGCTACTAAGGCTGCACTTTCACCAATGGCTTCTCCTGACCTCTCACAGTGCCAAGCATCGGGAGCTCTCCAAAGACCCCTTCACGATTCAAAACCAGCACCAGCTGGGTGATCTGACAGTACCAAGTTTGGCTGCCAGCATGAGATACAGCCTTGGCCAGTGCTAGAGGACAGTTTTTGTGTGCTGACCCTTAGGAAACACTTTCCAGATTTTAAGATAGAGTCTGGTTTGCAAGAAGGATTGCCTCACGGGGTGCAGTTCTCACCACTGAAGCAGGTGTGTCTTATCAGGACCTCTTCTCTTTCTTAATCCTGTTTGCAGGGGGAAAAAAAAAAAAAAACTGGTCAATTTAACTAAGTGGCTTTTTGGCTCCAAGCTGAGGCTTCCACAGCAGGGGTTCCTGGGCCTGTGAGAAGAATATCTGGCAAAGTCTTGGCAGTTTGGCATCCTTTTACACCACCACTAAGGGGAAACATACAACCCCTTCCATAGATCTCACATACAACAGCTCGAGCTTCACACACGTATAATTCAGCTATCAGAAAACTCAGTTTGTGAAACAGCAGGCTACTACCAGGAGGGAGCCTTGGCTCCATGATCAGAAAAAGCAGTAAGAACCTTGTTTTTTTCCTTCTTCCAGGTGAATTCTTTATCTCTAAGGGCCTCCATTCTGTGACTCTCACCTCAGAGCCTTTTTTTCCCTCATTTATTTATTTATTTATTTATTTCACAGCATTTTCTCTTCCTAGAGGCTTATTTCCTTTCTCTCCTCTTCCTTCAGGAGCCTTCAATTAATACCTTAATCTCTATCCACTGGTAGCTTCTCTGAGTGTGCTTTACTGGGCTCTCTATGGTCTGGAGTTTCCTTCTTCTCTTCCTTGGCTCCATGTTGGATATTAGCTGGTGTGATGTCCTGCCCCACACTGATGCACCATTTGTAGTAGTTCACCTATGGGGGCGGGTCACCAAGGAAGACAGGGAAGCATTTTCAGAGACTCAAACCCTGCCAGACCTCAGCAGAGGGAACCACCCTCACAACAAGCACCATCCTCAACTGTGGAACCTGGAGCGTCTCAGCTCAGGTGTTTTTATTGATTCAGAACTCCTCAGGTGCAGATCATAAGCAATCAAACGTCCGCCACAGAAATCCCACACCTGAAGACGATACAAAATACCAAGGCCTATACATTCCTTTTTCCAACAGCGCACAAAAACATAACTGAAAATAAACTTCTGCAACAGAACAGCTCACAGGCAGGAGACTAAACAGGGAAAGGAAGGGAGGAAGTGGGGATAGAACCAAGAGAAATCCTTTAAGGAAGAAAAGATAAGGCTTGCAAGATGCCTTAGTAAGTAAGGGATTTGTGCAAGTGTGAAGCACGGAGTTGGAACCCTAACACCTGTGGTAAGAGAAGCACCACTTGACTGTAACCCTAGCAATGGGGAGGATCCCTGGAACTTGCTGGCCAAGCAGTCTAGCTAATTGGTGAGCTCCAGGTTCAAGGAGAGACTCTCCTTCAATAAATAAGGTGGAGATGGACTCGGGAAGGCACCCAACTTCCACTTTTGGCCTCTACACACATGTTCACACATAGGTACAAATATACAAACATGTACAGAGAGAAGGAGGAAGAAGGAGGAGGGAGGTGAAGAAAGAAAGGAGGAGGAGGAGGAGGAGGAGGAAGAGGAGGAGGAGGAAGAGGAAATAGGTAAGCGAACCTGAAACTACATTCTTCCCTTCTTCTCACTCCACCTCCAGCCGATGACTACTTCCTGGCTGATACCCAGCCCCCGCCTACACCATCACTCATGGAGAACTAACAGCCCTGAACTAGCACAGGGCTGTTAAACCCAAGTCCTGGCTGACAAGACATGTTCTTCCCCATCTGCTGCCTTCTGTACAGTGCTGGTCTTATTATTTCCAACAACACGGTTCTCTGTGAATTTGCTCGTTGTGCCAACTCAGCTTTGTGTAAGTGCATTTCCCTGTCCATTTTTCTCTGTACACAAGTCACTGGCACAGGCAGCCAACCCCACCCCCACCCCAGTCTGCCAGGTCTCCCTAGAGAATAAATCACCTTGGCCTAGTTTTTATGCCTTTGACCCCAAAAGACAAGTTATTCCTCCCTACAAAGACCCAAGAGGAGCCCCTGAAAGTTGGGGGTTCAGGGTGGTCAAGGATGAGAACAACAGGAATTGGTGAGGCACCTAAGGGCTGGTTCAGTGCTTCTCCTTAGCAGTTTTGAAATTGTCTGAAATGAGTTGAGAAAGAAAGCCTTTGAGGTATGGGCATTTGATAAGGGTTTGACAGAGTAAATAAGAGTTTCTCGTCAAAGTAGGAGCAGAAAACTAATCCAAACAGAAAGGGGTATCACAAGAGCATCCCCCGCAAAGATATGTAGCCTGGTGGGCAGTTATTCTGCTTCTGCTCCAAGAAAAATCGCAATCCCATCTGAACACCAACCATCCAGAGTCAGCCGGAGTCTGCACGACAGGGACTCCATCCTCCATGATGCTGTCACTCCCCAGATATCAGCCCAAGTAGGGTCCCCAAGCCACCTGCACTTCTGGCCAGTTGGCAACAAGTGTGGGGATTCCCATGATCCCTTCAGATTCAACAATTAACTAGAATCTCTCAGAACTCTGGAAAGTCCTGCATATTGTTGTTTTACTATAAGTACTAGCCAAACAAAAATTGTCCAAAGTGCACAGCTTTAGCACCTATTTCCCCTGAGAATCATGGATGGGTCACCCTGCCCCTGCGTATCAGAATGTCCCCAAACAGGAGTTCCATTGAATTTCAGAACCTAAAGATGTATGGGGTTTCCTGGCAGCAACATGATCGACAACCCAGTCAGAAGCCCCTCCCCACCCTGAAGGTCAGCATTAGCAATGGAATCACAAAGTTGGTCTTTCTGGGGACCATCTCCTATTCTGAGATATTTCATGTTTAGTATATGCTTGGGAGTAAGCTGGAGAGTTTCATGAATAAAGACAAACTCTATTACTCAAGGAAATCTGAGAGTTGTATCTCCTGTGTGTCAGGGACCCAGGAAAAAAGCTAGGCAAATCTTTCCAGCCTCTGCCACCCCCAGGAACATGGTGATTCAATCTACGGCCTTACCCATGTTAAGCAGGGACTCTAGAGTGGACGTATATTCCTGGCCTTTCTTTTCCTTTTATTTAACAGAATGTCTCACTGCATTACTAATTCAACTCACTTCATAGCTCTAGCAGGCCCTGAAATTTTGATGGACTTGTCTCAGCCCTCTGAGTAACTGAGATTACAGGCCTACACTACTATACCTGGACCAAATAAACATTTTATTATACAAAAAGGTTACAAGGAGAGCATAGGCAATAGAGAGGTGCTGTAGGCATAGATTCATTATTCTTTGTCTAATTAAATCCCTGGTCATAGTCCTGGTGCCCTGGAGCGTTCCAGCCTTTGTACAATCTGATCTTAAGCCCAGAACTGGAAGGCTTTCAACCTCAGCCTCCATACAGTCCAGAACATTTAAACCTCCAAGGCTTACTGCTGACTGAGTCACTCGGACTTGCTCCTTCTGAACTCAGAGCTGTACTGAACTCAACTGACTCTTGTGACTCAGCTCAACTCACTTGCTGTTCTGGCTCCATGCTGACTGGTTCAAACTGACCTTCTGAGCTGGCTGACTATTTCTGACTGAACTCTTCTGACTCTGGCCAATTCCCACAACTTCTCTGTCTGAACCTCTCTGCACAGCTTCAAACTGAGACTCTCTGTATTAGCTGACTCTTTCTCCCAAACTCACTCTTGCTTCCGCTGAACTGCTTCTGTGTCTCTGCCTCAGACTGCCCTCACTGCCTCTCTGCCTTATGCTCAGTCAAACCACTTCATTGTCTCATCTTGTCCTCTCTCTGCCTGTCTGGACTCCATGCTGTATCTCTAATACTGTCTCTCTGAGCTGAGAGCCTGCTTTTATATAGTGAGAGTTGTGAGTATCCTCACTCTGTTAACTCTGATTCATCACTTTGCCTTGCCCTTCATTCTGAATTACCTCAGAAGTCACTTCCTGTGACTCCTGAGCTCTGCTTCCTGCCTCCTAAGTGCTGGGATTAAAGGTGTGTGGCACCACTGCTTTCTGAATACTGGGATTAAAGGTATGTACCAACATTCCTTCTACCCTAGAGCAGCCATTCAGTCAGACTAAAGGATTAGATATTCCTCTACAAGGTGCTGAGGTCCCCTCCATATCACTGTATTCCGGATGCCTTCCTCTGTGCTGCGCATTGTGCATCTTAATCCTAGGGCATCACTATAAGGCATACGTGCAAGGGAGGAAGAAAGGAAGAGAGAGAAAAGAAGAGAGAGAAGAAAGTAGGAAAAAAGGATGGAATGAAAGGAATCAGGAAAGGGGAAGAGAGGGGGGAAAGTCTAACTTTATTTAATAAGAGGCTGAGAATTCCTGTCAGGTCCAATATCACCAGGCTAATCAAAGGTAGCAAGAAGATTCAAATCTAAGGCCATCATACTCTAATCTGTGTTTATTTTAGCCTAGAGCAGAGAGTAGAATGAGGTTAGGAAGATCTAGATATAAGACAGAAACTGGGCTGGGAAGTAGCACAGTGGTAGATGTATAAGACCCTAGGTTCAATTCCAAAGATGAGAATAAAAAAGAAAGAAAGACAAAATTAAAAAAAAAAAAATGACGAAGTCCCTAACACATGCTTCTGGGTCCTGTGCATCATTATAGATTGATAAACAGCAAACAGGAAGACCTGAGCCCGCAGCTATGTGGGACATAGATAAGAGCAGACCAGAGGGAAGCAGAGGCCATAGGTAACAACTGAACTCAGTGTGCAAAGACAACCCTAAACCAGAGACATCCCAGAGGAGATGGTACGGAGGAGGGACCAGAGGACAGATGTTCTGCAGCTAGCCAATTGCCATGCAGAATCATGAGCTCTTTGCAGGTCACTAAAACACAAGCAGGCCTGTTCTGTTATCCAACAACCAGCCTTCGCCCATGTGTCGGTGGTTCTGCAAGTTCACTTACAATTCTTTCATACAAATGTCCTTGGTGCAGTGAATTCAGCAGTTTCCCCCTGTCCCCTGATAACAAGTATCAACTATTCCTACAATACAGTCTGGCCAGTAGTTCTTCTTTACACTGCTGTATGAAATCTACTATGAACCAAAACCAGTGACCTGAGGCTTCTTTTAGTCCATTTTCTGTTGCTAATAATGCCACAGACCAGATAGGTTATACAGAAAAGAGGTTTGTTTGGGCCCATGGTCCTAGTATAAGGTCAAGAGGTCACATCTTGATCGACAGAGTCAAAAAGCAGTGCAGGTATCACACAGTAAGAAACAATATACCTAGCCAAATTGCTTCCTGTAACGGAATCACACCTCAGATAACTGTTAACCCATAAATCCTTTAATCCATTAATGGAATGAATGGATTTATCCATTCATAAAGGCCGAGCCTTGATCACCTCTTAAAGGCCCCACCTGGTCTCTCCTCTCAAAATCTCATAATGAGAATTAGACTTCAGCATGAGTTTCAGAGAAGACACAGCAAAACTTGACCCAAGATAGGTTAAACAGAGTTTTAGAGACAACTTGTCCCTGTCCATGCCTCTCCTGTACCACAGAGGCAGTCATCCGAGCCCTTCCCTAGTGGCAAAGCCCCCTGCTTCTGTTTGGACTATCTGTGAAAATATAAAGAGCATCATCAAGCAAGGCTATGGTGTAGCCGTTTCTGCCAATTGAAGCATTCTCCGCTGGAAGGAAGAGAGAAGCCTGTAAGCCCCAGGAGGCTAAGGAAACTTACAAGACTTAGGAAGATCAAGAAACAAGTTGCAAGGACCAGGAAGCTCCCTAAAACTACAGGATTCACAGGATTCCTCCCCAAGGTTGTATTTATGAATACAGTAGACAGTTGCTGAAAGGAGGGAGGGACTCTAGTGTAGCTGGCTGCATGTTGGGCAGGAAGCTTCATGAATGCAGCTTTAAGTGGGTGAGATGTCTCAGCAGCTAAAAGTATTTGCAGTACAAGCCTGATGACCTAAATTCAATCCTGGAACGTCAGTGGGTTGTAAGGAGAGAATCAACTGCACAAAGTTGTCCTCTGACCTCTATACATGCATTATAGCATGCCTGCCATGTCCACATGCAAACTCACCCATACATAACACACAAAACAACAGTCGACAAAAACCAACAACAACAATAATAAGTGAAATGAAGTTTTAAAAAAATGCAGACTTTCTAAGTCATTACTCACACTGGGGTGGGATTTCTCATGATGCAGTTGTCCAAATATCAGTCATGCATCTATAAATAATACCAGCAAATTTATTGATTGACTAAGCTACACTTGGCTGGAATCATTTATTTGGTCATCACTGGTGCCCTGCCTAGAGGAAACAGATATTTCTCTGTACTTATTCCATAAACAAATGTTCATGTCTCCCATGAAAAATCATCACAAAAGCAAGGGAAGATTAGGACCAGAGGGGAAGAAAGAGGAGGACGAAGAAGAGAGAGAAATAGAGACAGAGAAGACTCCTGGCTCACCCTTTACGTTCCAACTCATATGAATCAATTATTCTTTCAAGATGATTTCAAGCAAGTTTCCCCACCTTCTAATCCAGCCACTGCTTTGAATCCTGTGCTGTTTTCAGTTCATTATCGTTGTTGCTATAATTATCAGAAGCCTGTGGACTCATAAGGCAGAACCATGGGGCTCTGGTGGTAGGCAATGTGTCTTTTGTTATTTCATCCGATACTCGTTTAACTAGGTCAGGCCAGAAGCTGACCACTGTTTTATAGGTAAGGATGCTGACCTGTGCAGAGGTTATATGACTGGCCCATGGATTTTCAGCATCTCAGCATGCAAGCAGAAAAGTCATTACGCAGAAGGAAAACTGAAGACCTAAAAAAGGAAGTGATTCACTTGGTGTCACAAAGCCCAGTCAAACCAGTAGCAGGATTCAAATCCAAAAGTCTGGGTTCTTGATCTAGCACTATTTCATAGTCAAATTATAACTATTTTAGTAGCACCAGAGGATTTCTGTCCAATGAATGAGGTATACTAACATGGCTGACTGCGACTCTACATCCTTGGGTCTCCTCATGAAGGTTTTGGTCAACATCAATGACTCAGAGGAAGACTCTAGGATGTGTGAACCCGAGACTGCAAACTGATAATCCATAATCTGATCA
The DNA here is from genome assembly GCA_026225945.1 of Cricetomys ansorgei. Classification (NCBI taxonomy): domain Eukaryota; kingdom Metazoa; phylum Chordata; class Mammalia; order Rodentia; family Nesomyidae; genus Cricetomys; species Cricetomys ansorgei. The sequence goes on from JAMJFZ010003163.1 coordinate 31,210,535, forward strand.
GGAGTGGTTTCATTTTCCTTTCAGGCTGTTATAAAAAAAGATTCAATGTCTGTCTCAGTTAACTTTCCTTTTGCTGTGATAAAACATCCTCATAAAAGCAACTTCAGGGGAAAGGGGCTTTTCTTGGCTCAGAATTCAAGGGTCTATCATGGTAGAGATGTCAAAGTGCCAGGAGCTTGAGGCTGATCGCACTGCATCCATGATCAGGGAGCAGAGGGGGTGAGCTCATGCTCACTTTTCAATGCTCCTTTTCATGCTCAGCTCCTTTTCAATACTTAGACGGTCTAGGATCCCAGCCAGGGAATGTTGCCACCAACCAAGGTGGGGCTTCCCACTTCAGTTAACACAATCAAGATAACCTCTCACAGGCCAGTCTAGATTCTGTCTAATTAACAGCTAACACTAATCATCACCATACCTTAAAAAGGTCAAATTATACACACAAATCCCAGCTAAATGTTGGCGGTAGATTTCACCGGACATAGTGAAGGCTTGAACATAGAAGACTACACGCAGACTAGGATGGGCAAAGACATACCAAGCGCTGTGACCCACCAGAGTTTGCCCTTCCTGCCTCTATCTTCCCCTTTCAGCACATCATGTTTGACATTCATTCATCATACCCACTAAGAAGCTAATGAATGACATGACCTCAGCATCCAGTCTATCTATGTAGCAGTCAGTTGCTTTCCTGAAGCACTGCTGTGTAAGAAACAGCTCCAGAGTCCCAGTGGTGAAGAACATTGTTCTTCTGTGACATGTGACATTAGATATGGCTCTGAAATCTACAAACTTACTTGTGAGTCTCTGCTTTTTGCCTTGGGGGAAAAGAGAAGTTTGGGTCTGGTCCCTCATCTATACCTCTCTGCAGGATGAGGAGCTCCTCTGGGCTGTCTCTGTTCAAAACAAGTAGACTTGCCAAGTCTGACCAAACAGACATGTACAGTTAAAGACAGCTTTGCTGCAACTGTTTGCGTGTTATATGGTTAGTGTTCTGGTCACGTCAAAAGCCAGCGAGGCAGAGAAAGTCATTTTTCCTTTCCTACAGAAAGACACTGCCAAGAACAGAGGTCTTAGATGCTCAATCCAGTCACAAGGAAGCGTCAAAGACTTGTGAATATTTCGTCTACTCCCCTCATAAAGGATCCTCATAATGGATTTGAGTCATTGATTTGCCAGTAAGCTGTTCACTTTGGAAAGGGTGGAAAGGAGCCTTCCCTACACTAGGCTGGGAGACTCTGCCAGTGTGAGGCAAAGATAGGAAGTAGCCGTGGGAAGTATACTGGGGAAGTGAAGCCAGCTGCAGTCGTGGCTTTTGGAAGACAGAACAATCTGGCATTGTAGTCTTGGGACCTGTGCTGGAGGCCACTGTCAGAGCATCAAAGCCTCAGCACTTCTCCCTACCAGAGGCCAAGTCAGGCCAGGGAAGAGGAAGCCCAGGAGGACCCTAGTGAGCAAAGAGAGAAGAGAGAAACTTCTCAAAGAGAGAAGCTCCACCAGAGGCGTTTCTCACTAATTAGCCTGCTTTGAGTAACGACTCAGCAAACACAGGGTCCCATCTCAGGCCTAGTGTGGGTCCCAAAGCCATCACATCAAGACCTAGGAGATGTGCTGAGAGCTGGGGAGCCAGCCTGACCAGATTTTGCTGGTGGGAAAGCTTCCAGCTTTACTTGGAAAAAGTTGCACAATCAGGAAGAAGAGGGGAAGAACAAGAGTGATTAGAAAGGGATTTTCAAAAATTCACAAACTAGTCCTTTGAAGAGCATGTGGTCCTTGCTGGACACAGTTTTCCTGGTCTGGGCAGAGGAACCACCTCTCTCTCTATCCTTGCTCTGTCTCCTTAGAACATCCTGGCAGATGAATTCATAGCAGCACCTTGGCTTCCATGGTGACACTGGCCAAGAACTGGTTTCTTGTCCCATCAGCAGTCAAGACAAACCCAGATGCCACAAATCAACTGTTGTTATAATCCTGGGCTGAAAAAGATGCTTCTCTCCACAAAAATGGCCCATGGACCAGTAAATCCTTTGAGATTCTAGCTGCAGGAATCATATCAGCTCAAGCACACGCTCTGGGTATGCAGACATGCGCAGGAGACCCCAAAGCTGAGCTCAGGAATTGGAAGATGGCTCTGTTGGCAAAGTGCTTGCCAGTAAAGAACTTGAACCATTGAACCCACACAGAAAGCTGGATATGGTTATGGTGGTACATGTCTGTAATCTCAGCACTGGGAAGATGGAAACAGTTGGATTCATGGAGTGCACGGATCAGTTAGTCCAGTCTAATGGGCAAGGGTCTCTGTGAGAGACTCTTGTCTCCCAAAACAAGGCAGATGGCTCCTGAGGATTGATACCCAAGGTTGAGCTCAGGAGTCCCAGATTCTGTAATCACATTAATGCTGTTCGTCTTACCGTTGTTGGGACCATATATGAGAGAAAGCAAGCTCACAGGGAAGGAAGATTTCTTTCAGCTCATAGCGCCAGCCTGTCATGGTAGAGGAGGCACTGTGAAGCAGAGAAGATCATATTATCTCAGTCGGGAAGCCTCTTGGCCTCTTGGAAGTCTGTGCCTCTTGGCTTCCTCTTTTCATACCTTTTATTCTAAGTCCCTAGTCTACGGCGTCCCCAGTCTATGGAAGGTCCCACACACTTGCAGGACCCATCTCTGAAAGGCTATCACAGAAATACCCAGAAATGTACTTTCCTAAACTTCAGGTACTTCTCATCCAATCAATTCAATAATCAAGATTATCCATCACATAGGTGGTCCAAACACACACACACACACACACACACACACACACAAAACCCAGAGGTGACAAATCTGCTCACCTCCAAAACTTCACAGGCAGAGAAACTGAGGCTTTAAATTCAAGCAGATTCTTAAATATTACCTTCCCTCATCCTAAGCAAAGGAAATAAAATAAGGACCTCTGGGTCAGAGTCTATGCTAAGACCAGGATTGCTGATGGGCACTACCGTGTCATTGTGAGAGGAAGCAGCGGAGAACAGACCCAGGAGGGATGTGTGACAGCACAAGAGGGATTTGGGCTGGAGTTGCCGTCAGTGCAGTGTGAGCCAGCACAGCTGGCCATGGAGGCCTGCTCAGCACTGTCCCTGCAGAGTGGACACTACCTGGAGGGTCAGCTAACAAAGGGGGCATGTAACCCGAGAAATGTAAGTTTCTGAGAACCGTTGGGATGAAGCCACTACATCTGCAGATACGAGCTGTGCATTCAGAAGTATCAGAGCGTGGGAGAGCAGATCTGGGGAATATTCTCTTTCATTTCATAACCTTGGCCAGAAGCGATTTTTCTGAGGTCTCACCCAGAGTCAGAGGCTGCCCCAACCCTGCAACCCAGGTGCTCCCATTTGGAGTGTAGTCCTCTTCCACACTCTCCTTACTGGTCATGTCTGTGTGAGTCCCAGCACTGGGCCAGTCAAGAGGCCTGAAAGCAGAGCAGAGAACAGAAGGCCTGAGGCCTTTCCCTCCAGTCAGACAGACAGACAGACAGATAAAGCAGCGAATGGGAATGCTAACTAAACACACAACGAGGAATAGATTTAACTAACTCACCACTGACAAGAGTCAACAGCCAACAGTGGGTGCTCAATAAAACTTAGTTTAAGTATGATGTGACTAAAAGGCCATCTGGGACCCCCAGATGGTTGAGACCATCCTGATGGCACCTCCAGCCATCTGGTCCTGGAATTAAGTATATTATGCATCAACACAGACACATCTCTGGACCTCAGCCTGAGGGACTTCATGCTCTCACAGTCTCTGGCCCAGCGGGCATAATGAGGAGGGAGATGGGAGTAATAAAGGAAGGAAAGGATATTTACAAGGACCAGGGAAGCCCCCGGAACCTCAAACACCGCAGGAGCAAAGTACCTGCAGGAGTCAGGAGGGCTCATCTATAACCCATGACACGTGAAGTACAAGGTTGGAAGAAGAAGCTGCTTTTCCCCAATGACTGAGAACCATTACAATGACTCATGACCAGAGGGGCCCTTGGGGAGACTGCCTCCTCTTGAGTACAAAATATTAAGCCATCAGTCAAATTTAAGCTTCCTCTGATTGGGAGTCCCTCACTGAGGATAAAGCACTGTGATTCTGTATCATCTGCAGCTTAAGAACTGAGCCAGGAGGGCGTCACCAGGAGAGGATCCTAGATGGAGCTGTTCAGGAAGGACTCCAGGACATGAAAGCTACAGATAAAGTACGGGGAGGATGCACTGTCAGATCATCAGGGTCCTCTCTCCTGCAAGCACCACTCCAGAGGAGACACTGAACATGGAGACAGCTCTGGATGCCTGCTGGTCTTTCGGTGACTAATTTGGATCGCCCCGATACCAGCTACTGTTCGGTTCCTCACTCTATTAATTATTTGATTTGTATTTATTTTATTGATAGGTGTGCATGTGTGCCTTCTTGTCTATATATGCTGTCATGTGTGTGCAGCCAGAGGAGGCCAGAGGAGAACATCAGAATCCCTGGAACTAAAGTTGCAGGCAGTGTTGAGCCACCCAATGTGGCTGCCGAGAATTGAACCAAGGTTCTCTGCAAGAATAAGTCCTCTAACCACTGAGCCATCTCTACCCCCCAAACTGTCAAAAATCTTTGGACTCTGATCCTCATCTTCACTGAAGAACAGAGCAGCTGATAACTTCCCCCATTCTTACATCTAGGAAATCTAAGGAGCAGGATTTGAGTCTATGTACTTGTCCGTAGATCCTCCGGATCCTCCAGTCTCTGGCCCCACCAGTGCTGATGTCCCATGTGCACCACCACACCTGGCTTTTATGTGAGTGTGGAGATCCCCACTCAGGGCCTCATGCCAGTGTGGCAGGCACTTTAGTGAGTGAACCATCTCCCCAGCACAAGCTTAATGATTTTTAAGTGTTCAGGAATCTGTCATCACCCACCCTGACTCTTGAGCAGGTCTGTGATGTGAAATGAGTACAGCTAGTGTACCAATCAAGAGTCAGGCCTGGAGGAAAGAGCAGCCAGCAGCTGTGTGCTTTCCCCATGCCTGCACCAGCAAGGAACTGGGCGTTCCGTAGCCGTAGAGACTGGTCCCTGATGGTCAAGTGGCCTACGCTCAGACACTAACCACACAGCCAGGTTCCAAAGGCACATTTCCTGCCCCTCCCACTGTCAGCCAAAGGCGGATTATTTTTCCCTTGCAAAATTGTCTCACCGCATAGCCCACCATGCTCATCTAGACCTCCTGGGCTATTTGGTCCTCCTGACTCAGTCTTCCTAGTAGCTGGGACTACTTGGGACGAGCATGTATCACTGCAACTGGCTTCAAATAGGGAATGTTTTATTGTTACTGTGTCTCCTTCAAATCTGTATAGTCAAATCCTGTTACCCAATGTGACCATATTCGGGGTAGTGTCTTCAAGTGGGCAATTGAGGTTAAGCAGTACCGTTTGGTTGAGGCCCTACCTAAGAGAACTGAAAACACCAGACCTCTCTCCTCTCTTTCACTCTCTGTCTCCCTCCTTCCCTCCATCCTTTTCTCCCTTTCTATTTCCACACAAACAGAGGAAAGACACACAAAGCCATGGAGACAGAGTAGCCACTCACAAACCAGGAAGACAGACTTTATCAGAAACCAACCAGATCCTCCCAGAACCCTGGTCTTGGACTTCCGGCTTCCAGGATTGGAGTGACCGAGTTTCTGTTGTCTGAGAGGCCTGGCCTGTGATACGTAGTTTTGGTGACACAGATGGCTAAGTCAGATGTGTCCAAGAGTTGATCTTCTTCTGGCCCTTGAGGTCTTTCACCATCTTTGTAGCCCTCTGTTTCATTAGATGAGGGCCAGCTTGTCTCTCCTGCTCCATTTTGTTGATGAGGCTCTTATTAGCACCCAGCCGTGCCTGCTTGCTGTTTGCTCATTCCTGGAGCTGAGGAAGCACCTGAGGACCCTCTCAGGCATGGCTCCTTACAGGGGCAGAAACCCCTCATGAAGGGCATGGATGTCAACCACGACCAAGTTTTCTCAGATCTAGGGTGGCTGAAAGCAACAGTCTCAGACTGTAGAGCTGTCACCACTAACGGGGAACCATCTGCCACCGCTGAAATCGGAGGACCCAGGGATGGGGACTGTGGGCCTCCTGTGACCTCCTGGGTGTCCTTATCTCACAGAAACAGCTTGGACCTGAGAGTCCGCCCCAATTTTAAATGCTGGCCCTGCTGCTGGCTGACAAACCAAAACTCAGGAAAGTTCTTCAGTCGCAGCCCAGCATTCTCCCTCCAGGAAGACCCATCGTCCTGCCTCCTGGAAGTTGAATGTGGTCATGTGACTAGTGAGAGCTTTGAAAGGCAGTGCTTGTTTTGCCATGCTTTCTTCTTCACTTGTTTAGAAAGTGTCAAAATTCCAGATGGGGCTACCCTGCCAGCCTGGGTGCCGAGCAGTGAAACTGTGGTACAGAACCCAAAGCCGCCCCGCAGTCATGTATGGGGCGAGTACTAAATAAGCCTTTGTTTCCCGTCGCTAAGAGATGTGTGTTTGGAAACACACCACTGAGAAATCACAACCCCCCAAGACTTAATTTCTGCACCTGTAAAATGGGGACACAGGTATCATCTCATTCATAACCTTTTGGGGACACAGCATGTTTGAGCCATTGCAGGCTTTAACATGTGCATGTTACTGTCTTCTGTGAACTCTTTCTTAGACGGTTCTTTTCATAGTAAGATTCGACATTTTTAAACAGTTGAGACAGTTACTTTAGAAGAGTTGTTCAGGCATACTTATCTCCATATCTGCTATGGTTTGGCTCTTTTATTTGTCTATTTTTCATTATAACAAATTATCTGAAGCTGAGTAACTTTTTGAAAGAAAGAGTTTATTTAGTTCATAGCTTTAGAGGGTGAAATCTAAACACCATGGTACCTGTCTAATGACAGTTGACGTCATACTGGTAGCAAAGTGTATGAGAGGAAGAAGACACATGGCCAGACAGGAATTACACACGTGCACATGTGTGTGTGTGTGTGTGTGTGTGTACATGCATGTATGTGTGTGAGTGGGTGAGAGTGAGTGTGCATGTGCATGTATGTGTGTGAATGGGAGTGAGGAGTGTGCATGTGTGTAAATGTACAAACGTGTGAGTGTGGGTGCATATAGATATGTGTTATGTGTGCATGTGTGTGCATGTACATGAATGTGCATGCATGTGGGGGTGTGCAGGTGTGAGTGTGCATGTGTGGGCACACATACTTGTGTGCACCTTCTGATCTTTCTTCATCTTCTTCCAAAGGCACTAGCATCCAATCATCATAAATGTATGTACTCACAAAGGCCAGCCTCAGAACACCATGAGATTGAGTTTCTACCATCTTAATGTCTACAGTGAGGATGTTCCAATCCAGGAACCGCTGCAGGACACACTCAGATCATACTCAAACTATAACTGTCCCAAAGGTTCGTGTGCTAGAACTTTGGTCCCCAGTACTGGCAGTGTTGTGGTGATGGGCTCTTCAAGAAGCAAAATCTACTGTAAAGAAGTTAGGTCTTATAGTGTCCACCCTAAGGAATAAATTAGTTCTTGTGAGAGCGGATTGTTAAAATGTGAGCCAGTATATCCTGCTCTTGTCACACATACCCCCACGCCCTTCTTTCCACCTCTCTAACATGGTGATGCACCCAGGAGCCAGGTGCCAGAACCATGCTGCTTAGACACTCCAGCGGCCAGCATCTGTCAAGTAAAATAAAGCTCCTCTACATTTACACGACTAAGCACTAGCATTCTGTTATAGCGACACAAAAACACACCTTAACGTGTTCCTAGCATCATACAGCATTGCAGCAGTTATTCAGTAAATACTAAACAAATGTACAGTGTGCAACGATTAAACACCAAGTCAAAGACTTTGAGCTGCGTGCTAGAAACCAAGGTCTTTGACAATCTTGAATTCTCCACCTCTCGTTGTGTTTTTACCTCCTTTCCCAGGTGAAAATCAACACGATCCTTGACTCTTCTCTGTAAAGCCTTTCTCCTCTCCCTGTCGTCATATCCTGTAGCCACATCAACCTCTCAATCTGCCACAACACTTTCAGCATTCAAGAATTTGTTACCTACAAAATGTCCTTCTACGCCTGGAATGACACGACAGGGGCCTGTCCATTAACCCTACAAAGTAGGGTTCCTCTCACCCCATCATGCAGACGGGGAGCTGGCTCTCAGATAGGTGTAGTTCCTCGTCACACAGGCAGTGGGTTATCAATGCTCAGTAGCACCTGGCTATGCTGCTTCATAGCTAGGATCAAGTATTGGATTTAGAATACCCAAAATTCCTGGAACCCCAACTTCAGAATTTCCAGCTTGGCTCTGGGGACCTTCACAAGGCATCAGCCCTTCAGTCTTGTTAGAACATAAATCTCAATAAATGATTTCCAATAGCACAGACCTTGCCAGGAAAGCCAACGTCCACACTGCAGGGCAGGGAAAATGCAGGTTAATCTTCCAGCATGTGTTAGACGTGTAAATGTTTAGAGTGCACTGAAGATCCACTCGTGATCTGGGTCATGCTGCAGAAACAAAGGCATGCTAGAGGGAAGAGTGTATTTTTAGACTTGGACCCAACTTGATACTACCCGTAAGTACTTTGTGTTAGTGGGCACGGCGCACAGTCCTGCTACTGGTTTGCCAGCCAGGAAAATAATATGTTCGTTTCAGACAGATGCTCCCAAACCCTTGGTGGAAGCTGATGACTTCAAGATGGACTGGCTGCTCTGTGGCTTCTTCGGAGACAGCTGAAATTAAGATGGGATCTGGGGCGTGACGAGGCACCAAACCTTCCAAAGATGTGCCTGAGTAAGTCAGGAGCAGGGATGGGTCAGATCAGCCACATGCTGAAATCAAAGGCGTCTGCAGGAAACTAGAGCATTCTTTTGGCCCTTGGAAGAAGCATGAGGATGAAGACAAGATGCGGAGAGAGATGAGAGTGCTGATGGGAAATGTGGTTTAGATTAATATGGGTTTGGACTGTAAAGAGCTGAGGATATCTGATCGGTGTTGATCAAAACCATGGCCCTTTGATATAGCTCGATCTTCTATACACATGAGCCCACAGCCCAGTCAGCACCCACATAGACAACGGAGAGGCAGACCTACGACTGTCTACACTGCAAGAGCATGGTCTAGGACTGGAACCTAAGCATTTGCCAGGTTTGGAAAGGAAATATAGAACAATAGGAAAGGTGTAAAGAACCAAAGCCCCTGTGGGGCAGTGATGGCACACGCTTTTAATCCCAGCACTCAGAGGCAGAGGCAGGTGGATCTCTGTGAGTTTCGAGGCCAGCCTGGTCTGCAGAGTGAGTTCCAGGACAGCCAGAATTACAACAGAGAGACCCTGCTACGAAAACAAACAAAAAGAACCAAGGCCCCAACCCAGCTGTCAGCTGCTCACAGTGTGCTTTATGCTCGTCTTGAGGGTCTCTGAGGGTCCAACTCCTGATTTACTCTTTACAGGCTCTAATGGGTTGGATGCTGTCTCTCATGAGCTATGTCCATGTTCTATTTCCTGAGTCTGTAAACATCACCTGACGTGGAAAATGAGTGGATATTGTACCTTCTATGACAAAGACTGGTTCAGTTAAAGATTTTGAGTGAAAGGGGCTTATTGGAGGTTACCCAGTGACGTACTATCCTAAGAGACAGACACAGGGAAGAGAAAGACACTTGTGTTGGTTAATAATGTCAACTTGCTAGGTTCTAGAATCACCTAGGAGACAAGCTCTGGGCATTCTTCGAGAAGAGAGTCTCCAGGTTGAGACTGAAGTGAAAAGAGCCACCATGTATGTGGGCTGTACCATTTCCACGCACTGGGATCCCAGACTGTGTAAAGAGGAGACCGTGTACTGAGCAACGGTACCCATGCCTACTTCTTGACTGCGGCTATGTGAGCAGTTCCTTCAAGCTCCTTCTTCCCAGCCAGGATGGACTGCACCCTTGCCTGTAAGGAAAAACAAATCCTACCTCCTTCAAGATGCCTGTATTAGGTATTCTGTTGCAGCAATGAAACTGCTGTAGAACTGTGGAGATAAAGAGGAGACAGAACTATAACCACGGCTTCGGAGCTACAGTGCTACAGTCACGAGCCAAGGCATGCCTGGGGTCACTAGAAGCCAAGCTTTAAAGGGCTGGGAATAGATCAACAGATTACCCCTGGCGCCTTCCAGAGTACAGCCCTAATGATATCTGAATGTCATGCTTCTGGCTTCCGGAGTTGGGAAAGAACAAACCACTGCAGTTTTAAGCCACCGAGGTTTTTTCAGTCATTTGTAAAGGCAGCCCCAGAAAATGATAAATCCTTCAATGCCTCAGTTTCCTGGTCTGTAAAGTGGGGTGGAAATTATATAATTTTGTGAGGCGACACCCATGAAGTGCTCAGGAAGTATCCCATAAAACAATCAGAGTTCTACAGGGGCAGAGTGCAGAGAACACATCAACCCTGATGTGTACGTATTAGGACCCCAGGAGACTCGAGAAGTAAGACACTGCTGCAGGGTTCATCTCTCTCACCCAGTGGTGACCTCTTTAAGCCACAACTGAGTGCTAAGATTCATTTTGTCAGGTACTTTTCACACAACTACCAGCAAAACTCGCTTTGGTTTTCTATCTCTGTGTGTATGTGTGTATGTGTGTGTGTGTGTGTGTGTGAATGAAATTATTCTGGAAGAATCCATCTTCTTTACAGGATTACATATTGGCCACAATTTAAGCAATTGAAAACCTGGCATTTTGAAATTGTTCAACCACTGGAAAGAGTATCTTTCAAAAAGATAGTTTTGGAAAAAAAAATAGGACGCAGGGGAAGAAAATGGTTATTAAAAATGCTTAAGAGCCTTCCTGAACTTCAAATGGGCTCTTCACAACAATAATACTGATGATTTAAGGGAAAAATGAATCAAGACTCTATTGATTAAATGTTCCTTAAATTATATGTGGGTTTTAAAAATGTGTGGTGGTATGCAAAGCACGTTGAAGGTAAAACGTTTGAAAAAAAAATTACCCAAGACATTTCAAGAATTTGAAATGTATCTGCAGCTACAACCCCAGGCTCCTGAGCAAAGAAAGCCAGAAGAACCTTCTAGAACATTTTGTGACCCAGGAAGACCATGCCTGATCCAACCAACTGATGGTAAGGAGTGACTTTTGTCTCTTGCTGTCATGGCGGGGTCTCCTCCATCATCTTCCCAGCTCTACACACAGACCCTTAGCATAGAGTTCATTCCAGAAACATGAATTAAGCACCTACTTGATGCCATGTTCTATATTCTGAGATACAGACACAGTGTGTGGAAGCAAGCCATTATGACTGAGGATCAGAGAGTTACGGAGAATGCGTGAGAACAGCCCCTGCCCCAGCCAGGGTATTAGCATGCTGTGCTGCACCTAAGAAGGAAATCTCCCATGAGCCCGGGAGAGTGGGCGAAGGAGATGCCTCAGAGAGTAGGAGATCTTGCCTTGCAAGCCTGGTAATCTGCATTGGCAGATTTTATCTGTAATCCCAGCACTCCTAGGTCCAGGTAGGAGGAGAAAGAACAAAAGGGGGTGGGGGGGGTAGAAGCTTAGAAGCCCAGCTGGTCTGAACTACCAAAGGCAGCCACAGAAACAAGGGAGATCCTGACTCAACAAGGTAAAAGGTGAGAAAATTGTCCTCTGACCTCCACATGTAACACACATACACACACACTAAATAAATTAGCAGATAGAGAGATAGACAGACAGATAGATGATAGACGGATGACAGGTAGGTAGATAGATGGATAGATAGATAGATAGATAGATGGATAGATGGATAGATGTAAAGACCTGGAGGGTGGGTTATCACTGGATAGATGCAGCAAGAACATAGATGGAAGAGAAATTTCGAAGGGAAGCCAGTGTCTTGTACCCGGAAGGACCCTAGGCCAGATGCACACGACATTTAACCTAGCACAGGCCTGTAATCCCAGCACTGGAGGCTGAGGCAGGAGAATCACAATTTTTAAGCTATTCTCCCACAAAGGTCAAAGAGGTCAAGAGCCCACTTTTGGGCCCCCTTCCTGGGCTACCTGCTCAGCCTCCTGTCATCAGTCACCCTATTAACTTCTGCCAATTCACACTGGGACAATTCACACTGTTCCCTCTGGCAGTGTCTCTTACCCCAAGCTGGGCCACTTCACAGGCTCTGTCCATCTCTATTCCCCATCTCTCCAACCAGTTCTTTGTCTCCTCCATCACAACAGAGCAACAACATAGTAAGACGGCAGGGTGCAGAAGCCTAGGATGCCTCTAGGGGGAAGGGCGACACCTGGGAGCCAGCATCCTCACCCCTTCAGAATCCACCAAGCAGGATCCGTCCCTCCGCCTCTCTCTCAGGAAGCAGTCTTGGTAGCCTGAGAGGATGCTAGTGCAGAGGCAGCTAGCTGATCATAGGCAGCCATACATTGCGGGGCCATTTCCACTGAAGCCTTTCGACGCTGACCTCCACAAGAACAGGGATTCTATGTCAACTGTTCGTCTTTGCTCCCCTGCCTGTGGCCAGTGCCCAGAACATGACAGTGCTTAGTGAACACAGTGAAGCACCTGAGTGTCTGGACCTGTCAGTCACTCTGCAGTTGGCCTGTTATCATTGCCTCAAACCTCATCAGAAAACGGCGAGGCCGGAAAGCCAGAACCTCATCAGAGACTGTTTTGAATCAGAGGGACCCCAAACCACACAGCACCAGGAGGCAAAGCTCTTCTAGAGTCCAGGCCTCTAGGCTTACACAACACTGAATCCCGCTCCAGCCTGGGGCCTTGTTTTTCCCACACCACTTGGTGTGGTGTCTTTACCCTGTGCCCTGTCAATCAGAGCACCCAGAACGGTATAGAGCGAGGAAGATAAGAGGGTGGGGGGGTTGGGTGCCGGCCCTTAAGAAGTGAACTTCAACTATTCAAAAACTACATATTTGGCTTTGAGATATTGTGCCACCCCCCTTTCTTCCCACAAAGTGGTACATGGCCCCTTTATATATTTAATTAGAATGGATTAAAATTAATAACATCTTGAGTGGTTCCTGACCCTTCTTGAGATAATTGGAGACACCCTGGGGTGATAAGAAACCAAGAGAAAGAATTGCTGATCTAACTAACCGAGGCTGAACTCGTTCACATGTCTGTAATCAGCAGAGCCCCTAATCACCCTCTGTATATTCCTTAACAAAGACAGGTATCCTTGTGATCTGAAATTGCATCTTGTCCCCTGGGCTGCAGAGCTGAAGGCATGCCCTGGGCAGACAGACAGGCTGAAACTTGTCTGCTTTCAACAACTAGAGCACAGCTTGCACAGATATGTGAACAGATTCTCTTATTTGTGACTGTAGGTACAGATGTGTAGATACAAGGAGTGTTGATCCAATAGTATGGAATCAAGTACATTCACATTCCTTAATCAGTTCATACTTGGGAACAATGCCCAGGGTGCAGGGAAGAGGCTGTGTGAGGTCACGAAGGGGACAGAGGTCAAAGACAGCACAGTACCTACATTTAGTCTGGAAACCCAGCTCTTAGGGATTCATGACCACCAACATACCACTGTAAGAATCACTTTGTCCCCTTTTCATAAATTAGTAAATATTAGTCGTTCAAAACAATAGGAAGAGAATACAATGAAAGTGTGTCGTATGCACGTATGCAAACATCATAATGTCACGTAAGCAGCACCTTCATCTCACCTTCTAATCAGACTCACACAATCACAGCTTAAAATTGGGCGTTCAAAACAAGAGCCTGTGGGTACTGAACCCAGGCACTAGAGTGACCCCCTTCACTCATCAGCCCCATGTTTGTAGATCAAACCAATAAATGTGCCAGAGCTGGCGATCACCCCATGACTATCCTTAGCAGAAAAAGAAGTCGGAATGGAGCCTCCTGGGCCCTGACCTCTGCGCTGTAATACACAGGCCTATAAAGGAGAGAACCGGTGCTGGGTTCAAACCCCGCCCTTCTGCTTCCTGTGAACAGCAGACCAGATGTGTGACCTTGGGAAAGCCACAACGCCACCCAGTGACTCTCTTCTACTTCTGTAAAATAAGCAGGTGAGTACACGCGAATCTGAACGTGTGGAACTGGGCAAGCCAGATCGGCAGCATCGGGGCTGCTATGGAATTTTGTAATCGCATCATTAATGGCAATAACCTCGCAGTTATCATTGTGTGAGCCCCTGACTTGGGGGTGATGAGGGGGATCAGTGATCACATAGAGAAATTCAGCTGTTTCTAAGATAACTTCTCCCTTCTCATAATGCAGGGACACCAGATTCCCAAGCCCAGAGTGAGACAATGAGATTTAATCAGTAACTGAGAAAGGGGAGCATTTGCTATCTTTCTTGGAGTAACCCAAACATCAGAGGTCAACATCGGTGCCTCCCTCCTCCAACCCTGGGGAAGTCTTCTCCATCCCCATCCTGGCAGAATGCCCCACGTTATGTGAAACCTCCCTGTTCTCTCTGTCATCCATCCTCAGGGGACAGGTGCACACGCACCTGTTTCAGCAAATGAGGACCATACTCTTGAGCAGGGAAGCATTTCTGGGTCAAACTGGGTCAAGCCAGATCAGCAGCATCCGAGCTGCTGTGGAATTCTGTAATCAAGTCAAAGCTGGTTCAGCCCAGAGCCATTTAATTTGGGGGAGGCAAGATTTAGCTGAGTTGAAAGAAGGGGGAAGCAAGCTTGCAGAAAGAGATTGATTTCAGCGAAACACAAATTCATACTCACTAAATGCTTTAACGCTTCAGAATCAATTAAAACGAAACGGGGAAGAGGGCATGGACAGGACGGCAGCAGACCCGATTGTTAGAACGTGCGAGGGAACAAGGAGTAAAGAGAATTACTGGGGGGAGCAGAACAGAAGGACCATGATTCAGAGGCACCCCCTCCTGAAAGACGGGGGTGCTGGGGTGCTGGGGTGCTGAACAATGTGCTTTTGCAGGCCTAAGGGGCAGGAGAGCAGAGCACTCAGGATATGGATCAGGTGTTCTCAAAACTACACGGCTGCCAGAATCAGCTTTGCTCAGAGAGCTAGGGAGTTAAACATAGATTCTGAGGTGAACTTCCTAGAACTGGACTTTGTTAGCTCCGGGGTAACCTAGGAACTGGCACATCTAACCATCCCCAGGCCCTAGTGGTCTAGGAACCACACTTTGAGAAGAAAGGTTTACATCAAAGTTTTTAAGTTACACCATCTCTCTCTACCTTATGATCCGGCAGCAGCAATGACCACCGCATCACGTATCCTGGGGATTACTGCAGGAACCCTGACTATAGAGAGCAAAAAGATGCTTGCATTCAATGCTATAAAGAAGATGAGGCCTTTGAGGGCCATGAAAGAATCAACAGAAGACGGGGTTCTGAGTATACAGAGAGAAAATGGGAATCTATCAGCCTCCTGGCATGGACAGCCCATTTCCCAGAGGGACAGGAATGGCTCAAAATTGAGCTGGACCTCTTTGGCAGACAATCTGACAGTTCCTTATACGACTAAACACAATCTCACCATACCATCTGACCTCTATGTTCCCTGGTGTTTACCCAAAGAAGTTGAAAACTACTCACACAAATCCTGCACACAGATATCTATGAGAACTTACTCACAGTGGTCCAAGGTATCCTTCTACAGGTGAAGGGGCAAATGATCAATAGTGAATCAAGGCATTGGATTTTCTTTAACAGGAAAAGAAATGAGTTATCAAGCCATGAAAAGACAGAGAACTTAAACATGCAACGCTAAGTAAAGGAAGCTCATCTGAGAAGGCTACATACCATATGACTGGGCTACATACATACCACATGCTGGGAAACCTAGACCAAGAAGGAGGCGGTAAAATGTGTGTAGTCTCCAGGTTAGGGCAGGAGGGGAACTTTGGAGCAAAGCAGCACTTTGGGGCAGTGAAATTATCCTATACGCTACTATAATGGTATACGCATCTCATTACATTTACCCCAGTCCCCAAAAAGTACAATGCCAATGGTGAACCCTAATGTAAGTTATAGTTTGGAGGATAAGGATGTATCGATACGGGCTTATTGATTATAATAAATGTGCCACTCTGGTCTGGGGAGCTGATATCGGGCAAGGCTGTGCGTATGGATTGAAGGCACAGGGAGACTGTACTTTCTGCTCAATTTTGATGTTCACCAAAAACATCTCTTAATATTGAAGTTCACTCATGAAGGACGGGTGGCCAGAGAATACCTCTTCTCCCATGAAGTACGGTGTACGCTAGGGTGGCTAAGTGTTGAAACGTGGCTTGGGGACTAAAACTTTGGTGAGAAGGATAAGAGAGAATGGACTAGCCAGGTGCTAATTTCTTAATGGCTTCCTGAAGAAAGGCAAGAGTAGAGGGACTAAAAAAATAAAACAAAAGAAGTGGGCTAGGTCCTCTTTCTTGCCACCCTTACTGCAAAGAGAAGGCAGGTCTCAATGAGGGAACACTCTGTCTACGCTGTTTGAATTTCTTAAAGACTCCTTAACCCCACAGGGTAACAGTTCAAACAGGTGCCTAAGCCAGCAAGTGAAACCAGAAGCCTCTGCATAGCTTCTCTTGGAGAGGCCTCCTAACGCCCCTAATGCTGGATCCCCCTGCCTGCCACTAACAAGGAGCTTCTCTACTTCATGGGAGTCCTATAAAATGCATAAATATTCCTCAAGGAACCGAAAGAGCTCCTAACTGTCTTTAATAGCCCCCATAAAATGAAGGATAAAATGTGTGAAAGGAGATTGGTCATGATAATAGTAGGAGATAGGAGAGCAGTGAATTTCCTAAGCCCTCCTTGGCTGAGTTTTACAGCAGAGAGATTCCGCCTAGGGCTAGGAGCCTTCCTGGAAGAAGAAGAAAAAAACTAAGGAGGGGGAATCTGGTCTCTTCTCAAAGACTCCTGGACAGGTGAACTAGGAGGTCTCAGGGCCAAAAAGACAGGAGACTTGCTGAAGATCATACATCAAATGGCACACCTGACCATGATTCCTCAGCCCAAATGGGAGATTTCACTGTTCCCTGATTCCCTGGGTGATTAAGATGCAAGCCAGGGGATACTAACCAAGACTGTGACTGAAATAAATTTGACCCTGGCAACAAAGAGCCCCAGTGCTCATATACCCTGTGTAGCCGGAAGCCAGCTTGTTGATGGAAAACACACCTGAGCTTTGTCTACAAACTGGAAAGGGACTCTAAACCATGCTAGCAGGCAAGCATCAATGCCAGCATGCAGAGCTGAGCATGTACAGACCAGGAAACAGGGCAGGCTCCAGCAAGCTGTCTTCCAGAACGGGTGCTATGACAGGTTAGCTGGGAGCACCTGAAGGCCATAGAACACGGGGAGTTGACTAAGTTGGCACAATATCCCACAGCTAACAGACCACAAAACCCTCAGCTCATGTCCTGGCATGCAAGAGGAGCATAATAAACAGCAGTTTCTGGCAGGGACAGCATTGAATATGTACAGAGGAGCTATAGCTGCCAAGAGCTGCTGTCTACTGAGCTCCCGTTGCACACCAGGACATGAGCAAGGGACTTCTCATGCATGACCACAGTTTGCGCTCTCAGTGCTAAACTTGAGTCTGACCACCCTGACTTAGAGACACATGCCTAGCCTGCAGTTGATGAAATAATATTCAGATAAGATAACCTGAATCCAAGGCACTTCTTCCTACTCCTTACCAGGCCCTTGAGTCTCCTAATGAGCTTCCTTTGCCTAAGTGGACATATGGTGACAGTCCAGGATCTCAGGACTTAAAACTCCCTGCTTCTGGGGTTCATCCCATTGATTTGTCCCAGCTATGCTCAGGACTGCCTGAGACCCCAGCATAGCTCATCCTGCTCATACAAACATGAGCTCCACTGCCTACTGTCTATCCTGGCTTCATAAGCAAACCAATGAAAGGTTTCCCGGGTGCGCACCAACCGGCCAACTTCAACATAGGTCTTCACACAGAAGTAAAACTTAGGAAACAGGGAAGGCTCCAGACAGCTGTTTTCCAGACTGATGCTCTGATGGACTCACAGATAGCACTGCGGGGCCACAGAGCATGGGGGGAATGACTGAGTCTCTGGGGTGAGCAGAGATGAGTAGAGTTCTTCTTGAAAGTTTTGTTCCCTGGAGAGAAGACAGGTGACTGGCACTGTTTTGTACAAATAGCCTAAGATTCTGGCATGATCCAGTCTTGTCCCGAAGGTGCAGCAGCGTCAGCCTAAGACATGAGAAAAGTCAAGGGGACGAACAGACAGAAGCAACCTTGGGAGAGAGCCTTCATGGAAATTCGGAGAGAACTGGTGGGTATTACAACAGAAAAGTTAGCAACATTATTCAACATGAGGACAAGATGAAAAATCTGTCATATTTCTTTTGCCATGAAATAGGTGTGAGTGAAGATTTTTAAAAGATAGCCTGTTAACAGCAATGAAACAAATAAAGAGAGTAGAAGAATCTAAAAATGGAGCTCGAATTGCTCAGGGAAGATACTAAGAAAGATTTATTGAAACATGTGAAGAACTACATCTAGTTCCTGGGCAGGAAGAGACAATACCATAAAGATATCACTTTGAGGAGAATTGACCTATATATTCTATGATATTCTAATAAAAATCCTCAGCAAGGTAATTGTGGAGCTTGGAAAGTTGTCTTAGAAATAAGTAATTAAATGTATAAGTGGGCACGTGGACACACATATATAAAAAGTGTGATCTATTCAAACTTAAGACAAATATAAATTAAAACTATGCTTAGACATCCTCATTCAAAATTCATCCAAAAATACACGGGGAAGCAGTGCTCTCCAAATGGCACTGATGTCATGGAGGAGAATCTTGCTGAAGACTGTGAGGTTAAATAAAGTCATGTAATCCCAAGTTTGAATTGGAAGCCTAAGCACTCATGATGTACTGTACGTACATATACCTGTGTCCCGAATGTATAGAAGTCCAAAGTATTTTTGTAACTCCATTCATTAAAATCCAGAAATAATGACAAAGTGGATAGCGGTGAGAGATCCTAATATTCAGGTTATGGTTTTTCTAAAAAAAACATCAACAGGAACCAAGGCAGTATAAACGAATCTGGGGGAGGGAATGAACAAGCTCAGCCTGGAATATCTGGTAATTTCAGATTTCAGAGATGCTAACAAAGCCTATAGGGTCAGGTAAAAAGATAGGAGGGCAGCCCAAGAAGTTCCCACTGCTATAAACAGGACTCTGGACATCAGTTAGGATGGTGGCCATAGCAGGTGAAGACACAACACACAGACTGAACTCTTATATGTACAGTGTGTGTGGTGTGTGTGTATGTGTTTAAGTGTATGTGTGTATGTGTGTGTATGTGTGTATTGTGTGTGTGAGTATATTTATATGTGTGTATGTGTGTGTATGTTTATGTGAGTATATGTGTGTATTGTGTGTGTGAGTATGTTTATATGTGTGTATGTGTGTGTAAGTGTATGTGAGTATGTATGTGCATGTATGTGAATGTGTATATGTGTGTATGTGTGGGTGTCTGTATGTGTGTATATGTGTGTGTGTATGTATTGTGTATTGTACGTATGTGTGTATGTGTGTATATGTGTGTGTAAGTGTATGTATGTTTATGTGTGTGTATTGTGTAAGTGTGTGTGTGTGTGTTGTGTGTGTGTGTGAGTGTGTGTGTGTTAGGGAAAATAACTCTTTATGAAATAATTTCAGCTAAAACCTAAGAAGGCATGGTAAAACGGACACCACTGGGAGAGATTCCTGGTGTTGGTAGATCCAGGCCATGATGCTCCATAGGTAGCTGAATATTACGTAGCTCCTGATGGCTATTCATCCTGACACCTGTATAAGTCTCCCCTCTTCCCCACAACGAACTTGACTTTTGCCAAGTCAGAAGCTATCTATTTGTAAGAATACAGTGAGCCTAGGAGCACATTAAAAGATCCTGCAGTGCTATGATAGGAAAGCCTAGACGTTCTGTTTCAAGTTTGAAACCTCCCCCACGAGCCCCAGGCGGTGGCTCCACCTGGTAGGTGGGGCGGAGCTAGAGTAAGTAGATCACTGTGGGCCCTGCTTCCTGGACAACCACAGTGGGAACTGCCGCTGCCACCAGAGCTGAATCGCACCACCATCCCTTCCCTACCGTCCTGGGCTGAGACCGTGAGCTAAGGTAAGCATTTCCTCTCGTTTCTGACAGGTGTTGTCCTCACAGCGGCTCAAAATTAACTAGTACAGCAGAACATGAGACACTCTTGGGATGAACCGTAACTGAAATTTGATTTTTCTACTGTATTTTCCTTGCTGGCTGTGTGTGAACTTATTCCACTTAGATGCAGCAGTCACGCTATGCACACTTATAAGGGATTTTAAAGCACACACGCAGGAACAAAAAATGATCAAAATAGCATAGAAAACAATGGTGGGAGGGTCTCACCCACCGAGCATCGAGGATTGTTGGGGAGCTATTGTTACCACAGCAGAGTGACATCCTCGCAGGAAGACACGCAGTGACTAATGGGACTGGGTAGAGAACCGAGAAATAGATCCATTATGTGTGCACACACAGTTTTTGACAGAGCTAATTTTTCAGGTGAGTGGGAGACAGTGGGACTAATCAATATTTGGTGCTGAGACAATTAAATTGATTATCCACATGGAAAAATAAACCATTCAAGAAGAGAAGAGACGATCAATAAATTCAACTGCAGCAAAAATTAAGAATTTCTGTTCATCAAGACAGCTGGGAATGGGGCTGGGACGAGGCTCGGTGGTTAAGGGTATTTGCTGCTTTTCCAGAGGACCGGAGTTCAGTTCTCAGCATCCACATCGGTGGCTCACACTACCTGTATCCTAGCCCAGAGGATTTGACACGTGCATCTGGCCCCCACAGGCACCTGCACAAACGCAGCACATATAGACACACGCATAAAAATAAAATGTAATACTTTAAATAATTTTAAATAGCTGAGAATAAATATGAAAATAGTTCAGACTGGGAATGATAGTGTGTGTGCGTGCATGTGTGTGTGCGTGCGTGCGTGCGTGCGTGTGTGTGTGTGTGTGTGTGTGTGTGTGTGTGTTAAGTTTAATTGCCAGCTCAGTTGGATTAAGATATGCCTGGAACAATAATAACTCGGTTGAGTATGGCCATGAGGAAAGCTCCAGAGAGGAGTAACAGAGGGAGACAGATCTACTCTACATGCAAGCAGCAACTTCCCATGGACCGGGGTCCTGAACGGAATAGAAAAGGGAAACAGAGAAAGCCAGCTAAGCACCAGCATTCATCTCTATCTGCTTAGCCATCTGCCCAGATGTGAGCTAGCAGCCTCAGGATCCTCCAGCCTTGCCTTCCCTACTGTGATGCATAAGCACTCCTTCAAACCATAAGGGGAACTAAATCCTTCCGGAAGTTGCTTACCAGACATTTGGTTCCCATGGTGAGGAAAGCAACTAATGTAACATGATATTCAATTATTAGAATCCAGAATGTGTATTTAACTCCTAAATGTCAGTGAGACACAGTCTAAACTAAAGCTATGGAAAATGCCTGAACAAAGATTCTTTAAGATGTTTTTAAGTTTTGTGTTGTGTGTGTGTGTGTGTGTGTGTGTGTGTGTGTGTGTGTGTGTACACCCACACATACACATGTATGTCACTTGCATACAGAGGAGGCTGTCAGGTCCCCTGGAACCAGAGTTCCAGGCAGTTGTGAGCAGACCAGCACTAGTGCCAAACTTGTGTCCTCTGCAACTGCTGAACCATCTCTCCAGCTCCCTGAATAGATATTCTAAAGTCAGAAAATAGCTAATAAACTTACTTCTCCACTGCGTAACAAAGAAATACTTAATTGAAGATAAGATAGGGTGTATTGTAGACTGGAAGCTATATGTGCTAGACTCGAAGAAGATTGCAATACAACAGACGAGCGAAAAAGTACATTAATGGCAAATCCTACCCAGTACCAAGGGGAAAGCTAACTCAATCCCTTTGGAAAGCAAGCGAACATTCTTTCACTTTGTTACGTACAGCTTGGTAGGTCTATTCTCAGGCAATGCTTCACTTGCTTCCATATAAGATTGCAGTAATGTTTACAGCATTTTTATCTAAAAATGACTGGAAACAGTCCAAACATTGACTAACAGAAATGCATGGGGTATGGCCACACAAGGGCATGTATACAGTAGTGAAAATTAATGAAGGGCAGTAAATGGATCATTGTGAATGACCGCTACAAGCTCCATAAGAGGGGAACACAGATTGCATACAAATATTTATAGCAGGATACAATTTTTATGAAGTAAAAAGAAAAAAAAATAACAAATTCCAGCAGCGTATTGTTAAGTGGTTAGACACATAGAGGAATATTCTAGAGAACCATAGGTCCATGCAGACCAAGAATAAAACAAAATGCTGGGGGCGGGAGGGAGCAGGGAGCATCAGTAGTACTAGGCTCTGAATGTTTTATAGCAACTTTTGAGGTGGTGACTGTTTATTATTACATTGAATAACTTGTGTGGTTTACATATCTGTTCCTGGAGGTAAGTTTAAATGTCAGGGCTGTCTCCCTTACCCCAGGGTGGGCCTGGCTTCTCACATGAGTGTCATAGAGCAGAAGGAAATGGATATGCCATCCCCAAGACCCACAGCACAGCTGCAAGGATCAGCATCTAAGAAGATTCTTGCTGACAAGGCAAACACATCCCCGAGCACGTGAGGTTATAAA
This sequence comes from Cricetomys ansorgei, assembly GCA_026225945.1. NCBI lineage: Eukaryota > Metazoa > Chordata > Mammalia > Rodentia > Nesomyidae > Cricetomys > Cricetomys ansorgei. Next base: position 31,233,261 of record JAMJFZ010003163.1, read on the forward strand.
CAAAGTTCTCCCAGACTGGTAGCAGTATCTGAGGCTAAATTTCCATTTGTCCATAAAATGTGGGGCTGCCTTTTGCAAGCAAAACCACAAAATTGCCGCTCCCAGCCAAGTTGGATGACCTAGTTCTGATGGCGGAGCTGTGTTGGCTTGCACAGACCCTCCACCCTGCTGCCTCCAGTGCTGTATCTAGGAGAAGGTCTGAGACGCTTCTCATCATACACTTACACAGATACTCTTGACATCCAGCCCCTACCCACACTTTCTCAGGGTACCCAGAATGTGGAGATTAGCAAGATAAGGTCTCCATCCTTAGTATCAGCAAATGGGAGCAAGAAAAAGGAGAGAAGGAACTCAAACGTAAGTGTGGCGAACACTCCCTCTGGCCAAGTTCCTGCCGTTAGGCCAGACGCCACAATGAGGCAAGAAAGAGTGGCTCATAGAAACCATGTTCCGACAGTCACTGTGTCTCTGTGGCAGGCAATTTTAGGATCTCAATCAGGAATGATGCCCAGAGAACGTTTTTCCTAGTTCCTCTCACCTATAGGTTTGTTTTTTTTTTAAATAAAAAGGAATTATGTGCAAGTCACCAATATTTACAATGTGTACTTGACACACTCCTGGATTCACCTAAGGGAATACCAATTGAGGGATTGAAATTAGCCTGTGGCCCTGTCTGTGAGGAAGGTGGTCCTGGGATGTACAAGAAAGCCAACAGAGAATGAACCTAAGAGTGAGCAAGCCAGTAGGCAGCATGCCTACTGTTTCAGTTCCTGCCCTGTTTCAGTTCCTGCCCTGAATTACCTCAGTGACGGGCTGTTACCCAGAGGTGTAAACTAAAATAAACCTATTCTCACCCCAGTTTGCTTTTGGCCACAGTATTTATCACAACAATAGAAAAGCAAACTAGGACATATGTCTAAGAACAGAAAGAAAGATGAGATTAGGGAAGGGACGGAAGGAGGGAGGGAGGTAGGGAGGGAAGAAGGGAGAAAGGAGGGAGGGACTAAGACATGTCCAGAGGCAGAAGACCCAGGAGCCTGGTGTGCTAGAGCCCCTATACCCAATATTCTTTGGTGAATTTATTTTCATACTCACCACCAGGCAGATAAAGTCGGGAGGAAGTGCATAGAATCTGTCATGCTGAAATTCACTTCTTTTTAAAGCGAGTTGACAGAACCACATTTGGATGTTAAAAGGGTAGAAAGGAGTGAGACATGTGGCTGAGCTTCCTGTGGCCGAGCTGCCCAGGGCAATGAGGTAGGTAGTGGTCAAGAGTTCAAGAAACAAGACTTTCTCCATGGGAGTCTGAGTGAGCACATTTGAACCTTGGGTAGGCTGGAGGGTAGGTAGGTCACTGTGAAGATTGCACATGAGATGAAAGCAGGACCACTGATTGAACATATAGACCACAGGGGCCCAGATCCTCTCTCCCCAGGCAGTTTGGCAATAGGCCTTTCTCCAATATGGAGGGGCACTCGGTTCCAGCGTTCTTTGGGGACACAGAACTGAAGGACCGAGGCTGCAATGGACAGGGCTAGTCTAGGGCTGTGACGCACAACATACTAAATACTAGCAAAGGCCGACAACTAAACAGAGATACCGTAGGACCTCCTGCGGCTCAGACGGACTCCCAGACAGGGGACCGAAGAGTCTTCCCTGGGATAACTGACAAGCCCAAGGGGGGGAAACCCTCAGACATAATAAACATTGGGGTTGGAAAGAGAGCGTCAAGGACACAGCAGGTCACAGCTCCATCTCCGTACTCAGCGTCTCCACATGAGTGTCTCAACTCCGTCCTACCGGAAGCCCTGGTCCTCAGGCGGACATTTGTCCCAAATGTAAGAGCGGGCCCCAAAAATCACCAAGCATCTAGCGAATGTTTGCCAGAGTAGACAGAAATCACAAAAGAACCAACACACAACAGGAAGAAATGGGAATGAGTTCATTATCCTTAGAGGAAAAAAAAATATCCCACGTGCACAACAGAAAATGTGTTTTGTTAATAAACTTTTAGAGCAGAAGGATGGAAAAGGGAATAAAAATTAGAGAAACTGTAGAGAGGGTATGTGAATGTTAGGTGTAAAAATAGAGGGAAAACACACAAGCTCAAACTACTAAAGTAATAATTCCCCCAAGTGACACATACTTACAGATTGAAAGAGTTCATTTGAAAGCTGAACTCATGACAGAGGAAGAAAATCAATATGGATGCCACATTGGTGTGAAATATCACATTACCAGAGACAGGCAGTATTTTCAAAAGCATTATTTGGGGGTTTGTGAAGCGAGACTATCTGATGAGGACTAAACCAGGAAAGAAGACGATGGTGAGACCCGCAGAATAGAGCATTCATTCATTCTGTAGAGTCCATAAAATAGACCGGAAGTTCCTCCTGGGCTGGCGGTAAAGGAAGTCTCAGGGTGGGAACTGTGATGGCTGAGCATGCTTGTCGACTTGGTTGACTCTGGACTCAACTAAGATACATGATGGAACTGTGAGGGTATTTCCTAGAAAAATTGGCTGATGGGGAAGACCCCATCCCAGACTACTGCCTCCTTATGGAGTCCCAGAGGTAAAGAGGGATGACGGGGGTAAGCAATGCTTCTTGGCTGCCCAAATTTGCCCACTCACTTGCTGGTGCATATGTCTATTCTGTTTCTTCAGCTTATACTGCTGTCTTTCACCGAAGGCAGAACACAGCCTGTTCGGGCTTCCACGGTGGACTGAAGACCAGCAGCTCTCCAGGAATATTCAAGGTCTCAATACTCAATTCTTGGGTGCCAGATGGAGTCTACCAAAGCATCTGATCTAGTGGATCGAAGAGCTATCAGACTCTCGGACTCTGCAGACAGACAACCACTGTTGCACTAACCAGCCTATATCCTTCCTATAATGCCATACATACTCAGTTCTGTTCCTTTAGAGAAGCTTAACACACATATATTTTTTTAATTTATTGAGACTAACTTTGTGTCCTCATATGTAGCTATTAAAGAAACGTTCCACGTGGGGGCCACCGTGATAGACTGATGGTTTAAAGGCACTTGCCACCAAACTGTTGACTAGAGTAGTTCAGTTCCTGGGATCCACTTGATGGAAAGAGAAGACAACTCCCACGGGTTGCCTTTTGATCCCAAAATAACATATACATGCTGTGACATGCATGCACCCATGCACATATAACTGTAATGCATATTCCTAGTACAAAGAGTGTACCCGCTGCTATAAAGTATCATGTTCTATGCACATGTTTTATGCACATGTATATGTGTTTTATGCATGTGTATATGTTCTGCCCAAATCCTCTATATTAACACTAAGCTAAAAGCCAGTTGTCCTTCCCAATATTTGCAAAGCCAGTTGGCTCTGTTTCTTATATGGTAGTGACCAGACTTAGACCTGGGTCATGGCATAGCATGTACGTTAGTTCTCCAGACTTTGGTTATTATGTGTGGGTTAGACCCATGAATGCAGATCTTGGGAGAAGCCCAGGAGCTCATACATACCTTGGTAGGATCCCTGCTTGAGATAGCTCCTTTCTGTGGCCTTCCTGAGGCTTTCAAGCTCATAGGGTTCTTCTGTTCAGAAAACTGGAGTTGAAATGCTAGTACATTTCATATTTGATGGTTTACTTGTATTTTGAGAGCAAGTCAGTAAGAGGAGGGGAGGAGAGAAAAAGAGGAGAGGACAGAGGAGGGGGAGGAGAGGGAAGGAGATGAGAGGAGAGGAAAAGAGAGGAGAGAGGAGAGAGGAGGGGAGGGGAGAGGAAGAGAAGGGAGGAGAGAGGAGGGGAGAGGAGAGGAAGAGAAGGGAGGAGAGAAGAGGGGAGGGGAGAGGAAGAGAAGGGAGGAGAGAAGAGGAAAGGAGAGAGGAGAGGAGAAGAGAGGAGAGAGAGGAGAGGAGAGGAGAGGAGAGGAGAGGAGAGGAGAGGAGAGGAGAGGAGAGGAGAGGAGAGGAGAGGAGAGGTGAGGTTGTCCAAGGGGATGGGCCCCATAGCCTTGAAACCACAGCCAGTCAGAAAGCCAGCTTCCCAGTCTTGGGGCTTACATTCCTTCCTGTCAGCCTGCTGCCATCGCACATCACTGCTCTGGACACCGTGGTAAGTGTGGGGACTGGGATGGGGGAGAGTAGTAAAAATAAACACGCCTCATAACTTATCTCTCAGATGCATAAGAACTCTCATTCTTGTTCCTTGGACTAGTGTGTTAGTCATCACAGGCTCCCCTATCAAAATGCGCCAGTCTGAGTGTCCTAAACAATAGACATCCATTTTCTCACAGCCCTGGAGTCCACGTGTCCGTGATCAGAGTGCAAAGGAGTTCTACTTCTGACGCGGTCTCTCCTAAGGGACATCTATTCATTTTTTTTCTGCCATGTATGGAGCAAGGGGAAGGACCCAACGCTGATATATTCTAGTGGGGACACAAAGACTTTTGGATTAGGGCCTAGCCCTTCTGACCCTAGTTAACCTTAATTACTTTCTTAGGGCTCCAAACACAGCCACACTTGAGGTGTAAGCCTTTATGGTTTACGTAGGAAATGTCCTTACAGGTTCCTGTGTTGGAGGCTGGGTCTCCAGCTGGTATCACTATTCTGGGCGGTGGTGAGAATCTTAGGAGGCGGGGCCTAGCTGGGGGAAGCAATTCCTGAGGGGGCGTGCCTTTAAGGAACATATCTTGACCCGGGCTTCTCTAGATCTCTTTGCTTCCCAGCTGCCATGAGCTTAGAAGCTTCCTACGCCACATTCTCCCGCTGCTATGGCCTTTAGCCTAGCTTCAGTCTGAGCACAAACAAGCTCAGGGCCAGGAGGAAACCTGTAAACATGGTGGTCCAAGTAGCTCTTTACCCATTTGAACTATTGCTCTTAGAAAGTTTTTGGAGCAACAGAAAACTAATGCAGGGCTTCAGCATATACAATTTTTCAAACTGTTTTCTGCCACTGGGGTGGTTTAAGTGAAATGCCCACCCTCCTGGGGCATTTGAATATTTGGTTCCCAGCAGGAGGCCGGTTGGGGAAGATTTGGAAGTGAGGCCTTTCTGGAAGAAGTATCTCACTGGGTTTCAGAAAGCAATTTAAGGTTTCAGAAGACTCTAGCATTCCCAGTGTGCTGTTCCCTGATGCTGTCTGAGATATGAGCTGTTAGCTGCTGTTTCAATCACCGGGCACCTGCTGCGTCCACTAGGCCTGTAACCTAGGGGTTTATGGTGACTAAGCCTCTGACACCATAAGCCCATAAGAAACGTTCCACAAGTTGCCCTGGTCATGAGGTCTTATGACAGCAATAGGAAAGTAACTAGCACAACCACTTGTTTATAGTGGAAACTCTCACTTCAGTATTAATTGAAAAATTAAATATAAAGCGTGCACAAAACTCAGCCATTCCAGAAACAAAAAGTTACTTATAAGAACACCAACACAAACTTCACTTTTAATAAATAATTGAAAAAAATAACACAAATACTATCATGAGAATAAACTAATTTGGGAATACCCAGAACACTACTACTCAAGAAAATATCGGTACAGTCAAAAATACAGGCTAAATACAGGAACCATGCTTGGTGAGCAGGTCTTTGTGCATCTGCAGAGGTGACGGTGTCAAGTTTTGTTACTTGTGGATGCAGTTCTGTAAATAAAGGGGGAGGTTGTGGGGGGGGGCAACCTGTGCTGCCAGTCAAGGGCTGGAGGAAGTACCCCTGAGCCTGAGTCAGCCTGGGGAGCCAGGGAGGGCAGTGGGTGATCCATGCACCCCTTCTTCTAGCGTCCCCCAGCCCCCGCTTGCACAGCACCACCACTGTGTGCGGGTGAGTGGTGAAGCCTGAGGACCACAGGGGCAACCGTAGCTCTACCGTCCTTCCCCTTCCGTCTACCGATGTAGTGGCGAGGTGCGGACGTGAGTCCTGGCTTGGGCCTGCCCTGCCAGCAGCTCCCTCCACTCAGTGGCACCGCAGGTCTCACCGACGCTGGTGCGCCGGGGGTGAAGATGGTGGATGATGAGCTGCAGTCCCCTGAGCCCATCCCTGTGCTGAGGGTAAACCCTGACGTGGGCCTGGCAATGTAGGAAGCACACGGGCGCTTCTCATAGGCCAGCTTAAAGCCAGCAGGCCTGCCGTGGTTAGCAGGTGATGCTGGGACTGCAAATAGTGGTTGAGTCGTGCTACCATTAGCCCACTGGCTAGCTAGTGAGGTGGGTGGATTCCTCATAAAGACACAGCCACCAGGCTGCGGCCCACTGAGCAATGCAGGGGTTGGCTGAGGGGTCGCTCCAGTCTGGTTGCAAGCTGTAGCAGGCCCCCAGACTGACCAGGGACGTGAACTGTTAGAGAAGTGGTCAGTGACAGGGGGAGAGTGCAAGATGACAGCTTCAGAAGGTGGGGTGGTATCCATGAACTCCAAGTCCATGGCGGGATGGGAAGGGGTTACTGAAACCGTGAGAGGAAGAGCTGGCACCAACCCAGGTTGAATCCAAACACCTGGATCACCCGCGGGAGACATGCCCTGCTTCTGTCCATTGGTAGGCCTCAGAGTATACAGACTGTTCCCAATGGGAGTGTAGCAGGGGACCCTGAATGCAGGTGGGCCAATGGATGCGTTAGCATTTGCAGCTAGCCTCTGCTGCATGCAGGCATGACTAGGGGCAAACGGCAAAGAGCCACCGCTGCTGACTGGGGGTGAGCTCAGAATAGCTGCCTCAGAAGGGGGTGTGGTATCCATGTCCATCGTTGAAGGCCCTGAAGACGGCTCCCAGCTCATGTCTTCGCAGGCATGGGGTGCTGTGGTAGAAATGACTACAGGGGGGTTCCTGGGGGAAAGGGTTAGAGAAGCAGCAGGGAAGGGAAAAGGAGGAGGGCCAGCCATGCACACTGAGGCCGGGGACCCCCTCCTGCAGGAGGGGGCACTGAAAGGCAAAGGTCCAGGACCAGGCCTGGGGAGGTGAGAGATGGCAGAAGCCAAAGCTGTGGCCAGACCAGCAGGGTCTTTCTTTGCATCTGGTGGAGACTCCACACTGGGCCTGGCCCTACAGGGAGGAAGAGGGTCAGAAGGGAGAGGTGAGGGAGAAATGGGGGTTGTGGGTATAGCTGGTATGAGGGAGGGCGAAGGGACAGATGGGCCTGGGGGCCCAGCAGCCTGGAATAGCAAGAGGGTGGAGGCTGGAGGACCAGGGCTGGAAACCCCATCAGTGGGCAGGGACACAAAGCCTGCAGGCCTCGAAGCAGGTGGAGGGCTGGGAAGGATGGGCTGAGAGGCAGGACCAGCTGCCACCACCTGGGTTTTAGGCTGTAAGGCATCCACTTCATCATCTGAGATTTGGGTGACTTCACCCTTCAAGGTCTTCATGGTGTCTGATGCTTTCCCTGTGATACGTGGGATCTTGGGAGGTGGGGGCAGGTCACCTTGATCCCACAATAGTAAGAGTCCTGAGGGTGGCAGCTGCAACTCCAGTGTGGCTGCTTTTCTCTTGCAGGGTCTTTTTAGTGCAGGCACAAGCGTAGCAGGGCTCCCTGGTGCAATAGCTTGAGGCTTTTCACTCTGCACCTCCTTCGGCTCCTGGGAATCTGTAGAGCCTGGAAGACAATTTACTTGCAATTCTTTCTTGGGGAAGGTCTCCCAAAGAGAAGAGCAGCTGGCTGAGGCTGGTGTCAGGCACCGCAGTATATCCTCACCAGACCATCCCTGAGTGGAGACCACTCCAACAGGGCTGTGAGAGCTTGGGGCACTAAGCCCGCAGGAGAACTCCCTAGAAGATATCAGCGTGGTCACCTCCACAGAATTCGCTAAATCCTGGGGATACTGGTTTCCTTCTCGAGATCCAAAAGGCAGCTTTATAGAAACCACAGTGGACTTGGCCACCAAGCTCATAGATGTTGCTGCTTGCACAAAGCTGCTGGATGAAAGCCTTTTCTTGCCATCTTGGTCTTCTGCCTCCCCCAGCAGCCACCAGCCATTCTCCTCTTCCTCCTCCTCCTCCTCTTCTCCCTCCTCTTCCTCCAGTTCTTCCTTCTCCATCTCTTCCTCCTGTTGCCGCTTCTCTTTCTTCTCTTCCTCCTCTTTCGTCTCTTCCTCCTCCTCTTCCTCTTCCTCTTCCTTCTCCTTCACTTTCTCCCCCCTTCTCCTGATTTTCAGTTCTTTGGATTTTGGCTCAGTTTCCTTTGGGCAAGGAGGACGCAGACGGCGCAACAGCAGCGCCTCTTCGGACTGGCCCACCCACGCTGGCCAGGCAGTGGGGAAAGAAGGGTTTTGCCCCGGAGGAAAGATTTTCACAGTTCTCGAGGGCAGAAACATCTCGAAGTTCTACTGCCTCCTGGGAGCGCTGTAGAGGCCAATGAGCAAACACTGGGAGTGGATTCACCCCCCCCCCCCAGGCAGATTCGCTGTGACTGGCCAGGCAGGGGCAGCTACCAGGCCACAGGATGTGGAGGGTGATGATCTGGAGCCCGCTGGAAGCAGGGTAGGCAGCTGAGCTGCGATGAAAACTTTCTCATTTAGAGTGGTTACTATGCGACCTAGAGAACCGCACAACAGCCAAACAAAGAGTGAACAGGTTCCGGCTACTCCGGATCCAGGCAAGCTCTGGCCCTTGTGACGTCAGCCTGGAACGTGTGACATATCGTGCGCGTGGGTTTGGTGGATTCAGTCAGGGAGGCGGAGGAGCTAACGAGCGTCGCGAGGCTCCGCAGCTCTGAGGGTTGACGTTCTAGCTCCTGCACTTCCGGCTGCTCCTGCACGCGCTCGCACAGTTTGGAATTTGCGAGGACTGCGGTGTATCTCACCAGAGCTCGGGGGCCTTGGACCAAAGCGGGCTGAAACTCCAGAGAGATGCGCAGGTCAGTCAGAGCCTGCAGGACCTGAGACCTCTATGGTGTCTCTGTATAACCACCTTCTCAGAGGCCACTTTGGCGACACTGCCTGCCTGTGGTTTCTGATGTCTAGGGGAGGTCATAGGGCCCTGAGCTGGTTGGATGCTGCAACCCAGCATCCCTCTGGCATGCATCTTCGGCTCACATCTTTTTATGTGGTAAAGCCACACCGAAGACCAACATGCTTCCTCGGGTCACACAGTAGCTAGCAGCCCAGTTGGTTTTGTACCCAGCAGGGTGACTCCTTGGGCCCCCCTTGTCTCCTCTGCATCCCATGTTCTCTCCTGCTACACCACACACCACGCATCGTCTCGTCTGAAGTGAGCACAAGCATTGCCTATGAGGAGGACAACACCTGTGTTGCTGGAGGTTCAGAGTGGAGCCTCCTGAGGTGATGTGGGCAGCCATGGTGAGCAGATATCCTCTCCTTTGCTTGGAAGTGAACCTGGCAGCCCAGAAATCAACAACAGAAAGAGAAGTTGTCTTTTAGCAACCCAGCCACTCTCTCGCTCACCCTACCTTGGTGTTTTGAAGCTACGCCTTCCCTGTTTTCTGATGCCCACGGTGGACAGCCTGTAATGTTTGATTTTGTTCTCCTGCCAGGAACATCTTTGTGCTGTTCCTCTTCCTCTGGAAGCTTTTAAGATGCTCTCTTTGTCTTTGGAGTTCTGCTATTTCACCAGAAAGTGGTTTCCAGAAAGCGTGCACAGCCTGTGGTCCCTTCCACCCTCCAAATCCTGTTTAGGTAATCAGAGGTATTAAGAGTTCAAAAGTGTAACTGCCACATCGTAAATCAGCATCCTACAATCCTCTTCCTCCTTCCTCTCAATCTTTTCACTCCTTTTGAGATACTCCCTGAGCCTTGGCAAGGGTAACGTAGACTTCTAATTTGTAGCGAGGCATCAAGCTGTCACCCACCCTCAGAACTCTGATTGGTTATGAAGTTTCACATTTTAATATCACCTTGTAAAGTTCTGTAGAAAGTCCCCTGTTCAGTTGAAATGCCATTTGTACATTCGGGAACTCAATTCTGAATTGTGCTGCCATCTCTATGGTAATGACTTCACATCTGGGAATACAGCATATTTCTCAGTTCATTTAGGTTTTCCTTTGATGTCCATTAACCAGATTTCCTAAGTTTGCCGTGAACTTGTCTTTCAGTGAGTTTATTCTTAGACACCTGGTAGTCTCTACATTGTTTTAAAGTCACATTAAGGTCACTGTTCTCTGTTGACACGCAGGGGCACTGTTGTTTGGTCTCTGGAAACCTTAATCACACATTCGGCTGCAGACCCTTCTGTATTTTCTCCGAAGAGTCTTGTGTTACACAGGATCAATCCCCATTTCCCCATCCCAATATTTACACACCTGGCTCTTCTTGTCACATTTTGCTCAGGTTTCAGTTTACAGAAAGCAAAAATCAGCGAGATATCTAAACAAAGTCTTCACCAAGAAATGCAATATTTGTTGAGGATTTGGGTAGATACCTACTATTAAGATCTGATGTGTCTTTTAGGCCTAGTTTGTTAAAAGAGTTTTCCAAAAATTATTATTGATCATAACCAAATAGATTTGTGCAGCTTATGATATATTTCCCCTGCAAATACAGTATAACAAATATACTGAAGGATTTAAATAGAAACCATGTCTGCACTCCGTGGCATACTGCTTTCCCCATGGCGTGTTGCTTTCTTACATATCGCCTCATTCAGTGTGACAATACCTTAATCAAGAATTTTTATATCTACATTCAAACTAAGGAAAGCCTACATTTACTTTTATTCTAATGTCTCACTTCAAAATAACAGCCCCATCCGATATTGCAACATGCCAGAGTGCCTCTAAATTTTAGAGTCTGAAGGAAAAAAACATAAAAAGAGAGAGGCTAGTAGAACTGAATATAAACTCTAGAGATGAATTTGGCGCATGGAATTGTTAGCATTGACAAAAATGTCATTCCAATGAGCATTGGGAAAACAGGAATTATTGAGTAAAGGAATAAGTCAGGTGAGGGCATGAACCTGTCCAGTAACTACTGGTCAGGACACAAAGGTAGGACCTCACTCCATACTGTATCCCCAAGTCACACAATCAGATGACTTAAATGTGGCAAAGGAAATGATGAAGGTATGAGATGAAAAATCAGCTTTTTATGTCTCTTTTTAAATCAGCTTTTGTAAGCTACCGTAATGGTTGGTTTTAACGTCAACCTAGATTCACAAATTAGAATCATCTGAGTAGGGACCGGTATCTGAAGAATTGTCCTGATTGCCTTAATTGGTGTGTGAAGATCAACCCACAGTGGATGGAGCACCCTCTGGTAGAGTGCGTGGCAGCAGGACGAAGGTGACTTTGCTCGCTTGACTCCTCCCCTTGCTCACTCTGCCTTCTCTTTGGCTGCCAAGTTGACTTATCCTGCTGCTGCTGATACTGATCCCTTCACTGACATCAGCTTCCACCGTTGACTAAAACGCACGTCTCTCCAGGAATTTTCCAGGCTTTCCACAGCAGATAGTAACTGCTGAGGAACCCACTCTTGAGGGCAGAGCAACTACCTGTTCGCAGCCTCTTCAGGGTAAGACAACTGCTTCATATATATACATGCATACACACAGTCAGTCCTATTCCTCTAGAGATCACTAATACCATTATTTTTTCCAAGAAATATGTGACATTTTTTTCTCAGCTTTCCAATTTGTTTACTTTTGAGACAAGGTTCGTGTATCCCAAGCTGGCCTCAAACTCATTACGCCTCAGAGAACAGCCTTGAACTTCTGATCCTATAGCCCCGCATCTCCCAATCGCTGAGATTTCAGGCATGTACCACTGTGCCTAGCTCGTGCAGTGCTAAAGATAGAACCCGCAGTGTTGAGTTTATGTCCTAAGCCCCTTTACAACTCAGCTCTCCTGAGCTCAAACTTTCTATACTAATAGTTGCTGGCACTGCAGTGGTTTAAAGGAGAATGTTCCCCATGGGCTCAGGCATTTGAACACATTTGCTCTCCAGTAGGTGGCGCTGTTTGGAGAAATTTGGGAGGTATGGCCATGCTGGAAGAAGCGCATCACTGGGGCTGAGCTTTGAGAGTTTAAAGCCTTCAGGCCATTTCCAGTTCACCCACTCTGCTTTGTGCTATGTTTGAAGCTGTGATCCCTCTCAGCTTCCTGCTTCTGTCACCATGCCTGCCACTTGCTGCCATGCCACCGCAACATAATGGGCTCTTACCTGTCCTGGACTCTTATCTGAAGCCACAAGCCCAACCTTTCCTCCACAAGTTGCTTTTGGTCATGGTGTTTTATCAAGAGAAAAGGAACTAATACAATGGCCTAAAGGCTTTATGCTTTCCCTTGTGATTTCAAAGGGCTATTTTTGATCTTCACATTATTTTTCTTTGTTGTAAGTGCATGTGTATGTGAGAGAGAGTGTGTGTGTGTGTGTATGAGAGAGAAAGAGAGAGACAGGGAAGGAGAGGGAGAGACAGAGACACAGAGACAGAGAAAGTGAGTTTCATGTAGCCCAGTCTGACCTTGAACTTACTATGCAGCTCTTGAATTCCTGATTCTGTTGCCTCCCTCAGCCTTCTACATGCTGGGGTCACAGGTGCACACCACCAAGCCTGACTGTTGTTGTTGTTGTTTTGTTTTTGTTGTGTCATATTATTTTGTATCTTTTTTATCAAAATTTTTTCATACAATGCATACCTTGTTTTCCAGAGCCTTTCCACTTCCCTTCCCACTGACTTAATGTTCTCCTCCTCCTCCTCCTCTTCCCCCTCCTCCCCCCCTTCCTCCCCCCCCCTCCTCCTCCTCCCCCCCTCCTCCTCCTCCCCCCCTCCTCCTCCTTCCCCCCTCCTCCTCCTTTCCCCGTCCTCCTCCCCCATCCTCCTCCTCCTCCTCCCCCTTCCTCCTCCTCCTCCCCCTTCCTCCTCCTCCCCCCATCTTCCTCCTCCTCCTCCTCCCCCTTCCTCCTCCTCCCCCATCTTCCTCCTCCTCCTCCTCCCCCTTCCTCCTCCTCCCCCCATCTTCCTCCTCCTCCTCCTCCCCCTCCTCCCCCCTTCTCCTCCTCCTCCCCCCCTCCTCCTCCTTCCCCTGTCCTCCTCCTCCTCCCCCCTTCCTCCTCCTCCCCCCATCTTCCTCCTCCTCCTCCTCCTCCTCTTCCTCAAAACAAAAAGCAAGAAATAAAGCACCCCACAAACACAGGAAAATGAAAATCAAAACAAACAAGGGAGTAACTATGAAGACAAAAAGAAAAAAAAATTTCCAAGCAAAACAAAACAATAGGGCCACAAAATATCATTGAGTCTGTTTCACGTCAGCCAACTACTCCTGGGCATGGGGCCTCCCTTGGAGTTTGGTTTATATGTCCAGTGAGACTCCATTGGAGCAAACTGTCCCTTTGCCAGCGGGTATCAATTGCAGATAGCTTCTTGGTTAGGGGTGAGGTCCTGTGTCTCCTGCCACTGCTCAGTGCTGGAGCTTGTCTGGCTTGAGTGTGTGCAGGCTTGTGTAAACTGCCATTGTCTCTCTGAGTTCATTCGTGTATCGGTCCTTTGTGTCTGGAAGATAACACCTGGCTGGAGTTGCCTATCACCTCCGATTCCCACAACCTTTCCATTTCTTCTTCGCCATAGGTCCCTGCTAAGTCCAATTCTATTTTTCACTTTTACTAATACTTGCTGAATCTCCTTTAGTTTGTTGTTCTTATTTTCATAGTGTTCATTTACTTGACTGACTCCCCTCTACCTTACATAGCTGAATATATTACTTTTAAGTCCTTCTTACCTCCCTACAAAACCATTTAAAATTATAAATTTGCCCTGACTACCGTTTTTTTACACATCCAAAAAATTCCTGTACTTTTTATTCAATTTAAATTGTCTTGAAATCTCACCTCGACTCCTTTCTCATTGAAAAATAAACTTTAAAATATATTTAATGTTTTTAGATTGGATAAGGATTCAGCCATTCTTTTGTGATTTAAACATGCAGTTTTGTTGCTGGTAAGCTAAAGGTAATTTAGCTGTATGCAAATGAAAACTGAGTAGCTAAAGCACGCCTCTCCTGGTGCTAGCCACCAAAGCTTTGATGCCAGCGCCCCAGCACTGAGACCTACCTCACAACCTTCCTGCTAACCACTCTGGTGGCTGCTCAGTAGACAAAGCCTCCTTAGAACTCGCTCACCCAGAAGCTAGAAGCAGTCACTCTTTGGCAGTCCTGCCTCTTCAGCTCTTGGCCTTCAATGGTCTCCAAGGTCTCATGGCTTTCAGCAATCTATCACACCCTTGGCACGTCACAGCCCTTCACGAGGCTCAGTCATTGGCTCTCCCAGACTCTGTGCCCTACAGTTGTTCAGCTGCCTTCTGGTTGCTAAATGTGGAGAATTTCCAGCCTGGAAGTTGTCTTTTCTTCAGGTTATCAGCTCAGCCTGATTCTAGCATGGTAAGGACCCCAAGTAGCAATCAAGCCACTCAGATTACCTTTACTGGGACCCAGGCTTCATCAGTAGGGATAACAGGTCACAGAAGCTAGGTAAGTTGTCAGAGTGTCCCAAGGACAGTGAAGGAAGTCTGCTCAGAATGCACACAGCCTCCTGTTTGCCAGTCGTGTTGGAGGAGGTCTTCAAGACGGAGAGGTGACTTTCCAGAGCCGCTATAGGTCCTGATAGCAGGGTATCTGAAATTGTTGTGACTGACACAGAGCCCCCCAGTGCAGTGACTATTGAAGGGTGTCCTCCAGAACAGAACTAGAAGCTCTTGTTGAATCCACGACAGCTATGGAAATTTCTGGCACAAACTGAATTCTCTATTGGACATCAGCAGCTAGAGTAGAGTCTGCTTGAGGGGTGCCATAGGCATTTAAAGCAGCCAGTTTTATGATGCAAACTGCCTGAATCACGGAAGTGGTTGGTTGACAGCTTCATGATCCTAATAAAACCGGCAAGACAGGGAATTAGAGAGAAATTGAAAGCTGTTCCCAGTCTGGTCTCAATCTCTACCAGACCCTGGGTAGTTATCAGCTATGGTCTGACCAAGATGTGCCCCCTACTGCCAGCGGGTGCAGGGAGAGTCAGACATCTGACACCCCAGCAGCAGTAAAACTGATAGCCTCCATCCCCTAAGGAAGATCCTGTCTCAAAAGTACCACTGTCTACCTAACGTGAAATTATCATTCTAGCTCTAGGAAATTTGAACAACACTCAACCCAACTGAAGAGCCTTAGGGAGGCTTGGAGCCTTCCTAATCTGTCTCAGTTTGGGCCTATAATGTCCCCCCAAAGGATCTGTCCCCTCAAAGGGTCTGTATGAAAGGATAAATCTCCACCCTGGTGCTCCTAGGTGATGGCGGCCCCTTTAAGAGGTGGTACCTCGTGGGAGAACTTCAGGTCATTAGGGCACCTGTGTATGGTCTTCAAAGGCATGCTGGTCCTGTTTCCTTCCTGATCTTGTTTTTACCTCCAGAGGAAGTAGCTTTTCTCCACCACATGGTCCCAACACAAGCTTCACCCAGTGGCAAAGCCACCAGTGATAACTTTCTCCTCTGAAACTGTGCTCCAAAAAACCCTTTGTGAGTTTATTGCCTTGGGGATTCTTTTGTGGTAATGGCAAGCTTTAGATATTTTTGGCATAATTTCTTTTTCACTCACCTGAGTAGTTTGCCTATTAAAATCTGTACAGATTTTCTTTGTGTTTAAATCAATAGATAAATTTTGCAAACATCCCATACACCACGTTTAAAAATACTGAATGACTTCTCGTGCTGAATATTCTAAACTTTTATTAAAAACACATCCATATATTCTATATTCTGTAAACTTTATAATTTAAATGTCTGTGTGTGTGTGTGTGTGTGTGTGTGTGTGTGTGTGTGTGTGTAGCAGGACACTTTGAAGAGGTTTTTTTGTCATGCGCAGCTTTCCTTTTGATTGCCTGTAGCTTGGACTTCTGGGAACTTTGCTTAGAATATAACTCAGGGAGTCAGGGAGGGGTAGCTGGCATTAGGTGGGTTGGTTTGTTGGGTGCTAGTTCAGCTTTCTATCAGTTTTCGTTCTCTCTCTCTCTCTCTCTCTCTCTCTCTCTCTAAGCTAAAGACAGTCAAAAAGGGCTATGAATATTTCTTCCTTTCTCTCTTTCTCTTTCACGGTTGCTACAAGAGTAGTAAAGATTCCTTTCTTTCTTTCTTTCTTTCTTTCTTTCTTTCTTTCTTTCTTTCTTTCTTTCTTTCTTTCCTCTTTCCTGAGCTAGAGGGTAAAAAAATCACAGTAGCAACCTGCTACATGGGTGTTTATCCTTTAAAACCGATGCACTTATTAAAATATGTATGCTAAAGATTTTCACCGATGTTTTACTTTTTCATTTCTTGGTTATTTATTCATTCACTTATTCATTTTACTTCTTTGAGGAAGGGTCTCGTGTAGCTCAGGTTGGCCTCACACTATGTAGTCAAGGCTGGTCTTGAGTTCCATGTTGTCCTCTACCCACTTCCCAAACGCGAGGCTCGCAGGCCCTCCTACACAAGTGTGTCTGACCCGACCCCCATGGCTTTAGCTTCCCCACTCAGCCTTCCCATGTCTAATCGGTTGTTTATTTTCACGGTCACAATGCGAGGAGGAATAAAAGTCAACCAACCTTCCGTTGAGCAGAGTGTAGCAATTAAGAACATGAGCTCAAGGGAGGAAGAGGCAGGACAGGGATCCCTGAGGCTTGCTGGCAAGCCAGCCAAGCCAACTTGGCAGGCTCCACGCCAGTGAGAGACAAAGTCTCAAAATAGATGGTGAGTGGAATTCCCGAGAAATGGTCTCCACTGCATGCACACACATGGGTGCCTGTACACACGCAAGTGTGCACATAGGGGGGAAATGAAACCGGGTACTCTATACATTTGTCCATGAATCCTGAGTGTCAGTTTCCCCGGGTCCTGCACTCGAACTGCCGATCTGCCAGGGTGGCTGGGCCAGGAGTGCGAGGGCCCGGGTTTGAGCGGCAGAGAAGCGCTCGCTCGTGGACCAGGCCTGAGTCCCTGGGAATTTCTTGAGGGTTCTGATCACCTCGGCCTGAGAATACGGGACGAGATGCGAAAGGAAGCCTCAGGAGTCGTATCCGGTGGACGACGATCATGTTTATTGGTGGGCCTTCCCTGCTTATAATTCTTTCCCCAGAGGAGGCTGGGTCCCGGTACTCTGGGTGGGGAAGTTCCATTAGCATGGGGCAGGGCGGGCACCTGGCCTCATGGTCTTTGCAGGGACAAAGACAGAGGGAGGTATCAGGGACAGGGCAGATGAAACGCTTGCCAGGTTATTTTCCTTTTTGCTCCTGTGAATGGCTTGGATCCCTCCAGGGCTAAAAGAGAAGGAGCTTGCAAAGCGTCCTGCCAGCCCACCTGGCAGGGGCTAGGTGCCTTTTTGCTGCTTCAGCTGCTCTTCAGCCCCAGAGGTCCCACACCCGAGGAGTGGATGGTCACAGAGGAGTATGGTTGGAGAAAGAATGTGATCTCCTGGTAATTAACAGGGAAAACTTAGTAAGACCTGTTGTTGAGTTTGTGCCCGTTTGCCATGTCTTCTGAAAAGGGCATTCCTTTCCTCTAGACAAGGAGTGGGAACATCTCTCCATCTCAAGCAAGGCTCTATTTAAGGGAGAAAATGAGAGAACTCTTTCTAGTTTTTATAGCTTGCATCAATAAGGAGTGGCAGGAGAAATGCAAAGAGGCCTCCTCCTCTCTGCCTCTCTGTCCTCTCGAAGTTCAGAGCACCATGCTGTGGGGTAGTGAGTTCTGAACCTCTGTCATTGTGCGTGTCTGAGCACACGGGGACAGAAAGAGAAGTGCTGAGTGCTGACATGCAAGCATTCATCCTGAATGTGGCAAAGCGCCCAGGAATGGGTCCTGTGAAAAATCAGAGGGATGAGTTTCAGGAAAAGTCAATAGCAAAGTCATGGGACTGTAAAGGAACAGAAGCTTGGTGAGGCTGGAGATGAGCTCAGGTGTGTGTATGTGCTGGTGATGTGTGTGTGTGTGTGTGTATGTGTGTGTGTGTATGTGTGTGTGTGTGTGCTGGTGATGTGTGTGTGTGTGTGTATGTGTGTGTGTGTGTGCTGGTGATGTGTGTGTGTGTATGTGTGTGTGTGTGTGTGTGTGTATGTGTGTGTGTGTGTGCTGGTGATGTGTGTGTGTATGTGTGTGTGTGTGTGTGCTGGTGATGTGTGTGTGTGTGTGTATGTGTGTGTGTGTGTATGTGTGTGTGTGTGTGTGTGTATGTGTATGTGTGTGTGTCTGTGTATGTGTGTGTGTATGTGTGTGTGTGTCTGTGTGTATATGTGTGTGTGTGTGTGTCTCTGTGTGTGTGTGTGTCTGTGTGTGTGTGTGTGCCAGTGATGTATCCAAATGACTGTTTTTGATGCTCTGGCTCTGGCCAGTATGTCATCCTGATCAGCTAGTGAAGCCTCAAGTCTCACCGCTGCCATTTCTGAATGTTTTCTCTCTTTACATCAGAAGGGTTTAGACCATAAAATCCGGCATTCCTTTTAATACAGAACATCAGTCTCGCCCAAGTGGAGTGTATAAAATCTGGTAATGAGGTACGATAAATCTACTTTCTGTGAAGATCTGGGGTCCATAATCCCACATTTAATTAACATGCCTGAGACAGCACAGAGCCACTTGGTTTCAACCCAGTTCTCCCTGGAGTGCATGCCATTGCTCACCTGCTCCCTGCTGGCACTGCGAAGGCTGTCTGAGAGCAGATGCTGAAACTGACTCCGACCAAGCCGAGACTGGGAACAGCATCCCTCTCTCTGCTCTCGGCTTTGAACTGCAGAAACGTTAGGACCTCTCATCCTCAACACTGGGCAGCAGAAAACTGGGAAAGATGTTCAAAATCAGCATGAACCCAAGTCAGGACTGGGAAATTCCCTGAACCAGGTCAGGGCTGGGAAATTCCCTGGGTCTCTTGATGATGATGATGATGCCGTAGCCTGACCCAGCACCTTCCAGGGATGAAAGGGAAGTTTAAAAGGAGAGTCAGAGCTTTCCCTGGGTATCGGAACACCAGCCCTGGGCTTTCCTGATTTCTCACTCTCTCTTTTCAGAGAGAGCTCTGCCTTTTCCCCTGAAGATGTCCTGTCATGGATGGACCATCTACAGAACCCAGTGCACATCCCAACAGGGTAGCCAAGAGGGTAAGACGGGAGTCCACTGTCAGCTAAGGGACCAAGCCTACTAAAGCTGGCCGTGTAGGGAGCTGGGAGAGTGCAGAAGTCAGCAGAGTGTGAAGGCACTGTGGAGCAGGAAGCCATGCTATGCATCCTGCCCCCTCCAGCAGCAGCGAGCCTCGCCAGCTCTATGCACCGGAAGGAGGAGAAGTGAGATTCAATACAGAGGTTTGGGCTTGGCTGCTTACTAGTCTATGTTAAGCAGAATAGCACTTGGCTTTTCTTTGGTTGGTTTGTTGGTTGGTTGGGTTGGGTTGTTTGTTTGAAGAAAGTGAGCTTCAGTCCTGCTAAGATTTTGATCTGGATTTCTCTATACTTTTTCCCACATCCAAGAGCACACACATTGTTTTTCATAGTCATCTATTAACAAGGATGGAAATAGGAATTCATCCTTGGGTTCTGCCCTCACTGAGAGGACTATACAGATCTCCTCTCCTCCAGTGTGAACAATCAGAGAGGTCGGTGGTCCATCCACCAGCACCAGTGCAGACACTGAGCCCAGCCTGCCAGGCCTGCAGATTTGCTGGCTCAGGCCTGACCGTCTGAATATCTCCGCTCCTTAAACAGACACGTTGAGATTCCCAACCTGAAGATGGCAGGCTTAGGGAACAGATGACTAGGTCCTGCGAGAAGAAGGCCGGTGTATGTCAGTGGGGCCTGTAATCATAGTCTTGATTGTCAACCTGACGGAGCTGAGAGTCCCTTAAGTGACACATCTCTGGGTGTGTGTATGGGGGCAGGGGGGATTTCCAGAGAGCTTAGCTGAGGGATGAAGAAGGACCTACCTCAGAAATGGAAGCTGCCATTCCACCAGTCCAGGATGGAATGAGGAGAGAGTGGCTAAAGCTCCAGCATTCTCTGCTCTCCTCATCCTGACTGTGGACGCCATGTGACCTTAGCTCCTGCTGTCACTATGATCCCCAGCATGGCGGACTGCACCTTTAAACTGTGAGCCAAAATAAATGCTTCTTTCTTTCCTAAGTCATCTTTGTTGAGTATTCTGTCACAGCAAGGAGACAGGCTCCTGGGGAAGAGGCCCCAGAGACAGCCCTCGCTGCTTCTGTGGTGTCTGAACCATCTCAGTCCCCAGCCAACTCCAGCCATGCCACGTCCCTGATCGTGAATCTCCAGACGCACATGGAAGGAATAAGAGTCTGCTGTTCCCTGGCCACCTGATCTGCGGTATTTTGATATAACAGCTCAAGTCAGCTGAGTGGTACAGAGTGAGCATTCACCTCTCAGGAGAAGTGAGGGCCTTGGAACCGCAGTGCCAGTGTCCCCCAATTTCTTTAGACCTCTGTTTCTCCTTCTCACTGTGCGCTGTAGTTTTAATAGAACCCTGAACATCAGCTAAAAGCTGGGCATGTGGCTTGTCCAGTTGGCCAGCACCTCCTAACATCCATGCTTTCAAACATCCAGTGCTGGGAAATCTCTGTCCTATTCAGACACAGCCTAGGTTTGTAAACAAGTCAGGAAGGACCCAAACTGTTGATGGATTGGGTAGAGTCTAGTCTTGGTTCTGATATCTACTAAACATCAGTTTGCTGGTCATTGAAGAATGTCCAGGCTCCATTGCTCTGAAAGTCACCTTCATCTGAATTGAGGGCTATGCCTCTTTATCAGGGAAGGTTCAGGGGACAGCAGCCCACCTGTCAGTATATGAGAGTTCCAGTAGCTCCGAGTTGCTGTGGAGATGAGGGCCACTCTGTACACCCACTGTCGTGGTTCACCTTGACTGTCAGCTTGACATGAAAATAAATCTCTGGGTGTGTCTGTGAAGAAGTTTCTAGGCTGGGTTAAAAAGGGTGAGTAGCCCTATTTCAGGGGCTGGGATCCCTGCCTAAATTACAAAGGGACAAAGGTAGCTGAGCAATGGTATTCAGCCCCCTGTGCTTCCTGACTGGGGAGTGATGCAAGTAGCTGCTGCAAGCTCCTGCTGTGGTGTCTCTCCCACCGTGATGGACTGTACCCTGGGACTGTGAGCCCAACAAAATCCTTCCTCCATTAAGTTGGTTTGGCCAAGTATTCTGTTACAGCAAAGAGATTAGTTCTGAGTACACCCAAGCAGAAAGGTATCAAATAACAGGAAGGCACTGGAAGCAGCCGGGTGTGAATTTCCCAGAGGACTTTGAGGGGAGGCAAGCATGGGGCTATTAGACAGGTGGGATCCTTCATAGCAGAAACCGAACTTGACAGGAACAGCCCACGCCTGGTGCTGTCTCAGTTTATCTTAGCACATCTAGGAACTGACTTAGCTCCCACAACCAGTGGGAGTACAGCCATTCCAGTCAGGTCTGAGCTCCCTACCCTGCTCCACTTCCTTCAAGGAGACCCACTCCTGTCTGTCTCAACCCTTTGGTTCCGATTTCAAATAACTAGGAATGTTTCAGTGGCCTCCTCACAAACAGCTTGTAGTCTCGAATCAGAACGGATGCTCTGAGGCATGCTGGGAGTTCTGCCAGTTCGGAGGAGGGGTAGATAATTAAGGAAATCATGGTGAATTAAGCTTTCTGCAATGAAGCGCAAACATCTTTTCACAAACAGCAGCACCCTGTTAGCTTATGTTTTGCCAGAGAAAAAGGCAGGGTCTATCCACCGGGTTTTCAGCCTGGTAAAACACATCTGGCTAAGGAGCCAAATATTTAAGGGTCATTAAAATCCCAGACTCCTTTTGCCAAAAACTTTTCTCCTTTGTTATTCAAGTGTGGAGCGGTTATGGAAAATGCATTCCATATGCCTTGTGAGGCATTCCTGTTTACTCCATCAAACCACAGCTTTGAAAGAGCTTTTTGATGTCAAAGATGCGTTCGGATTTTATAGATTTTTCCCAACGCAGCTTTTAAAGCATATCCCTTTGAACCCAAAACATTTGCCAAGAGTAAACAGAGCCCAAACCAGGAAGGGTCAAGGGCTTTGTTGCAAACAAAGACCTCAGCTTGATCTAGGGCTTCCAGAGGCTGGAGGCCCCACTCCAAAAAGCTCTACAGAAGACCATGTTTCCCTCATAAGTTCCATGAAAATAAATACTATAATGTACTCATATTTTATTAATAATGTAACACCCTCACCCACCACCTCCCACCAAAAAGCAGGGGTGGAAGATAGTCACGTACTTACCAACAATTAACAGAACTTTGGAAAGCTGGAAAAAAATAATGTGTCTTTAGTGGGTCATAAAGCAAAGTTTATTTATAAATTCTTTGTAGCGAAGGTTTCTCGGCTGGGACAGACAAAGCAAACAGCCCAGACCTCAGAAGAGCTTGAAGATCCGGAACACACTGACCCTCCAATGCACACAGAGCAGAGAGAGCATTTGAGAATAACTCCTTCTGATGGGTAGGAAAACTGAGGGCCAGTTCTCAGCTCTGGCCAACAGCAGCATCCAGGACCTAAAGGTCCCGAACCAGTCCTTCTGTGCCCTTCCTCTCCCATCTACCCCTCTTCAAGCTCAGCTTTGGCCTTGGGTGTATCCTCCACTATATGTCTCTTCTGTCCATTAAGTTCTTTTTCTACTCAGAGTGGCAGTCCCTTCTGTAAAAAAGGCCAGGACTCTTACGGGCATCTCTTGTGGATTCCCTGAGTCTTCCACTGCCCTTCTAACCTAGCCACTCTCCCCCATTGCCAATGGCTCCCAGCTCGCTTTGCTGCCTCCAGCCCCCGAGGTCACATCACTTATTGCTGAGCCAGGACTTGTACACTGTACCCCTCTCTGTCCCCTTTGCTCCTCTACATAGTGAGTCCTTCGGCACTTAGCTCAGGCAGGTACATATTGAAGGACGTCCTTTGTGACTACTGAAAATAAAGAATGTCTGCACAGCCACCGATGACTCTCGTGAGCACCGTTACCGGATGAGCACACCCTACACACACGAACTGTCCAGAGAGCTTCAGGAAGTCATGCAAAGGGACCCTTTATCATTTCCGGCTGCAACCCCAGAGCCCAGCACGGTGCTCAGCTGTAATACGTGTCTCCTAACCTCAGCTCCTTCTAGTCACTGCTCATGAAGAAGGAAAGGAAGATCGAAAGCTGTGGAGGGAGGCAGGGAGGGAGAGAAAAGGGGGGAGGCATTGCAGGAGAAAAAGAGGCGGGAAGAGGCTCACTGTGTTTAGAACTGGAATAGTCCCTGCTTTTTCTGCCTCTTCCTGGAGAGGCTTTCCCTTACCTGATGATGAGGCTCTGCGTACCTCTAAACTCCTCCAGTCCACTTTCCAACCTGTTCTCAGGCCCTTCAGCTACTCTGAAATCCCAGGGTTCTTCAGAGGAAGTCTAGAAATTCAATTAGGACCATAAAGCCTCAACTTACGCCTAACAAAAACTTTAGTGGTGGGACCTGAGGCAGCAGTCTGACACGAGAGGGGCCCAAGAAGGGGTGAAGCCTGCGAGTCTTTCTAGAGATGGCACCCTGCCCTGTCCGCCTCAGGAGCCATTGTGATGGGCTTGGCTTCTGAAACAGGCTTGCACCTTGGCCTCGGCTTCGGAAAGCTCCCACAGCATCCTCTGGTGGTTTGGCTTGACCTCTTCAGATCTCAGGTGTTGCCCTTAAAAGCTCACATCTGTGCTTTTCATTTGTATTCTTATGATGAGTGACAGGAAGCTCCTGTCACTCAGTGTGGGATCCAGAGTGATGACAAGGTCAGCCACGCCCTTCTTCTCTGGAGTCCCTGTTCAGTCCCAGGTTCAAGACCCTGAAGAAGATCAGAAAGCTGCCAAAGCAGTCCTTCTTTTCATTGTTCTACAGCCACTTGAGAAGCTCATGTGTCCCAGGACCTTTTCTAGGGTCCCCATAGAGATAAAGACCAGCCTGACTCCCAAGGAAAAGGAAGGCAGTAGGCAAATTATTGCAGACCCTTTTCTTAGGGCTTAGCTCTGTCTAGAGAAGGCCGTGTGCTAGCATACTGGACACCTCCAAGCCAGAACTCTGGAAAAGGCTTCCCTGGGAGGCACCACGGAGGTGGAGTACACTGGGAGACAATGCCAGGTGGTGACCTTGTACTATCCGCTTCTCCCATGCTAGATTCACTGGCATGTGTCACCACACAGGTTTTATGTGGTTCTGGGTATAGAAACCAGGACCCCATCTCTGTTAGGCAAGCAGTCTACTGCCGGAGCTGTATCCCCAGACTCTAATTTGTGAATTTGAAATGATCGCCAGATCAGAAACGGTGAGGAGGACTCAGTCTCTAAACCCAGCTCAGGTACCTTTTACTTGAGTGATTCTATGCCCAACTCACTCTTCTCTCTCTCTGTCTCTGTCTCTCTCTCTGTCTCTCTGTCTCTCTCTCTCTCTCTCTCTCTCTCCTTCCCACCCCCCCTCTTGCTCTCTCACTCTCTTTCTTGCTCTCTTGCCTCACTAACTTTCCAAATCCTTTTAGCACTCCCTCTGCTGCCCCTGCAACTCCTTCAAGTGAATTCCCTTGTTTTGCCTCGAATTGATATTCCAACCCTCCAGCCAGAGTTCCCAACTGGGCTCTGTTGTCTGTGTCCCATTGGCTCCCTGAAGCACAGCTCCAGACATCTGGGTAGCAGGAGGCACTGTAAGCAAAGGAATGCATTACCAGAAGACAGACTTTGCAGAGAAGTTCGTCCTGGACCGTGATGAGCAGATGCAAAGGGAGAGACGGGGCAGCAAGAAGAGGGACGATGCTGGGAAGATGCAGGGGGTGGGAGCAGCAACGGGGGAGGGGATTGTACAGTGGAGGGTGAGCACAGACAAGTAGCAGGCTCTGTGACTGTTCTTGGAAACGAGCACCTTCCTCCTCAGGAGCCACAAGGACCACAGCTAAGTTTAAATTCAAGGGAACAGAAAAATGTATTCATGGGGCACACCAGCCAAGCATCCCCTTAGGGATAACTTTGGCAAGGAATCTGTACTGACTCCATGCGTGTGCTGGGGGCCAGAACCAAAAGGGAAGGAGTGGGGTAGTACTTCTGAAAGGAGTTCTGACCCCAGGCCTTAGAAATGGAGTCTGTCAGCCTTTGAATGCTCTGGTTAAAAAAAAAAAAAAAAAAAAAAAAGTTTGTAAATAATTTAATACTGCCAAGTGGTAGATTCTAAACAGCAAACAAGCCTGCTGAGAGGCAGGCTGTGGAGGATCCAAGGAAAAACTGCTGTAAGTAGAGAGCTTTCCAGTGCTGGGACCTGAGGTGCTGGGACCTCAGCAGAGGTTCAGGAGCTGCTGGGTGCCTTATGAATAAGAACAAATGCATATGTCACTTCGTGCTGAAGGTGACAAAGCCATGCCATACTCAGCCCCCGACTGTCCCCACACTCAGTTTCCCCTCTCCTGGTTCCTCCCCTGTCAATCTCCCACAGGTACTGGAAATCACACCCCAGACCAGGAGCTTCCACACAGAGAGGCTAGGGAGCACGCTCTATTAGTCACCAGTGATAGACACAGGAGTCAGTAAGGATGGTGAGAGATATCATTCTGAAAGTAGGACTCTACAGTGAGCTTTACTACTCCTTTGTTTCATGTGTGTGTGTGTGTGTGTGTGTGTCTGTGTGTGTATGTGTCTGTGTGCGTGTGTCTCTGTGTGTGTGTGTGTGTGTCTGTGTGTGTGTCTGTGTGTGTGTCTGTGTGTGTGTCTGTGTGTCTGTGTGTGTGTGTATGTGTGTGTGTGTCTGTGTGTGTCTGTGTGTGTGTGTCTGTGTGTGTCTCTGTGTGTGTGTGTCTGTGTGTGTCTGTGTGTGTGTGTCTGCGTGTGTGTGTGTCTGTGTGTGTGTGTGCGTGTCTGTGTGTGTGTGTCTGTGTGTGTGTCTCTGTGTGTGTGTGTCTGTGTGTGTCTGTGTGTGTGTGTGCGTGTCTGTGTGTGTGTGTCTGTGTGTGTGTCTCTGTGTGTGTGTGTGTCTGTGTGTGTCTGTGTGTGTGTGTCTGTGTGTGTGTCTGTGTGTGTGTGTGTGTGTGTGTGTGTGTGTCTGTGTGTGTGTGTGTGTGTGTGTGTGTCTGTGTGTGTGTGTCTGTGTGTGTGTCTGTGTGTGTGTCTGTGTGTGTGTGTCTGTGTGTGTGTGTCTGTGTGTGTGTGTGTCTGTGTGTGTGTGTGTCTGTGTGTGTGTGTGTCTGTGTGTGTGTGTGTCTGTGTGTGTGTGTCTGTGTGTGTGTGTCTGTGTGTATGTGTGTGTCTGTGTGTGTGTGTGTGTGTGTGTGTGTGTGTGTGTGTGTGTCTGTGTGTGTGTCTCTGTGTGTGTGTGTCTGTGTCTGTGTGTCTGTGTGTGTGTGTCTGTGTGTGTGTGTGTGTGTGTCTATGTGTGTGTGTGTGTGTGTGTGTGTGTGTGTGTGTAGAGACATTGAGTGGGCATCTACCTCAATCGCCTTCTACCTTATATTCTCAGGCTTTGTTTTCTCTTTTCTTCAATTGGTACATATGGATGAGAGAGAGAATGAATGAATGTAGGTGTCTATAGAGGTCAGAGGCATTGATGCTCTCAAACTGGACCGACAGGCGGTGGTGAACCACCCCACATGGGTGCCAGGAACTGCACTGGAGTCCTCTGCTAGAGCAGGACACGCTCTTACACACTAAGCCGTCCTTCCAGCCCTCCATCTTACTTTCTGAGACAGAATCTCTCCTGGAACCTGGAGCTTGCTAATTTCCGCTAAACTGGCTGACCAGGGAGTCCCAGGGATCCCAGGGTTAGGGACACCGGAATTCCAAATCAGGTCTTCATGTGTACAGGGCATACAGTTAGTAACTAAGGCATCTCCCCAGCCCCTCCTGAGGCACAAAAAGAAGAAACCTCCTCTGTCTCAAATATAGAGTACCCAGGGAAGAAACCAACTGGCTGATTTGGACCAAGCACATGTGCACGCATGCACCCGCGCACACACGCACACTCCGTTGGAAGAAACCTTTATGGTCAAAGGAAGAGCATTCTGATTGAGAAGGCTTGGATCAGAGGGAATCCCCTGTTGTCAGAGGAGCTGGCTCTATAACTGACAACACCTCAGGTAGTACACGGAAAGGGCCAATGGGGTTTTCCCCCAGAGGAGAAATCTGCTGTAGTTTTCCTTTTAAGGAGGAGCAGAAGAAGGAGGAAGGCAGGTATACCAGATAGATAAAACCAAGTCATACATATCCTCCACTCTTATTACCGCAACAGACACTTGGGCTCTAGAATCGCAGTTAAATATGCCTTCACTGATCTTCCACTAGTCAGGAGGACAAATGCCACAGCAAAGAAAACAGAGGCTATGGTTTCAGACAGATCCAAATTCAAATATCAGCCATACAACGTGCTAGCTGAGTAATCTCGAGCACGCTAGTTAAATTTCATGAGCTCCGCTTCTTCATTTACAAAGTGAGCAGCAAGACCCTGGTGCCTCTATGTACTGAGGATTAAATGAGAAATATATGGGAAAGACTTAGCATACATTGTCTGACACAAAGACATCAATAAACATTTGCTCAATGAGTGAATTAATTAATTTGAACTTCTCCGGTCAGAAAGGACATGGCTTCAACCGCCTAGTTCTGTCACTCAGCAGCAGATGAGTTTTGCCTTTCTAGTAAAAATGGATGCTATGTCAGTTCTGGGACAGAGCAATCCAAACAGTAAAGAATGGCCCAGTGGGCTGAGAGGAACCAGGCAAGGCCTCAACTGCCCAAGGCCATGGCTGGATGCCACATCAGTCCTGGTAGCAGCAGGGAGCCTGACATTGATCCAAGAACTAAGTATTCAATTTCCATATCAGATCTATAAGATCTCAAATGCTATAACTGTCTCCCCAGTTCAACACCAGGAAGGCAACACTACCTGCCACAGAGGGCCACACCTCCTCCAGATGTTCCTGAGCTGAACTTCTCGCAGCGTAGCTGGGAAGAAAGGTTCTGGGAGTTTCTGTCGTGGATGGGAACGCTAAGCTGAGAGTGTTGGGGTGATCCAGTAACAACCTCACGAACTGATATGGCCACGTCCCTTTCTTTGTATTTTGTGGATGCTGGAGCACTCCGTGTTAAGACGGCAGGAGGAAGAGGAAATCATGTCTTTCTAGGGAGATGGACAGAACTAGAGAATGGTAGGAAATAAAATAGACTCAGACACGTCTCACGTTTTCTCTCTCATGAAGACTCTAGAAAACAGAAAGACGCGAAACTAGAAAAGAGTTATTGAAAGAGAAAGACAGCCAGCCATGTGTTGTTATAAAGGCATCTCTCATGAGGAGTGGCCACATTTCCAGATCTTAAAGCTTCGGACTATTCTTCACAAAATCGAGTTGTCTGTGACATCACCTCCTCTACCTTACAGGAGGTTAGCGTGTTCTCTGTATCGATCTCAAGTCGTCATACGTTTCGGTGTGTTCATGTGGGTTTGTATTCATGTGAGTGTACACATGTAACACGTGTTGTTCCTCTGGTGATACCACTTCTTATCTTTCCTCGGACAGGGTCTCTCACTAGCCTGGAGTTCACCAAGCAGGTAAGGTTGTCTGGACAGTGAACCCCAAGGATTCACATCTCCACCTTCCCGCTGCTGGGATTACAAACACAAACTAAGATGCCCTGGGGTGGGAGGGGGTGTTATTATGTAGTCACTTTCGTCATTTTTAACATGGATTCTGCCAATCAAACTCAGGTCCCCATGCTTGCACAGGAAACACTTTACCAACTGAGACATCTCCCCATTCCTGAATGATCATATAATTTATTATCTCTATTGTACACTTTGGTCATTTGTGTAGGTGCATGTACATGTTATGTGCATGTGTATACATGTATGTGGGTTCACTCGCCTGTGTGGGCATATGGATACCAGAAGTTGACACTGGATGGCTTCTCCAATGGTTTCTCAGGATGGAACGCTTTGCACAGCCAAGGGGAATGTTACTGATCATTGTACCGTGAGCACAGGTGTAAACCAAGACGGTTGCCCTAGTTAGAGGAACAATTAATTAAACATCATTCGTTCATACTGAGCTACATCAAATATTTGATGTCTTGCTAACAACATCTTTGCTCCTCATCAGTCTTTTCCTGACCCCAATTTTTCATGGGATTTCTTGACAGAAATTGTTCAGGGGAAGGAGCAGACAGATATATATTCCGAGTGATGCTTTTCCACGGTTGCTAATTTAGTTAAAGTGGCTTTTAAGCATTGTCTCTGGGTAATCTACGTTGGCTACAGAACAACAGAACAGCAGGGGTCTAATCGAGATTTAGCAACCTGAGGCTAATTGTAATTTCTCTTCTTTTCCTTTCTAAATCATTTTCTTTTCTTGTCCTGTCTTTGAATCTCTGTCTCTATGTCAGGTTTAACTAAACTGCTCAGGGGGATCTGTGACCTGGCTTGCTCCAAGGCATGAAGGACCCCAGTGGACAGTAGAGGAAGATTTGGTTTTAGTTATTGTGGGGAAATTTTAAGGTTTTATTTTTATTTTTAAATTATGTGGGGTGTGTGTGTGTGTGTGTGTGTGTGTGTGTGTGTGTGTGTGTGTTGAGGACTAATGTGCCCCCAACAGTACAGGCACCCACAGAAGCAAGAAGACGGTGTTAGATACCCTGGAGCGGGAGTTAGAGTCAGTTGTAAGCCACCCAGAGTGGATGCTGGGAGGCAAACTCAGGAACTCTGCAAGAGCAGCAAGTGTTCTCAATCGCTGTGCCCCCTCTCCAAGTCCATCCTGGGGTTTTTGGTTTTTGAACAGCATCTCCTGTACCCCAGGCAGGCCTCAGACTCACAGTGTGGCAGAGAATGATCTTCATCATCTCTTGCCTGTATCTCTTGAGTTCTTGCATTACCCAAGGTTCGTGCATGCTAGTCAAGCTATATCCCCAGCCCCAAGAAGGAGGATCTGGATACAGCAGAGACTGGTAAAGCTGTCACCCATCCAGACAGGAACGAGTACCCAGTGATCCAGAATCTTAGTATGGTGAGGATCTAGGGTATTCTTGACTTCCTAACATTATCCCCAATGATGGCTCTTTCGAAATCTCTACCCACAAGCCATTCTAGTCCCAGATTCCCCCTGATAGAACTCTATCTCCTTCTCCCAAGCTTCTCTACCAAGCACAAATTTCAGTAGGTGAAAGGCATGACCTGGGTGTTGAGGGGGGCACAAACCAGAAAGAGTCCAGCCAGAACCCCACTGACTTTGGCTAACAGAATTTGGAAGTCTCTGAATTCCTGGCGGTAGCAAGAAAAACTCGCTGAAATAGGATCGCTAAAATCAGGCACAAGATTCTTCTGGAATCAATAATCTCTCCTCAGTTTCCCATCAAAAGGCATTATATGAACCCCAAAAGTAGATGTTTGAGATGGAGCCGTACAGGGGACGTGAGAGACTGCGGAGTGGAGAGCCGAGGAATGGAAACCAATCAGGAAAGGAGATGGGACTCTGAGGAGAGATGTATGAAAGTTCCCTGCCACTCGGAAAGAGCATAAACAATTTGGGCGATGGATGGAATGGCAAATAAATCACGGATGATAGGACAGGAAATTAAAAGGCCGCCGAGCTCAGAGGTTTTTAAGTGCTGTGGTTTGAATCTGACAAGTCAAAACCCCACACGCTCATGTAGTACTGACAGCGGTCGCCAGGTGGCGGTGCACTTTAGGGGACGGTCCTGGAAACTTGGGAAGGAGGGGTCTCTCTGGTAGAAGGAGCCACAGATCCACCTAAGAACAAGCACACATACAGGTACTTGTGCATGTGCATGTGTGAATGTGTGTATGCGGAGGCCAGAGGACAACCTCCAGTGTTGCTTCTCAGGTCGCAGTCCCTTGCTTTCTGGTTTTTATGAAAGAGCATCTCCCATTGGCCTAGAGCCTGCCTGAGTAGCTCCAGAGACCGCTCATTTCTACCTCCCCAGGACTGCGACTACGAGCATGCTCTGCCACAGCTTCTTTTCTAACCTGGGTTCCTGGATCAAGCTCAGGTTCCCCCTGCTTGTATGGCGAGCGTTTTACAGACTGAGCTACCCCCACCAGTCCTAAGAGTCAAGGAGAAAGAGTGCTTCTAAGGAAACACAGGCTGGCACTGGTGAGGTGGAGTAACCCACTAAGTCTCATGCAGCTGCAAGAAACAGATCAAGTGTGCTTTTTCTTTTCCCAGAAACCGACCTGAAGGGGAAGCCTAGGTCGCCATAATGGAGCAATGCGATTTATTTCAGTACAGACACAATTACTCCCATTCTGATTCAAGAAACTCTGTTCTCCCCAGGGTCTGCCCAAGAATGTGCTATGATGTGAGGAAACATGATCCTCGGCTACATTTTAGAGTAAATTCTCGAAAAGTTCTCCCCGGGCTCATTCTTATTTATTCAATGCGTTCTGCAATAGTTTGTTTATTCAACATTTAACAAATAGCTGTTGAGAGCTTATTGTGAGCCAGGCATTGTTCTAAGCCTGAGGGACACATTGATGAACAAGACGGGCATCGACCCTGCTCCCAGGAGCTGGTACGGGCAGATGGCATCCAACCAAAGATCCACTCCCAGGGGTCAAACTGGGGCCAGCGAGGAGGGTAAATGTCACTCCCCAGATCGACAGGTTTTCAAGAGAGCTAATGGCATTCAGTGTGAGGTGCCAGGAAGATGCTGATGAGTTTAAGTTTGGCTTGTAGGCTGGATTAGAGCAGTGTATATGCAAGGTTGTGTCTGCACATGGTACACAGTGTGTGCACAAACGCATAAAGTAAATGTGTATATTTAGAGCCTACATCCCCACACACACATTTGATGTTCACCAAAACTCTGCACACATCGGTAGACCCGCTGACCACTTCGTGACTTTGAGTGCTGACTTAGAGGACGGATCAATAGATAGTTCATATCCGTTAAGTCCAGGGGATGGTATACACACTTGAACCTTGCTTGAACATCTTTTTAAACAATAAAATTTCTCCTGACCTGACCTATAACAAGGCACCAGAGGCCAGCAAGCCTTAAGATACTCTCCCCAATATGAGATTTTTTCCCAAGTAGGGGAAAAGAGCCTTTTAGGGAATTTTGAAGAAAAATGTTTTTTTAAAAAGAAAAAAAGTAGAGGATTTGTCTTCAGTAATCTCTCTTTAGATCTCATACCTTGAGTTTCTCCTGTTCTCAGGGAGATCAAATGAAACTCTCCCAGCAGACAGATCCCAGAAATTCCACAACAATACGCATCACCGGGGGTGGCCAAATACTCTGAAGGCTCAGGCTTTGTTTTGCTGTCTATGGATTCCTAACTTGAAAGGGGGAAGGGAGGAACTGAGAACCTGCATGGAAGTCATCAGGAGAAGAGACTAGACAGTCAGCAAAGGAATGCAAGAGAGAAAGAAAAGGGAAAGAAACCCAATTCCTCACATGGGGCACGAAATGGGACCCCCTTCTTGTGACAAAGCTGCCCTGCATTTGTTTGAAGTGTTGGAAGCTTTTATAAAGGGTGTGCTGGGATGTAAATGGCCATTTCTAAAGCTCCAGTGATTTGGTGTGGAATTCTGGGTGTTAGAACTCTCTGCTCTAACAGTACTCACGACAGAAACATATTTCTCACCACACCCAAATGAAATATTTATCAGAAAGAAAAGGGAAGCTTAAGAGGTCCCCAATGGAAACTGCTCTCCCCCCCTCCCCCTGCTTCTAGCTAAATGGGAGTTCAGAGTAAGTACTGACCCCCCCACCCCGAAAGAAGCAAGAAAGAGTCAGGCTGATGCAGGAGTTCACATCCCCCAGGGACGGGAGGCGGGAAACTGTCACCATCCATGTTGCACCTGATACCGTGTGTATAAATGACCGATTGCTAATGACAAATTGCTCCCAAACTCAGCAGCTCAGTAACATTTATATCCCACAATCCCCAGAGGCTGGGAAAACCGCCATGACTTGGCTCGAGGCGCCTTCTAAGGCTGAAATCCAGTGTTGGCAGGGTTAGCTGTCCTTGCACGGCTGGACAGGGCATATCCACTTCCAAGTTCACTGTAACGGCTGCTGGCAAGCCTCCAGCCTTCTCAGATTTCTGGCTGGAGACATCCTTCTTGCCACGTGGGCCTCATCATGGGACAGTTTATAGCATGGCAGCTGTCTTCCTCAGAGTGAGAATGTGAAGACACCAAGACAGTAGCCAACAGTCTTTTCTGTGACTCGCATCACATCTGCCGTTTTAGAGGCGGATCACCAGGCCCACCTCAGGTGCTCGAGAACAGAGTCCACAGGGCGAGAGAGGTGCTCGGCAGTGAACGGCACCTTCCTTTTTCACTCCCGGAGCCCTGGGAAGTTGTTTTGAATTTTTATGAATAAAATAAGAAGTATGGAAGGCTGCAGGCTAATCAGTTAAGAGCACGTGCTGCTCCTGCTAAGGATCCCAGCTCAATCCCCAGCACCGACATCAGGCATTTCATGACCTTTTGTGGTGCGGCTCCAGGGGGAACCAACACCCTCTTCTGGGCTCCATGGTCATCTGCACTTGTTGTGGAAGTTTATTTTCAGTTGTGTTTAAAATTATTGTTTTTACGCCCTGTTGGAAAAAGGGATGCATAGGCCTTGGTGTTTTGTATTGTCTGCAGGTGTTGGATTTCTGTGGGTATGTTTGATTGCTTATGATCTGCACCTGAGCAGTTCTGCCATGATGGTGTTTCCCTCTGCTGAGGTCTGGCAGGGCATGCACCCGTGAATATGCCTCCTTTTCTTCTTTGCTGAATGGCACTCATATGCACAGGCACACACACATGCACACACACACACAGAGGCGCAGATATATATATATATATATAATTTAGAAATACTGAAAATGAAGCCAGGCCGTGGTGACACACTCCTTTAATCCCAGCACTCCGGGGGCAGAGGCAGGCAGATCTCTGTGAGTTCGAGGCCAGCCTGGTCTACAGAGTGAGTTCCAGGACGGCCAGTTACAACAGAGAAACCCTGTCTCAAAAAAACAAACAACAAACATGTGTCTAGGAATGAACTAGGAAGTATAGTAAAAGCTCCAAGAGCAGAGCTTTAGAGCAGGGAAACCGTCACCCACAGCCTAGAAGTGTTCTGTGAATCGCTTCTTGGTCTGACCCTCCTCTTCCCATCTGAATAGCGTGATAATGATCATTCCTACAATTAGGGTAACGATGAATTACAAATTCCAGTGAGATTGCTGGATCTGTACTGGTTATTACTAATTAACAAGTGCTAGTTAACATTTTTAGCCTGAAGCATTCTTAAATACAAAGCTATCATTAGGCTTGTCTCCCAGAAAGTGATGGAAAGCGAAATCTTCAGATAACAAACAAGACTGACGGTATGAAACACAGACATCATGAAGAACATGTTAACCCAGCAAATGACTTAGAGAAGTAAGACTGCCTTTACAACATAGTAGTACACAGAGAAATCCGTAGAGTCTAAAGCCGAACACGTAGCTGTGCGTGGTGCTAATAAGTGAAATTAATACCACGAGTACATAGACCTAAATATAAAAGCTACAGCTATAAAGGTTCTCTAAACAAAACCAAGAGGCTATTTCTGTGTAGCTGGGCTGGATAAGCTTTCTCAGGAAACCCAAGCCTGTGGCTCCTGTCTAGATGCTTGAGTAGCTAGGACAGGAGGATTGTCATGGGCCTGAGAACAGCCTGAACTACAAAATGAGACTTTAAGAAAAAATGATGAGCTATAGAAATCCACAACCATACAAAACTGAAGGTGAGTCGTTCCTGGGTATGTGTCCCAAAGAATCAAAGTCGTCTTACTACAGAGACACCTGCATACTTCAGTCTGTCTTGGCCCTACTCACAATAGCCCAGGTACGTCACCAGCCTGAGAGCTTGTCAGTGGGTGAATGGATAAAGAAAGCTCAGTATATATTCACAGTTGGAGTTTTAGTCAGGCACGAAAGCACGCCATTTGCAGGAAAAAGGTCTGAACTGCGGAGATCATCGTGTTAAGTGAATCAAGCCAGTCTTACAAAGACAAACACCATATGCTTGTTTTTTTCTGATATGTGGATTCCAGGGTAGGGGAAGAAGACATGACAATAAAAGAGAGGCCATTAGGGGTATGGGAGGAGATGTGGGAGAGTTGGGAGTCGGGACAAGAAGCGCAGCAGAGCAGAGAGCTGAATACGACTGGTGTTTGGTTGTCAACTTGATTGGATTAGAAAAATTTAGGAGCTAAGGGAGGCAAATCTCTGAGCGTGTGTGTGATGGTGTATCCAGATGTGGTTGGATAGCGGTAGCCTTGCCCTAACGAGTGGGTTAATCTTTCTATGGAGTCATAATACGATAGCATTATTGGGAGATGATAAAGAGGTGTGAGATCTAGTCTACTTGGAAGAAATAGACATTGTTAAGACTCCAAAAGGAGTTTCGGCAGTTTCAGAGCTTAACCTGAGCTTAGTCTTGAGCCCAGCAACACCCCTCCAACATATCCCTGTAAGAAGTCAAAGCACACACACACACACACAAGGTGTTACACTCCCAAAGTAGCTTTATTCGTAACAGCCAGAAACTGCTAACAGCCCGGCTGCCCATAAGGAAGAAAGGGAAGACAGCTGATTTTCATAAAATGGACTAATATTCAGTTATGTAAATGAACAGACCACTGATAGAGAGATGCGTGGAGAGAGAACTTTTCACACAGGGCTTCACAGTGTTTGGTTCCATTTTACAGGGATTTGGGGAACAGATGAAACTAATCTTTGGGGATAGGAATCATAACAGTACTTATGTCTGTGGAGCTGGGGAAGACTTGGGAAGAGGCACACTGAAGCTCTTGGGAGTTACTGAAATGCCTTGCTCGAAGGTATGGTTTCCACGGCTAGAGCTGTTAAATCGGATTGAAATGTGCCTCTAACATCCATGCATATCACTGGGTTTAGGTTAAACCTTTTTTTTTTTTTTTTCTAAAAAAGAAATTCAATCTTAGATTCTATTTAAGAAACAGGTAAGATGGTTTTTCAATGAAATGGAAATGAAATTCAGAGGACCTAGAAAACTCAAAGTAGGATAATGTGGATTTTACTGCCAGGTCTCAAAACTTGACATAGACCTATGATATCAAAACAATAGTACTTTTTTCTCCTCTCATACAACTTTTACAATACATCCTGACCCCCTCCTCTCATCCCTCCAGCCCCCCTACTTCCCCCATCTCCCCTCTTATACAGATCTACCCCCCCATCACTACCCACAAACATCTCCTCACTACTCCCCAGAAAAGATCAGTCCCCCCAGGGTTACTGCTCAAACAGGGCATGGCATAGCAAGGTGGAATAAAGACAGGCACCAATCCCTACATCAAGGGTAGGCTAGGCAACCTGGCAGTATCAAACATGGCCCAAGGGGTCAGAGACTCCCCAACTCAAGCCTGTAGATGTTTCTCCAGACAGCCATAAGATGTATTTAGGGGATCCTGCAGGTTCCATGTCTGTCCCTTTGGTATCTGTGAGCCCCAAGAGTTCTAGCCAGTTGACATCATAGGGCTTGTCTTCCTGATGTCCTCGACCCCTCTGCTCACCACAATCCCTCCTCCCCTTCTTCTGCTGGGTACCCCAATCTCTACTCCATGCTTAGCTTTGGGCCTTTCCATATGTTCCTCTCAGCTGCTGGAGGGGGACTCTCTGGTGAGGACTGAGCCAATCCTGTTTCTTTTCCTAGGACTGGGTTACCTCATTCAGTATGGTTTTCTTCTAGTTCCATCCATTTGCTTGCCATGTTCATGATGTCATTTTTTTAAGTAGCTGAGTAATACTCCCTTGTATAAATAAACCACATTTCTTTATCCATTCTCAGTCAAGGGGTGACTAGGTTGTTTACAGATTCTGGCTGTTATGAATACAGCTACTATGAGCATAGTTGAGCAAGTGCCCTTCTGGTAGGATAGAACGTCTTTTGGGTATATGCCCAGAAGTGGTATAGCTGCATCTTGAGGTAGGTAGATTTCCAATTCCTTAAGGAATTGCCATATTGATTTCCGTAGTGGCTGGCAATAAGACAAAATATCAGCCTGCAGAATGGGAAAAGATCTTCACCAACTCCACTTCTGATAAAGAGCTAATATCCAAAATATATAAAGAACTCAAGAAACTAGATGTCAACAAAACAAATAACCCAATTTAAAAATAGGGTATCGATCTAAGAATTCTCAAATGGCTGAGAAACAACTAAAGAAATGTTTGACGTCCTTCGCCATTAGGGAAATGCAAATCAAGCCCACTTTGAGATTCTATCTTAAACGTGTCAGAATGACTAAGATAAATAACACAAAGGACAGCTCATGCTGGTGAAGATGTGGAGCAAGAGGAACACTCCTTCACTGATGGTGGAAAAACAACGGTATTCTTAATGAAAGGCAGTGATCAGTAGAAGAGAGTCCAGGAAGGACCACACTTACTAACCAATTGATTTCTGGTAAGGGACCTGTGCTAGCTAGTTTTTATGTCAACTTGACACAAGCTAGTGTCATCTTAAAGTAAGGAATTTCAATTAAGAAAATGCCTCTGTACGACTGGACTATAGGCAAGCCTGTAGAGCATTTCCTTAATTAGTGATTGGTCAAGGAGAGTCAAGCCCATTGTGGGTGGTGCCACGTCTGACTTCTGTAAGAAATCAGGCTGAACAAGATATAAGGAGGAAGCCAGTAAGCAGCATCCCTTCATGGCTTCTGCATCAACCCGTGCCTCCAGGTTCCTGCCATGAGTTTCTTCCATGATGAACTATAAAATGGAAGTATAAGCAAAATAAACCATTTTCTCCCCAAGTTGCTTTTGGCTGTGGAGTTTCATTACAACACTAGAAACCCTAAGACAGAACTTAGCCTAATTGGGGGTGGGGGGGAGCTTGTTTCTTTGTTTGTTTGTTAACAAATGAGCCTGGAACAGATAAATATCTACAGTGGAGGAAAATGTGAACAACCCATGACTCACATCATACACAGAAAAATTAATTCAGCATGAATCATATATTAGCATAAACATCTACAGCAATAAAACTGCCAGGGTAAATCTCAGGAGAATATCATTGTAACCTTGGGGTAAACATAGTGCTGTGGAAGCTTGTTTGTAGTTGCGTTTAAAATAATTGTTTTTGTGCACTGTTGGAAAAATGGATGCATAGGCCTTGGTGTTTTGTATTGTCTGCAGGTGTTGGATTGCTATGGGGGATGTTTGATTGCTCATGATCTGCATGTGTGATCAGTAGAACACCTGAGGAGTTCTGTATCAATAAAAACACCTGAGCTGAAATGCTCAGGGTCCCACTATCCAGTATGGTGCTTGCAACGATGGTGGTTCCCTCTGCTGAGGTCTGACAGGGTTTTTACCTATGAAATATGCTTCCGCATCTTCCTTGTTTTTCTTGGTGAGCAACACAGCAGCATAACAACTACACTTCTTCAGAATGAGAAAAAAACATTAATTATACTGGGAAGTTCTAATAAATTAGACTCTCAAAATTTAAAATCACTTTGTAAATGGTATGATTTATAGTTTCAGAGAGCAAGGAAATCATTGCCTCCTCTTGAGTACCAACCAATGACCTTACCAGGCTCCAATGGATCCTTCCAATTCAGGGGTCACACAGATGACCCTAAATTGGTCAAAAAACAAAATCCAAAAAATCACGAACCTGGAGAAACTAATAGAGGTGAAGAGAGAGTAACAGAGATGGAAAGGAGATGGAAGAGAGAGAGAATGATCAGAATATATTATAGACATGTATGAAACTGTCAACAAAATAAAAAAGATAGCATGTGCATGCATGTTTCATTTTGAAGAACTGATAAGACATAACTTAGTAAAAATACTCAGAAAACACATATCTGACAAGTCCTTAGATCCAAAATATGGAAAGAACTTCTCAACCCTCAATCACAGAAAGGGCTCTAATTGTTTCTTTTCTTTTCAGACTGGATCTCAGACTATGCAGCCAAGGCTGACCTTGAACTCCCAGTTGTCTTGTGTCCATCTCTGAAGTGTTGGCATTTCAGGTGTGCATCACCACCCCTGGTTGCCTCTAAGTTTTAAAATGGTTACAAAGATGAACAGCAATTCAGAAAAAAAAAAAAAAATCTATGAATAGCTAATAGCACATGGAACGGAGAGGGCAGTCGCTTTAATCATGAGAGCAATGTCAAAAGTGGCATGTGATCACACACACATGGTTGGCATCTAACAGGCCGATGGTGTGAACCGCTGGGACTTGGAGCCGTGGGGGCTTCCATAGACTAAAGTCAGGAGTACAGAATGGCAAAGCCACTGTAGAAATGCAGAGTTTCTCATGAAGCTAGACTTGTGTGTGCAGTGTGACTCAGCAATTCTACTGCTCTCTGTGGGCTGTTGTTCCTTTCTTCTCTGAGTCCCCTTCCCTGGGGGATAGCAGAGCCTTTGGACACCAGCTCAGCCTCAGGGAGGAGAGTGCAGGCAGGGTCCAGTTGTGCTGTCAGAGATCTTGGTTGGGGGCTGGGAGCCAATAGGAAAAACAGACTTCCTGGGAGACTGCCGTCAGTGTCTACAGCTCATTTTATTGTTACTGAGTTAGAGTATATAAGGGTTCCTTAAGGCAACGGGCCAGCGCTTAATTGGTTATACTATAGATATCCTAATTACCATATGGGGCAGTGGGGATGGGGGAGTATTGGGTCACCTAGAATTTGCTGGAAGATCTGTGCCAGAATCCTTTTCCAAATAAGGTCAGGAGCAAGATTAGAGACACTCTCCAAGTAAAGTCACGTGGGAGAGAAGGGAAGCCTCGCCCACAAAAGGAATCTTCCTTTTAACACCAAATTCAGAAAGCTATCTGGACATAGTGGACCTCGACCTTAGGGGCGGGGCTAAATCCCAAGAGATTTACCCAAGAGAGGTGAAAACCTATGCCCTCAGTCAGATTGCATAACGACTTTACATAAAGTAGACAAAAGTTGGGGAAAGCCCAACTGTCCTTCAACAAGTGAATAGATACAAAATGGAGTTAACATCGTAGAAGAGAGTGTTACTTGTCAATAAAGAAGAATCAATTATGGATGCATGCAACAGCAACCATGAACTTCAGTGACACCTGGCTGGGAAAAAAAAAAAGCCAGATACAAAGACACCGTTTGCCATTTAATTTACATGAAATGCTAGGACAAGTTAAATTAATTTCTGTTAAAAAGAAATCAGAGTAGTGTTTTCTTGAAGGCCTGGGGGAACAGGGTGAGGAGAGAAGAGAAGGAGTAAGAGGAATCGTGGGTGGGGGTGGAAAGGCCCTGTCTTGATAGGGATGTGAGCTACATGGCCCTACGCCATACACATTTGTGAAAACTCGTTAAGCTTGGCTCTTGAAATATCTATGCATTTCCCTGTATAATAATTACCTGTCAATTTAAAAACAAAGCTGTAACACTTTTAAAGGAGAGATGGGGGTGATTCATGTACAACAGGGTGAGAAAATGTCAGTATTTGGTGACACCATAATTAACAGCAGGTGGACATCAACAGAAGACGCCCAACCATGTTGGAACTATTTGTTTTCCTTAAAATTTGTAAGATTTTTGCAAAAATTTTTTAATGCTGTCTGTGTCAAGTAACTCCTGTGTTTAAAGCAGGCTTCTTGTAAGAAACTAATTTTCTAGACAGCTCCCAGCGCTGTCCTTGAGTGTGGGTATCCCGCTGGTAAGATCGCAAGGCTGCTGTAATCTGGCCTTCATACTTACTGGCTGGCACCGACCCCTCCCCAAGGCTGTAAGGAGCCAGGAATAAGAGGGTGGCTACCTCGAAGCTGAGCCGGGAGGTGTGTTATGAGACGACACTCCACCAATCCTCTCAGTTCACCCTCCATCCTTCCTGGGTTCGCTCAGTAAATTGGGCCTTTGGCTTGGCCAGCCTTTAGTTTCCCTGAAAGCGTTTGGAGATGCTGTATGCAGATACAATGTATCAACTTTCATACAAGAAACTTTCATTCTTGAACAAATTTTATCTAATTGTAGATCAGGCATTGACACAGAGAGAGAGGTGGGGGATGGGGAGGGGAAGAGAGAGAGAGAGGGAGAGAGGGAGAGAGAGAGAGAGACAGAGAGAGGAGCACAATGTTACATGAAGGGAATATAGGGTAACTACTTTACCTGGCAAAAAGATTGGTGATCTCATCTTTCCTCCGTTCCCTTCCTTAGGCCTATAAATGACCAAAGCAGGATTTGCTGGGAGGGCTCAAGTCAAAGATGAGAGAAAACATTTTTTGCCTAGAAATTCCCCAGACCCTTTCTGCGAGGACCTCCACTGGCAGAGCGGGAGGTCGCCTGTTCTCTCAGATGCTCCGTTCCTGAGGTCCAAGGCCTGCTTCTCACGCTTCTCGTTCTTAGAGTGATAATCACTATGCACTGAAGGCCACAGCTGATTGTAAGTGGCTGTATCCCAGAGTAACAACAGATGAGAGATTTAACGAACTGAAGGAGAGAGAAAAAGTGAGTGTTCAGGCCTAGGTTTTCTCTTACCGCTCCAAAGTGTTGGCTGCAAGAGTCTGCCTTCAAATACCCACAGCTGTTAGGAATTTGCCACACATAACAGCAGAGTGGGTGAGCCATGCCCGAGTTAACCCTGCTGCCATCCTGCCAGCGGATGCAGACCCCTGTATGGACCCAGGAAGCCCTGGGTGAGTGATGTCCTGGGTGAATGCATATTTTGAATAGGGCACCACCATGTCAAGGACTCCAAGACCTCAGGCCCATGGGCCAATTTATAAAGCCATTACCCATTTGGCCCAGGCTCAAAAGAAGTGGCAAACCATTTCTCCAGAGTGCCTGTATGAGGCTTTATGAGTGATTGGTCAGTGTGCAAAGACCAGAATTACACCCCTCTCCTCCCAGATATTTACATCCGAGACTGCTCACCCACAAGACCTCCTACCAAGACTAGCCTCTCCCTGTGCTGTACGCAATAAACACGGGTTGCAGTGGCGCTCTGGTAGCAGGACCCCATCTGGTCCCAGCTCCGTTGTACATCTGTTTCTGTCCTTCCTTCATTCCCTCACTGGCCCTAATCAGGGTTCCAGGAGCTGAGCTGCTCTGGCTGTGGCACCCCTCGTTACCCTAAGGGTACGGGCATCACCTGGGACCTTCGTGGCAGTTCAGAATCTCAGGCCACACCTCACAATCTGCAGTTATGGGAGATCTCCATGTGATCCATGTGCACATTGAAATTTAAGAACTTCTTAATTTGCTTTTAACGATCGTCTACCTAGCATGTGCTATATGGCAAGCACTGTTCCATTGTTTTACAAATTATATATATTATAACAAATTATAATAGATTTAACCTTCACAACACTCTTCAGACACAGGAGTTGCCATGCTGTGTAGACACCTCCTCCAAACTGAAACATTCCTGGCTCACGAGACTCAGAAAACAAACTGAAGCTGAAAACAAACGATGCTGAAACTTGTAAGATTCACCAAGGATCCCCTGCCCTCCAGCTGTTACAGATACTAGGGAAGGAGACTCTGACCTAGTGAGCTGCCCAGCAGAGACTCTCTCCTGTGGGGCTGCCTGCAAGTTATGCAGAGAACCCTAACACTTAGGGAGCAGTCACCATGCTGGGGTCACCCATGCTGGGTGGTCATTCAATGATCCAGCTGCCTTTGAGTCATCCCTATTCCCATAAGTAACCCCTCACCCATACCCTGCTAGTAATCCAACAGGAACTCATTGGTTCACTGAGTTTGATGAGTTTGATACAACAGTTACTTTGATCTGTTTGGAAGTTCCCTTACTGGAATGGACCTCTGTATGTCTGCGTGTATTGTGTCTCCCCAAGAAGGGTCTGTCACCTGTAAGTAGTCGCCTCCACTTAAAGTGAGGAATACTCCAGACCCAGAGCAGGGAAATGACTCAGTCAGGGTCACACAGCTGGTAACTAACAAGAGGATCCGAGCTCTGACCCACTCCATACTGCTAAGCAACAGGATCCTCTTGTGGTGATCCCAAGGAGAAATATAGGGCGTGTTTTACACTTTTCTGGGATCAGTTTGAATGTCAAACCAGTAAGTTCTGCTGTGGTTTAATAATAAACTTTTAACACACTCATTTTCCAGTGTACAGAGGACAAGAGTGGGGTTACATTGGTTTTAAAGGCCTACACAAAGGATTTAGAGGCACCCCACACTGCTTGCCTGGTGCTCCTATCAAAGGTTAAATAACCTGAACACGTGCTGAGGGATACTTATTATGCCTACATTTTTATAACCCAGGGTGGGGGTGTCCTTGAACTCACAACACCTTTACAGGAAATGACTTATTCCACAATGCTGAAAGCATTACAACAGCTTCATATTGACTTATATTAACAAATAAAAATCCAAACGACAAGAAATAGCCACTGTCGCTGTTGCAATAGGATCGCAGAAGCTCTCATCTCTCCCCACGAGGGAACCAGTGGGATCCTCGGGCACACATTGCTTAGGAAAATGATCCTGAAAGATCATGATGCATATCAAGCTGTCTGTGTCTCTGATGACTCTGTGTCTCCTAGGGGGCACGTGGTAGACCAGCTACTTCCTGTGAGAAACTCTGCTTACCCTCATAAATGAATCTGTTAGACTCCCTTGCGTAGGATTTACAGAATGTCCAGTACCTTCCCAGGCTGAAATCTTGTGATCCTCCCCAGTGGTAGACCTTAGTAACAGAGTTAAGAAAGAAGCCAAGCTGACTTTCGGCATCATGAAGACAACTCTTAGGTTGTGTGCGACCTGAAAATCTGTCCCTTATTATTATGTAGGAACGTTGTTTGTGCTACATCTTCTTTCCTGTGTTACTAAATAGTACCTAATAGTACCTC
Organism: Cricetomys ansorgei; assembly: GCA_026225945.1. Classification (NCBI taxonomy): domain Eukaryota; kingdom Metazoa; phylum Chordata; class Mammalia; order Rodentia; family Nesomyidae; genus Cricetomys; species Cricetomys ansorgei. Next base: position 31,277,018 of record JAMJFZ010003163.1, read on the forward strand.
ATGTCCCCTATGTTAGGGCAAAAAGGTGGAGAGAAATAGAATGGGGGGGGGGGGGAGTGAAGAGGAAAGGAAGGAAAGGAGGGAGAGTCGTGCTATGTAGGCTAGGCTTGCCTTGACCTTGAGGTCTCCCTTCCTCAGCTCGGCTAAACTGTGATTTCTAAAGCAAGTGCAAGTGCTTTAAAGATGCAGTGTGGTACTGAACATGAGAACAGGAGCACTGATGGGCACCTCTGTATACCTAACAAGTTATAGCCGTCCCCTGCCATCAGAGCCCCCTCTCCCACTTTCCGCCGAGACAACCTGAACCCTAAACCATGGTCCCACTTCCACGGCAATGATGTCAGCAAACCTCGCTGGAGCCATTCATTTAAGGAGAAAATGGTTGCAGAGGGAGCAGTCACCAGCCAGGGACAGAGGACAGCGACACAAAAAGATTTCATTTTAATGCAGGACAAAAGGTCAGAAGAATGAAAGAAGAAAAAGTCAGATTCAGTAAAATCTGATCTCTTGACAAATTTAAAAGGGGTTTATTGCCAGCACTTCTACTGCTGAAGGAACTTTCTACTCAGAAAAAGAAAAGCCAGGGTTGGAGGAGGTGGCGAGAGACTTCACTTAGCTTATTATGTGTATTTAAATAGAAAGATCAAGTCTGAAGTCAAAGGACAAGGGAGTTTAGCGAATGGACATTAGGGACTTTTCTTGGGAGAAAAGATTACTACAGTTCTCAGGTCTCAGCCACCACGTCATCCTCTCTGCATGTCTCAGGGCAAATAAGAAGCAGGGCCCTCCCACGTGACAGCAACTGCATCATTTCAGCAGGAGATGCTGTGAGGTAGATAACCATATTTCTGTTCAACATGTCTTCATTAAGCACCCACTCTGTGCCCAGTGCTGAGAATAATCCGATTCCAGAACTGAGAGGAAGGTTCGGCGGCTTAAAGTGCTTGCTGAGAGAGTGTGAGGGCTGGAGGGTAGGATCCCCAGGGCCCGGGCCAGGGAGGGGTGACAGCCACCTGTATCCCTAGAACCCCAGAGGTGAAGATGGGAGGCATCTGTGGAGCTTGCTAGCTGGCTAGACTAGCAAATCAGCAAGATCTAGGCTTCCATGCTTCGGTGAGAAGAGATCGAGGAAGGCACGCATGTCTGGATTCCATGGGTGCACATGTGCGTATATACGTGTGCCCACACATCTGAACACACACACACACATACTCACCACATATACAGAGACAGAAATAAAAGACTACCCTGATTCCTCAGTTGGTGCTTAGAGACTAAATAACTCATCCAAGTAGAGCAGATCAATCACACACCTGGGCCTAGGTCTGAAGTCTCATTCCAAGCATATTTCCCAGAATCTGGGAACTGAGACAAGGCAGTTCCTTCCACTGAAGCCCTTACTGTCTCCTACTCTTCCCCTTTCCTACCCAGTGAGCCCTCGCCTGCCTGACTTCGCCTAGCACGTGAGGTGCCAGCTTGCATATCTGCTTCTACATCCTTCCCTGGTTCCACGTGAGCTAGCTCTCTATGTGTGACCTCTAGTAGCGGGTGCGGGCATCTCTTCTGGCAAAATCACAGTTATAAATATTGACTTGTCTCTCTGTAGTCTCCACTGGACCATGCAGTCCCCAAAGTCAAGAGTTAACTGTGATTCATATTTCTGTCCATAGGGCCTGATATAAATGCCTAATGATGAGTAAGGATGGGAAATGGGAAATGAGGAAATTGGGAATAGGCAGGGAAGGAGTTGGAGGGGGAGAAGGAAGAAGAAATAGGAGATAGAAAGGGAAGGAAGGAGGGGAAAGGGGAGAGGGTTAAATATCCGCTGTCTCCACTAGGAAATCAATATAAGGACAATCGCAAGGAAAGGAACCGGGCGGTCATGATGCACTAAGCGTTTATGTGCTGTACTACCGGGCTTGGGGCAAGGTTCGGACTGCGTTGAGACATTAAGAGTTTAAAAGCCGAAGATGTCTTACAGGACTGACAAGTACTCAGCCTGGAGTGGGAATCACCTGAGCACCTACTGTGAGACACTGCGATCAGCATCAGCCCCTGTCAGAGTGCTCCCAGTCGCATGGACTAAACCCGCTCCGAGAGACAGAACAGGATTAGTTAAGATTCTCACCAAGGGAGTGATACAATTTAAGTGGCATTTGAGGACCACTTATCTTGTTGAGCATCAAAGGGTGATCTGGGATGAGGGAGAGAAGGTTAAAAGAAGGGGAGAGGACAGAGTATAGGAAATACTGAGAATGGCCAGGAGTGGTGACATTCCTGTAATCCTAGGACTTAGCAGTCTGATGCAGGAGGATTGTGAGTTTAAAGTCAGCCTTAGCTGCATAATTAAGGCCGTCTCAAAGGAGGAAAGGAAAGAAGCCAGCAAGAAAGACGGGAAAGGAAAAGGAATGGAAGGAAGGAAGAAAAGAGGGAGGGAGGGAGGGAAAGAAAGATTACTAAAAAAATAGCGTAGACTCATACTGTATCATTCAATTCTGGCAGCTATCGCTGAGAGGTAAGCGTTTACCTTGGATGCTCGATGCCCCAGGTTCAACCCCCAGTATGGCAAGTAAGTAAATAAATGCCATGTGCATACTGTCCACACGGATATGCCCAACACCCAAACACAGCACCTGTTCATACCTGCAAAGGGAGAGGGAAACGCGGGATGGGTGTGAAGTGAACTGGGAGCAGGCAGCAGAGAAGAACAGGCCTGGGTATCATAGTCTATGGTGTCCATTCCTGCAGGCTCTGCCATTCACCAGTCCACTGATCAGGTGCTTTCAGTATCTGCCCCTGTTCTTTGTTTCCTGTCTATGGAAACGGTGAGGTTCCAGCTTGTACACTAGTTTCCTAGCCATTCCAATGGTTTATATGGTCAGATTAAAGCCAGGACAGTCTTCTGGTTTTTGGGTATAAGCAGCTTTCAGGGGTCTATTGGCACACCAGTGTCTATTTAGAAGCCTCAGAAGAAAGAATATAACCAAGCTCCCCAGATCCACAGGACTACAGACTCCAACCTTTGTTTTCATATCTGTCCTTCATACATTCTTCCAGAACTAATTCCAACCAGGGCTGAGACTCAGAAACTACTATCTAGTTGACTTCTAGACCCATACCAGTTCTAATAATCTGTGACGTCATCATCCCAGTTCACCGAGGCGAGGATGGTGGTGTGAATTCAGGATTCATTACTGGCCTGGCTTGCGGAGTGTGGGAAAAAGAGGAGGCTTCTGCTTAGGAGATGACAAAGTCTCAAAGGAGACTCCAAGGCAGGGAGAAGCAGCCTGACACTGCCCCACAAGGTAAAACCTGGAAGTTCACTCAAAAAACAGAAAGGAGTCCCCAGTGTGAGGCATTGGTATTCTGGCATGGTTTTTAATTTCCCATCCCTGGGATTAGATATGTCAGCAAGGACTCCTCTGGCTGCCTTCCCTCAATACATCCCAAAGCTTTTATTGTGTTACCCATTTCCCTACATTGTGCTCTTTCTTTGAGAATTGTAACCGTGTGAATATTTGACAATTGAACAGTACAAGCATCTCGAAACGTACAGTTCTCCCTAGAGCTGCATTTCACACTATAATCCGAGGTGATCTCAGTTGCCAGAAACACTCAGGCCGTTAATGGATTTTGGAGGAAAGGCTCTGGTAATGAGATTTTTTTTTCTCCAAATGTGAATTGTTTTGCTTTCAAAATGCAGGGTGAAATCCAATGGAATATTACCTTAGACACGCTATCGTAGTATGTCCAGCTGATCAGACAAATGCTCGGGGTGTGTGCTGTGCCAGCGTCTTCTCTTTCAAACAAAAGCAAGAAGAGGATCAATCTTATTCTTTCTCACAGATGGGGCTTAAGTCACCAAGTAGGATCATTCATCCTTTCTTGGAGGATTAAATTAATTCCCGATGGATTTATTCTATTCATCTATTCAGCAACTACGTATTGAGGACCTACTGTGCGCCAAGAACTGTTTTGTGAACTGAGTGACACAGCAATGGAAGAGAAGGTAAAAACTCTGTTGTCACAGGACTGGTGTGACACATACACACAGTAAGCAAGCACAGACATTCAATGACCACAGAGACGATGGCTTTGGAGAATGAGAAAGCAAGATGAGGGCTGCAGACTAGCGCACGGGGTCCAACTCCGGGTGGGATGTCAGGGGGGCCTCTCTCTGGAGGCCGATCTTGAGCAGAGATATAAAAAGAAGGAGAAACTGGAAGACCAAGATGGCTCAGGGCCCCAGGATGGAGCCGCGGCAATCTGCCTCCTGGTAGGATGCCCTCCGCAGCAGCACCTGTCCTGGCTGAGAGCCAGAGAGAATCACGGCTGAGTGGGAAGTTGGAGACAGTGCCAGGTCCAGAGACAAGGATCTGAAAGACCAACACTGAGACAAGAGAAAGGACGCATGCCCTCGGCGACACATGCTTGTGATCCCAGCAAATGCAGAGGCAGGAGGATCGTGAGTTCGTGACACTTCACCTCAAAAGACCAAGGAGTGGGGACATAGCTCAGAGGAAGACTGCTTGCCTAGATGCTCAAGGCTCTGAGTTTGATCGCCAGCCCTGCAAGATAAGGTCGGAAAGAAAGACGCAAGGGAGGGAGAGAGGGAGAGAGAGAGAAATCAGCCAGGGCTCCAGGGGACAGAGCAGCAGGTGTACCCTCACTAACCGGGCACACCTCTCCTTCAGACCAGAGCCGGGCCCCCCTTGCTCTAGAGCTGGCTCCTCTGCCTGGCTTTCCTGGCTGCACAAACGTCTCAAGAGTCCTGTCCAGCCAAGTACGGGTGGCTCTCCTTGAGTCCCTCCGTTCCTGGCTTGCCATCCTCAGGACCTGTGGGACATGGATGAGTGTAGTGTGACCTCTGGGAAGTCCTGCTTCTTAGCTAACCTCCATCTTTCCTAAGCCACAAGTGTGTTGTCTGTTTGGCTGATAGAGCAGAGACTGCCAGCAAGCAGTTAATAGCACAGGGGTGAACAGGCAACCTCTCCCCTCTTGTCCCTTTGTGCAATATTCTTCCCACATAAGATGGGACCACAGAGCCCTTCTAGAAGGGCCATCCTCTAGGACTGCCTTCCAGGAGTGTAAGATTGACAGGAGGCTCCTGGGGTCTCATCTCAGCTGACTTGGTTCCTGTACCACAGGAGAGGAGTTGAGACCCTGAGGGCTTTGTGATTAGTTATGTCTCTGACCTCTGACTGTGAGCTTCCCAGAAGTCAAGAGTGTGAAACCCTATCACTCTAGCTCCAACTCTCAGCATAATCCCCTGCACATAGTAGGTGCTCACATGGGTGTGGAATGCATGGGAGAGGGAAGAAGGATTCGCTCTTCAAATTTGAGACCCACAGAAAGCTTTTAAGGAACTTGATAGAGCCAAGCCTATCTTGTCCCCTCTCTCCTCTGATTTTAGCTGAATGGAAAATTCTCCCAAAGGGCATTTTGTCTTCCTACAAGTGGCCTTCATGGGAGGTTACAGGATGGCCTTAGAAGCAGAGTCTCCAGGGACAGGAGTGGATAAATAAATGTTTATTGCCCCTATTTTCTGGGGGGAGAAATAGTGTGTTCTTTGTTGTTCTTGTGGGAAGGGAAGAGGGTGTTCTCTCCTGTGTGGGCACATGTGGTTGCTGTCAGAATGTCTTTCCTCAATTGCTTCTCCACCTTATCATTTTGAGACAGGGTGTCTCCCTGAACCTGAAGCTCCCTATTTTGACTAGACTGCCCCCCGCCCCGCGCCGTGAGACCTGGAATCTGTCTAACTCCACCCACCAGCTCCCTGTGCTTAGGCTGCAGGTGCACACAGACACACCCAGCGTCCACGTGTGTTCTGAGGATCAGGAATCAGGTCTTCATGCTTGCTTGGCAACATGTCGCCCACAGAGCAGTCTCCACAGCTCTGTGTTGTTCTTTACAAGACCTTCCATGGGCCGGAGAGCCACCCAGGCCCCTAACCAGCTCACGGAGGCCCTTGATTTGGGTTTCTCCCTTTCCCTGCCTTGCTTGCTCTGCTACATCTCGGTGGTTTCCATCATCGCCCCCTACAAGGGAGCCAGCTGTGTTTGTCTCCACGCACAGATTCTCGTCTCCACCTCTCACTTGGAGGAAACCCAAATCAGGTCTAGTAAGGGCTCTATTAATTCTGTTCAACCCTCACCCGCCCAGATTTGTCTGCTTTGTTTGTTTTCTGGTTTTCAAACCAACCTCTGAAAACTCCCAGCCAGCAGCCTATCCCCCTCGCTCTCCAGCAGTCAGCTGTGAGGGCTTCTCCTCCACAGAGGCTTGGCTCTTGTGTCCAATGAGGAAACGGAATGAACTTAATACAGGACAATCAGGGTTCAGGGAGGTCCTTCTCCCAGGCCCCAAAATCTGAGCATTTAGGAGGCCACATCAAAAGTCACTGAACCTTCTAGAAAGCACAACCTTCTCAAGATCACATCACAATCTCTCCTAAAGCGACCAGCAGAGCAGCCCAGAGGTATGCCACTTTCAAATCTGAGAAACAAAAGCTGATATTGCAGAAACACCACTTCACCCACTGCTGCCGGGCTACCTGGTTAGCCTGGGATTCTCTGAAGCAAGGGACGCAGAGATCTGAGAGATAAAGCCTTTTCAACAAAAAAGAAAGCTCTGCTGAGGAATCCTTCCTTTCTGCTGTCTGCAGACAGGAGAGAGGAGAGTCCAGCCCATGCAAGTGGCCTCGATGACGTGTCCCATCTGACCCCGCAGCAGTGAGTCAACCATTAACTCTGGTGCGTTACTTCTATCCTCTCTGTCTTTGATAGGGCTGCGTGGGATAGAATCCTAAACAAACCCCACACACTCAGGGTTTGTCTGCTTTCGAGTTTATTTTTAGTTGTGTATAAAATAATGATTTCATGCATTGTTGGGTGGGTGAGGGGCTGCCTAGGCCTTGGCGTCTTGTAATGTTTGCAGGTGTTGGATTTATATGGGGGTTATTTGATGGCTTATCATCTGCATGTGCTATCAATAGAATGCATGAGGGTTTGCACCTGTGAATAAGCCGCCGAGACTTCCTTGCTGAGCCACCACAGTAAATAAGTGTATTACTACAGCTCTCAGTGGCCTGGGCTCTTCAAATGGCCTTGTTTTTGACAAGAGTCAGAATCAAAGAGGAGCCAGCGATGCCAGGGAAAGCAGCCCTCTGATAGAGGGAACCAAGTGACCTCCCAGGCGGCCTCGCACAGTGACCCTAGCAACAAGGTTTGGATACACAGATGATTCCCAAGAGATGTTCAGATGCCTTGAATTAGTTTGTGAGGGCTGCCACAACGGCCACATAGATTGGATGCCCTTTAGCAATGGAGAGTCACTTTTTATGGTCCTAGAGGCAAGAAGGATGAGTCCACATGTCTGAATGGCTCCACTCTTGATCAGAGATGACCTCTCTTGTCACATTCTCCCTCCCATCTGTTTTTCTGGTTTGTTTTGGTTTGGTTTAGTTGTTGTTGTTATTGTTGTTTGGCCGGTTTTTTTCAAAACAGAATTTCTCTGTTGTAACTGACTGTCCTGGAACTCACTCTGTACACCAGACTGCCCTTGAACTCACAGAGATCCGCCTGCCTCTGCCTCCCGAGTGCTGGGAGTAAAGGCGTGGGCCACCACCTCCCAACTCTGCTTGTCTGTTTTAAGCAATTATAAGAACACCATTCCGGTCCTATCACATCAGAGCCTGTACGTTTAAACTTGCTCTACCTTAATTTCTTCTTAAAGGTCCGATCTCCAAATGCAGTCACATTTTGGGGGGATCAGGATTTGAAAGTATGAATTCAAGAGAGTGCAAAGCAATTCAGGCCCTAACAGACCCAAGCGATGACCACCTCCAGGTCGAGCTGTGTGTAAAGGACTGTGACTCCGCCATTGCAAGATCCTTAGTATGGCAGCCCTGATCAGGGAACAAAGAGAGATGGGTAAGGAAGAGGAAGGGTAATGAGGTCCAAAGTGAGCGTGTCCAGAATTAAGGAGGTGGCAGGAGGCAAGGGCATGGAGCCTAAGCCACAACATCTCTTTCACCTGCCAGGGGGTCCACTCTTATTTCTATGGAAATGAGCACAGTGTAGTTAAACCTTTTTCCAGCTCCTGGTTGATTCATGGAGTGGTTTTGAATGTTGGTAATCACTTCATGAATCACTGACAAACATGGGAGCCAAATATCTGGCATTTATGACCGCTGCCTCCCTTGATGAGCTTTCCCGCCATGATCTAGGGTGTCCCTCTCTTAGGAACCAGGTGTGCAGGTTAGAAGAGTCTCGGTTTTATGCCAAAGCCTCCTGCTTCAGTGACACTACACTCGCCAGATTGTGAAGGCATTGAATATGCCCCAAACATTTAATGAACATTAATGAATGAATCCTGAAAGATGGCTTTGGAACCCTCACAGCATCGGCCACAACATGGTCGGCCATCAAGTTCTGAGGGGTGATTCTAGAGGGAATTAAATTATGTTGCTCAAAGTATGTCATGGCAGTCATGTTTCTGCTCAAGGGGAAAGCTCTTTGACCACAGACTATACACAAAAGGTGGCTGGCCAGTCTTCTTAAACAATGAAAGAACACCTAACTTTCAGATGTCCTTGATGAAAATAGACACTAGCCAGGAATGGTGGTATACACCTGTAGCCCTGGGCTGGTCTTGTTCCCTGCTCTGTCCCGGGGTGATTTGGATTGTTGCACACTAGGCTGATCTAGAGGGGAGCACGGCTGGGGCCAGAGATGGATCTCAAGCAGAGGTGATTATGATAGGAAAGACAACCCTGGAGATTGTGTCAGAAGACAGCTCATTTATTGCAGAGAGGGAGGGATATTTATGACTGTGGGGGGAGGGGAGCTATAAATCTCTAGCAGATGGGTTATGTAGCTGAATCCCATAAGCTAGCATAGGGTTGTAGAGGGTGCCTTATTTGTATGGCTGTCTCTGGGAAAGTCCCAGAGATTAGGGAATGAGTACCAGGTCATATTTCTTAGAAACAGGAAGCCTAAGAGTTTTTGAGAAGCAGGAGACCTAACAGCCATCAAAGATGATCTCCCGGAAAACAGGAGAAGGTGCCAGGGTGTGGAGGGCAGGGGGAGGAGAGGAGAAGCCCAACTCCTACGGATCTCAGGGTAAGATACCCAGGATTTAGACGTGTCTCAACCTCTCCCCAGTTCCCTGGCTCATCCAGCCCCATACCCTGGCACTTGGTGTTGAGGTTGGAGTATAGGGCGATGAAAGCCAACAGAGGCTATACAATTAGATGTAGTAGTTAGCCACTGTGAGGGCTCACCAAGGAAAATACGGAAGCATATTTCATAGGTTCAAACCCTGCCAGACCTCATCAGAGGGAACCACCATCCTGGTCAGCGCCATATTCAGTTGACAGTAGAACCCCGAGCATCTGAGCTCTGGTGTATTTATTCTTTCAGAACTCCTTGGGTATTCTACTGATAGCACATGCAGATCATTAGCAATTAACTTCCACAGAAATCCAACACCTGCAGACAGTACAAAACGTCAAGACCTAGGATAGTCCCTCACCAACAGTGCCTAAAACAATTTCAAACGTAACTAAAAATAAACTTCCCCAACAACTAGATGCTGCCCCAAAAGAAATAAAACTTTTTTTAAAAAAAAAGAAAAGAAACTAAAAGATCATATTGTGAAGACACACAAAGAGCTGCTACATCTCATGTGGGTATTAGAAAGTATTAGGCAGGCACAAAAGACAGAGTCCTCAACACTTAAGTTCCTGGACCCTTGAGAAGCAGCAGCCGTTCAAATGAGGTGTCCAGTGGCCTGGAAACCTGATATATTTGATACAGAAGGTGTCTCGAAGGACATCTCACTCAACCTCCCTATTCTAACATAGGCTAACTGAAGTCCAGAAAGGGAGAATAATTGATTCCACACTGTGTGCAGAGTACATTGGAGAAATTAGGACTTGCCTCTCACCCCAGCCCTCAGCTGAAGCCAGTGTTTACTACGACTTCCAACCTGGCCATCAACTAGAGTGATGCTCAGGAGCTTTAAGAGCCATTTCCCAAATGAGGATACCAAAGATGAAATGTCAGAAGTGTCAAATTTAGGACAAGAGGTTGTGTCTAGACGTCTTTCCCCCATTGCTCCTTTTGGGTACCCAAAACCCTTTCTTTGCTTCCTCTTCCCATAAGACCTCTTCCACGGGACACAGGCCGTTCATGATGGGGAAGCCTCAGGGTGGATTTGTCCACAAAATCTCTCAAGCAACAAGGATTGAGCACACAGCCTCCAGGAGATGATCTCATTCAGCCACCCAGATGAACTGAGCGTCTACTACGTGCCCTTTCTCAAGGGCACAGAGATTACTGGCTATCCCACACCAGGCCTGGGAAGATGCAACAGTGAAATGAAGATCAGCAGCCACAACAGCTTTCGTGCCTGAGGAACCCACAATGAACCTCAGCGGCAGAAACTGAACAGAAGGATCTCTAGCCTGCTTTACCGGAAGCAAGCACCGTGGAGACAGGCAGAGCTCCTGAGAAGGTGCAAACTTAGTCAAGTCTGACCCAAGGAAACACTGGCTGGGCTGATACCTGAAGAAGAGGTAAGAGGCAAGAGAGGGAGAGGGAGGGAGGAAATGAAGTATGAAGACCCCCTTATGAAGCCTAAGAAACGTGTGATGACTACTCCATTAGGAAGAAATCTGTTTTGCTAAAACATGTCGCTCTCAAATGGCCTCTTGAAATCCTGAAGGAGGATTAAGAACTCCCTAGGTCTTCACATGGCTTACATCCAATCCATAGACAAAAGGCGCCATCCTGATGACATGTGAGGTCTCCCGTGCTGTAATTTCAGGGCTGCTGCAGACATTGCTGAACAACTATGGACTTCAGAATCTGTAAGAGGCAAGTTCCTGCTGTGGATCCCTTCTTGCTGGCTGGGTGACCCAGGCAAGTCACTGTTCCAACCTCACCACTAAAACCTACTGCTTAGAATCCCTGAACTGACAGTGGGTCTATGGTAGCACACGGTTGGTAGCCCGAGTCGGTTTCATTTCTGTTCTAGACTCTGAACAAAGCTGTCTGCACTTTGTGCCCTTGAATGTGCTTACATCTTCATTTCTTTAACACAACCACTTCGACCCTTATTAAAATGAGAGCAAGGAAAGGGTCTAAAGAGGCGCCGGAACTGGATGTTCCGGGATAAGTGGGGTTTTCCAACTAGGTAAGTGGGAAAGGAAGTTTCCACTCTCGGGCTAGCTTATGAAGAAGCACCTACACCAGAGAAAGGGAGCCTAAAAGGAACAGAATGCAGTGCAGGGTGAAGCAGCTGGAAACCTGGACACAGAAGGTCCTCGAGGAACGGCTTATGAAAAGCCTCTGATGCCACAGGAAAATCCCCTGGGAGCGTCGGGGCACCGGGAAAGGATTCCTGACAGGAGCACTGAGGCACTCTTCGAAAGAGCATTTGCTGACAGTGGGTGATGGCTGGAAAGGTGCTTGAAAGAGACAAAGGGATGTGGGACTTCCTACTTAAACAGATCCTGAGAAAAGCCCTGCTGAAATGGTCAGAGTCTAGGGCTTGGAGTTGTTGCGAAGATAATCGTGAAGGATGTTTGGACTCGCGAGGGGAGGGCCTGGGGATTGGAGGCAAAGATGAATGATTGACAGATCACTGTCCAGAGCCCTCCGCACTGCCTCTGCTCCCAGCGCCTGTCTCACGGGGACCTCAGAAGGGATGTAGCCCACTCCTCCCTTCCTTTCCCACCTCCCTCCTCCCATTTCTTGATACCTAGCAGCTTCTTCCCTTCCTCTAGACTTCCTCCTCTGAATCATATCAAGCATCTGCCCGTCGTGATTTCAAAGGCTCCTTCATCTGTGCCCTGAGCCACCTCACTCCTCCTCCTCCTTGCAGACCCGAGCCTCCTAATAACCTTCTCTGAGACTGCAAAAATGAGTCTTTCCACACAGCCTCCTGGCTAACCTGCCGTTATCTCAGTCTGCTTCCTGGCTTAGAAGAAGCCTCTAACAGCTCTCCTTTGAAAGTAGACTCTCCCACTGCAGCAATAACCAGGCTCGATTTTCAACCATTGTTTACACAGCCCAGGGACTGCATTCGACTCCATCTGGGTGGTTTGTATGCTGGCCACACCTGACAGCCTGCACCCTCCAGCTTTGATGGTGGAATATCTTATCTGTAATCACTTTTCTGGGTTATGGACCAAATTTCCTGTGCAAAATATCAGGCTGAGTGAGAGGCTTTGCAAATCTCCTCACAGGCACCCTGCTGTGCCCCCACAAACCTCAGAGACCCTTTCCTGGAGTGCATCCCAGCCTAACAGAGCCTTGGTTCGAAGCCAACTCCCACCATTCCAGAGCAAACTTGAATTTAAGTTTTATTTCAAAACACTATAAGATGATTATTAGTGCCAAGCAAAATAAGTAGAGATTATTCCAACTGACAATTATCATCAGCCTGTTCTGCACCAGCTGTGAAGGATCGCTACAGACTCCATCTTTGTATGCCTCGTCTCTTGATGGGATATTGGGAGAAATTATTTATGTTTATGCACAGATACTTGACTCTATGATGTATGAATGCCACCGTATAAATACTACACACTCCAGGCAATCACTGGCTTGGGGGATGGCTGAGATTTTTTTTTTTATTATTATTATTCAAAACTCAAGGGTAAGCACTGAAAAAAATAAACTATATAGTTAAAACCCAGTGCTGGTTAAGTTATGGTAAAAGTTTGTACAGTGTTATAAGAAAATGACATAAAATACATTTAAAGAAACAGATTAGTGCACATAATATCCCCCCTGCCGATGATGAAGTTGTCCTCGGTTATAAGTCAAAAGGAGAAAGGACGCTGAAGGGGATTGAGTGTGTCATTTCCTAGTGTAAGTGGCCCAAGTAATTGAGGTACCTCAACCCAAGAATACAGTGTGTAGTTATTTAAAGTAATTACAGAGACTAGTCATTTGGACTGCACTTAGTATCTAATTTCTAGTAAAAGAAAGAATGCGAATGTTATGTTCACTAATGACATGTGGTCCAGGCACTGCCAGCCGTTGCTTTTAGTGGCTTATGCTTTTGAAAGGCAAGCGTCTCTGAATGCCCTTCTCTCCACGCTCCCATTTAATACCTCTCAGAACGGTACTATGAAGTTGGTATTGCGGGTCTGGTTTAGACGAGGCAACTGAGTCTCGGAGAGAGTGACTTTCCTTCGATGACCTTCACACCACACATACGTCAAGAAACCCATGTGTCTGAACTCCAAGTTCTGCATTCATCCTTGCCTCTATCAGCTACCCAGCAGAGGTAGCCCGGAAGAAGGGCTCATACCGTGGAGAGATGGGAAGATGTCTGTGTCATACCTCTGCTGCTTGGGTAAGCCAGAATTCCAAGAAAACCTGGAAGTGGCTTTGTTTGAGCCACCTGAGCCAGCTGGTGAGGATGGGCAGAGTACTCCTGTTCCAGCCAGAGTCAGAACATCTGATGGGCGCTTATTGGCATGAGAATGGTTGTATTACCAAAAGGTATGACATATGCAGCCCTACAGTGGGGATTGAGAGACTAGTTGGCTTCCTGTGCTGACCCATTGATCCAAAGCCAAAATCTACATGTCCAAGTGTCCGCTCCTCATCCACAATGGATGCTTGGGTAGTATCCTCCTTTGGGTTATTATGAATCTAATAGGCAGGAGAGTGCACATATTGCTTCAAGATCCTGATTTCAGCTAAGTATGGTAACACATACATGTGATATGAGCCTATGTGAGGTGGAAGAAGATCAGAAGTTCAAGGCCAGCCTGCACTGTCTATCGAGTTCTAGACTAGCTCAAGATTAAGAAAGAAAGAAAGAAAGAAAGAAAGAAAGAAAGAAAGAAAGAAAGAAAGAAAGAAAGAAAGACGAAAAGAAAGAAAAGGAAAGGAAGGAAGAAAAAAAGAAAGAGAAAGAAATCTTACTAAATGTTCTGATTTCAATTATTTTGGATAACTATCCAAAGTCAAGTGGCTAGAACAATACCAGGTCTCATTTTAATGTTTTAAGCCTGTTTCAGTTTCCCATACTAGCTGTACCATTTTGCAATCCCATCAACAGTACTTGGTACAATTGATATACTTGGTACAGTAGGGCTTCAATCTCTGTGTGCAGACAATGGAATGTTTGCAGCCTTTAGAAAAGGGAAAACCTGTCACTTGTGGCAACATGGACCACCTGAAGGATGCTGCACTAAGTGAGGAAAGCTGGGAACAGAGGATAAAGCTACACACTGCCATTAACACAAGCCTAAAATAAGCCAACCTCTAGAAATGGAGCGGAATGGTCCAGGGGCTGCGCAGATAAGGGTCTGTGTTGCTCAGTGGGAATAGGATTCAGTTAAGCAGTATGAGGGAGTTCAAGAGATCTTCTGTGCAGCCTCATGCCTGGAGTTAATAGTACTCTTTTGTGCTCTTAAAACTACTGAAAGAGGGCCATCAAAGTGGCTCAGCAGGTAAACGCACTGGCTGCAGTCTTGATGACCCAGGTTTAACACCTGGAACCAACATTGTGAAGATAAGAAAACAGACTCTGATAACCTGTGTTCTAACCTGCAGACTTGTGCTCCATGGTGCACCCACACACATGCACACACATACACACACATATACACACACACATGCACACACATACACACATGCACACACATACACACACATATACACACACACATACACACACACATGCACACACATATACACACACATACACACACATACACACATATGCACACACATACACACATACATACACACATATACATACATATACACACATACATACAAACACACACACACATATGTCAGAAATATCAATAAAATGGTTGCATAGTATTTTATTATTTAAAAGGTTTAGGGCTGGGTGTTGGGGGAACACATCTTTAATTTGAGCATATATCTCCGTGAGTTTAAGGCCAACCTGGTCTACATAGCAAGTCCCAGTCCAGCTAGGGCTGCATAATGAGAAACTGTCTTTTTAAAGAAGGTTTTACACATGGCACACACAGTGACCTACACAAAACAAAGAAAGTATGAAGGTGGGGAAGGGAGTTGCAGGGAGGGAGAGGTGACAGGGTTCGAAGGAGACGTGAGGGAGGGGTAAGAACAATTACAATGTATTTTATACATGGATGCAATGAAATGATCAAAGAACAAATTTTTAGAAAAAGAAAAATATATAGTGTATTTTGCAATAGTATAAAGATACAATAATGTAAAAAAAAAAAAAAAGCAAGGTCCAGATTGAAGAACTTATGAATAAATAATCTAGTAAGTGCGAGCACACACGTAATGAAGAGTAAGGCAGGACAAGCCCTGTGTCACGGGATGATTCGGGAGCGATGCGCGGAGGTGTGCGACCTGACTCTCTTACTTGTGCACATGTTGGTAAATTTCCACTTTAAGCATTTAAAAATAAAAGCAAGGTTGAAAAGAGAAAAAGATGTAAGGAGAGGATTCAGAGCCAGGGATGAAATAAGAAATGCGTAAAGTTAGCCTTTATTCACCCAAAGGAAGAACAATGCTTCATTTAGAGTTATTCAGCCTCTGCCTCAAACAAATTCAAGTCCCTTGAGCGACGGAATTGAAATGGAATCATCTGCCTTTATCATTTCCGGTCCTGTCAGAATGGATTTGCATTTTTAGTGTATGCTCAATGTCATATCTAAATTAGAACTAATTGAAACATTCAAGAATGTGGAGGTGCACTCTGGCCTCTCAGGGGTGGCGTGGATTGGCCCACTTGGACCCCAGCAGAGGGTTCGGGGTCAGAGAAGCAGAAGGCACAGCCCCACACTATCCGTACTTCCTGTGAATCTTGGGTGGGGCATTTCATCCCACTGCCTCTCAGCTTCCTAAGCTCCAAGAGGAACGGATTTGAACGGAATGAACTCTCCAAGTTCTCCCTGCTCAAAAAATAACGAGACTCAACTTCCGGAAGCCTTTGCATCACTCCTCTCTGAAATATGCAAATCAGCCGGATTTGGTAATTGGACAGAGCTGATGGGAACAATTTAGTAAACTTTGATAACGTTGCACAAAGTAATTGTTCCATTATTTCCAGCAGTTCAGTTTGGAAAGTACAGCAGGAGGTGGAGGGGCCTAGAAACTACCTTCACATATTAATCTTCCCACCCAGCAGAAACCAAGGTGAATGCGTAGTGCGCAGAGGGCCCTTTTGTTTTAATTCTGATTAACTGTACTTTCATCCGAACATTTTTACACCATGCTTTGGTCTTCCTCCTATAGATGTTGACTGAGTTCTCTTATCGGGATTTTAATTAACACCAGGTAGAGAAGGGGAAGCCAGGATGACATGCTATTACTTCTGTTTGATTTAAAGTCAACGCTGGGGACTTTTCTTCGATGAGCTGTAGAAATTGTCTTATCTCGTACATTCCAAGGATGGCTGTTTCATGTAAATGTCATTTCCGCTGTCCAAAATGTTACAGCATGAGCCAGCACAATACAGCTACTGTCTTGTTCTGAGAGACACGAGGGAGCTAGCAAGCTTTTGATCAAAGGTACAATTCGAACTTCAAAGTACTACCACTTCTGTTAAACTCCAATCAAGAGTAAGTAAAGGAATAGAGGCTCTGGCTTTATCAATAGCTCGCCCTTCTGTCCTGGAAAGTGGCTGTGTTTCCAAGGCTTAGTCCATCTCAGGGAACCAGAAGAAAGGGGCAGTGTGGTTGGTGACGCCGGCCCACATGTTACATCCCGTAGTCAGCGTGTTCATAGTCAGTCTGCCGACATCACCTGCCCCGTGCGGACTTCTTCTCTAGGATTAAAAGACTGGCATTGCTGGTCCATGATGGTACATGCCTTTAATCCTAGACTCAGGAGGCAGAGGCAGGAGGATCTCTGAGTCCAGAGCCAGCCTGATCTATAGAGTGAGTTCCAAGACAGCCAGAGTTACAACAGAGAAACCCTGTCTCAGAAAAAAAAAAAAAAAAAAGACTGGCACACACACCAACACACAAGTGCAGCCTCACACAGATAGTTACACACTGCAGCGTGCTCATACGGTAGAATATTCCACAGCAACAGAAAACATAATCTCTCGGGCTGGGAGTGTAACTCAGCAGTGATACACTGACCTGGCAAGTGTGCACCAGACCCTGAGTTTCAATCTCAGCACGGCAAAAGTAAACAAACAAATAAATAAATGCTTGGTAAACGTGGTGAAGCAGATGAATGTCAGAAACGTCCTGTCAAAGCAAAGGCGAGCCAGGTGCTAAAATAGCATTGTATCATTTCACATCCATAAGGTCCAAGATCCTAAGACAAGAGCAGCCTGGGCAGGTGAGGGCGTCAACAAGGTCGAGGCGCCGACCCATACATCTCTAATGAGAACAGACTTTGCACGAGTGTGCACATGTGAGAAGAGCCATCAAAGTAGTTACTATAAAATTGTGCCTCCATTGGAAAGATGGCATCCAAAGCATCTTAACTATCAAATAAGTTAACCGTCTCACAAATGCAAGGAAGACAAGTCATGGAATGCACTGTCATGGTGGGTACCCAGAGGACGGGGCAGAGGCTGGTGACTATCTGCACTGTTTACGCTTGCCATTACCAACCTCATTTTAGTGGCGTTACACCTGATCCAGAGTCTGAGGTCCAAAGTTCATCACTTAAGAACAAAACAAGAAACAAAAAATTCTGTAAGAATCACCCCCTACCAATTATCCACAAACAAAGATTTGCTTCATTTTAAATACATAGAGTTCCTATTTAGTAACAGATACGTGCCTGAGTTAGTCATGGGCAGTGTGTAACAAGAAGGATTGCTAGAAGTATGTTTTGGGGGCCAGAGAAGTGGTTCAGCAGTTAACAGGGCTTATTGTTCTTGTAGAGGACCTGGGTACAGTTCCCAGAGAACACCTGCCAGCTTACAACTGCATGTAACCCCACTTCCTCCGGTACACCCAAGGACCTCTGTGACCTCCAGGGGCTCCTGTACAAACGTGCTGTACACACATACACTCAGGTATAAATACATAAGATGAAATAATAAATAGTTTTTAAAGAAGTACCCCTCGTAGGGCCAGTGCAATGACTCAGCCAGCAAAGGTGCTTGCTGCCAACCCTGACTTTAGGAGTTCAATAATCGGAATAAATAATAAGAAAGAAAGAAAGAAAATGAAGAAATAAATAAATGTAATAAAAAGAAGTCAATAACAGCAGAAGGACACCTTATAGAAGCTGGAATCTCAGCCAGGGGCTCAGCTTATAAGAGCTCATGGGTACCAAGACCCAGAATCACCACCATCTCTCCGTGCCTGGATATGCTCACTGAGAACTCCAGCAGCCCATGTGACCATGTAAATCTCTCCCTCTCTCATACCCCTCTTTCTCCCCATTCTTCTCTCTCTGTAGAGGAACACTTGGAAGAGGTTTTCATTATTTTGGTTCCTTTAAAAACGCAAATGGCGCCTGGATTAGATTTGCATTCCCACCCCAGGTGTGGTAGAGTTGGAATTGGAATGTTGATGCAGGTGGCGTATAATTTGGTTGAGTGCAGTGGTTCTGGCACCTGTAGATTGTCTTTGGGATTGTGTGCCGCATGGGTTTATGGGAACTCTTGGGTTAGGGCTGAAGGCCGGAGAGTCAGGGTGGGCAGTTGGTTGGTTGGTTGAGTAGCTGTCGTTAGTTAGTGAGATAATTCCTAAGAGAACAAAGGTTGGAGAGATCCGAGCTTAGGACAGCCTAAAAAGAGGCTGTGAAGATTTCTACCTTTCTCTCTTTCTGTAAGGCCGCTTGTAAAAGCAGTGAAGATTTCTGTCTTTCCTTTCTCCTTCCCTAAATCAAGAGTAAAAGATTGTCACATACTGCTCCTGTCTTTGTTGCTGAATCTGTGCCTTTTGAGCTCAAGATGCACCTCCACTGTCCTGTCTTTCTAGGTCTCCAGTCCTCACACTACAATACTGGGAAGTCTATTCTGGCTTAGTGATTTTGCCAGTCCCCCAAACACCCTATCTAGGCTGTGTGCTGTTTTACTTGAAAGAGTAGACATCACCAAAGGTTTGGTAGATCCAATAGGTTTAATCTCACGGTTTCAGAAGTCTTAAAGAATCCTAGGTGCTGTTTCACTACAGATACCCAGACAAGGAAGACTACAGTGACAGTTGTATCTTAGGATCTAGTACTCACAATGGACAGCTGCCCACCCCCAGGCCCCGGGGCTCTTCTACCTAACAGAGCCCACAGCAAATCATAGGGGAGGGAGGTATGTTACTACCAAGGAGGGCCAACCAGCCGGGGCTCCCGTGTGAATAGGAACCAGGCAGAGGCAGAGGCTGTGGAGGTACTCAGACCCTGTAACACTGGTGAGCTCCAATGTCACACTCTCCATCCTATTAAGCCAGTTGCAGAGCCACTGGGGAGGCCTGGACAGGTGTTAAATTACCTTTCGACACGGAGTAGGTGTGTGAGATGCACTGCAAAAGCCCATCACATCTCCCAAAACAGGAGGCTCTGCCAGGGATTTACTCTGAGCACGGGGATCAGGAGACTGTATCACTTTTGACTTAGAGATGACCAGGATCAAGGACCTGACTTTCTAAGCATGACACGATGGTAAAAATATTCTCTGGCAATGTATCCACGTAGCATACAAGAAGCTGGGGTGAGCTCCGGGGCTAGGAGAATGAATGTCATCCACTCCCCCATCTAAAAGCTACTTCTCACACAATAGCGTTTCCAGGCTGGCTTTACAGGGCTGCCAGGGAGTCAAAACAAAAAGGCAATAATGGTTTAAAAAGTAATCTGGAATCCATCACAGCTGTTCTCTGGGTGTTTAAGTCCTGGGCGAAGGAAGAAACACACAAACAAAACGAACATAAGTTTGAAGCCAATGAACTCTTTCCTACAACTCTACACTGGTGTCTGTCAGTGGCTACCTGATTCGCCCTGAAGAAGCAAGATGAGGCTGATCCAGTGGCTGCTTTCAGGGAGTCACATCCTACCAGAGCTGGACAATTAAAATCGTAACACTGAGTTGCAAGCTCAATCAGAGCCCAAGGAGAACTTGAGGAAGAACAGACAAGGATCTATGCCTGGGCGGGGCAAGAAGGACTCAGCCAGGGAGGGAAGTTGAGGATAGGCATTCTGGGTACATGGGGGCTGCAAGATGGTTGATGGCAGGCAACTCAACCCCAGGTGGGAGTCCAGCCAGGATCATGAAGGGCCTAGAATCAGAGCCTAAACTCTGCTCACTGGCAGAGAAGGAATAAGGAAGGTAAGAAGGTTTATAGAGCCACCTAGGCGGTAGGTGGGGCCACTGAGGACAACTTCTGGGTGGCATTCAGAGAATAAGCTTGGCTTCAGTCCCTCGAGGAGTGCTGGTGTCCTCACCAGACCCGTCAGCAGCTGGTCCCTAGACACCTCAAGAAGTGTTCAACCCTTTCCCAGTATCTTAATCTGCTGCAGGGGGCTATGACGAGATACCAAAGGCTGCTTGGCTTCCAAACCACACATTTTTCTTAATTCCAGAGACTGAGAATTCCAAGATAAAGTTCCAGGAAATCCAATACTTGAAGGGTCATTCTCTGTAATCTCACAGGATGCAATCCCACGGGACAGAAAGGAAGCCAAGAGTTCTCAGGCTTCCTTTCTAAGGGCTCTAATCCTATGTAAAGGGCTCTGCCTTTGACATCAAATCTCTTCCAAAAGCTGCCACCTCCTCGTACTGTGGCCTTGAGGGTTAGGCTTTCACCCTATGAAGGGGGAACCACGAACATTCCAACCATTAGATCTTGCATTCTAGAAAGCCCTTTGCCTGTCATGGCCCTTCTTCCTAATACCCCTCCTTCCCCACCTCTCTGTCTCCCTCCCTCCCTCCCTATCATGCTCCCCCTCTTGACGTTACCTAGAAATCACAGTAGGAAAGAAATCAACTGCCTCTCTATTGCAAGTTCCCCGAACCTAAATTAATGACAATAAATGTCACCATACTGCACACTTCAAAATCCAGGAGCAGAGGTGACTACTTCTCCAGTTCGTCACAGGATCCAGCCTGCCTGAGACGGAGCAGGTATGCATTTGAATGGTAATGAATGACCTACTCGGTTCTTCAAAGACTGTTCCACTAATTGTTACACACTTACTATGTAATAGGTTCTAGAAGAAAGGAAATACTCTCTGCATTGTACAAACTGACTCCTCAGCTCATGGGAGACTTTTAGTATGTATCCTCCCTTGTGCAAGTCCAAATTCATGCCTTTTTTACTATATACCATAGTCCCCATTGAGAAGGATTTATTCTGTTTTCTAATGTCGGCTTTGCACATTCCTTTATTTAGTAAATACATTTTGAATCTCTCCTTCATGCAAGTTTCTAGGAAGTACTTCCTTTAATGTACATCAGCCTTAAATTTGTCACACATGCAAAAAAAAAAAAAACTACAAAATGTCCAATGTTCTCAAAGTACTGTGATAATCAATGCTCCGTGGAGAAACATAACCAATATATACATACGTACCTGTATATATATATATATATATATATATATATACATACATATATATTTATATACCCACATGTGTGAATGTGCATACATATAAGAAGACATTCATTATGTTATATATTGAAAGATGCTCTTTTGTGATATATTATCCTACAAACACTAGGAAGATATTTGCCGTAAGGAATTGGCTCAGTTGATTTCAAAAGACAAGAAGACCAAGATCTGCAGCTGGCAATCTGGAAAGCCAACTGGATAATTTCAAATCCCTGAAATCAGAGAAAGAACTCTCAAGAAGAGAAAGGGAGTAAAGACCAAGATAAGAAGTAGACAGAGGTAGGCAAGCCCTGTGGATGTAGGGCTCTGTCCTCCATCCCTAGGTTCCAAGGACTTGCCATGGTTTCTGGCTTTTCATGGTCTGACTTTTCATCTTGTCCTGTAAAGTCAATGTATTGTCCTAATGGCCTTCCAATAAATCCTATTTTTTTGCTTAAACTATTTAAGCGCTGATTGTTACAAAGTCCCCTGACTAACGCAGCCGGTGACTGATCTGAGCTTCAGCGCATCCCACTAGAGCACTGCAATTACCCATATTTCCCAAAATGGGAATATTTTGTTACTTTATGACTTGGGCAAGATTACTCTCTAAAGACTGGAATATAAATATGAAATCAAGGTTCACGGTTCACTTAACGATCCACCTTTATCTGTAAGACTAAAATTACGTAAAGTTAACTCCGCCCCCAGGAAGTCCAGCATACATTACCAGACTCTCCACCGTCCTTTCCATTAGCTCACGTGACTGCAGTAAATCCGTGAAGGCTGACAAACATCGAATATTCCTCACTTATATTTATTGTCCATTCAAGAACTGACATTTCCTATTGGACGTTTAATCACGGGTTGCTTTGTTTAGCATTTTTCCTGTTCAGGGGAGCTCATGAGAAATTGATTCCCTGATAGCATGAGGTAGGAGATGAAGCACAAATTCACCTACAAGCATTTGAACTTCTCCATCTCCTTTCGCCTGTGTGCTTTGGACACTTCATTCCCTAAAGTGAAAGGTAAGGACTTTAGGACAGAAAACCAATTGGATTGCTAGAATCCAATCAAGGACCATGTCCCAGGGCAAAGGGCCAGGCTAAAGTGGCCCAGCATCCATCGCTCAGCATTTCCCAAACACTCCAGCCCACCCGGTCAGAGACAGGGAGGCTGGCTCTTGGTTGCCAACAAGCAGAAGGCTGACAGGTGGGAAAGTCTCTCTGGGAGTGAGGAAATTAAACTGAACTCAGGTTGGAGGTTATTTGTCTTCCCCGTGACCCGCAGGGGTCTCAAGTGGTAACACCCCAAGCAGAAATGCTCAAAACTCTCTTCTGCAAGTCAATTACTGGGCACGAGCATTTGGTAACAGTTCCAATGTGTTAGGTTTAAACCGACTCAAACGTATTGAACAGAAAAGAAAAGGAAAGGAGAACCAGGCACCTTTGGGGACAATGTTTGAAGCTGCAGACAGGCAGGGTTGAAGCCTGCAGAGTATTTGTAAAGAAGCTGTAAGATCTTTTGTTCCTTTGAAAGGAACCGGCAGGGAGACGCGGGAAAGGAGGCAGCTCTGAGTGTCGGGGAAGAAGAGGGACTCTGTGATGTCTGCAGACATGAGTTTTTCCTACAATTGAGTAGACGCCATCACTGGCGTCCTGGGCAAATGTTTGTGTAAAAGTTCCACCTCTTGCCTCTCCACCAGTAATGGAGAATGTCACTTTCACTCTGCAAATCTCTGATCCCATAGATCCCATCCCTGTAAAATGTTGATGAACATACATGATTCTGCAAGGATTCAAATAATATCAGACATGAAGTCCTTTCTGTGTGGCTGAGAGCCTCACAGAGGCTAGTCACGTTTAGAATTCATTCCTTATAAGCCACAGCGTCTATGGGACAGAAATCATGGCAGAGCCCAAGTGGCAAAATTCAGAGGAGAAGGCCAAGACTAGAAAAGATGAAGCTAGGGGAAAAAATATTTCCATCAGGGAATTAATTAGAAGTCAAAGGAAGATAGCATTATGTCACATTCTGAATTCCACAGATTCACAGGCTTGCCTTTGACAAACCTGGTCAGTAGATTACATGACCTATGAGTATTTCCCCTCAGTATGCTAGGAGACCTTGGAAGCTACAACCAGTTTAAGTCACCCAGCTAGCTGCATCTAGGGATTGCTTTCTGTGTTCTGACTAGCCCCACTGCCTACTAGTGGTATACTGCTGAATTGTGGTCATAATAAGAATCAGGATCACAGCACCCTAATCTACACGCTGCATGCTGACTTTGTCTGCATATCACAGTCTTTTGGGTATCACAAAAGTATTGAGATCCACCCCCAGAGATGGCAATTTAAGTGGTCTGAGTGCATCCCTGACACTGAAATTTAAAACAGACCAGGCATGGTGGTGCATGCCTTTAATCCCAGCACCGGGGAGGCAGAGGCAGGAGGGTCTCTACAAATTCGAGGCAAGCCTAATCTACATAGTGAGTTCCAGGACAGCCAGAGAAGCACCACGAGACCCTGTCTCAGAAAACAAACAATCATAATGATTCTAACATACAACAAAGTTCAAGGACCAGTAAGTACCCTAGTAAGATATGGCAAATCAGCAGTACACACCTATAACCCTAGTGTTTAGTAGGTGGAGGCAGGAGGATCAGGAACACAAGGATAGCCTCAGCTACATGGAAACCTCAAGGCCAACCTGAGCCACATGAAACACTGATAAAATAAAAGGGGGAAAAACAGACTAGAGCAGAAGTCAACACATTTTCTCTATAAAAGGACAGATAGTAGAAACTTGAGACTTTACTAGAAATACAGCATTCGCCGCAGCTACTCAACACACGGAAAGCAACCACGGGGATGAGATATAAACACATGGACTCTGTTTCAATAAAACTTTATTGACAGAACAAGTGGCAGGTTGGGGGCCATGGTTTGTCGACTCCTATGAGAGTGCTTCATTACTCAAAGTATACCCGAACCTATTAGAAATGCAAATGCTCTCGGGCTCCTGTAAGGCCCCCAAGTGATGTGTGCACACTTTGATGTTTGCAAGTCACAGCTTGCGAGGATGAGCTTTGTGAATGCAGCCAGCATCCTAGCACCCGTACAAAGTCCCCGTCACTGTCAGCGTCTCCCATGCTTGTCACTTCCATCAGCCTGGCTGTCTCCGCATCTCAGCAGCATCTTCACCTTGGTGACTCAGACAACCTAAGCATCTGTCTGCATTGAACGATAGGCTGTTTCCAAAGGGTCAGTGGAGCCACACGCTGCAGTCTCTGTGTCTTCATGATAATACAGAAGAAAGACATGGCTACGGAGATGTGTCAGGGGATACACCTCTGCCTTCGAAAACCACCCATCTAACTTGTCAGATGTCATGGAATTCCTCCAAACACCTTTGTGCTTGCAGCACTCCCAAGGAAAGTCTGGGGAGTCATCTGCCACCAGAAAACGGATCTGGCCTTGAAAACTATGACAGCCATCAGAACTTCAGCCCCATGTCTGTCCAGGGTTGCTGGGTCCTTCTTCCACTCTGTGCCCCTTGTGTGCTTTCTTGTGCTTAACTTTCGCACATTTCGGTGTGTCTTCGGGTGGAGCTTATATCTGTCTGGCTCCTGTAATGTTCCCTTCTGCATCTGCATGCCTAGCCCAGGGCTTTGGTACAATGAATATGTATGTATTGGGATGGACACCATGCTAGAGCTGAATTTGGAAGGCAGACAAGGGCTTTGTAGCTCTATGGAGGAAAGGAAGTGAGAAGTCTCCTGCAGGAGGACACACAGCCTGCACTAGAAAGAAAGCAAGGCTGGGCTAGTGTCGGCGCCTCTTCCCCAAACAGTCATTTCAAGGGTACAGCTAATGTGCTCTGTAGAACAAGTGATTTACAGAGTTGCTCAAGACCCCAATTCTTTAAATGTTGTCCATGAACTTGTGTTTCAAACTTTTAGGAATGAGTTATGAGACACCACCCTGAAAATTCAATTACCTCAGCAAGGCATTCGGCATAAATCAAAGCTATCTGGAGTTGGAAGAGGCATCAGAGATCATCCGGAGTGGAAGAGACTTGCCCAAGGTCACACTGCAGATGACAGGATCACCATTAGTAATCCAGAACCGGTGCGGTTACTGACAGGTGTTGGGAGAGAGGGTGGTTCGGCTTTGCTGCTCACGACCTTCATCTCTGTCTTCGGATGTGAGCGGATGATAGCCCAGCAGAGAACCAGAAGAGCAGACTCGGTCTCTGAGCCCTCCAGCGAGCCTCTACATCTGATCAGTACCGAGGGGGTAATTGCCACTGCCCTACTGAGAATTAAATGGGGTAATATCCAAAGACATTAGGCTGGTAAATGGTACATCGTCCTGTGAATGTAATGGATTATTAATAATCTTTATTGTTCATTATTAGGAGTTATTATTGTTCATTATGCCTGGGATAATGATCGCTAACTTGCTTCTCAGTTCTAACATATTTTGTTTACTTAATAAAATATATTTAAAAATCCAAACGCCATGGAGGACATAAGAGAAAAGTAGTGACTCCCAGCCTCCCAAGTGCTCGTGCTTCCTCCCCAGAAGGCAACTGTCTTCTTACACAGCAGTTGTTTACAGACTCATCCACAAAGTGCTTTTTGCACAAAAGAGCCTGTGTCCTTTCCCGATGTTCTGCGTGCTGCCCCTTCCCCTCGTGTAACACGGACAGGGTTGCACAGTCGTTAATATAAACCTACCTCATTCTTCTTCATGTGGAAAGCATGTCCCTTCGACGAACAAACTAGAAAATTTTCAGCCATATTCCCATTTGACGGTCCCCTGTGGTCCCCTTGGCCTTTCCCACCATTCTAACAGAGTTACCATAAGGAGATGCTACATGCATTTAAGAGCGTATATTCTTAGGCCCAGAATCACTGGCTCAGACACTGCATGCATTGTAAGTATTAGAAGATGTGGTCATGTCGCCATCCAAGCCTTCTCTCTCCTGTGCTCTTCACCTACTTAATGTACATGGGAGGGTCTCTTTTTCACAAGCTCTCTTCAAACCTAGAAAACAGGAAATTGTTTTTTTAATATTCACAGATCTGAAAGGTAGAAAAAAAATGAAATCAGTTTTGCTTCTATTTTATTACAGCTACTACCAAGATTCTTTCACGTGTTGACTGGCGGTTTACTGTGCCAGGTTGTAGTTCGGAAGTGTGTGTGTGTGTGTGTGTGTGTGTGTGTGTGTGTGTGTGTGTGTGTGTAAGAGGGGGAGAAGGGAGTTGTATTCAATACAGGAGTGTTTATTTAGCTACTTGATGGTAGTTGTAGTAGTTAGGTTTTTATTGTTGGTTCTATAGATAGAATAACCCTCCCTCCCCTCGCCCGGAACTTGATTTGATGTGTTCCTTTCAACAACTTCTAAAATTCTACTGGGTATTTGGCTCCATTGTGTTGATTTGATCCCTGAGACCAAACACTCTCGTTTCTTTTTATTGTCTGTGTATGAATGTATTGCCTGTGTGTATGCATGTGCACCATGGGGGTGCAATGCCTGCAGAGGCCAGAAGAGAGCAAGAGAGCTCTGGAACTGGAGTTACAGATGGTTGGGAACCACCACGTGGGTGCTAGAAACTGAATCCGGGCCTCTCTGCAAGAGCCACAAGTGCTCTTGACGTCTGAGCCGCCTCTCCAGCCTCACAAAACAGAACGTTTGAACTGTTGTAGCGTCATGATACATCTTAGAACCTTCTAGTGCCAGGCTCCTCTGGCTAATTTCAACAGTGCTGTCCAGTTTGGGAACATTAATGTTTCTCTGGATGATTTTCAAATTTTTGTGTCAAATTTCAAAAGGGAAATCCTCTTAGTGTTTTCACTGGGATTCGGTGGTTTCATAGATTAGTTTGTGAGTGAATTAGAGGGAAATGGAATCTTTACAATGCTGTGGCTTGCTAATAATAAAAACTGGATTGTTTACCTATTTACTTATTCCCATAGTGGTTTTTGTCGCCCTTTATACTACAACTTAACAACTATTGGCTTATTTAAAATAACTCGTATAATTTGCTTATAAAAAGCTCATTTTAGAAATTTGGAAAACATAAAATGGGAAAGAAAGTATAGGAGTAGCTAAATATCCCATACACATGCAAAATGCAGACAGGGCCATTGCTAATGGTTTGTGTACGGAGGGCCACACCCGCAGGTGTGAATCATTATCCACAGAGCACAGTCAGCTCTCCTCATTTAAAAGTAAAGCTTCCTATTTATCCCACGGTGGTAGGTGTTCTCAGGAGGTAATTAACATGACGACACAGACTATCACCTAAGTGCACCAAACTTAGTCAGAGGCTCGCGTTCTCTAGCATTTTGGGTTTCGTGGTGACATTTTGTTCTTCTTATCTGTGATACTGCAGTGAGCGCTCCATAAGCAAATGCTCCGTTCTCCCTGATACTTTAGATATATGCTTTCTTTGGCTTACACTACAGGCCCCATTCCTTTGCTATCTTCCATTTTGTGTGCAGAATCTGCATCTGCCAGGTGCGTATTGGAGTTGCCGAGTTTGTCCTTTGTCTTTGCGTTGTATAGGGTCTATTGCGGGGGGGTGGGGGCAATCTAACAAAAGATCAGGATGAATACAGCTTTGTTTTCCTTCCAAATAGCCAATTTTCACAATATGTTTGCTGAGCTGTGTGCTCTTGTTGCTTTCATTCTGAAGACTTTTTAATTATGTGCCAAGGTCTGCTTTCTACAGAACCATCTATCTCATCCCAGTGATGTGTCCCTGGAGCTTTACAGAAGCGCCCAACTATTTTTTCAGGATTTGTTTATTTTATGTGTATGAGTGTTTTGCCTGTGTGAATAGACACGCAGCTGTGCCTACCTAGGGCCTTCAGAGGCCAGAAGAGGACATTGGATCCCAGGAACTGGAGTTACAGATGTTTTGTGAACCACCATGTATGTGTAGGGAACTGATCCCAGGTCCTCTGCAAGAGCAGAAAATGCTCTTAACTGCTGAGCCATCTCTCCATCACTAAAATGCCAAAGAATTTTCATTATTGGCTCACGCTGTGTGTCTTCATCAAGAAGGTAAAGGTTCCTCTGTTGTTCTACCTTTTCCAAAATTTTCTAGTTCTGAAGTCAGACTAGCAAAAAGTCACAACTGAACCGCCAAAACCCATGCATGCTGGCTGACGTGACCATGTTAGGATTCATTTTACGTTAAGCACAGTCTGTGTAGATATAGAAGAGTTGGGAGACCTTATACCCTGTTGATTGCTTTCCTGAATGAAAGAAATTTGTCGGGAACTGAAGTTCCCAAAAAGCACTGTGTTGGGGCCCTGCCCAGCTCCTCTGAGACACCACAGTGTGCTCACAGAACACGGGCCACACTTGCAAGACAGCAATTCCTTCCATCAAGCCCCAGAGAGCACCAGAGGGTATACCACAGTGATGGCTGGGGAACGGAGCACACCGGATGTGTTCCGAGGACCTCCAGGGCACAGCTGCCTCCTAGTGAGAGGGTTATCCATCAGGTTAGACAGCAGGAGGCACTGGGGGGGCAGGGGGTGATGGGGTACGCAGACCTGTCCGCCTTCCTCTTGGCTGACTTGTTCGCTCATATTGCAATAGTAGAACATGCATTCATCTCTAACAACAATCTGTTTCTGCCTCTTTCAGAGACGTGATCCGGCGTTCCTATCTGGAAGAGGAATTCTGCTTCGCTTCTTTCTGCTCCTTGAGAAACAATAACCCTGGGGGTCTTGGAAGATGCTGATTGAGAAAGTTCTGCAAGATGCCTCCGGGAATTAGAAGGTACCAATTATTTGTGTGAATAAATATACCCAGTAAACATAAAACATTAATGTCTCTCTATGTTAAGCTTTATGAGAAGTGACCACACAGTTAGCTCTGTTGGTGCTATTGATAGCTCCCACTTAGTCTGGAGAAGGAAGACAGTCACAAAAGAGCTTCCGGGGAGCAGAGGTTCCTCAGCCAAAGAGCAGGAACTTCCTTCTTCACCCTGTTTCCCAGAGGTTTTTCAGGGCTTCTCAGATGCCCTCTGCACACAAAGGCTGGTAGATTTTTCCCCACTCAACACAGCTCCCTGGTACCCTCTGGAGTTCACAGGGGTGACGGCAGCGGTTCAAGGCTGCCCTGTGTCCTCCTGCTATTAAGCATATGCATCTCAAGCTGCCTGCCACAGATGGGATCCACCCTCCACCTAACATCCTGTTGCCTAGCTATCCAATCAGGCACTGACCTGGGTACTGCTGGGAAGGGATTTTGCTGATATAGTCCCAAGTCAGCTGACCTTAAAATCAGACGCTGGGGCTGGAAAGATGGGTCAGTAAGTAAAGAGTTTGCTTTGCAAGCAGGAAGACCAGGGTTCTGATCTCCAGCATTAGTAGTTCTGGGGAGGAGGAGACAGAGGGATGCCTGGACTGCTAACCAGCCAGTCCACCTGAATCTTTGAACTCCAAGCTTATTAACAGAGCCTGTCTCAAAAAACAAAACAAAACAGTACATTTGAGATTGAGAAAAATTCCTGACATCAACCTTCATCCATACACATACACATGTTTACACATGTATACACACACACACACACACACACAGACAACACACACATGCACACATAGACAACATACACATACACGCCACCGTTGCTGTGAGAGGTTTGAAGACACAGGAAACTGTAGAGAAGAAACGCAGAGAGCCTTAAGTTGCTCAGGGTGATCCCCATTGTCTGCCAGCCAAAAAAAAAACCAAAGACTCCAGTCCTCCACCGACAAGGACAGGAATTCTATCAGTACCCTAAGCGAACAGAGAAGCAGGTCATCCCTTCCTCCACCGCAGACCTCCCAGACAGGAGACACAGCCCACCCAACTTCTTGGTCTCCATGTTGTGGAGCTCTCAACAGAGTTCAGCCCAACTTCTGCCTACAAAACCATCCTCTAACAACCGGGCCTTGCTTTAAGCTGCTGGGTATGTGGTCATTTTTTATGCAAATATGCCTCCCTGCCAACGTTGTCTTCATCGTGCTAAGCAGGGCACCCCAACGAGAGCCCCACGCTGTCTACATCTTCCGAAGATGTCATGTCAGAGATCAAAAGTTACCTCCAGCGTTTCAGACTGCTGCCAATGCTTCCCAGCTGGCAGCACGCCAGGTAAGCCATGGGAAGGGGCGTGATCTGCCTGTGTCATGGTGTCCCTGTTGGCAGGGACAGTGGAGCAGCAAGCGTGACCCATTAGCATGTCAGGGAAAGCCATGGGACAGCATCTCTAAAACGCCACTTGGATTATTTTTTTCAGGCATCAGGGGTGGAAAGAAGGCAACGGAGACTGTGCTCTGAATCCAAAGCCACATATCTCTCCGTGCCTTCAAAAGGCAAAATCATCTGAGCCCTCGCAGGGGAAAGAAAGGAGAAGACGGGAGGGAATTCTGGGGCACACTGGCAAGAAGACCACAAAAAGGAGGGTGGGGACCAGGGGGCCTGGGGCAGACAGCAGCTCTGGCTGCCACCAGAATGTTAAAACGTTCTCCCCACAGACCCGGCAATCACAGCGCTCCACACCCGACAATTTGAGATTTAGACATATTCAAGTTTCCTAAGCCTCAAATTAGCCCTTGTAAGAGCTTATCTTCTTTCCCCCCAATTGACTTTAATCAAGTGCCTCAGAAGCTGGGAAATATTTTAAGTTAATCAGGCCCTTAATGCCGGTGCCTGGGGAATGCCAGGCAGCCACATGCTCTTCTTGCTCGCTGCACTGTGCCTGTCTGTCCCCCACTTCTCTGCCCCCCCTCACACACACACACACTGTTTTTGAAATGCTGGGCAAACTTCCCTCACAAATGAATGGGAGATGGAAAGGAAATGTAGAGCCGTTAACACAGCACATTACAGCAAAACCTTAAGATGGTTTCCCGACAGTGATAGGCGAGTGCTCTCTCTATCTTGCAAAGAAAAAAAAAAACCAAAAAAACTTTGTAATAATAATAACATTAAAAACCACAATATTAAAAATAATAATAATAAGTGCTTAAGTGTGCAGTGAACAGTTAGCTAGGCTAGAAGGAACTCACAGCAAGGTGACCTCGTTTCCACCGTCAGACAAGATGGCAGACTTACTCTGTAAGCAATGCTGCTTTGCATATGCTTTACATATGTAAATCATTTACTTCTTGTAACAGTCTTTTACTATCAAAGCAATCACTAGTCCCATTCTTCGGATGAAGGGATGGCTACAAAGGCTGAGCAACTCACCCCAAGCAAATCTCTCTGACTCATGCTCTCCCACTGCAGAATTCCAAGCAGGGAGTTCCCACACAGGTGGTGGTTAGAGGTCTACCATGACCAAGAGTCACTCATGACCACAGACACTCTAGAGGGAGCAAAGCAAGGTCAATCTCATAGCTATGCCTTAAGTCAGGTGCCCCAGAGGGGGGCCTTGAGATTTTTGTGTGCAAAAGCTTTATTGAGCAACAAGGAGAAGAACCAGGTGAATGGGAGAAGGAAGAGAAACGGGAGAAGGAATGAGCCAAGGCAGAAGCCAGGGGAAACAGTGCACGGAGTGTGTGTATCCTGCTTCTGTGAACAGGTCCCCATGAGGAACCCAGAGGCTGCAGGCTGACAGCAGCAAGAATCCCAGCTCTCCTGGCTCTCTGTCATTTCTCTTAGGAGAAATGACTCCACAGGTTTAAACAGATGGAGCTGTGAAGTGAGCACAAAGAACCCAGAAGCAGGATCTGCAGGCAGAGATTCTGGCAGTGACTACGATAATCTGTCCGAATCCTGATGCTTCTGTCTGACGGTGTAAACTCAAATCTGAGTTGCTTAACTTCTCTAAGTCACAGGATTTGCTTCTACGACGTAAGAAGAGTCTCTCCTTGGGGCTGGCAAGATGACTCAGTGGGTGAAGGTGCTTGCAGCCAAGGCCGGCAATCTGAACTTGATTCCCACTCCCCACAGAAGACAATCCCCACAGACCTCCACATGTGTGCTACAGCACGACCTGCCCATTGTATATACACACATGCAAGTAAGGAAATAAATACAAATAAAAATCATTAATAATGACTCCTATTCTTCTCTCATAGAATTATCATGAGAATTCAACTGAATAATTTGTGGGGTGTTTGGCTTAAAGTTGACACAGTATCCCAGGCTGTGGGTCACTCCCACTGTTCAAAAGAGACTCCGAGAAGGCACAGCAAGACATACACACACACACAAACATGGGCACACAGGGAGAGAGAGAGAGCAACCATCACGAATAACTCACAAAAACTCGTGAATGCTCTTTGCAGGACTCAGATCCCTTCCCGTTTCCATCGCCGGGAAGGCTGCTCCGATGAGCTACCTGTGAGCTGTGACCACACAGGCAGAAGTATGCCCCCTCCTCCAACTTACCCACTTCAGGCCTGCAAAAATGTTAGCATTAACGACTTAGCCCCAGAAGAAGTCAGATTTTGGAGCAACACAGCCAGTCTGGACTCCAGCAGCTTTTGTTTGCAACCCAGAGGATGGATGAGACTGGGAAAGTTTGCAGGAAGGGGCCTATCTGAGTAGAGAAGCGCTAGGAGAACAAGAAGGTCCAGGGTCGACGCCCGCCAAACTCGCTAATCTAGCGCCATTGTTTTACTTCTTTAATTAAGTGTCTCAGCTCCACTCCCGCTTCACCTTCCCAAGAAACTAGGCTATATTGAGCAGATACGTAAAAGCCGGCAATTAAATTGTCTTATCAAATTTTCGCAGCTTATTAAGTTGTTCAATTGCATGGGAAATGATTAGTGTCTGTAAATAGAGAGCGAAGGCGTCAGCCCGGGAGGCTGCAGATTGGCGCAGGGGGATCTAAAGGCAGGTCCCCTGAAAGGGACAGGGACCTGAGGCAGGCTGGCACAGCCTGGAGCAGTGCCTGTCCAGCCCTCAGAGAGCTCAGCTGCTCCATAGAGCAGCCAGATGGTCAGAGAGACGGGTTGACAATAACCCTCCTGAGAGAGCCTGGGACTGGAAGCCTAGAGGCAGTGGGTCCAAGTTCAAAGTCCCATCATTTGCCAGCCAGAGGTCCCTCAGGAAAGCTTTGAGTCTATGTCATTTGGGCTAGGGCAAGGACTTGCCTTCCGGTCCCACCTGAAGCTTGCACCATGTCTTAACCAGGGGATAAGGTTCTCAAGAAGGGTTCCTTGTAGCAGCTGCATCTAAGCTCGTCTTCCTCTTGAGAGTAGCGCACAGTCTGCTGTGCAGATGGACCCTGCACAAGACCCCCTTCCTGCCTGTCTGGGATGATGATGAAAAATAGGACAAGGATAAAGAGTAAGCCGTGGACACAGAGCCTCTGGGTCAGGGGTGAGACAGTGGGGGCCGTGCCCCGCCAAACGAGAGCGTTTCTGTGGTGCTACAGAATTGTCTTTCCAGTACAGATATAAGAGGAGAAAGTTTAGTGTGTCTTGCTCCCTAGACTGTCTCATCTAGACAAAGTGGGCGTTATCCCTCTAGCTCCTTTCAAACAAAAGGAAAATGTCCACAGATTACCACGGTGTGAGTATACCCCTTGGCCATGTGATATCACCATGCTTTGCTTGAAGACAGGGCTTCTTCTCTCTGGTGATTTCAACTGTTTCTGGCTTGGTCTGGCTTCCCGCCACAGAAAACAACAAAATCTCCTCTGGAGCTGTGCAGGTGGGTCGGGCTTAAGAACCCAGAGAGCGGCCTTTGAAAGCATCCTTACTCTGTCTTGGATGGAGACATGCATGTCTGATAAAATCCAGGGAAGCAAATCTTAGAAACGGCTCACCCAGACCCAGCCAAAGAGTAGTAATAGCTGAGACCGGACTGCTAGGCGCTGGATGCTGCATCCCTAAGGCAGAAGCAAAGCAGAAACTTCCAGAATAGATTCATTCTGGGCAGTAGGTGTGATAGCCAAACTTAGCTTCTGTCCAGCTGAAGGCTGTGTCTCTTGGGGCAGCTCCAATCCTGTCAAACCCAACGATTGGTGAATCTGTGTATCAACTCTGGGAAGAATTGGACCACCATGCAAATATGAGCTCATTTCTCCATCACTGTGGGAACTGTGATATTCACCGCAAGTACAAGTAGTCATCCCCATTCCCCCGACAGGCAAGCCAGGCAGCTCTCACAACCTCTGTGTAGTCTCCAGAGTAACTCACCAGCACGTGAATCTCACCATCATGTGATCCATTCTTCAAATACTGAGCAGAACTTGGTGGGCTTCACTGACTTGTTCAACGTTACAAAAGCACCTCTAACGGTCCATTCTTTTTGCATTCTTTTGCATCAATTCAAAATACTTTGGGGAAAGATTCATCTACACTCACAGACCCTGGACCTCCAGTACCTCTGAGATGGAAATTTAAGAACAGACTGTACATGTGTGCTGGAGAACCAAAGACTGAACACCTCTACTCTGCTTTCGGAATCCTTGTGGTCCTTTACTACCTTCTTGTGTGCCACGCCTCCTTCTCAGCCTTCAACAGTAATGCACTGTTGCTGATATTAGAGTAAAACTTTATATGCTTTGCTGAAACCTCTCTCCCTCATCACTGGTTTCTCCTTTTACAGCTCAGACACACATCAGTGACTGTCTCTGGGGACAAAGGGACAAGAAAAATTGAGCCTTCTTCTAAACATAGAAGCATTAACAATGTGAACATTTTCTACTTTTTGATGAATAAGCCATGTGTATTCAACAATCAGCTATTTTAGAACTATGAATGACTTTGATTGAACATATGGCATATTTGATTACTGATATGCCAGAACCCCCACGCTGGTGTTGACTGGTCACCCAGAGCATTGTCTTGTTTACTGAGAGGGATACAGAGATGAGCACTGGACCCTGGACACATTTGCTCAGCTGTGGAGCATCCAATCAGGAGAGGGCAAGACCCTATTGCACGAAGACAATATGCACGTGTCAAGCCCACAGCTAACATGAGCTCTGGCATTGACCAAGCAGCTGTCTTCATCCTCAGCCAATTCAACGTAACAAGCACAGAGAGACTGGCAGGTCACAGATGAAGCAGAAGAAGTCCTGAACATGAAGTCCTGAAGTGTGCAGAGGAGAACCGAGGGAGGTGGACTGGAGCAGAGGCAAGCAGACAGCACAGAGCAGGGGAAGTCCTTCCCTAAATCTACTCAGGGCTGTTCTTCTGGACAGCTAAAGGAAAAGGCACCCCACGTGCTGAGCAGGACTTGTGTCTTCTGATGCTGTAGCAAAACATCTGAGGCTCGGAAAATTATAAAGAATAGATGTTAGTTTGTTCTGGAGAATGGAGACTCCAGGAGTTTGGTGATGGCCCCTGTTTGGGATCTAGTGAGGGCCTGCCCACTGCATCTTACCATGATGGACTGTGTCGCAGGGTGAAACAAATCAGTCCTGAGTCTCTCTTCCCTTTTTTATAAAGCCAGGAATCTGCCCTCATGAGGTCATCCAATCCTAATTTCTTCCTAAAGATCCGAGCTCTAAATATAGAGATAGGGGTTTAACACATCAACTTTGGGGACCATGTGTCCCAGGGAGTAGGAATTCCCAGGCTTGCATCTCAGGTCCCTATGTTCACTGTTCATAAGACTCCATGCAAGCTGCTTCAGTTTCTTCTCCCAGATCCTGGGAGACGTCCTGCCCACCTCCCAAGTTTTTGTAGACATTAGGGGTTCACTCAGAATAAAGCAACTGAATGAGATGCTTCGACACCTTAGATGTCTCTGCTCCTCCCTGCAGACCTACAAGATGGGGTTGCAGGGGAAGATGCTGAGCTGAGCTTGCATGCTTTCCAAGGTCAGTCTCAAGCTGATGCCCTCCCCATCCCACACCCCAACTCTGAGACTTCAGAGCTGTGCACACTCAGGTAGAAACCATAGGTTTATGATAACTTATTCCCATATGATGGCTCAATCTCATTGATTCGAGTGGAACTTGACATTTGTGCGGCTACTGTTCAGATATGCCTTCACCAGGGAGGCTTCAGATAAAGGGTACAGTGGCAAGACTCAGGCTCAGTAAGTCTGAGGGCCACATAGAAGCTGCCCACACTGTGAATCCATTGCAGGGTCTCTTCTCTCTCTTTCTCATCTCTCTCTCAGCAAATTCTTTACTAGCCCTTCTCAGTTCCCAGAGATAAAGCTTCCCCACCCCGCCCCACCCTGTCCCTTAAGACCACAGTAGCAGAGGAACCTTGGAAACGGGTATCCTCTTCGTCTGACCACAGTGGGGCGGAATAGAGACCTGTGATGGAGAAACCTGTGACAGAGAGGCCTGTGGCTGAGCTATGGGGAGTAATGGGGAAGTGGCCTTGGCAGACAAACCGACGCTCTTAGAGGCATCATGGTTTGCCTAAACTATTTGCCAACAGGACTTCCACCTCAAAACAGTGTTGGCTGAAGCCCAGTGCCTTGGCTTGCAAGGAGCTGGGAGCATCTGCCAGTCTGATTCTCCTTAAAAGGAGATTTCTTCCTCAAACATGACCCAGCTGCTCCCAGGGGAACGATAGGCAGCCTTGAGCTCAGGAGGAGTTTGGTGTTTGAATCACACACCACAAGTTCTTTTCTCTGCACACTCTTTGCAAGCTTAGACACATAAACTCCCTGCCCTGTCTTTCCTGCAGACACCAGGAGCAGGCTCTGACGGTGTTTCCACCTAAGCTGGTATGGAAAGTACCAGGGTGAGTGGCACTCCTACAGAAATGAGGGAATAAATAGATCAGGCTTTCTCCAGCAACAGAGCAGGAGAGAAGGGAAGACGGATGGGTGAACAGCGAGGGAAGGGGAATGAGGTGGACTGCATCCCTGTGGCTGCATCAGGTAAAGCTTGAAAAAAATACCAGCTAGAGTGTGTCGTCTGAAGCCTCTCCACGGGGTACAGAAGCAAGGTCTTCCCTTTTCTCACTGGGTGACCATGTGTACGTGACTCAACTTCTCTGAACTAGAGTTTCCTTATCAGTAGAAAGTGTCTGCAAAGAGCCTCCACTTCCCCCATGGGCTGTGGGCCACATATGGGATGTGATTCATAGGTGCACCTGGCAAACAGAAAACACTCAGTCCAACCTGCGCATGTCTATCACCTTAACAGAAACTTCCTCAGAAGAAGGTAAGACCAAAACAGGAAAGTGGTGGTACCTATATGTTGTGAAAGTTTATTTTTAGTTATATATAAAATAATTGTTTCATGCACTCTTAGGTGCAGGGTTGCCTAAGTCTTGGCATTTTTGTATGGTCTGCAGGTGTTGGATTCCTGTGGTGGATGCTTGATTGCTAGTGGTCTGCACGTGCTATCAGTAGAACACCTGATGAGTTCTGAAAGAATAAAAACACCTGAGCTCAGACGCTCAGGGTTCCACTATCCAGGATGGTGTCATGCCATGATGGCGGTTCCCTCTGCTGAGGTCTGGCTGGGTCTGAGCCTATGAATATGCTTCCTTGTCTCCTGGCTGAGCTGCCACAGCAAGATACTACTACAAATGGGGCATCAAAGTGTGGCACGGGGCACAACATCATACTAGCTAATCCAACGTGGAGACAAGGAAGAATGAAAAAGAATCTCCAGACCTCACAGAGTCCAGTAAAGTATGCTCAGGGAAGCTAACAGAAGACAGAGATTATATACATGTATATGCAAAAATAATGAATAGAAGTCTCCTGAAGGAAGAGGAGAGTGAGAAAGGGAAATAAGCTTATGTGAAGAGAAAATTGTGAAAATTAAGTGAGAAAGAAGGCTCAAAAGTGAGAGCCACAGAAGGGAGACCTTCAGAAAAAGACATTTTCACAGTAAAAGCAAATTATTCATCTGGGAGCAGGGAAAAAGGTAGGTTCTTAGTGTTTTTCCTGGTTATGGAGCGGACACTCCCTCGCATACTGCTCCACAAACTGAGTTTTCTGGTAGCTGCATTGTAAGTGCATGAAGCTCAAGATGTTATGTTTGAGGTCTATGAAGGAGGGTGTATGTTTCCCCATAGCGGTGGTGAGAAAGAACGCCAAACACCAGAATGTCTCAACCTGAGATTCTTCCCACCGGCCCAGGACTCCCTGCTGTTGTGGAAGCTGTGGCTTAGAGCCAAAAAACCACTTAGTTAAACTGAAGAGTTTTATTTTCTTTTGTTTTTTTCTGCAAACCTGACTACAAGCGGTCCAGGCACTGGTAATGGTGATGAGAACTCCACCCAGGAGGGAACCCTTCCTGCAGACAGTGACCAGTTGTTTTTCCTGCAAGCCAGACTCTATCTTACAATCTGGAAAGTGTTTCCTCAGGGTCAGCACACAGAAGCTGTCTTCCAGAACTGGCCGAGGTTGTATCTTGTGCTGGCAGCCGAACTTGGTACTATAAGAATTACCCAGGTGTTCCTGGTTCTGAAGGCATGAAGGGATCATGGAGAACAGCTGAGGCTTGGCACTGTCAGAGCCCAGGAGAGGCCATTGGTGAAGGTGCGGCCTCAGTGGCAGTTGAAGGCCCAGAATGAAGGGGTCATGCAAGGAAGTTGAGGCACGTACCTGCATGTTCACATACACACACACAGATACACACATATACACATAATTAAAAAGTAAATGACATCTAAAAAAAAAAAAAGCAAAGCCAAGCTATTAGGAAGAACAACCCCTGGGACTGTCAGCATACGGCTTATCATTCTAGAACACTGACTAGCGCACGGCTTTACATACCTGCCCCATCCTTCAACTCTGAGCGAATGATTGACAAATCCTCCCAACCACATCAAATGAAGAGGAGGTGATTCAATTTCCCTACAGGGGAAAATCACATTAATGTTTTGACAATTTATCATTTATGTGTCCTTTTCATGTATGAAAAGTATTCAAACACAGCTTTTAGTCAAAATTCCAAAAGATAGAGGAAACTGGGAATTCTGTGAAAGTAACAGCAGAGGGAGGGGGGTCGGGGGGATGGGGGAGGTCCATCCTTCCTTTTCTCTCCTTTTCTCTCATTCCTTCTTTAACACACACTCTGTATTGGATGCTGCTTCCTTTGGCTCTGAGAGCTGTTGTGAGTTGCAGGTCAGCAATAATTTCTAGTGACTTTTAAATTCTAAAGCACGATGGGATTAACTGCACTTCTGCAAATTACCTCCTCACATAAATAAACCCGGCCCACATTCCAGACCGTCGATGCCCCCTGATGACACTCACAGTGACTCTGGGAATTATGGCCAGCCTTGGCTTGAGGCAAAGGGTTGAGATGGATCATGTTTAATAAGGCATTCTGGGTTTGGAAGTCACTGTCAAAGAGCTGGAATTTCCAGAGCCAGTTTCTAGAATGACAACTAAGCACTTTCTCCGCTGGGTTCACCTGTGGCAGGATTCTTGGCTGAACCTGAGAAAGGTGTTTGTCCTGCCCCAAGGGAAAGCAACCAGCATCCCTAGCTACCCCCCAGACCCCCCTGCTGTGCAAGAGGCCCTCAACAGAAGATCTGGCAGATACCAACCCCCCTTACCCCTCTCTCCCCCTTCACATCCATCACCAAGGTCCTCATAGAAGAGGGTCAAGGAGGCAGAGGGGATCCACTCCTGGGTTCCTGACACTTAAGTCCTGTGTCCCAGCAAGGAAGGAAGGAAGGAAGGAAGGGAGGGAGGGAGGGAGGGAAGGGGGGAGGAAGGCAGGAAGGAAGGAAGGGAGGGAGGGAGGGAGGGAGGGAGGAAGGAAGAAAGGGAGGGAGGGAGGGAGGGAGGGAGGGAGGAAGGAGGGAGGAAGGAGCCCCATTTAGGCAATAAGGAAAAAATTAGAAAACAAAAACTGCCCCAGTCTTAAAAACCCAGATAAGTCCTTTCATCATTAGCATTGGCGCCCCCGCCCCGCTCCAGGCTTACCCTTGTGGCGACTCCTGCCTGCACAGGTGTGTTCATCCATATTGTTTTCAATACTTTTTGTGGGAAAAAAAAAGGAATAAATAACTAAATTTATGTGCATAATTAGTCATAACATATGCGTACTTTTGCATTCTGCTCTATTCACTTAACCCAGAACTGTGATTCCCCATGTCAATCTAATCTTCAAAAATGGTTATTTAATCCCAGCACATGGGAAGCCAAAGCAAGAGGATCATGAGTTCAAATCTAGCCTGGGCTTGCAAGACTGCATCTCAAACACTAATCATCTTCACTGAGTCTCAGTTACAAATGACACAAGACCCTGATGATATGGTTCTGTGTTCAAAACACTATTCTGTCCAGATTCGATCACAGAAGGCAGCCCCGGCTACATCTGTCATTTCCTTTCCTGCTCATAGATTCAGCCTACAGGGGTGTATATGTTAGAGTCACACACACACACACACACACACTATATACATACTATACATACATTACACATACACTACACACATACATACTACACACACACTACACAAATGCCACATACACTGTACACACTGCACACATACTCCACATGCATACACATTACACACTTATACACTATACACCCATATACACTCCACCCACTCTCCACACATACTCCACACACATACTATCCACATAGTACACGTACACACTGCGCACACACATTATACACTCTATACACACACACTACACGCTTACTACACGCACATACACACTCTATGCACACTATAAACACATCACACGCACACTACACAAAGACATTATACGCATACCACACACACTACATATATACTATACACACATACACACATCACACACACAAATACTACACACATACTATACACATACACACTGCGTACACTACACAATGCTACACACACACACACACACACACACACACTACACGCACACACTTTTGCACCCTCTTCTTTCACTTAAAAGACACACTAGGGATTTTTGCCATTGTCTTCCAACAAACTTAGTATTTTTGAGCAGTTTTAGGTTAATGTAAAACTGAACAGAAAGATGCAGAGATTTCTATGTACTTGGCAGGATAAATTTTCCTTGTAACTTAAATATTGTTTTAAAATCCTCATCATAGTGACAAACTAAAATTGTATTAGACAGAGATACTCCATCTTGCCTCGGAGGAATCTCACGAGGACATGGGGATTGCCTCTGGTGTTCAGTGTGGCGAGCAATGCAGGCAAGAGCATCTTCCCAGATCAAACTACACGCCTATCTCTAACGTTTCCAGAAATTTCCGGGAAGCCTACTAAGATATTGGCTCAGTTTTCCATTAAGCTTAAAGTCTCATCACCCCCACGCCAGCCTCCTTGGTGAATACTGAGATTCTATTGAATAAAGCAAGTGCCTTCTGTTTAACTGTGAGCTCCCATGACTGGATGCTCACTACCACTTGAGCTGGGTCATGACACTCTTGGGCAACTCAAACATCTGAAGGTTCTTCCTTCCGTCACATCAGAAGTTTCCACTAGGCCATAGCTTAGAACGTGCGGAACCAGCACGTCCTTTTCTATGTTTTTTTAAGCAGCTTCAGGCATCTGTGTACACTCTCCCTCCCACGGGCTAATGAACTCCAATCATTTGTGTTACAGGAAAGCCCAGCTGATTGGTTCTTCCCCTCTCGTGTCCCCAACTATCTATATCCCTCCGCAAAGAGGACCTGGCTCACTCTCTCTCCAGCTCCCAAGCATTTTGGAAAATGAATGGGGATCCCTCCATAACTGATAGGCTATAGACATGCTGTTACCACTCCCTACGGACATTTATCCAGCATGCTGCAAATAAACTTACTGCTGAGGATCTTTTAATGTGTGCAGGGTGTGCGTGTGTGCATGGGGGGGGCGACTCTGATAGGCACATGTACCCCAAACCCAAGACCCTAATTCCTAGACAAACTGAGGAAGAGATGTATTCCAGCAATGTTCTTGGATGTAGGCTATTATGGAATGTTCCAGAGATCCTGTTGTAGTGCCAACATTTTGTAGTTTGCATTTCTGTGCTGTGGGGGGGAATATGGTGCTGGCGGGATCACCTTATGAGTTCTACATTAGAAGTGGGATGATCCAAGAGGAATATTGATCAAATGGACCTCGGCCTGGGCTAGCGAAGGGTCCGGGAGGAAATGGTTGAAAATCTGTGTGATCTAGCTAGGCCAGGCAAGAACACTGGTGAGAAGGAAGCAGACAATAGAACCGCTCGCCCCCCCTCAAGGGGCCCCATGTGGAAGAGGCAGCACACCTGTCTTCTGCCCATAAAACTTAGATCTGAGCCTATGCTGGGGTGTTTCCCGGAGACAGCTGCCAACTGCACTTAGAAAATAATTTCGAGCCCTGCACTCTAGAGGGAGGGAGAAGCCTGCCCAGCCTCAGAATGAAATATGCGAAGGAGTTTTCCACTTACGTAGTCCATCTTGGCTCAGCCGGTCCTGAGCCTCAGCTCCCTCTTCTGTAACACGGGACGGAGAGTAAACCTAGTCTGAGGATAACGGTGCGAACCGAAGTTAGTAATGCCTACACCGTGGCGATCACAGCACCGTCTCAAATAACCAGCTGCAGTTGCCATCTTTGTCATCGTTTTGCTGTTCTGCATTTGTGTGGGGGGTGGGGGAGACAATCGCATGCCACGGCGCATGTGTGGAGGACAGAAAATGGCCTCGTGTGCCTGCCTCTTTGTTTGAGGCAAGGTCTCCCTTGGTGGTCCACCTGTTCATTCACCAGCATAGCCTTCCAGGAAGCTTCCAGTGATCCTCCTGTCTCTGCCTCCGGTCTCCCGCACCATCCTGTGTAGACGCACTGGTATTGAAGACTTACAGCATCTGGCTTTATGTGGGTCCTAGGGAATGTGAGCTCATGGCCTCGCACATGCGCAAAGAGTGCTTCACCCGCTGAGCCATCTGCCTAGCCCCATCATCATTGTTAGAACTGACGTAATTTTTTTTTAAAAAACAGAAAGACCTGTACTGAAACACGCATGCTGAGGCAAGACTCCTTCGTTCTCAGGAGAGACTGGAGGTTACCTCTTCCCTGTCAAGGCCTCTTTGATATCCAGCACAGCCTCAGAAAAGACCAGAGAATACCATTCAACAGAGCAAGAAAAGCATAGCCAGGGGCAGGTCCTTAGGATCTCAGTTCCTGCCGGTCACCAAAGCAGTTTGCTTGTTTATTAAAATTTTCATCTTGAAGGAAGCTCACTGTCCCCTGCTGGACTATGGCTAGGGCCTATGACCTCACTCCCTGGAGGACATCAATCGACATAGAAACCACGGGACCCGCTGTGTAAAGCATTCCACATTGTGGCCAGAATGTCTGGGGCTCAGGGGGACAGAGACAGGAGAGCAGATCAGGGGGAATAAAAAGGATGTTTATTGGGCGCAGCAAGCAGGACCCGCAGGGGTGGGACAACATACAGAGATGGTGTGTCCTCAGTGAGCTCAGAAGAACAACCGCCCCCTACATGGAAGAAAGCATCAAGGCGAGGCTACGCACTACAAACCATGCTTGAAAGTCATCTCCTTAATTCGGAGAGACTGACGTCAGATCTCCCCTTCTGACGTATCCAAAAGCCCCCCACGTGACCACTCGGTTCTCAAGAGCACCAATGAAGATGAAAACTTGTGTTCCTCTGTCCTACTAAAGCCCACACTTTCCTGCTGCTCAGAAACTCCCTGGTTGATAGCTTTTCAAATATCCTGGGAAATAAGGTTTGCTTTCGGCAAGTCACGATAGGACCTTGTCAGGTGAGTGAAAGCTACTCCTGCCCTAGCACTCCTGTTAAGGTACCAGAATATCTAAATCCTGGAAAAAGCTTGTCTCCCCTGCCCTTTGTTTTTCTAACAACAGCAGTAGCAGTAGGATCCAAACTTTATTTTATTTGAAGCCAGTTTGTTTATTGAACAAAGATCTGGGCTAGAGAACTCACGGATACCATGAACAGAGAAGCACATAAATTTTCCATTTTTAATACCTTATTGAAGAACACAAGCCTGAACTTGTGGTGGTGCGCAGGGACAGTCCCAGCTCTCAGGAGGTGAAGGCAAGGGAAATGCAGTTCGAGGGC
Source organism: Cricetomys ansorgei (assembly GCA_026225945.1). Taxonomy (NCBI): domain Eukaryota; kingdom Metazoa; phylum Chordata; class Mammalia; order Rodentia; family Nesomyidae; genus Cricetomys; species Cricetomys ansorgei. The sequence continues at coordinate 31,321,479 of JAMJFZ010003163.1, forward strand.
AACCTAGGCTAAATAGTGGGGTTGGGAGACGGGTTGCTGCTAGGCTAGTGCTTCTCACTTCCTTAAATAGGAATCTCTCCTGCTTGGCCAGTGCCAGAATCGCTGGGCTGGGTTGTTCCCTGAACACTGAGGTTGGTAGCCTGTAGTTTAAGCATTTGCTACCTTTAAGGTTGGGCTCTAACTGGTCTTACCCAGTCTGATATCCACTGGCTTCCCCTGATTCTTTGCTACTCTTGTTTCCTTTTGGTCTCTTTTCTTTTTGAGACAATGAAGTAGTACGCCACTGGGGAGGCTCACCAAGAAGACAAGGAGGCATTTTCATAGGTGTAAACCCTGCCAGACCTCAGCAGAGGGAACCACAGTCCTGGCCAGCACCAGAATCCATAAAGGAACCCTGAGCTCTGAGCTCAGATTTTTTATTGTTTCGGAACTCCTCAGGTGTTCTACCGATAGCTCTGATGCAGATCATTAGCAATTAAACAACCCCCCACAGAAGTCCAACTCCTGCAAACAATACAAAATGCCCTAGACCTAGGATCGCCCCTCAACCCAACAGTGCATAAAACAATTTCAAACATAATTAAAAATAAATTTCCCCAACAAGGCAGGGTCTCATGACACCAATCTGTTCTTGAACTTGTATAGCTGAAGACGACCTTGAAGTCCTGATCCTCCTGCCTCCACCTCCCAAGTGTCAGAGTTACAGGCATGCATCTCGACGTCCTGTTTCTTCTGTGGTTCTGCGCTGGAACCCAGGACTTCATCCCAGCCAGCGCTCTCTCTACCAACTGAGCTACATCACTAGTCCCTGAATTTTGGGTTTTGATAGAGTCTCACTACATAGCACAGGTTGGCCTCACACTAGCAATGATCCACCTGCCTCAGCCTTTCAAATGCTGGATTCTCAGGTGTGCTATCTCTCTCCACTGCTTGACCGACCTGTGAATACTTGCCTTGGGGTCTTGAGGCTCATGATTCCCTGGGGCCCAAACATTCCCCATCTTTAAGGACCTGGACCAGATGCCTGCGGGTCCAAATCCTGCCAGAGTTCTGCAGTCTCCACCAGCGGCCAGCAGTATTTGATCTGTGCCCAAGCCTCTGGTGTATGCTAATCCATCTGTTGGTTAGGCTGCTGCTTACAAGGCCTTTTAGTCCTTCTTGACCATCAGCTTCTACGAGCTAGTACTTATCCTAATTATTTCTGTCCTGGCCACTGCCCTTGATAATTCAATGTAATACCTTTCATTTTTTGTCATTGTTTATTTATGTATTCATTTAAATGTTTTATTACATACATTAATTATACATAATGATAGGTTTCGATGTGACACTTTCGTACATGTTCATAATACATTTTGATCGTACTCACCCTGTTACCCTCTTTTGCTTTCTGTTTTTCGGTAGGAACGGGCTCTCAACCTATCTGAAGGATGTCATCAACACCTTTGGCATTATTAATTATCAACACGTTTGTCTGGGAAATATGTGGCAAACTGTCGGTGCTGAGGTTTTTGACAGCCAGTCATGCTGTAAATTCTCAGTGGCAGATGGGTGTGGTTAGCAGCATATGGCTCCAAGTGTAAGTCAGTATTTATGTATTTTTACAAACGACGCCTTTATATTTATGCATAAAGACGGGAAAGAATTCAAAATTAAGTTGCGCATTTAGGGAGTTGTGGTAATGGTTTTCAATGAGCAGTTACTTTGAGGCTGTAGACCAGGGCCTGGGGAAGCAACCAAGACCTTGAGAGTGAGCTTCACCCTGCCACCCCCTGGGAGTGATTTGGAAAAATGGATTCCGTAGAATGGATCCCTCTCTTGAGTCTCTCTTTCCTCAACCGTGGAATGGGGAAGTTAGATCGCACGGACCAGCTGCCTGTTCTAAGCCCAGATGCCATTGAACACAAAGTCAGTGTGGATGTGTGCAGGGGGACCATCAGAAGTGAAAGAGCTTCCAGTGTTCTCGTCCCAGCAGGGACCCTTCGGGGGTCTAGGCCCAAAGGACTGACTGCTGTGCTGTCTGGGTCCGTCTGTCAAATGGAGCATCTTTGCAATGGGGAGCCCACCACCCCAGTGGTGGGGCCTTGAGGAAATAGAGCAGGTTCTGCTTGCTTTGCAGAAATACATACCAGCTTTCACTTTCTTTGTAAGGCCTGGAGTGACTCCCAAAGCTTGGTTCTTAGCTCCTGGTCCATCCAACTGCCTTGTTTTACAGATGGGGAGAAATATAACCCAGAAAGAGGGAGTGATTTTTCCAAGGCCTTAAAGGACAATGGGGCAGAGCTAGGACAAAGGTCCTCTGGGTTTGGGATGACCTCGCTATATATACTGTACTGTAGGAGTTCCTGGGAACAAGGGGCAGGTGTGGCTGGGACTAGGAGGAGCTAGCCCTCCCAGGCGAGGAATGGGTAACCTGGGGCCCTATGCACCGTCACCAGCCTCTCTTTCCTCCTGGAGTCCAAGGTCTGAATTGCAGGAGCGTTGAGAAATGTCTCACCCAGTACACTCGAAAGCCAGGAAGACAAAGGCTGCCACCATACAGCAAGTACCCTCAAAGGTCAGTGGGTGCAGCAGAGGCCGCATGCACTCTGCTTTTCTGTATTTAAGTCGGCATGCATCAGGAAGACAGGGGGCGGTCTCTGGATAACACAGAGTCATTTGCTTCTCTGGGTGCACTGGGAGCACAGAGCTGTTCTCCTGGTTTTCAAAAGGCACTAATTGTTATGGTCTGAACATCTGGGTCTCCCCCAACTTCCTGTGTTGAAATTCTAACTCCCAGTGTAATAGGATTAGTGGTGGAACCCTGAAGGAATTAAAGTTAAATGAAGTCGGGAGGGTGGGGCCTCATGGCGGAGTCAATGCCCTCATTAGAAAAAGGAGGAAGGGTAATGGAGAGGAGAGGGGAGGGGAGGGGAGGGGAGGGCAGAGAAGAGGAAGAGGGATTCCATTTCCTGCTCTCTGCCTAAGGAAAAGGTAAGAAGACAGCTGTGAGCACAGCAGGAAGGGATCCCTTATCAGCCAGCACCTTGATCTTGTACTTCCAGCCTCTAGAACTGTGAAAGATGAGTGTTGTTTAGTTAGCTCCAACGACAGCATTGTTGTTATAGCATCTCAAACTGACTGAGACACTGGCCTGGCACGGCCTCTCCATGGTAGATATGAACAGACCAAGGCCCAGACCGAGCCCGGGACTTTTCCGCAGCCGCTGGAGAGCTGAGATGCCCTTCTAAAGCACAGTCAGTTGTGTTGTCCCATACTTCTTTGGGGTCAGAAAGTTCTCCATCCTCTGGGAGCATCAAGAGAAAGCCACTTCACGAATCTACCAGGACCCCAGAATGGAGGATTTGAGAGATTTCCTGTTTTTTAACAAAGCTGAAATCAAAAAGTGCTGTCATTTTCCTTAAATATATTCTTTTGAATAAAACATCTACTCTTGATGCCAGCAGCAAGCTTCGAAACATGTTCGAGATGGCATGATTGATAATAAGAAGGCTTTTTCCAAGATGTTTCTAATCCTATCTTCCTGTTAAAGAATGCAAGCTCTCTAGCATGATGTACGGCCTATTAAGAAGGTGTGTTTGAACCGAAGCTATTTATTTATGCTTGCATTTTTTGATAGGTGAATATTAACTACTGGGGAGATGGTAAAGCCAGTTAGTAAAGCCTGAATAATCTCCAGATAATGATGCGTTCAGAGATACATAGGTTGCTTCTCTCCCAAATAGCAGGTCAAAAATAGGCTCCGCCTTCCTCTGAAATGCTGTGGCTGGACCAAGGAATGGTGGTCTCTTCCTTCCTAGTATCCCTGGGCTGCAATGAATGAACTTGGATTCCATAGCAGAGTCTGGGTCAACGTCCTTTGTGTAGACCTCTATGATAAGCACTTCTGGTTGGTGTTTTCAGCTCCCCAGCTGGCTGACCCCCAGCATAAGGCAGATGAAGAATGGGAAGAAGGCAAGCCAAGGGAGAGCCTCATTCTCTCCTGCTTGGAGAGAGAGCCTGCCATGCAGAGATGGGGTAATCAAAGCCCCGGTTCCACCCCCCCTTCATCTTCTAAATCGCTGCTTGTCCTGCCTACAGTGTTTGCTCTCAGGAGCTAAATAAAGCCACAAACAAAATCCAAATGATAAGTAAGTCACACATTCAAAAGTCTTCACTAAGTACCTGTTATATGCCAGGCACCAGAAATAGGAAGTGGACACGGTCCGCTTTCACGGAACTTTGAAATGCAACTTCTCTGGGGACCTGGAGCACGTGCTCACACCCTGAGACTGTCAGACCCTCCCCCTACCAGGAGTATTTCTGAGGCAGGGAAGGAGACCTTGAGGGGCTGATAGCAGCTTCCAAAATTAACAAGGGATGAGTTTTCCCAGCGCATGCTTGCAGTTACTGTGTTAAGCTTTGAAAGCAGAGAACATACAACCTGAGATTCCATTTGGAGGCTGTAAATTATGCTTTTCCCCAGCATCCTGGGCACCAATCTGTTAGCCTTGCCTTTTTAAAAAAAGATAATCACTAATTTTTAATAATTTCTCGACAACTGTTGGTTCTGTATTAAAGTAGCTCTACCGCTGTATAATTCAAGAGAGCAATGAATTCTGCTTAAAGTACAAACGCAAGACTCCATCGCTCCGCTCCCCTAACAGTGCGTATTTAGCCAGTGGTCAGATCCACCCATGGCCTGACCCATGTGCTGTATTCCACTACAGATCATTTGTTTTCCAAGGAAAAGGCCCCTCTACAGCTAAAACCATCTGTTTTCTCTTAAAACTTCCCATTTGGGCATTTTCTCCTGTCCTCCGTTTCCCTTTGCCTTGCCTGTGTATTCACCAAGAAGGCTAGTAGAGTTTTATGAAATTCACTTGTCCACTTGCCGAAGACTCTAAGAAGAAACCGGTCCAATCTATAATCCTAGCCTGTCAGACACAGGAGGAACATTGTAGGTATTTACATTTTAGCCCTCCAGTACACAGGCAACCCATTTTTCTGGAACTCAAACAAATGGAGGTCTAAAATGTGAATTATCATCCTGAGATTGGATGGCCTAAATAAACTATGCAACGCCTCCAGGAATTCTTGAAATCTCGTCCCACACAGGCAGTGGATGGCATGACCCATCACAGAGATATGAACATGTGACACTGTGTAGCACACTCCCAACCTAAGACTCTTGTGGTGGTCAGTCTTGATTGTCAGCTTGATTTGATTAAGGAGTACTTGAGATTGGCCTGAATAGATGGTTCAGTGGTTAAGAGCACTGGCTGGTTTTCAAGAGGACCTGGATTCAATCCCCAGCACCTAAGCCAGGTGGTACACCTTTAATCCCAGCACTTGGGAGGGAGAGGCAGGCAGGTCTCTGTGAGTTCAAGGCCAACCTGGTCTACAAAGTGAGTGCCAGGACAGCCAGAATTACAACAGAGAAACCCTGTCTCAAAAAACCAACCAACTAAACAAACAAAAAAATCCCCAGCATCCACATGTCAGATGGCAGCTATCACTTTCTCTCGTTCCAGGGGAATCCCAAAACCCTCTTCTATCTTTGTAAGTACCAGTCAGGCACAGAAATACATGTAGGCAAAACATTCATACACATAAAATAATTTTTTAAAGAAATACCTGAGAGATTAGAGAAGTATACCTCTGAGGGAACTATGATGCTTTTCCAGGGAATCAATTCAATCATCAGTATATGTGTGTGTGTGTGTGTGTGTGTGTGTGTGAGTGTGTGTGTGTGTGTGTATTCTATTGCAATGACAAAACACCATGACCAAAGAGCAAGCTGGAGAGAAAAGGGTTTATTTGGGTTTCATTCCCATATTGCTGTTCACCATCGGAGGAAGTCAGAAGTCAGGACAGGAACTCAAACAGGGCAGAAACCTGGAGGCAGGAGCTGATGCAGAGGCCATGGAGGGGTGCTGCTTACTGGTTTGCTTCCCATGATTTGCTCAGTCTGCTTTCTTATAGGACTCAGGACCACCTGCCCAGGAATGGAATCGCCCACAATGGGCTAGGACCTCTCCCATTGATCATTAATTTAAAAAACAAACAAACAAACAATAAAAATTAAACGCCTTTCAGCCAGGTCTTATGGAGGCATCATCTTCTCAGTTGAGGTTCCCTCCTTTCAGATAACTCTAGTTTGTGTGTCAAGTTAACACAGTGCTAGCCAACACAATCCATTAATGGGTTCGTAAAACGATGGCATCTCAGGGAGATGACGAAAGGTACGTGGGTCCAGAAAGCAGGCCATTGGGTGGGTGTCCCTGGGGGCTAGGTTTTCTCCTGACCTCTTCCTGCATTGCCTGTTTTGCTGTTTCCTGTCTACCAGGAAGTAAAGAGCAGCATCTGATACAGGCATAGGACCAAGCAACTCTGGACTAAGGAACTCTCAGAAACCGTGAGCCACTGCCTATTTTACTTCATTGTTTGGGGGATTTTGCCTCAGAGACAAAAGCAACAGCATCAAGGTTGTGATTAGTGACCCATTCTTCAAAAACAAAAACAAAAAACAAAAAAAGCACACACAATTCCAACCTCTTCCCAATGCACAAACAGGGTGGCAAGCTATTTTCCCCTGACCAAAGTATTAGCCTCTAACAAAACGCCACCTCCAAGTGCTCTGTCTTGGCTCACGGACGCCACCACGAAGCCCAGTGCAAAAGGCATTCTTCATTACTCAGCTGGGCCTTCTTTGAGAGAGATCTCATTGTAATATGATTTGGACCAGACCTGCAGACTAATATTAAAGCCATAAACTATGTGTAGAAGAACTCACGCTGCGGGCACAGAAGACAAGTTAGGTGCCCCGAAAAGTTATTATCGCGTTCCAAATTTAGTGTCCCGATGTCTAAGTGTGACTCATGATGTTCACATCAGAGTGTTTAGGCATCTTTTATTCCCTGTCAGGAAAATAAAGTTGTCTCCTGTCATGTTGGACAGTCTGAGTATATATTTTATAGCAAAGACAACAAAACTATGTAATCTTATGTGTGCCCGTACCCATCGCTTCAGAATGAAAGAACTTCGAATTCAAATTAATACACTTGTGTAGCTTGTCGTTTCTGAAAAACCACAGCTGAGCGGCAAATGCAGAACATTCCAGAATAGTTGCAGCTTGTTTTGCCATTTTTTTTTTCCAGTAAGACTGAAGGAGAGAAAAAACAGAAGATATTTACTGTTTCAAGTCACTTCCTGCAACTGAAGGGCTCTCCCTGCCATCACTGTAATTGTTAATCAGCTTCATAAACGTAAAGTATCTGTTAGTGAGACTCCTTTATGTCCTGGAATTTGCAGAGACACGGTAGCCCATACCAAGTTCTAGGCACAATGTGAGTCTCTTGATTCTGAGCCTCTGTGCTAACTATGATCCTGGGGTCCATGGGGAGCCCAGGGAGGCTCCTGTTCTGCCTCCAATTTCCCCTGGGACTTTCAATGAGCCTCAGCCAACCACACCCATTACTGAGTCTCTATCTACCCTACCCTATTCTTTAACAAAAACAAAACACAGAGCTCTGAATTCCTAACAATCCCCCTTTCTCTCACAGTAGGTGGCCAGCCAGGCAGACCCCACAGGCATTCAGAGTTTACAGAACCACCGAGTCAAAGGCTCAGAGAGAAAACACCTCAATGATTTCTAAGCACAGGCTAGAGAAGGAAGACAGCGCTATCAAAACACGTGTATTGCCTGAAAACAAGTCAAAGCAGTCTAGAAACCATGCATTCCATATAGACTACAATATATACGTGCATGGCTCACAACTCTGCACCAAACACTCAGTCCTAAAGACATACCCTGGCAGGATAACAGACGTTCCTCAAAGGTCCTGTTCAAACCAGCGAGGGTTTCACACACTCCCCAGGGGAAGAGAAGTAAGGTGATTCTGGGAGTCAGAAGCTCTACAGTATGCTCAACACCAACACTACCTGATGCTCTTCCAGAACAAGCTCTCTACCCACCAAGAACAGAACCCTCTTACCCAGAGGGAAGGATTTGTGTGTGTTTATGTTTACTGTTGCTTCCAATGTCAGGCTGAGGGAAAAGGTCACTTGTCGACATCAGGAAGCTGCTGGGCGGATGAGATAGGGCCCAAAATTGGGACTTTGAGCCCTGAACTCCAAGCTCATGGCTTCTAGACAAACTGCAAATAGAGATGCCTTTCCAGTCAGGCGGTGGTGGAGCGCACCTTTAACCCCAGCACTCGGGAGGCAGAGGCAGGCAGATCTCTGTGAGTTCGAGGCAGCCTGGTCTCCAGAGTGAGTCCCAGGACAGCCACAGTTACAATAGAGAAACCCTGTCTAGAAAAACAAACAAACAAAAAGATACTTTTCCATAAAGTAGGCCACCTACGACGTTATAAAACGTTATACAATGTTATACAACATTCCATAGACCCCACACACCTGGCTAACCTGTGGAGTGATCACTGTAGTAAAAGCCACGCTGATCCAAGAAGTAAACATCCATCATGCCATCATGAACCTTAAAAGTAGGGATTTAGGAGCCAGTCTCTATGTAAGATATGCACGTATATTATATATATTGAAGGCCCATTCCCAGGAATGGTCCAGGTTTATCTGCATTTTGTTTTGGGGTGTGGGAAGGAACAGATGTGATGTCAGGTGCCTTCCATCTTATTTCTGAGGCACACTCACCAATTCAGCTAGAGCAGCTGGCCTGGGAGCCTCAGGAATCTCCATCTTCACCTCCCTGGCTCTGAGATTGCGGGGAACACTACACAATGGGTTTAACACGGATGTTGGGTATCAGACTCAGTCCTCCACGTTCACACAGCAAGCACTTTACCATCTGAGTCATCCATGTCCTCAGCCTGTCTTTGAGGCACAACTAGAGATGGAATGAGTTCCCCACCCAAAAAAAAAAAATTGTAGTAGACTTCAATCACAAGGTACAACCAAACAGACCTTCCCCAAATGAGAGTGTGGTGTCTGCCTCTTCCTGGGGTTTCAGGCCCTGCAGTCTGGCCTCCGCCCTATCCTCCTGCCTCATTCACAACCTTTTCCCACAGGTACGTGCTCTGCCCACCAGAATTTCTCAGCCCTCAAGGCCGTGTCTCTCCGTCCTCAATCACTGGCCCCTCTGCCCATACATCCAGGTGCCCTTTCCACTCGGAGGGCCTTCAAACTGCTTTTATTAATAAGCCATCTCACACCCCCCCCTTTAGCAGCCAGGCCCACACACCAGACCCAGGGACTTTCTCCATGTTCCCATGTCACCAACACCTTAATCTCCCTCCTCTCCTGCCTCTCTTCGGTGATGATTCGGTACACTGCCTTGTCCCTCCGTTACCCAGCACCACATTTACTCCAAGTACAGCCTGCTTGGTGGGTTAGCTTAACAGAATTGGCTCACCTTCAGCACTCTCCAGCCAAACTGTCTTCCTGATTTCTAAAAGGAGGGTGGTGCCATGTCCTATCCTGCTCACAGCCTGCCTCAACTGCCCTAGAAGCTCTAGACCAGAAGGGTGCAAACCCTCCCCGCTATGTCAGGAAGCTCTTGGTTCATAGGACAAAATACCTGACAGAAACACGGAGGGATGGCTTACTTTAGCCCAGTTTGAGAAGGATTTTGGTCCACCGCAGAGAGACAGAGCACGCTGAGAACCTGGCAGTGGAAATATCCAGCTACACTTGTTCACATCATGACAGATCAGAAAACAGAGCAAACAAACCAGAATCGGGACTTCCTCCAGCCAGGCTGCATCTCCCAGAGGTCCCACAGCCTTGGAAACAACGCCACAAGTTGGAGAATTCACGCTCAGAATACGAACCCGTGGGAGACATTTCACATTCAAACCATAATGGTAACCAGATTATACTGGAAGCTAAAGCCATATGACTATTTTAATCTCATATATATATATATATATATATATATATATATATATATATATATCAAGAAGCTCATAGGCCCATCTGGACTCTGCTATCACAAAAGCCAATGATGTTAAAGAAGCAAACAGTTTCCAGATTCTCCAGGGTGCTGAAAGGCTTACGGATACCTAACCATTTGCACCGCCTCCCTCATGAGACCAAGCTGGCCCCTCTCAGCCTCCCAGCAGCCCAGCCGCCCAGCAGTCTCTGCTGCCACCAAACTGAAGATAATCCTCTGGCACTGGCCCTCAGGGCCAGATGGCTAGCATTCCTCCAGCAAGATACACTGCCTCTCCCTCCTCAAAGTGGGAACACTGGGGGGGGGGGGGGCGCTGGCTCTTGGTGAAGAATAACTGAAGGCTGGGGAGAACAGCCCTCTCTCTTCCAAAGAGATTTGTGTGGAAAGCTGCCCAGTACCCCCAAGACTGAATAACTCTGTTCAAATGTCTTCAGCCAAGTCATCCTGTGGAAAGCCTTGGGGCTCAGTCAGTAAAGTCCTGGCCACGCAGGCATGCAGAAGAGCGGTGCTCTGACCCTCAGCACCCACAGAGGTATACGGTAACACGTCTAACTTCCTGGTTCTGGGATGATCCTACACAGGAGGATGCCTAGAGCCTATTGCACAGCTGGTCTTGCTGAAAAATGAGCCCTAGGAGAGAGGACAGGAGACCCTGTCTCAGAAAGACAGGTGGAGAGGGCGAGAAGACACCTGAGTCCATTCTGCTGCCCACATGCACACTCGTGTATGCACACGCATACACGCACACACACAGAGTAAACTCTAACAGGACAATCACGGTGGAAACTCATGACTTATTGACACATCAATAAATCAAAGCTGTGCTACTTGAAAACTTCATTTAGCATCCCCAGTGTGTGTTGAGGGACAAGTAGTAGGTCTGCCCTTATGGGATGTGCGGAACCTGAGTCCCAGAGGGTGGAAACAACCTCTTCTGACCAGACTTCTTCCCATCACCACCACCACCCGTTCCATCCTTTCTTCTCTCTACAACACCCAAGCCAGAGCCTGCGACTAACAGGAAACTCGGTACCCGATTGTTTAACTTGGCTCACTTTCATTTTATCCCATCAGTGAAACAGGGATGATGACTCTCGACTCTCAGAATTGCTGGTAATGACATTTAGGGGGTCAAAGGACAAGGCGCTCTGACTGAGAAGCATTTGGGATGATCACTTAAGACCCTGTGTGAGTATCTGCATGTCTCAGGAACAGAGCCAAACATGCTTTCTTAGACCTAGACACCCACGGTGAACCTCAAGGATCACACAGCAAGCAAGTGGCAGGAGCAAGCTTTGAAACCCAACTGTCTGGCATCAAACCCCCTCCATCACCCCCGCTGCCCAAGAAATGAGAACATCCTCATCAATCTCTCCTCTTACCAGCTTCCGTCCATACCGCAGCTCTGATTTTGAGCACGGCCATCTTGGTACCCATCTGCCCTAAAACTGTGCTATTTCGATGCTGGGAAACATTGATCCAACTTACACCTTAGTATAAACGAGTGTGAGTCAAAACATCAGCTCATTCCAAATTCCTGAGCTTCCAGTCTTCTTCCCAGGATCCTTGAAGGAGGGAAGGGATCCAAGGACGATCTTCACTGCGGAGCCCACACAGGAAGCCTCCTGGCAGATTTGGCTGAAAATATAAAGGGACATTTTTCACCAGGACTGCCTCCAAGGAAGGCAATTTTATATCTTCATGAGCAGTGGTCACCAGAAGTCACTTGGAATTTCATGCAGCAGGAAGCATGCCTGATTTACACTTTGCAGAGAAACATGGTGGGCGGGGGGGGGGGGGGTGGTGCACTTGGACAAACGACTGTTGGGCTCCCTTGAGGAAATGCACAGCTGTGACCTGGCCCCAGATCTGTGCAATCATCCTTATGTACCCCAGTTCTTCCAGCCATGGGAAGGAAGTACAAGACCTGTGAGTATCAATGGCTTCCTGTGTGAGGGATCATGAGCTTCTCTGTCTTCCTCCTCCCTTTTCACAGGCCAAAGCAGATGGCCATGTGTCACCCATGGTCTTGAACACCCAAGGTTGGCCTGTGAGTATCAATCAAGATTGGCCAATCCTGTGTCTGCAAGAGCTGACCCTCACTCTTACCAGCTCACCCCACAATGAGCGTGCTGGGGCGGTGGGGGCACCGTCACAGTCTCTGTACAGAAGGAAGGCAGCAAATTTCTTTCTGGCTCTGTGAGCAGCAGCCCAGAGAGACACACCCCTCCTACATTTCATCAGTCCCCAGAGAGTCAGAGGCCAGGCGGTCACTTCAATGGGTCAAGGAGATACAGTCATCCACTTGCCCAGAGGCTACAGGAAAGAGCTAGTGAGTAGCAGAACAACTGCCCCACTGTCTCAGTAAAGGCAAGAAGCACATGACCGAACAGTCAAAGAAGACAAAGCCAGGCATGATGGCAGGTGTATGCCTTGCCTATAATCAATACTTAGGAGGCTGAGGCAGGAGGATTGCTGAGTTCCAGACCATCATGGGCTACACAGGGTGAGACTATGTCAAAAGAGAGAAAGGAAAGAAAGAAGTGGGGAAGGTGGGGCAGGGAGGGAGGAAGGAGGGAAGGAAGAGAAAAAGAAACGGGAAGGAAAGGAAAAAGAAGCAGCTAAGCGCTTTGGGTATTAAGTGCACGCAGGGTGTGGCCACATGCTTTATGTCTGTTACTTTATGTGACCAGACAGATGCTACTGTCGGTGGATTTTACAGATGCTGGTGGACTCACGTGGAACTTAGCTCTGTTCTCATGTTACAGATTCTTTACCACCAGGCTGTATTTCTCTTGTGATCTGGAGGGAGTGAGGTTTGGAGTAGGGATGACAGATTGCAGCCACGATCTAGGGAGGGAGCATTCTACCCCTTTGTATCCCAGATAGGAAAATTAGGTGAGAAAGGTCCTTTCTTGTCCTGCAGAGCTGAACCCTCAACAGCAAGACACGTCCTGACCTTGTAAGTCACTCTGGAATCATCCGTTTGATTTCCACTAGCAAGCACACCGTCTGCTAATGCAGACAGATGGCGTCCTCCAGCGAGGCGGCAGGGAAGGACATGTGTGGAAAACTGGCCAGTTCAGGAAAGGGCTGATGAGGGCTCATCAACACCACTGGCCGGAGCTGCTGTCCTGTCTCTTCTGGCTTCTGATGCCCCAAATCCACAGCCAAGTCCCTGGACCCCGAGGGGAGGATTCTGGGTTGATACTTCCCCATCAGCCGACATACCAAGACCCCCTGAATTGCTGCCTTTCCCTGGGTATTTCTGGGAACTTCCAGGTCACGGGTTAACAGCTAGAATTTACAGACGGTACCTGGGCCTCTGAAACGAATTGTTTGAAGGGATGGCTGGCATCCCGTTAGGAAGAAAAGGTCACCAGGAGGACTTTTGTCTATTAGAGTAATTCGGGGCCAATGAGTGGACACATTCTGGGGTCGACAAAACCAGAAATGGGAGTCGGGGACAGGGACAATTTAGATAAAATGAGATAAGAGAGCACAAGCTAGGCAGGAGAGTGGGATAAAATTCTTACAACAGAGCAAAACACCTGGTCAGGGCTGCACACATACAGTCGAACCACCCAGCACCACTCAGGGACAGCCATCCGTCCTTCATTGGTCACCAACGTCTCCAGTACCATTGGCCACTCAAAATCAGCCACAGGAAGACTTTACACCATAGCAATCAGCAAACACTATGAATTTGGACTTCAATTTTTTTTTTTAACCAACTTGCCAGCCCAAAGTACAGGAGTGGACACTGTCACTACCAGGAGCCATTAAAGGGATCAAGTGAGGAGGGTGACGTGGTTGCACCTTTGCCTTTAAAGCGGTCACTCTAAGCTGGGCAGTGGTGGCACACGCCTTTAATCCCAGCACTCGGGAGACAGAGACAAGCGGATCTCTGTGAGCTCGAGGTCAGCTTGGTCTACACAGTGAGTTCCAGGACAGCCAGAGTTACAACAGAGAAACCCTGCCTCAGAAAAACAAAAAAACAACAACAAAAAGCAGTCACTCTGGTCCTAGTATGGAGAAGCCGAGGCATAGCGAGAAAGCCACAGTGGCTATCCGACGAAGACCTGAGGGCCAAGAGCGACATGAGCAGGAGAGGAGAGGAGGCTCCATCAGCTCAGAGGTGGACTGGGGACTTGGCAAGCTGGTAGAGTTAGTGGTAACTTTTCTTCTCACTGCCTTAAAATACCTGACAAAGTGACTTACAGTTTATCATGACTCACAGGTCTGAGGGTGCGGTCTATCAAGACAGGGAACCGTGGTAGCTGGAGCTTGATACACCACCTTTCATCCGTTCTCGGGAAGCAGAAATGAATGAGTGCTGGTGTTCAGCTCACTCTCTTCTTTTCGTTCAGTCTGCGGTCGTAGCCCGTGGAATGGTGAGTGTGTCTTCCCACCTCCATCAACCCTCGGGGACATGCCCAATCTCCTAGGTGACTCTAGATCCTGTCACGTTGGCAATCGGTATTAACACGTAGCAGGGCGAGAGAGGAGCCCCGGCCAGCGATCTTTAAGCAACTGAGGCAGATGTCAGGCTTCTTCACTTATCTCCCTCGTTGAGAGAGAAATCCTTGTAGAGCTGACTTCTAGAAAATCCTCCGGGGCTGATTGGCACAGGCTTGGCAGGGGAGGGGGGGGGCGTCCACAGCCCTAGAAGGCAATTCCTCTCTCCTCCCCTCCCTCTCCCTGTCTGCTATGCGCTGGACTGTCCCCAGCGGCTACCCGTTCACAAGTCACCCCCCAAATTCACATGTTAATGGTATTTGGAGGTGGATCCTTTGGAGATAATTAACGTTGACTGAGATCATAAGTGTGGGCCCCTTAATAAGATTGGGGAGGGGAGACCCAAACTAGCATGCCCTTCCCTCTCTCCTCACAATGCCCAGCCTGTGGTTGACCCCAAAGGATGCCCTCACCAGGCATTGGTGACTTAACTTCTGACATCCTTTCCTCTAGAATTGTGAAAATATTACTTTCCTTATAAACTACCCAGTCAATAGTACTCTGTTTACGCAACAAACCGCAAGGGCTGGGGAGATGGCTCAGTCAATAAAGTGCTTCTTATCCTTTGTGTGGGTTCCTGAACACCAGATTGCTGACTTCATGCTGCGCCAGCACAAGGCATCCCTGGTACAGGAGATGTGGGAGAATTCGGGTCCTAGTACAGACGGCACCAACCCTAATGGAGTGCCTTGTGAGTCCCAGGGCTGTGGCCACAGGAGGTCAGCAGAAAACAGAACCAAGCACAGACCTTGGCAGTGGGTCTCTAGGCTGGCATGGATCTCCCGTGAGAGAAACACTGAAGGCACCCTGGATTTCCGTGAGACGCGCCAAGGCCATTTCGATGATTTGTGGTGGTGGTGTGATACTGGAGTGATGGTTCCAGAAGCCGGGGAGGGTTGAGGAGTGGGTCAGTATAGGGGACCCAAAGACGAAATCTCCAAGGAGACCCCTGGGAGACTGTAGAGCATAGGTCAGCTGTATCACAGGTTCCTGGAAATTGGATGCTCGTTCTCCGTTCCTGCCAGTCACTGACAGGGGGTGGCTGCAGAGGGGTCTCCCAGCTCTGCTCTGCTCTGCTCTGCTGCCCTAACCTATATGCAGGCTCAGCGTTCTCCAAAGGGCAGAACAAGACCTTAGACAAAAGCAGGGGGCCTTTAGAGACCTGAAGCCATTTGAAAGGCAGAAATTGTAAGGATTGAGGCACATTGTTGACATTAGCCGTGGCAATAGCCAAGCTGGCATTACAGGGAATAAGGGACATTTAGCCCAGGATGGAGAGAGGAAGGAAGAAAGCATGTCCAAGATTGCAGAAGGCTTTGCAGAAAGCAGTAAGAGATCTGGATGCTGGGAGTCATAGGAAAGACCCCAGGGCAGGACAGCAACACAGTCAGATTGGCGATTTACACAGACTAACCAACAGAGAGTGCGTGGTCTGGGAAGACTGGACCATGAATCCAGCCAGGGAGGGCATACTGGGAGACTCACATCCACAGAGAGGAAAGGCCTCCAGCACACACCTACACAGCCCGCATCCAAATGTAGGCCTCTCCCTTCCGTGTCCCTCCAGCCTGGCCGCCATTCTTCCAACATAGCGTCACGAAGCCCACCTCAGCAGCCTGGGATAATCTGGAACTTCCTCCTCGTTCCTTGCCTTGCCTCGTTCTCCCTGCCCAGAATCCAGCAGCGGAGCCCTTCACTGACCCCACTCCACCTCCACCGCTCCCAGGTGCAAGCTTAGTCTGGTTCTTCCTATAGCCACTCTCCGAGGAGCTGGGTCCTCCCTGAGGTTTTCAGAAATGAGGTTCTCCCTCACTCCTGTCCAGCCCCTGGGTTCACCTTGTCCCCCTGGCCTGCAGCTCCAGGCCATATTGGTATCTGCAGTGTAGGCCAATGTCCAGACACTTCAGCTATGTCCTTTCTCAGGACCAAGATCAGGACAGGAGGTACAAAATGGAGCCGTCGCACCATTCCAAGGGCCATGAGCGTCCCTAAGGTTCTGACTCAACCCAGGTTTCTCAGTCCCCCACTGCCACTCCCACAAAGCCCTCAGAGAATAAGAGCCCACACTACAAAGAACATGCAGCTTTTCCTAAAGGAGCCAGCAAACATGGTGTTAGCCCTTCCCGGGTGCTGGGAGTTGTTTTACCATGGGAAGACAGGGGTTCCATTTCAGCCTCATTATAACATGGGAGCAGCAAGCAGCCTAGCAGAGAGCCCAGCCCTCGGAAGGATGCCCCTCTCTTTCTCCCTCCCCAAATCCCAGCCTGGTCCTTCGGCCTCTGCACCTGGCCATGGCCTCTCGCCTCATCTGTGCATCTTAGGTAGAGAGACCCAAGTCACATCCCTCACACACACCCCAGAGCCCCCACCCCACCCCCTCTGCTGGGGGAGCCGCCTGGCCCTGCTTTTTCTTCAGTCATAAAAAAGCCCTGCCTTTATTTTTACTCTTTAATAAGGTTACCGCAGGACTAAGGGAGGTAGATTTTAGCCCAAGGCTGCATCTGCCCTTCATTTAAAACCACCCTGGCTCCCACAAGGCTGGAAAACAAGCCTCTGAGCTCCTCTTTTATAGTCTTCCTTAGATCCAAATCCAGAGCTATTTTCGCCAACAGATTGTGTCAGCCTGGAGCCCATTTGCCTGCATAACGGGTCCCTTCTGAATAAAAAGCAAACTCACCTGCAGCCTGCCAGACCCCCTCCTGCCCCACCTCGGGGTATCCTGACTGGCCCCCACCAACCCAGGCCTTTGAAGAAACCTCATTCTCTCTTCCTGGAAGCTTCTAGAATCCTGCCCCTGCTCTAAACTCCTACTTCATCCGCAGTCTCCAATTCTCAAATGGACATGTAGTTTGGGTTGCCAAAATATGTTTCTTTTTGTTTTGTTTTGTTTTGTTTTTCTGTTTCCCACTAAAAGTATACAGAGTAGGGGAGTTTATTGTTATTGTTGATTACACTGGGTTGTTGATGAAGAACATTTGGCCAGAGGCAGGCAGTGCAGGTTTATTGGGGAGCCCTGTCATTTACAAAGGGATGAAAGGCAAAGGGAGCACCTCTCTGCTCAGCTCCTCAGAGGGAGTTCTGCCTCCCCTCTTCTAAGCTGACAGGCTTCTGTTCTCATTAATTCCTCAGGCCGGGGCCAGACCCCAAGGCCAGGCCTGTCTGCCTGAGAGGCAGAGCTAAAAACAGCTCCCAGCCTCAGAGAGGGGCCAGCCCCGCTAATTGCTCAGCTCTCTCCTTGTCCTCCCTGTGTTTCCTTGGCAGGCGGCTTGGAGAGCAAAGACTCACTTTGATTTGGAGATGAGGAGGAAAAGAAGGCTGTTTGCAGGTGTGTAGCCAGAATCGCCCAGGCAACAGAGGGGAAATGTCTCTGTCTCCGCAGGCTGCCAGTGCAGGTGCGCCACCATTTTCGCAGGGGACAGGCAGAGAGCAGGGGAGGAGTTGGGGGTGGGGGTGACCGGAGAGGGGCACATGCCACATGCTTGTGGACAAGTCCAGAAGCAGAATGGGGTGTTTTTAATCCATCCCAGAATCTGGAGTGCCCAAGAGCCCTGGTTGTAGCTATGATTTCTTATTGTAAAAGAAAGTTATGAATGGGGGATGGGTCGCCTTGAACCTTGTGTTTGTTTTACCAGGATGGCAATGAGAGAGAGAGGGAGCATGAACAGTGCCCGTTTGGCTGAAAGTTGCCAAGGCATTCATTCATCTCTGCATCCCTTCAGCCTCCATTTATTATTGATAATAATAGCTACCGTTTAGGGACTTCCACAGTATAGCAGGTGCTTGCTAAGCACTTTAACTTGCCGTATACTACTCAGGGCTCTCGGCTTCCCTGAGAGACAGACCTTATCATCTGCATTTTATTGTTTGAAAAAAAAAAACAAAACTTTCTCAGCAAGAGACAGACACTTGCCCACACAAAGCCCAGCCCTGTAAGAGCAAGGATTCAAAGCCAGACATTTCCACCTCCAAGGCCAAAGCTTTTATCTGCCAGGCTACCTCCTTCCCTGTGTGGGTCTCTGTGCCTAACCTTGGGCAGAGGGTTAGAATGCATGTCTGGTGCACGAAGGGTTTCCGGAATGACACGGTAGAGGACCAGCTAGAGATTTAACCGAAAGAGGCAACAAAAAGCTGGATTCAGCTTTTACTCTGTGTAGCGAGATGCCTGCTAGGCAGGATAAGCTTTCCCACCGAGGCATGGAGTATACTGTTAGCAAAGATGACCCAGTTCTCCAGCCCACTGATTGCCGTATTATCTAGTGCAACTTCCTCGCTCTCCGCAGCATTTAGAGGGGAGACATTCTCCCCACCCCTGGACCCAACCTATTCCTATTCCTGTGACTCAGGCTAGTCAACAGAGTGCACTGAAGATCTGAGCCTATTATGGGCTGGGTTTTGAGAACCAGGTGGCTTCTCCACCCTCACCCCTGCTTCTCTTGAAATCTTCTCTTTGTTGTGTGTCAACCTCAACGTCTTTTTTATAAAATAAAAGACACATATCCTGGTCAGCGATGACCATCGGACACAGCTATACAGACATCACAAAAACGAGACCTCAGTAGACCAGCCAGCCTCTGGCCAACCCAGCCTGTGACCACAGTCAGGGGAGGAAACCCAGCACAGACCAGAAGACTGCTCAGCCGAACCGGCCCAAAAGCTCACCTGCAGAGCTGCGAGCTAAGCCACTGGTTCAAGGTTTGTTACTTGGTAAAGGTAACTGATACGTTACCCATCTGTTTCCTTAAGCTGAGAAACCAGAGGGAGGTGCGATCAGAGGTAGGCTCGGTGCCCCAGAGCCCCACACAAGTGCAGGCCCCCAAGTCAAAAATGTTTTGGACCCTGACCTCTTTCCACCTTTTTCTCTGATGGACATCACCTTAAAGAAAGAAGGTACTGCAGACTGGGAGATGAGAAGGACCCGTGGAAGCCAAAGGTAGTGATGATGCTTCTACCCCCGCCGATACAGGAAGCTGAGCTACACAAGACCCTGTCTTAAAAAAAAAAAGCCTGTGGCTTCAGTGTGGAAGGCAAGACCATGATGCCATGAGCTGAGTGTCCAGATTCCTCAAATACTTACAGCATTCACTGGAGTACAAATGGTTTCCATCTATGAACAGCTGACCAGCTGGCTCTTCGTAGAATCCCTTCACCTATTAGTCGGTGTCCTCTTGAGAAACACACTGCTGGGAGATTATACACAGCACTTTTCAACCATGGTTTTTGTCTTTTATAATTTTAGTTACCACTGCCAACTGCAATCAAACACAGTCTAAAAATACTTAAGTGGAATGTTCTAGAAGTAAACACTTCATAAGTTTTAAACATATTAGAATAGGTTGTTAAATTGTTTCCTTATTGGTTATAATCATTAATAACGTCTACCCAATTTAAAATATAAACTTTATCACAGGTATGTGTTATGTAAGTATAGGGAAAACAGAACCTGTGTAAGGTTAGGTATCCTCAATTTCAAGTGCCTCCTGAGGTTGCTGAGATGTATCCCAATATATAAAATATATATAAATATATTAAAACTTCTATATGTATATATGGACACGTGTAAATGCATACACATGTAGGATTTATTATAAAATACTGGCTCATATGATCCAACACATCCCAAAAGGTCCTCTCATCCACCACAGATAAGCTGAAGACTAAAGAAAGTCACCAAGTCCTAAGAGCTGGAGATCCAAGGACAGGTGGGTTGGGCACCAACTGGACCCTCTCTGTCTTTCTAACTCTCATTGGATTCAAGGATGCCCACCTCTGTTGGGGGGACATTTTCTTTATTCAGTCCACTAGTTCCCAAGCTAATTCTCAATGGAAACATACCCAGAAATCCCATTTAACCAGATATCTGGGCATTTGCTGGCTCTGTCAAGTTTGATATAAAATTAACCATCTTGTGCTTTGAATCAGAGAAGCTGTAGTGTGGCGAAGCGTGAGGACGGAAGTAGAAAAGAGCCCAGGCACGCTGCATTGTTTCCCTGGTGCTTCAGGAACAAGCTACAGCAAACTGGTGAGTTAATCACACGCGCATCGGTGCTGGAGAGATGGCTCAGAGGCAAGAGCACGCTCTGTCTTCCAGAGGATCCAGGTTTGATCCCAGCACCCGCAGGGTGGCTCACAACTACCTGTAGCCCCAGTGCCAGGGGATTTATCTGATACCCTCCTCTGGCACTGCACACACAACGTGGTTCACAGACATGCATGCAGACACGTATGTTTATAATAAAAATAAATAGATCTTAAAACAAACATGCACACACAAATGATTACTGTCTCATGATTCAAGAGGCCAGAAGTCCAGTATCAAGGGGTCAATGAGTAGCCACTTCTGGGAAGGAAGACTGAGAAGGAGGAAAGGATGATAGAAACCTCCTCAAAGAAAGCTGTCTCTCCTCGATTCTGCTCACTTTTATCTGAACACCTGACATCCCTCCTGGGTGGAATTTCCTCCTGAAACACACCTCAAATCACCAAAAGAATTTGGGAGGGGGAAGGGGAGAAGGAAGGAAGGAAGGAAGGAAGGAAGGAAGGAAGGAAGGAAGGAAGGAAGGAAGGAAAGAAGGGAGGGGACAAAGGGAGGGAGGGAAAGAGGGAGGAAGGAAGGGAGGGAGGGAGGGAGGGAGGGAGGGAGGGAGGCAGGGGAGATGTATACAAATGATGAATGTTTATAATTTAAAATAAAGAACACATGCATTTGTGGATGTTATAGTTGAGAAACAAGGTCTGCCACAACTGTCCCCTCCTTTTCAGTATTCCTGTGGAAATCTGTTTTCTTATCACTGATGACCTCAGCACCCTGGAAATGCCCGAGGCCCCCAACACATGCTTCCCTGGAGGAGAGGCACTGGTGAAGGCCGACATCTCCACAGCACTCCAGAGAGGCTGTCTCCAGGCAGAAGAAAAAGACAAGGAAATTGAGAAGGTATGGGAAGGAGGAAGGAGCCCCTCACCCACCGGCATCTGGCTCCCATTTCTCAGGGGCTGAGAGTCAAGAGTCACAGCTGACAAAAATCAGAAGCGCTGTGAAGATTGCCTGCCTAGAAACATTGCTCCCTTTCCTGGGAGATATCTCAGGCAAGAGTAGTAAAACAGCTAATGAACCGTACCAAAGGCCAAAACGTATGTGACCGTCGCGTTTAACTTCATCAGCACTCCTGTCTCGTCCACAAACTCAGCTTACCTCCTAAACCACCTTGCAGTCATATTTCTAAAAGGAAACTCCTAAGGATAAGCAAAATAAATAAACCAGCTCACAGCTTTTTACTTAATTTTTACACTTTCCATAATCTTTGCACTTAGTTGCAAAAGATATCCTTTGAGCAATGTTAACTTCAAAAGCTACTTATTAAGACACTTAAATGAGTGTCTGTCTCTCTCTTCCCCTACTCCTTGATTATATATGCATCTTTACTTAATAAACCCCAGCTTTTAAACCCCATCTTTTACTTTTTACAGACTCATCGTGTAATTCTTTTCTCCTAGTCACACCTGAACTGAGGTCCCTAAGAGAGGAATTCCTGTCTGAAGTCACCAGCACCAGCCTGCGCCTCTTATTATCAGTAACAAGTCTGTATATAAGAAAAAGAAGTGAAAAGACTTGGGGGAAGTTTCCTCTTGCCCCTTAGGAAGCAAATGGGTGGCAGAATGGTAGTCATGCGACATAAACTGCTGCCTCTATTTTCTGCAAAAGAAAAATTTCCTATTCACATAGGTCCCATCCCCAAGCGTTTGAGGTGACAGCCCAAAGTTACCCTGACCAGGGCTCCCCATGGGCATCTGTGGCTGCTGAGATCTCCAGGTCATAGTATTCGAATGAATGCATGTCTGTCTTTCAGCACTCTGGAAATTTTCTTCATGCCGTGCTGTCAATCAATCCCTCAAACAGAGCTACACGGGTACTTCCTGAAGCCCAGCTCTAAGGAGAACGCGGAGGCAATCGCTGTATGATACCACAACTCCATTTCTCACTGTAACCCTCTCACATGGCTTTCTATGGATTAGCAACCCATTCATCAACATAGCGAGCTCTGCTCCCTAACAAAGTTCACAAAAGCCGTGGCAAGAATACACACACAGAGCTACGTATCTCTGCACCTAGTGCTGACATTCCCATTTGGTAACCTGAACTTCTCATTAGCACTTGGGCCAGCCTTCCATGGGCTCAGAAGTCCCAACTCCTTACTTTCTTTGGCTACTGATAGCAATGTGACGGTTTGGGTGAGAATGGACCCCCTCTCCCCCATAGGCTTACATGTCTGAGTACCTGGTCTCCAGTTGGTGGCCATTGGGAAGGGTTTGGAGGTACAGCCTTGCTGGAGGAAGGATGTCCTTGGGGGCAGGCTCTGAGGTTTCAAAAGACTGGTGTCCTTCTGAGTTAGCCCTCTCTGCCTCCTATTTGTGGATTGAGAGGTGAGCTCTCAACAACCCCTGCCACCATGTCTCATTAATTAAGAGCCCTTTACCCTCTGAAACCGTAAGCCCAGTTAAACGCTTTCTTTTATAAGTTGCTTTGCATATGGTGTTTTGTCACAGCAACAGAAAAGTAACTAAGACAAGTGACTTTGCTGGACCAGCATGGACTGTCAAGACTCCTGAATAGCGACAAATCGCCCTGGTTTACTCTTCTCTACCCAGCACCATTAAGAATGACCTCACCTTTCCCAAGTGTGCTTCCCAGTGTGCCAAGCAGTGAGGCTCGGCAATGCCAGCACTCTTTAAGTTAAACAGGAAAGAAAGGGGTTGGGACAGATAATGCAAGATTTAGGAGAAAGGGTGTTTTGGGTTATTTGCAGCACTGTGAGTGTCTTTGGAATCCATTCCCTGGTTGTCATGTAGGGTCTACACTGTGCAGATACACTTGTGATTTGTTGGTCCTGGACATGGAGGAATTCCTCCCAAAATAACCCTTCACTAGGATTATTGGTTGAAGCCTGTACACTCTCTAGGGGTCTATAAAGTGGCAGATTTCCACCAACAGGACTTAGGAGGATAGTTCTGAGACCCAGCATTAGAAGTTTAGGGCTGCTGGCAATGATAAACCAATCCTATCCCTGCAAATGACCCAGTTGCCCTGGTGACTGGGGCTAGGACTTGTTGTAGTGGGTGAAGGTTCTCTCCTCCACGACAGAACTCACACTGTTACACACAAACAGTTCTGTCACCTACCTCCAACCTCTTCCTTCCATGTTAATTCAAAGACTCAGAAAAGCATTGCCCAAGAGTAAGGGAATGTACAAGAACTATAATGGCTCTATTTGACAGACATCAGTACGTACGGCCAATACCAAAATTTGAGAATGTGTCCTCACACGTGTAAGGAAAACTAAGAGCCCTGCTCTGTGCATACAACTGCTACAGGTGGTGGTGCCTTCCGCATTAGGAAAGCAAGACAGTGTCTGACCTGAGGACCAAGAGACCCATGGAGTAGCAGCAGTGTAGGGCAGCATCAGAGCCCCACCCCCAGGTAGAACCTTGGTGACCCCCTCTCATTCTAAGTACACATATCTGTGAGGGTGAATGCCCTAGAGGGCCACTGGGCCACTCAGAATGCTGATCCAGGCTTCCTCTTCCCTCCCCTTCAGAGACTTGGTCAGTGGTCACGTCTTCACCAACTTCTGTGAAGATAGCATGCTCCCTGGTGTAAGGCCTTAGGAATTTGAAATAGACCCCAGGAGAAAGTAGACGGCCTTATTCCCTTGGGTCAGTGATTTTCCTGTATCCTCCATGGAATCCCTAAAGTGCTGGCAGAGCTGACACCCTACCTCCAGCTCAGACTAGTCACCCACTTTCCCCTTTTTACACACTGAGGGAGGCTACAAGGGACTTCTATTTTGAAACTGGATTCAATGACCTCCTAAAAACATCTGGGAACCACTGCTTCAAAGCTGGGGCTGACCTCTGCAGGCTGAATTACAGTCACGTGGTCATTTGTGTCTCGAATAAAAGGGCCTGACAATAGGGGCTTGAGTCTTTGGATGTAAAGGGGATATACAACCTGGAACATATTTCTAACTCTGTGTGTGCGTGCGTGTGTGTGTGTGCGTGCGTGCGTGTGTGTGTGTGTGTGTGTGTGTGTGTGTGTGTGTACCTTGGGAATCTACCAGGAATCTATCTACCTCATAATTGATGGTGTTGATCCTGGTTTAGGAAAGAGCGAGAAAGGTCTCTTTGCTCCATTGTCTCTGCAAGCCCTCAAGTCAGATTTGGAGCCTACTGGAAAGTTAAGGACCCTCACATTAATTAGAGTTCATAGTAAAACAAAGGTATTCAGAGTTCCTTTGCATGGAGAAGACTTGACTGCAAGACCTTGATAGGGTTTAGATGTGGGTGCTAAAGTCTTGGTCCCCAGATGGAAGCATTATTGACACCGCAGCAGAGCCAAGCAGCAAGAGGCAAACGCATATGGAATCGTGAGCCAAGTAAAAATTTCCTGTTTCTAAGTCATTATCAGGTATTCTTTCTGTCAATGACAAAAAGCTGACTAGCCCTGACCCAGCACCCCACTCCGTACCCCATGCCTCAAGCAAAAGCAGTGGCAAGGCTTGACCTGTGCTATTGGCAGATTTTGGTAAGAAGAGGTAACTGCAGGTATAAGAAAACCCATGTCTTCAAGAGGGAGGGCGTCCATTTGTGCGACTCAGAGTGAAAGCAGAGGCTAGACCCCATGTGACCGAAGAGGAAGTTAAGGAGGGGAATCAGGCAATCACCAGCTTTGGGGTACAAGAGTCAAAGGCTCCCCTACCTTACGCTGTCTGACATCCAATTGTGAAGAAGCTGCCTACCGAGGAGCACCCGGCTCCTCCCCGGGTCCTCGGCCCCATCCAGAGGCAACCTTAGCCCTCCGGTATGGGAGGAGGTATGAATGCTGGCCACCTTGCTGTTGTGTGTGTGTGTGTGTGTGTGACTGTGCTTTCCTAAACACACAGAGCAAATGAGCCAGGCTAAAAATAGATAACAGCAGAGAGCCAAGCAGGGTCTGCAGGTGTAATCACTGCACCGCTGGTTACTTCTCAGAAAGCCATCGTTTCTGGAGACCAGTCAGGTGGAGCAATAGGGTCCATGTGGGTACCACATAGAGATGGTTCTGCCCTTAGTCACCGAAGAAACCTGTCTCTGCATGGAAACAAGATCAAGTGACCCAGCTTGAATTCTGAAATTTCCCAGCACAGACTCAAGTCTTTTTGTATTTTATGGGCTTAAGATAGACTGCTCAGGTCATTTTGGTTCTTTGTCTGGAGATCTACTGCTAAATAAGAGGTTACTAAGTCTAAACAAGTCTCAAAATGGAGAAAGTCTGCTCAGAAATGCAGAATCTTCCCCGCACAGGAGTCATAATGCTGTCTCTGAGATGAAGTCAGTGTTAGCCTCAGTTCTTGGGGAAGCCATTAGACAAGAGGGACCCAGACAAGCCTGTTCTGGTTTGTGATCCAAGGCAAGAAATGCTAGGGAGAAAAGAAACAGTAGAGCCATCCATTCATCTGCGCAATGTCTTTCCAGGGTCCGCTCTGTCTCCTGTTCTAGGCTGGGCTGAAGAATAAGATGCAGATTACACACCAAGTCTTTGTTACTCTGGATAAAGGGAGGTGTTTGGTGGATATTGATATTATCTGAAGAAGAAATGCCGTTAGGAGGGTTTGTGTTTGAATGCACTGACATTAAAGGGCCTTTAAGGTATCAAAAGAAACTGCTTTGGACTCTACAGTCTGGAGCAGAGTAGAGAAGACAGAGCCAGAGAAACTGGTGACAGTCATAGCAGGTAGTGGAGTGGCTTCATAACGGACAAGCACTCCATGAGGAGAAATACAGAACAAATCTAAGAAACCCCGATACCCACAGGAGACAATGTAGTATCAATCTGAGTTGTATCCAAGAATCATGACCAGAGATAGTCCCATGGAGGAAGGAAGGGTCACCCAAGTCCTCTGATGCCAAGAACTCCGATGAGATAAAGTTTCCTGGCGGTATTAATGAGAAAAATTCCAGCATCATGTTGCAGGTAAAAGTCAAGTTCTAGTGACCTGGTGTAGAAGAGGAAGTCAGAATAAGTTACAAAGGAGAGGCAAGGCAACAAATGAAGACCTGAGGCTGAGGGAGGGCTCCATTTGATTTCATTAGGATGGAAGGGCTGGCATCGTTCGGTGCTATTAGAAGGAGGGGGCAAGCTAAGAAGAGAGAAAAGACGAAGAAATGGAGAATGGAGAGGCCAGGGGCCCTGCCTGGTTTCATAAAGCCAGGAAGTAGCAGAGCTAGGCTTCCAACTCAGGTCCCAGATCTCCATGATTCCAAAAACGTATGCTCCTGACACCACAAATCAAAGGAGTGGATTTCCCTCTAGCTCCTTCTCTTTGCAACTGCTTTTCAAAGTTAGCTCTTCATAGGAAAGAAAGGGGAGAAAGCAAGCCAGGGCCAGTACTGTAATTCTGCTTTGGCTCTGAGGAGGACAGTAGCCCGGGAATTAGTACAGCGTTGCCTACTTCTTGATGACAGGCCCAGAGTCTGTGGGGCCTTCGCCTTCAAAGGATGAAGTAATTCATAAACAGGAGACTTGCAGGCAAGAGCAATGAATCTCAGGGGCCTTGCTAATTAAAAAGCCCGTATTACATTACTTCCTCGAGGACTTGTCTTCTAATTTTTAGGATTATGCTACATTGATTAATTTATACAAGTTTTTAATCCCTCTGTGTTTAATGAAGTCCAGGAACATGGGAACGGGCGCATAATTGAACTTCATATTATTTTATTAGGGAGAATTATGGCCCAGTGTGTCATAGAGAAGTTTGTGAGGGTGGGCAAAGAGGGCTCAAGCCATTAACCCGTTGCTTTCCAAGTGCCAGTAGGACATTCCCCAGAGGCCAACACACCGGCAAGTTCATCCCTCTAAGCCACACTCCGCTGCGAGTGCCTAAGAGAAGAGCGTCCATCCTTGTCACGGCACGCAGCGCCTTTCCACCACGGCATGGCCACCGTGCCAAACAACACTGTGCCACGCGCACAGGCACACACATGGAGAGGCAAGAAGCCCAGGTCCGGTTTTCCCCCTAATGAACTCTGACTTATGTTTTTTAAGACAGATGACACAGTTATCAGACTTAGGGTCACAGCCTATTCTTCAATAAGCCAGGTTCAGCCACCTGTCCTCTCCTCAATAAGACAATTAAAACAGCCAAAATAATAGTGAAAACAATACGAAGACTTGTTTGAGAACCTTGCAATAAGGGACAAAGAGATCCAGTGACCCTCTCATGTCCATCTTCAGGGCCCTCGAGTGACGTAAGACTTAAGTAGTGGGCGGGTGCTCTGCGTATCTGAGCAGTGCCATAGCGTGGTCCTGCCTGCCATCAACCCACGGTCTCTCTGCGGCGGTCTAGCAAACTGAAAACCTCTTTCTAGGAAAAACAAAGTTTTCTTCTTGATGTCACAGGCTGTAGGCTTTCTCTTCTCCAATCTCACAGGAGGTTCCTGGAGGCAACCCTGTTTCGTGGAGTTCACTGATTCAGTAGTCTGACGGGCAAACTGAGGACTACGAGTGTCTGTCAGAATATCTTCATTGTGCCAGGCCAGTTACAGAGTCTCTCCGGGAGCCTAGAGCTCACTGGCTTGGCTAGACTGACGAGCCAGCGAGCCCTGGAATCCTTTTGTCTCTCACGTCCCAGAGTAGAGGTTTCAGAGGTGCGTCAGGTGTCCAAACTTCTTCTGTTGGTTCTTAGGGAATTGAACGCAGGCACCATGCTCACACAGCAAACGCTCTACAGAGAGAACCCTTTCCCCCGTTCCCCTTCTCCAACACTTCTTCTCGGTATTGCTATGACCCCTGTCTTAGTTAGGGTTTCCATTTCTGTGCTAAAACACCATGACCAAAAGTAACAGGGAAGAAAGGGCAGCTACTCAAGGCAGGGACCTGGAGACAGAAATCGATGCAGAGGCCAGGGAGGAGTGCTGCTCCCTGGATTGCTCCCTGTGTTATAGCACTCAAGACCACCTACCCAGAGCGTGGTACCACCCAAAGTGATCTGGCTCCTCACACATCAATCAAGAAAATGCACTGGTTTGCCCACAGGGCAATGTGGTAGGCACGTTTTCTCAACTGAGGTTCCTCTTCCCAAATCACTCTAGCTTGTGTCGAGCTGACATGAAACTAGCCAGTACAATCCTTAACCCTGTGTCCCAAACCCTACAACAACACAGGCTCTTCTTCATTCCAGGGATCTCTTCTGAAAGACTTCCCTGGGGTGTTCTACCAGACAAAAACCATCTCTGCTCCCTCTGTGGCAGAAGTTCCTGCTTCCAGCAAAAGAACTTAGGCTAAATAACTGTCTGTATCTGTACCTCAATCTTGAGATCTTCTGCCCCAAAGGAGTTTAATTAATAGCTTGGTATAACCCGTAGGTCAAATACTTTATGTACAGCAAGGTAGGTAACCGAGGAAGCAGGTGGATGGACTGGGGGACTCCTTTCCCAGAAAGCCTTCCTCCAGGTTTGTACAAAAGACATGAACTGGGGGTAGCAGCTGCATTGGGCTCTACCCCAGACTCTCCCAAAACCTTCACAAAGCCCTTTTGATGAGATTTCTTCTCCAGGTCTCAGTTTTCCCCATGCGAGTTCAGGCGACCTAACGGTGCTTCCCAGGGCTTTCTCCAGTGAGACCAGCAGAGAATGCTAGCCACAAACTCTGGCTCTGGTCCACAGCTCCTGTTTTTTATCCTATCCTCTGGAGGCCAGAACTGGAGTTGCACCTGTGATGTCAGAGAAGAGGGCTCCAGCTTTTCTGGGTTAGGATAATTGAGGACAAACCCTTCAGGCCCTGGGGCTGGCCCAGCTCTGGTTCCTAAGGAAGCAGAATCTGAGTCCTAAATCTGAGCTACATTTTGATTCTTCCTTCTTCCATCGATTCATCCCTGTTGAATAGAGCAAGCTTTCTGGCCCTGCCTCTGTCCTAATCTGCTGCCAGAACAAACAGTAGCTTTCACAACAGAAACCTGTCTTCTCAGCACCCTAGAAGCTAGAGAGCAGGGTGCCAGCTCGGCCACTTTGCGGAAAGAGCTCTGTCCCCCTGGCTCACAGGTGGCTTACAGCTCTCCATGTCCTCGCATGGTCCAAAAGCAGACAGAGCAGGATCTCTGCTGTCTCTCCTCATAAGGGCAGGAATTCCATTACTGAGGCCTCCTGACTACAACATCATCTCAACCTAATCATTGAACTTCTTAAAATACCTGTCTCAAAACGCATAATAAGGTTAGTGCTTCCATCTTTGTAAATGCAGAGAGATATTTAAGTACCTCATAGCGCAAGCTTTCACTGGAGTACGCCGGAGTTCACAAAGTATATCAGTTACAGCATGCCCTATCCCACTGCCATTACAGAATCCAAAGCCTGTGGGCACCTTGTTCACATATGTTTGCTTTATAAGTTCAAGTGTGTAAATTAAAATGCACAGGACATGGTATATTAAAAGGATTGTTCCAAATCCCATATCTACCAGACCTACTGGTGCACGACTTTAGTCTCAGCAGGCAGATCTCTGTGAGTTCAAGGACAGCCTGGTCTACACAGTGAGTTCTAACGCAGCCAAGGATACAGAGTGAGACCCTGTCTCAAAAAAAAAAAAAATCCCATCTTCAACATGGCACGGTGATGAAGGACACACTGTCACCTACCACCGGGCCTGATCTTCGAGTTCTCCACATCTCAGTCCCTTCAGCAACGAAACAGAGATCATGCAGGCAGAGCTGTTGGGCAGATGAACTGAGATGAAAGGGGGTGAGATGTTGGGGAAGCCTTGCTTCCTGCTGCTCTTAGCCCTTCCTGCTGATAGCAGGGTCTTACCATCCTGCCCTGACCAATCTATAAAGTGTCCTCATCTCTTGCAGCCTGTATCACGAACGTGAAGGGTCTCTGATTGTGAGACAGAGCAGTTTCCAGCTTCTGCCTCACGCTTTTAAAGTACCTGCCTGGTATTTTTAGACGACAACCTTATTTACTTCTATCACCATAAAATGATTTTTAAAAGAACTTAGGAAAAATTAAGAGTCTCCCCACTGAGAGGATCTCAGGAGGAGCTGGCAGCAGTTTGTGATTTGTTACCTGAAGCCCAAGTCATCCAGGCAAGCACAAAGAAGGCTCAGTAATTTGGAGGTTACTTGGTTGGGGTTACTATATTCTTCTAGCAATGTACTTGGGAGCCCAGCTGCTTTATCTGCATTGATTGTGCTCACACACTCCTCTCCATACCCCCAGAAAATTTGGGCACCACATACACACACTTACTTGATCTACACACACATACACACACACACACACACACCTCTAAACAATGGAACAAGGTTGACCTGCCATTTTAAAAAAAAAATACTTAATTTCTATTTAAACATACTACCAAGGCATCCAGGCCCAAGAATGGAAAGGTCAATCCAGCCTAAACTGTTTGGCCTGTACAAACTGACCTCAAGTAAACTTTTAGGGATAATCCCCTACTTACCATCTTATGCCTGTGTATAATCATGTATGTGGTTAAAATCTGATGCATTGTGGGAAGGGACAGTCTCAGGAGGAAAGATGATTATGTGAGCTAATCTATCAATCAAACAGAGAATCACCTGGAGCTGGAAAGATGGCTCAGTAGTTAAGAGTAATATTACTCTTCCAGAGGACCCAAGCTGCTTGGTTGCAAACATCCACAACAGGTAGTTCACAACTGCCCGTAACTCTGGTTCCTGAGACTCTGACAGCTCTGGCTTCTGCAGGATCATGCGCATAATCAAACACACACACCCACTCATACATACACATAACTGAAAATAAATCTTTCCTAATGGAGAACACCCAAATTGCCTCCCCTTGCAGCCAGTCCCTCTTTCCTTTAGGCCTCATCAAAGGGCAGGCGCGCCAGGCTATGACTGCGGCTGTGAGTACTCTCACGCTTGTGTCCCATTGCTCTCTTACGGTGAATTCTAGTCTTTCCTATTGATTTGCTTGAAATAAAGTTTCCTCAGCACTTTGCAAATAAGGGGTGGGGAGCACAGGGCTTTTATTTAGATTCCTTGAATAAGAGGCCAAAAACCTAGAAACACCCAGCCCTGACTCCAACCACCAGTAACACAAGGACACTTGTATCCACACGCAGTGGGAACGGGAGCAGGTTGGCCTTTGAAGAAAAGAGATACAGCACTCAGGGTCATCATGAGATCCCAGCAGTCTCCTCCAGAATGTCACAGCCAGAGGACTAGGGCAGGAGAAAGAGAAATATTTACAGGAGGAAGGATATAAGCTGTGTGTGTGTGTGTGTGTGTGTGTGTGTGTGTGTGTGTGTGTGTGTGTGTTGCATTATGTATTCATATGACAGAAGCCAGACATTCCCTTGTGCAGCAGCAATTAAAAGGGAAATTTTTTTCTAAAGCCCTGTCAATACACTAGGTGTGTTTTTTAAGTTCCCCCAAGAAATGGAGCCCCTAATTAATATCCTCATCAAAGCCCGCCTCTCAAAGTTGGAGACCACCAAAGCTCTCAAGTGCACCTGTAACCATATTCCATATGGGGGTGCACTCCTGACAAGCCATCCATGTCTGAAGGAGAGTACTTAGAGAAACCACTGTAGGCACAGTGGTCCCGTAGCTTTAGGTGTCACCGTTTCCATGTGGAATCACGACCAGCTGCTTCAAAATGCATCTTCCCGGTGCAAATCATTGCCCTATTCATTGTTGTGTGGCTAAGATACCTGCCCAGACCCCTGGAGACCTGCGTTCGAGTCCAGATACTTCTGTGTAACTCGCTGACGCTGCCAAGAAGTAATCCGTATTCATCCATACTGTGCACAAAGCACTGTGCTTTCCTAAGTTCTCCTGTGACTCTCATAACCACGCTAAGATGAAAGCATAGGTGTGAGAGTGCTCCCATTCTTCAGCTGAGAAAAGTGAGGAACAGAAAAGCAGCGGCTTTTGCCTAACCTACTCAGCCAGTCACCGAAAGATCTAGCCTCCCGCCTTCCCATGTCAGGCGAGGTAAATTCAGAGTCCTACTTCCTGCATTGGTAATGAGTTCCCCATGGCTACCAAAAATAATCTGGAGACATGACTCAAGGTAAGAATGCACACTGCTCTTGCAGAGGAGCCCAGTTTGGTTCCCAGAACTCACATCCGGCAACTGACAGCCACTTGTAACTCCAGTTCCAGAAGATCCAACACCCACTCTGGCCTCTGCAGGCAGCCATACCTACATGCACACACACCCCAACCACCACCACACACATGGATGCACATGCATACACATAATAAATTATTATATAATTATTTTTATATAATTATAAATCACATAAATATAATATATATATATATAAATAAAGAATAAAAATAAATCTTCTTTAAAAACCGGTGCTCACCTCTCCAGAAAGCCTCAGAGAAGATGCCTTGAGCAAGGGGTGGCCTCTCAGAGTCCTCTGCCAGTGTGCTTCAGGACAGTCATCGAAGAAGCACAACAGTTCAAAAGAGGAAAAACAGACCTCATTCACAATGGAGAGAAATAGGGAGAGCCGTGACAGCAGCAGAGAGAAGCAAGCCCTTCCCAGAGCGGGAAGCTCTGAAAGAAACATGATTAAATTCTGTGCTTCGCGTCCCACCCCCTAGACTGCGATGGGTTTTCATAAGTACCAGGATGAGCCAAAGGTCCCGGAGAAGGTAAATGCCACAAACAATGCACCAGCAAACGGCAATTACCTGCAAGGGAGGAGAAATTGATCTCCACAGATTGCCACAAAAGTGGAAACTTCTGAGGGAATGTAAGTTGCGCCTTCCTCTTGAGATGCTCGGGGTTGGGAAGGGTACCCACTGACTTCTTTTAGCTCTGACGTCCGTCTTTACGGTCACATATACAATGTAAATCAGATATGGGACTCCTAATTTTCAGATGAGAAAATGAGTTCAGAAAAGGCCCGTGAGTTGCGTGAGGTGACTTTATCTGAGGTAAAAATCATGGTCCACCCACAGCGATGCCAGAGACGGGCCAGAAGGCCAAGGAATAGCTTCCAAGGGGTGCAGCTCCCTCACCGAAGATAGGCAGCAGACCACACCAATGCGGTTCATCCTCAAATCTGCTTTAGCCTCCCAAACCACTCCGTCCAAATGGCATTTGAGTGGCCAGAGGGACCATATGGTCCAAGAACACTAGAAACTATCCACAGAGCTGGGCTTGGCAACGCACGTCTGTTAACCTAGTGCTCTGGAGGTGGAGACAGGAGGATTGCAAGTTCAATGCCAACCTGGGCTGCATAGTTCTAGGGCTACATAACAAGACAGAAAGACAGAAGGAAGGGAGGGATGGAGGGAAGAAAGGAGAGAAGGGAGGGAAGAAGGAAGAGAGAGGAGGGGAGAGGGAGGGATTGGTGGAGAGAGGAAGGGAGGGACGGAGGGAGAGAGGGCAAAGGAGGGAAGACACTATGAGACAGTAGTCTCATTCATTAAAGACATACTCTCACCGCCTCGCCCGAGCACCCCCAAGGGGATGCCTCCTAACGCAATCACATCACATAGTTTCATCTGCAATTTATTTTTTTCCACTTGACTTCTTGTGGGTGCGATCAACATCGCCCATGTTGGTGTATGTCATTCAAAGGGATTCAGCCTCATTTCATAGAGCAGATGTTGACCCCTGAGCCAAACCCAGCCAGACACCTCTTTGTTGACGAATAAAGTTGTTGGAGTAGTTCCATGGTCGTTCACTTAAGTGTTGCCTGTGGCTGCTTCCCTGCTACAGCGGTGGGATGGCGTAGCTGTGGCAGAGGCGGTGTAGCCTGCTAAGCCTACAGTCTTCACCATCTGGCCTTTTGCGTCAGCTTCCTGACCCCTCCCCAACCCGTTTACAAAGTACGCCATTATATCTCTCAGATAATTTATACGTTCTCCTACTGGTGGGCATTGGGCTGCTTGGCTTTGATGCTATTTAGCTTGTGGTTGGAAATCCTGCACACATCTGTGAATTTGTCTAGGGTGTGCATTTAAAGATGTTGAAGCATGTTCAACTTCTCTGGAAATTTAATTTTTTTCCCCCTCTCCTAATTGGTTTTGCTAGTTTATGCTCCCAACAGCAATGTAAGATAACTATTAATTATCTTCTGTGATATCCAATTCTGAACTACATTTGGTACTGTGCATGTGAAACAGAATCTTCTAGTTTTCATTTGCATTCTCTCTAATTGCTAGAGAAAGTAAGCCGTTTGTGTTCCTCCGTAGCCTGCCCTCCATACCTCTTCAGGATGGGGTTTGTATCCCTCGAGATCCTGAAAAGCCTTCCTATCTTCTGATACAGATTCTCCAGTGTAAAGCTATGGCAAGCACTCTGTTTTTACTTTTGGAAAGAAATAAATATTTCTTGGTGACATCCATCCTTTCCATGGTCTGTGCTTTTGTGTCTTATGAAATCATTGCTTACGAGAAACAAAATGGCCAGAAACACATATAAATGTTCAGACTTAGAAGAGAAAGATCAAATGTCTTCCGGAATGTTTATATCAGCCGGGCCTCGTCTCAGAGACACTGCGTATCCAAACGCCGCCAACTTGGTGTTTTCAAACCTTTCAATTTTTGCCAGTTGAATGGTTAAGGATCTCATATCATTGAGGCCTTGATTTGCATTTCCCAGACCACTGGCTCCATGAAGTGTTTCTTTGTGTATTTATCTGCTCTCTGTATACTCTTTATTCAAAACGTTGGTTCATATATATTAGGCTTTTTAAAGTGGGTATGCTTTCCTTTTGGATTATCAGTTATTTCATATGCTTGTAACCAACCTTCTCTAGGCTGTGCAGGTTACGGAAAGTTCATTGCTGATGTGAAGAATATAATTAATTTTTGTATATTGCCCTCCTCTGTTCCAAAGGTGTCTTTTCACTCTCCTTAAGATATCTACTGAAGAACAACAGATCTTAATTTTAATAAAATGCAGTTTACTGGCCTTTTAAATAACCAACAGCCTTTGTTACCTTCCTTTGATCTTTTAAAGAAATCTTTCCCTACCCTTAGAAATAGCCAAGACAAACTCTTACATACATAGGACAGGACACTGCACACTAAACAGCTTAGCATCCAAACTCCAGTTGCTGGAAACGCAGACCAGCCAGCCGTGGTGGATCCAGCGCGGACAATCACAAAACAGCCCCTCCAGTAACTACAGCAGGACATAATGATGTCGAGAGCCCTAACATCTAAAGCAACTCCCAGGAGACTTCACGCAGGTCTAACACTCCTCTTGGTAAAGGTAAAAATAGCTAAATAAATTTCAGGCGCGTGGTGTAAGAGAAACCTAAGCGGAATGAAACGACATAAAAAAGGAAAGTAGAATAATGAGCGTGCAATTCAGATTGATGATTTCCACGTGCTGCGGAGGCGAAGGGTAAGACCGAGCCTGGGGTCTCGGATGGTACCTCTCGGGGTGGGGGGTGTTTGCTTCGGCAGTGGGTTCGTGGGAGCTTACTGCCTTTTTAACAGGAGCTACATATAACAAATACAAGCCATTCGGGAAAGAAAAAAAAATGAGATCGTGCCCAAACTAAGAATTGTACGTGATGAAATTCATCCTCCTAAAGAATTGGTCTTTTTAAAGGTTTCTACACTGAGATCATGGGTACAACCCTGTTAAATCTTCACCTAAACTTTTCAAAGCTTTTGATTTGATTCTAAGTGTTTAGTTCACATGGAGCTGTGTGTGTGTGTAAACTGGCAATCCGGTCGGCTGCGAATATGGATTGTTATTTACTTCTACACTATTGGTGTGTCTGCTGCTTCGGGCCTACCGCTGGGAGGCTTATGTCAACGTGCCAGGATTCTCTGGATTATGTGCTAGTCTTCTATCTGCCCGGCCTCACGAAAATATACCTTAATTAGCATAGCTCTCTAACACGCCTTGCAGAGGGAATCCCCACCCTTTTCTGCCTTGGGATGCCTTGGCTACTCAGAGCTCTCGAATATTCTGCATTCAACTAAGAAAAGGCCTATGAAGTTCCACAAATACCTAGTTGGGATTTTCATTATTGGCTCTATAAAGCTAATTTTGGAAGAGCCAACATCACTCTGGTATGGATTCAACATGTGCTAGAACGTCTGTGTTTTGTGGGATTTTCTATACGGGTAGCAATATCCTTTCATAGAACTTAGACACATTTTTCATTAGATTTACTCCTAAGCACATTACTTCTTGCTGTTATTGTGTTTGGTATGCTAATGCCTTGTTGCAAACACATAGAATGTAATCGATATTTGCATATTGATTTTTAACATTTTTTTATTTAACTTTTAAAATCTGTTTTATGGGGGGGTGTATGTGTGTATGCCAGTGTGAGTGTGGAGAGAAGAGGAAAACTTTCAGAAATCTGTTGCTCAGACCCTCAGTCTCAGCGGCAGGAGATTTTCACCGAGTCACTGATCTTAAAGCCAACAAACTTAATACACTTTCCTAATAATTCCAATCGCTGTCATCAGTGTCTCTTTTTTTGTTTTATTTTGCTTGTTTTTTTGTTTTGTTTTGTTTAAGACAGGGTTTCACTATGTATCCCTGGCTGGCCTGAAACTCACCAGGTAGACCAAGCTGACCTCAAAATTCCAGAGGTCGTCCTGTCTCCTGTGTTGGCATTAAAGACATGAACCACTACACCTGGCCTCTCTTGATTTTCCTATAATGTACAACCAAAATTGCCTATGAAAATGGCACTTTGGTTTCTTCTCTCAAACCCGTGGGTCTCCTGCTTTGCGTCCTTCTGCTGATGCGCTGGCTGAGAGTCCTGATAGCACACAGAAAGGAAAAACTGAGAACCCGCATCACCGTTGCCTTAACTTTAAGTGTTTGTCTCTCTCCGTTAAATAAAAAGGTTTAAAGGGTTGGACACGTGCACTTGGCCTACTAAAAAAAACCGTTCCTCATCCCTAAGGGCTCACAAGCAAAGAGGGTAGATGCCCACACATCAGAATTCAACAACATCCATCTGTAACCCCAGGGCATGACCTCAGTGCCTCCCTGTCATTCTAAGGAGGCAATTTGGCAACTTGAATATAGGATTTAAAAGAGGACAGTGGTGGTTTCTGTCTACCTAGAGGTTCCAGAACATTCTCTGCCTAGCTGGAAAACTTCCAGCCACAAGTAACAAACAATAACGACCTGCACCTTCCGTCTACAATGCATGAGGTGAGATGCTCCAGCGACAGCCCGATATGGTCCAATTTGCCCTTAGAGAAGCAAGAAAGACACACCAAGTAGAGTAATTATCTTATCAAAACCCAGCACGATTGGCAATCTGGGAATGAAGCCTCCAACAACGTGGACTGTCACTTGCTGTATTTTGCCACTTAGGTCCCCAATATAAAGGCAAAACTCTGAAAACCAGGGGCGAGATTGAATGGCAACGGATCCGCTCTGGCGCTGGGCGTGAGTCACTTATTGAAGACATAAATTATAGCGCTGTCACCATCAACCGCCCTACTTGCAAATAAATGTTGTCATCTAATTGTACAAGACTTGGAGATTGTTTAACAAATTTCTCTGAGGAAAGGCTCAGCAGCAGCTAGGATTGCCCAGACACCCAGATTCTGTCTGTGTCGTCCAGTTGTCTCAAACAACCAGATTCTGTCTGTGCCATCGGGCTGTCTCTCTGCGCATGGCTCTTTTTGTTCGGCAGGACAGACGTTGTTATCCCATCTTCTCAACCTTGCTTGGAGATAAAGCTACAAAGGCCAGGTGAGTTTCTTGACTGATTCTGTTACAGGATCATTAAGAAAAGCTGAAGAGAGGCAGCTTCTGAAAATCAGTAGGAAAGGGTAGGATGTTCCTCTTTGTTATAGGATGGATGGCCAAGCAGGAGACCCAAGGCTAGGGCTGTAAGCACAAAACCTAGTCTTTTATCATGATCATGCTAGAAAAAAAAAGGATCTCTCTCTCTCTCCCTCTCTCTCTCCTCTCTCTCTCTCTCTCTCTCTCTCTCTATCACACACACACACACACACACACACACACACACACACACACATACACATACACACAAACACACAAACACACTGCAGAAGGGCTGGGAACAAAGCCTGGGATCCCTGGATGCCACCATTAGGGAGCCCTTGACTCCACTCTTCTGGGTCCTTGACCTGTGCGCCATCTTTCCTTCCTATCATCTTCATCTCCATATTATCCCCACCCCCATCTGCATCTCCATCTTCATCCCCACCCCCTGTCTCTCCGACTCAGGCTCTGAAATATCTCCTTTCCCCCTCATCCATGATATCAACTGTGTTAAGCAATACCGCTTTTGAGAATGCTCTGCCCACTAGCCACTGGATTACCCATGTGATGCACGGCTATCTACTCGTTTAAATCTCTGCATACCTATGGCCCTGTGCTCCTGCTTCCTCCTTGGGAAGGTGCCTGTGACAGTCAGCATCGATTTTCAACTTGACAGGATCTGGAAGCACAGAAGAGACCAGCCCAAGGACATGCCTGTGGGAGATAATCTAGATTAGGTTCGCCTCCAGACACGTCAGTGGGGGACCTCTTACATTAAGTTCAACAAGGTGGGTAGACCCACAGTAACTGCCCAGCCAAATAAAAAGGAGAAAACAAACTGAACGCTAGCGTTCATCACTCAAGCTCTCGCCATGGCTTCCTCACCACCACGGACTGTATCCCCTTGAACTGTGAGCCAAAACAAACCCTTCCTCCTTTAAGATGCTTTTGTCAGGTATTTTTATCACAGCAACCACACATGTAACTGATGGAGTGTACTAGTCATTTTATGTAGGCAGACCTCGCTGTGTTAGCTCACGTTCCATGCCCATGAACTAGCCAGGCCTACGTGTATGTTCTCATGATGCCTCGCAGATGAAGCCTGGAGCCTCTCTTCTGTCCCATCTTAGAAACCAGTCCCATCTCTCAAGGGTAAGCCACTATCAACACCATCCCAAGTGAAGGTTCTCAGAGGCAGGAGACTAGAAAGAAAGCCTCTACTGTCATCTTTAGCTGCTTTACACACACTCCATGTACACCCACCCGTCTTTTTCTTCTATCTTTCTGCCTCTTCAGCCATCCATAACCTCTCCTCCAAGGGAGGGTGACTGCACTTCCTGGGATTCTCAGTGCATTATCCTGTTTCTGGTGATATATTTTCATGGCTTTCTCTGACACAATGCCCTGGTGATAAAGAGGTGGTTTCACAGTGGGAATTCAGGTAGTACAAAGATATTGGAGGGGATGAGCATGGGGGATCCATTTGGCAGCCCCCCCCTTGTCTCTTACATCAAAGGAGCTCAGATTCAGAGCCTGGGAAACTCAAGCCAAGAAGAGTCAATGACAACAAAAGGAAAGATAATGGCTTTTTACTGGGAAAAAAAATAACCACAAAGGCAGACTTGCTTATCTTGCATTCTGGCAGAACTGCAGACCACCAACTCAGATACTTCAAAAGACCCCTGGCTGGTTCCCCAGCCCCACTACAGGGGTTCCTGCAGAGAGAACATCATAATATATCTCCTCATTTTCTCCTGCACTTTTGAAGTCAAAGTGTGGTCTGGTTAATTAGATGTTAGGGGGGCCAGGGGGCACTGGAATCCAAACTCAATAAAATTCATTTCTGAAAGACAAAGAGGTCAAGTGCATATTAAACTTGAGCACACGGGGAGCTCAGCTGGGGCGTTTATTTAGCCGGACGCCTTGCCTTGCAGGTTAGGCAGAGAAAATGCCAGGCAGCTTTTGGAGGCTGGCTGGGTGCAAAGACAGGTCTGGAAGGATGCCCATCTTGCATTGTGGGAGAAGAGGGAGTGAGGGAAGCCATTCAAATGTTTGCAACATAAATAGTGTGGTCCCCACAGTCAGAATTTGAAATTTCTGCCAATATCTGACTCCTTTCATGAGACTAGCTGGGTAAACAGGCTGGCTCTTCATTTCACCTCCTGCTGGAATCAAATCCACCAATTCGGCTCTCTCTGGGGGAGCTGGCAATGGCAAGGACCTCCTGCAAGCCCCTTGGAGCCCACTGGACAGAAGCAGCCTCTCACTTCTGCTCTCCCTAGCCTTATCACAGAGCCACAGCCCCCATATGGTGACTTCTTTTGCCCTTCCTTCACCTCCCATTTCCTTGACCTTGGCAGTGAGGAACACGTGCACACCACACCACCCCAACCTCAGGTAAATGACTCCGCAGTTTTGAGAAAACCAAACACACCAGATATGCATGTTCTAAGACACTATGGTGGTGGTTTGAATGAGAATGACCCCCTATATTGGTCCCCAGTTGGTGGAACCCTTTGGGAAGGAGTAGGAGGTGTGGACTTGTTGGAGGTGTGCCACTGGGGACAGGCTTTGAGGTTTCAGAAGTCCATGCCATTCCAATGTGATTTATTTGCCTCCTACTGGAGGATAAGATGTAATCTCTCAGCCAACTGCTCCAGCACCATGCAGCTTGCCAGCCTGCCTTCAAGGTCGTGGACTCCAACCCTCTGAAACCATAAGCCACAATTAGCATTTTCTTTTATAAGTGGGTCTGATCACAGCAAGAGGAAAGTAACTAAGACAGAGACCTTGTCATTAGGAGCTAAGCCTAGTGTAGACCCAGGAGCTAGGCAGTCCTAGTTTGGTCCCTCTACTTCTCAGCTTCTGGATATTTTAAGGAGGACTTTCTGGTCTTGTTCCTAAGTAAAAGCAGTCTTAGAATCTATTTAATATTCTGCCAATCTCAAGAAATGGGTGACTTTTTGGCAATTCCCTACCCAGATATACATCTATAATAAGAAATTCAGAGCTCAAAGGTAAGTTTTGCTTGCTTTGCTTGGTTGGTGCTTTGTTTTATACGGAGCTGAGGGGTAGGGGATGGTGAGGGATGTGTTCATGTAGAGTTCAGAGGTCAACCTTTGGGATATTGCTCCTCAGGAGCTGTCCATCTTTAGACCTGGGGCTCACCGGTTGGCAAGCTCGCAGCCAGTCCCAGGGATCTTCCTGTCTTTGCTTACATGGCGCTGGGCTGATGAAACCCCCGCTATGCTTGGCATTCTGTGTGAGTTCTGGGCATCAACTCAAATCCTCATGCTTTACTCGCTGAGCCATCTTCTTGGGCCACTGGGTTTTTGTTGTTTGTTTGGGTTTTGGTTTTTTTTTTTTTTTGGTTTTGGTTTTGGTTTTTCAGGCAAAGTCTTGCTTTACAGATGAGGCTAGCTAGGACTCATTATAGAGTCTTGGCTGGCTTGAAACTTAAAACCCTCCTGCTTCAGCCTCCTGAGGACTGGAATTATAGGCATGCAGCCCATGCCTGGCTTTCAAGGCTGAGTTCTTAAAACTGTGTTTTGAAATATCCCTCTAGTTCTGTGGTGTTCTCCTTGTTTTCTTCTTTCCTGTACCGTGTCTTGATTGGAAAACAGAGGGCGAGTCGTGCACGAGGTGTCCACATGAAGGAACTTGCTGGCTCAGCAGCTGAATTGCATTCACAGGCCACCACTGAGCGCATTCCCCTTATCCAGACTGCCTGGCTCTTACCCACAATTTGGGCTCGTGGCAATTCTAGCCCTGCTCCATCCTGAAAGCTCACCAAGCCACTGCGGCAATCTCTCCAGGCAGACAGAATGTTGTGTTGAGACGCTGTCTTTTGGATGTCCCTAAAACCCTCAATTTAGATTTCTTGTCTGGCAAAAACCCACTGTAGCCCACTGTAGCGTGGGGTGGGTGGGGCGCCATCTCTAATCTCAGTTCCCCTTTCTATTTCTGCAGTATGAAGTCACCGGGCTGGAACTGTTTTCTTCTCTGCACA
The DNA here is from genome assembly GCA_026225945.1 of Cricetomys ansorgei. NCBI lineage: Eukaryota > Metazoa > Chordata > Mammalia > Rodentia > Nesomyidae > Cricetomys > Cricetomys ansorgei. The sequence continues at coordinate 31,363,670 of JAMJFZ010003163.1, forward strand.
GGGCTGTGGCTCCTGAGTCAAGACTGTATTGAGACAGGTTTTATTTTAAAAAAAAAAAAAAAAGAAAGAAAAAAAAAAAAAAAACCCTGCCAAGCGTGGGTGGAAAGAGTTCTGCTGAACTCACAAGGCTGTTTCCACAGCCTGCATTCATCCCCATCTTTAGACATCGGAGACCCGACATGGGTTCTCTCTAAAAGCTGCTCCTACTCTGGCTGCCCAAAAAAATCTAAATTGGAAATTCAAGGGAACCATTCCCAGTGATCAAAGTGGTGATTCCCATCTGCCTAGATTTTACTTCCCCAAAATAAGTTCCCAGGAGCCTCAAGAGGTGTGGTTGAGGAGGAAGCAAGATAATCAGACACCAAGAGGAATTCTTCTTTTGCAGTTAATGGAACTGGCCCCCTGAAGGCAGGAGCTGAGGTCACCAGCCTCCAGAGTGTAGAACCTTTTGTGGCAAGAGGGATGCTGGAAAAGTCTGCTTCTCACACGGGCTTGACCACAGTGAGATACCTCTCCGCCCCTGTTAGCCTGGCAATTACGGACAGATAAACATTGGCAAGGATGAGGGGAAGGGGCGGGGCTTGCATACCGTTGGCAGAGCTGCACATTGATAGCGCCTTTATGGAAAACGAGATAGGGATCCCTCCACAAAGTAAAAATAGAACTACTGGGCGAAACAGCAACCTGCTTTCTAGGCGCATGTGTAAAAGATATGAGATCAGTTACTGAAGAGGTCTGCCTACACTCTCACGGCCGTTGTGGCTCTATTCGGTTAAGATGTGGAATCAAGTGTCTATCCACAGACGGACAGAGAAAGAAAACACGGTACTCATGTGCAAGGAAATACTGTTCTGCCTTCATGAAGAAGGAAGCCCAGGGCTGGGGATGCACTCCATGATAGAAGGGCTTACCTCGGATTGCAAGGCTCTGGCTTAGGTCCCCAGAGCAATGGGTAATCTTCCTGACAACTTAGAATCATCAAGGAAACATCTCTAGGTATACCTCCCGGGTGTTTTTGGAAAGGTCTGTCTGTAGAAGGAGGCACAGTTCCGTGGCTGGGGGTCTTGAGCCAAATATTAAAGAAGGAAGGCCAAGGAGCACCCGCACGGATCTGTTTCCTGACTGGTAAATATGACCAGGTGCTTCATGTTCCTGCCGGCATGATTTCCTTCCCCCCACGAGGAACTGTGCCCACAAACCAAGAGGCAAAATAAACGCTTCCTTTTTCAACTTGTTTGTGTCAGCCATCTTGTCACAGCGATGAGAAAAGTAATTAATACATTCAATGCTTAAAAAAAAAATCCTCCCAAGAGAAGGAAGTCTTTTGCAGCCACGTAGGTAAGCCATGGTTATTGTTTGAGGTGGAGCTCATTTTCGTAGCCCAGGGCATGAATGCATTTGAAGATTATTAAGTAAAGCAGGTCAGACACAAAAAAGGATAATCATTGCGTGATGTCACTCACATGTGAGTGAGAAAAAATTTAAAGGTCACTTTTCTTATTTATTTTTACCGTGTTCGTGCAGTGCCCTTCCAAGCCAGAAGAGGCTGTTACATCCTCTGGAGCTGCGGTTACAGCCTGACACGGGCGCTGGAACCAAACTCGGTCCTCTGGAAGAGCAGCGAGCTCTTAACTGCTGAGCTCTCTCTCCAGCTCCTGTAGGTGAAAATCTAAAATTCAGTGTTGGGGAAACAGGCAGTCAGGCTGGGGGTGTAGCTCAGTTGGCAGAGTGAAAGCCTGACACGAGGAAGTCCTGGGTTTTACCTCACGCTTGGCAGAATTAGGAGGGCCAGAAGTTCAAGGTTATCCTCAGCTGTATAGATAGTTCAAGGCCAGCCTAAGCTACATGAGACGCTTTCTCAAAGACAAAGAGGAAGGAAGAGGAAAAGATGAGGATGGGTGTGGGGAAAAAGGAGGAAAAGAGGAAATAGAACGAAGAACGGTGGTTATTGGAGGCTGGGTGGGAAAGATTGGTCTGATATGAGTCAAGGGATGAAACAGAATTCCAGTTAGACATGAATGAGTCAAGAGATCTGTTAACTATACTTATTGACAATGCTTTTTTAAAAATTGCTAAGAGCAGATGTCAAGCGCTCTCACCACTAAAACAAAAGTAAGTTTATACACTAATGCCTGCCCGAAAGCATGGGTTAGATATCTCACAATGCATACGTCATGTTCTACACCATGAACATACACTGTTTTCACCTGTTAATAAAAAATAAATTGGCAAATAAATGACAAGCTCCTCCCCAATACAATCCCAAGACGCTTTTACCAGCGCGATGGATCTGGCCAGAGTCAGACAAAGTCTTTCCTGACACAGCTAGCGGGTTCCCACTGGCCCACACACCAGCACTGAGGTTTCTCTGAGTAATTCCAGCACTCAGGAGGGCTGAGCAAATCAAACAAAGGAGCCTTGGATTGGTTTTCCTAGGCTGGGTTGGGAGTGGTCTGTTTCACTTTATTTAACAGCCTACCGCCAGGGACCATGTGTACGTCTCTTCTGGCCAGTGTTCCAGGGAAGGGTTCAAGTACCAGGAGCAGGTCAGAGAAGCCAAACCATTCCCAGCAAAGGCTCAGCACCCTCCTCTGCCTGGCAGCTTTGCTCATCTTTCCTGCTTCCCCATCTACCAGACTTGACCTCCTTGCTCTCGGGGCCATGACTGTGTGTCAGTGGAGAGCCTAGAGTCTGGGACACTGGCCTCCAGACACCCTCTACTCAGTCTGGGATGCATAGAGATGCATGCATGTGGTCAGAGATAACAAAGATGTCTGTTTTACTTTCCCCAGACACCTACGTCCTCGTGGGAAACCCAAATGCATCAAAAGGACTGGAATTTTCAATTAGACTGGAGGCAGCAGGCCTGATACCTTTTCCTTTTCCCCTTCTGCGGTCAAAGGCTAGCCCTCTAAACCCCACCGCTGAGAGAAAGCTGAGTGAGGAGGTGGAGGAAAGTGGGTTTCTCCTTAGTGTCCCCAGAGAACACGTTCTGCTCTTCGAAGCTCTCCTATCCATGACCCCTGAAGGATGCTCTTGAGTAGATGATATTTTAAGAATTCTCTTTGGACCAAAAATAGGGGTGGGGCTGAGGATAGTTCAGGGATCTATTGCTTGCACAGGCCTGGGTTTGGGCTCTATCAATGGAAAAATAAATAAATAAACAACTCCCAGAAGCAAATTTCTCTAACAAAGTTCCTATAAAATGTGGTTGATGTACACAATGGAACACCATTCAGCCAATTAAACACTAAAGCCTGCCATTTGCTCCTGGAGGGCGTTAGGATGAGGGGAACAAACCGTGCACAGAAATACAAGTCAGTCGTGTGTGGGCTTGCGCACGAGCAGTCTGAAGATTTTGAAGAACACGCAAGAACTGTAATCACAGAGGCTCTGGGAGGGAGAGACAAGTAGGGTGGAAACTAGGAGCTGGTGGGGACAGTCATAACTAGAAAGGACAGGCAGGTTCTGGCATCCCACCCCACAGTAAGGTCACTATGGTAGCGGTGTTGTAGTGGCTACTTCAAAACAGCCAGCAGAGAGGAATCCAAACGCTCTTAGCACACAGGAACGCAGCTGTGGGGGGAGATGGGTATACTAGCTATCTTGACTATGTATATAAGTTTTGCATGTATTATTACACAATGTGTTCCTGCACAGGCACAGCTCCGGTACTCACAAATGTGTCTGTTAGGCATCACTTAAGAATGAACAAAAACAACAAAATGTAAGAAATAAAAATAGGATGTCCTGTGAGATGATTGGACTGGTAAAGGGGTTTGCTACCAGACTTGAGGATTAGACTTCAATCCCTACATTCTGCACTTTAAAGAAAATTGACTCCCAAGATTGTCCTCTGGTCCTCTGACCTCCTTATACACACACACACACACACACACACACACACACACACACACACTCTGATTATTCATAAAAGCCACGAGCTGGAAATAACCCAAATGTTCACCAGGAGAACAGGGAGTGGTTCGTTCCTAAGAAGGAACACTACTCAGGAATGAACTCAGAAATACACAACAATGTGGATAAAGCTCAGAGATCTGTGACCAACAGGAGACACAAGAGCCACACTCTGTGATTCCGTGAATGAGAAGTCCTAGAACCCGACAGTCGGACTTAAGTTGAAAGCAATGAGAACCCTCCAACGGAGGGTAGGGCAGGGCTTGCCTCCGAGGGAGCGCACATCAGCCTTCCTGGGTGACAGAAGTGTCCTGCGTCTTCATAAGCATGTGGGTTACACGGATGAAAGCATTTGTCAGAACTGATCAAGCCCTGTGATTGACGCTTGGACCGTGCCTGCCCATTCTGAGCTGAGCACTCACCAGGGAAGTGACACTTCAATTGCTGAATTACTTTTCCTACAGCTTCACAGGTTGCACATCTCCACCGTGAGGCAACACAGAAGAGCAATCGTGCTCCTCAAGTTCAATCTTCCCCTCTTATCATCCTTACCTTCCCCAACAAAGGATCCGCAGAGTACACCTTCCCACAGTCCTCTGCCGGCTTCTCATACTCAAGACAGCCACAGTCATACGTGCCACATCCGTCCCATCTGTCATACCTGGGAATCGAACCCAAGACCTCGCACACTGGAGGCAAGTGCTCAATCCCTGGGCTAGCTTCTGAGTACTGTTTTGATTTTTGTTGTCATTGCTTTTTTTTGGGGGGGCGGGGCTGGAGGAGCTGATGTACACATTGCTTCTGTCATCTAGCCATGCTCTAGGTTAGAAAATAAAGCTGTCTGACATTGCACTGGAAACTCAAACCACAAACTATTTATTTGTCTCCAAGTCGAACACACACACATACTTGATAGGCTGGCAGACTCTTCCCAGTTGATTTTGGGTGTGGGTTTTTGGGTTTTTTTGTTTTGTTTTGTTTTTTGTTTTTGGTATGTGTATGTGTGTTATATGGTGTGGTGTGTGTGTGTGTGTGTGTGTGTGTGTGTGTGTCTGTGTGTGTGTGTCTGTGTGTGTGTGTGAGAAAGAGAGAGAGAGAGAGAGTGGGAAACTGTGTGGACAGGTTTATTTGTCTACATGTGTGGTGGCCACAGGTCTACACAGTCTTCCTCTTTCTCCCCCTTATCTGTAAGTCACAACCTCTCCTTGAATCTGGAGCTCACCGTTTTTCATAGGCTGGCTCTGAGCCTCGGGGATCCACCCATCTCCACCCACCACCCTCCCACAGATTACATAGATTACAGATGCATATTGAGAATCAATCCAAACTCAGGCCCTCGCAGCAAGCACTTTAGCCACTGAGCCATCCCATAGACCCTGGTTTTTGTTTTCAGAGAGACAAGGTCTTGCATGTATCCTAGGCTGGCCTTGAGTGCACTCATGGCCATCCTCCTGCTTCAGTCCCCTAAACACTGTGGCTACAGGTGTGCGTCGCCATGCCTGGCCACCTCCCCAGTTCTTGACATTGTAACTGTGCATGTACCAAACATCCCTGACACTTGTCTTCCAATAGGAGAATTTCCCCAAGGAAAACTGGTGAATCCTCCAAACAGCCGTGTTGTTTGTTTTAATAGATACCGCGGGTCTTATTCCCCAAAGAGTGCAGCAATCTCACTTGGTGCTCAGCCTGATATACTTAAAGTCTGTGGATTGTTTCCAAGACGGAAATAAATTATGACTCATTTTAGGCAATTCATCTGTCCTAAGAGGGAAAATCCAACTATATATCTAGGCCTACAGACACCTAAGTTATTCTGTCAGACCCTCCCTGAGAAATCCAACAGCCTCAGGGTCACAGAACTGAGGTAGCCCTGGCTAAGGGACTGACTGTCCAAGGCAGCCACACATCATCATCCTCATGAATGATTTCATAATAATAACTATGTCTGTAACTTGGAAGTTTAAAGACTATTCTAGGTCACTGCGTGGTAAGAGTCTGGCACATATAAAGAGCCCAGTCAGTCATTACTGAGTCAGGTATTTAAATCCTCAGGGCCTCTGTTTTATCATCTGCAAAGTGGGGACAATTGTCACCTGTCTCAGAAAATGAAGTAAAGCATTGGGTCAGCACGATGATTACCTTATATTCAGTTTTTAACAAAATGAGCTAATTTCATGGTTAAAAGGCAACATTCCCAAGGCAGAGCCAGGATCATGTAGCTGCCCAGACCTGTATGTGGTGTCAGTGTGGGGCTGGAACCCACATCCTCCAAACTGAAGGGCAAACAACTTCCTGCCAAGCCTACGGAAGGTGTGGAAAACCACATAGAGTTTCCAGGATAAAGAAGAGGATTAGCAAGCACCTCTCTTTCCTCTGTGGTAGTTGTCACCTTACGTTGCCCTCGCTGCAGAGTAGTTCCAGGCACTGGGAGCTTCTCAAGCCACTGTGCTGAAACCTGGGCTTCATCCTTGAGAGGCTCCCCCAGCTGCTCACTTCCTGAGAGCTGCATGCCCAGGTGAGCACTCTGGTGTGGTGTGATGCTGGCCTGGGTGTCTGGGTCAAGTATGTGAATAACCGACCCAGGTAGTACACTTGCTGAGGCCAAAGGCCCAGACTGGGGTCTAGAAGGGGGGGGGATGTGGATTTCTAGCAAATAGATCTCACCCTGCGGAAAGCAGTCAGGACTTCCCCACTGGCCTGCGTCCACTAGGAACGGCGGCCCGCAGGAGTCACCTGTCCTGTGGGATGGCTTGCTAACTGATCCAGTGGAAGGTCTAGCTGATGCTTTTTTCAAGCTCCAAGTAGAGTCATTGATTGTATGTTGGAAGAGGCTCCATAAGAGACACCTACTTCATCTTTCCCGGGATCAGATTGGCTTGATTTGTCAAAGGCCTCCAACAAAGCTCTTATTTGAAGGTTAAATAGTATTCCTTAGCTTGGGCACAAAAATACTAGCCCAGACCTTCAACCAATGGTTATGAATACTGCCTGGTACCTTGTTGGCAAGAGGCACTGAAGGGCCACAGTGTCTCGAGTCAGAAAAAGAGCTGAACACTGTCCTCCATGGTGACTGGTCCCATAAGCTCCTCACACAGGCCCCACCCGCACAGCAGATTCCACTGGCAAATGGATTGTCTCTACCGTCAATTCTCTCCATACACATGGACTCCTCTGGTAGGGAAGTGTTGGGGGAGGCTATTTAAAATCTACTCACCCACACTGCAAAGGCCCAGAAAATATATGTTTCACCAACACATGGTATATTGGGCACAAAGTACATGAGGAAAATACTTTTAAGTAGGGAAAGTTTGTTTTCATTTACAGCTTCAGAGGTTTCAATCCAGGGTCACTTGGCCCCATTGCTCAGGGCACATAGAGAGGGAAAGCATCACAACAGAAGTTTATGGTGGAGAAAACTGCTCTCCACATGGTAGAAGGAAATCAAAGAGAGAAGACCGTTGGTCCCACCCTAGCTTTTGCAGTCACACCCACAAGGATCTACTTCCTCCAACTAGACCCTGCCTCCCAAACGGTCTGCTACTTCCAAACAATATTGTCAATATTGGGGACCAGGTTTTAGCCACGTGCACTTTGAAGGGACACTTAATATTCAAGTCAAAACTCTGGAGGAAATGATTTCTGTGGGGAAGAAAGATAAATGGTACCAAGGAAAGACAGGTAGATAATAGATTGTAGATAGACATATAGACTGATAGACAATAAATTGTAGATAGATTGATGGATAGGTTATAAATTATGGATATATACAGACATAGATAAATGATGGATGGATAGATGGATAGATAGACAGATAGATAGATCGGTAGATAGATAGATAGATAGATAGATAGATAGATAGATAGATAGATAGACAGGTGTGTGGGTGGATGGATAGATGAACATATAAACTGACAGAGAGATCATAGGTAGATAACAAGTATCCCTAAAGTGTCTGGGCTTGCTTTGTATGGGCCAGAACTTTCAGTGGGAACTGTCCTCATTCAGTTAGAAAACATCAGGGCAGTTGGATGATTGGGTGCAGGGGAGGTGGGAACCAACGGCAGTACTTGTCCACCAAGAGTAAAGTTGGTTTAATTATAGTAATGAGCAGCTGAGCCAAAGCAGCCATCAGAATGGCCTGACTCGTGTAGACCTGTGGCACTAGCTGCATAACCACGGTGTCCTAGAAACGGAATCCCACTAAATTACTGCTTAATCTGTACAAGTAATAAAACCTTCCAGTCAAGCAAGCAAAGGTCTAGCTCAAAGCACAAGAAAAGAGAACTGTGTGCCCCCCAGTCTATTCCCAGACTTGAACCCGTTTACCCCTCTTGAATGAAGGGGAGCTAGGTTCCTTTGAGGAAGAACATGAAGTGTTACCAAAAGTTCATTGTGTGAGTCTTCCTCACTCCCACCCCCTAGTTTTCCCTAAAGGACCCATGGCCTTCTGCAGGGTAACTGGCAAGTGAGCAATGCTTCCCTCTTACTTCTGGATCTCAAGGAATGTGGTTATACCTCTATTGCAGGGTTCAAAGACAGTTGGAAGTGCTTGTTTTTATTTTTAAGGACCTATTAATTGTGTGACCTCTTTCTGTATTTGACACCATATCAAATCAAGTCATATTGTCATAGGCCATCCTAGGTAAATGATGGCTAGATAGATGATAGGTAAAAAGATAGATAGATAGATAGATAGATAGATAGATAGATAGATAGATAGATAATAGGGGATGTGTTTCAAGTGTTTGATTGCTTGTGTGGTAGAGTGAGAAGACCCTAGATAAAATATCGACAATCCAGGATCTTTGATTATAGTAGAAAAGAAAGAGAGTAAGATAAACACCACCGAGAAGAACAATAACGTAGAGTCCGTCCCTCTGTGTTTTACCTGACGTCTAACCGGGGTCATGGCCTAGATTATCCGACTAAAGCCTTATGAAACACAAGTGAATTGCTTATTGATTGGAAGCTTAATGACTAAAGAGTCTTTTAATCATTATCCCCATCTCCTCCTCCAACCAACTCATCCTCCTCCACACCCACTCTCAGAGAGAGCTTTTTGAAATATAGTCACTCATCTGCTTAAACTACTAGCAAGAGCTTAGTGGAAAATCCAAGTCGAATTCAGGACCCTGCTGGTCCAACTCCATCTCCCAGGACTTCCTGCCTCCCGTTGTCTACCCCAGCCTCCAGAAAGATGCTTCTATGTCCGAAAACCAGGACTCCCCCTACCTGGTACCATCTCCCCTACCTTTCCTATTGTTTAATTCTACCCATCTTCCATGCCCAAATATCACCTCATGTCCAGACTGTTCTATTACATTTTTTGTAGTTTCATTTCTCAGATCCTACTCGTCCTCCCTATTTCTCGTCCACCTCTTTTTCCGTCTCCGTGAATTCTCTCTGGCATACAGTGTTTATGAACATTGGTGAATGGGAAGATGAGTTGGCTAGTTAAATGAATCAGTAGAAAAAAATCCTGACTCCTGGAGAAAATAATAAATGGGATTGACAGGTAACACATTGGATAGATTGATATATGCGTGAAAAGGAGAGGGGGTGGGAGTTAGGATGCTTACATGGGTAGGTAAGTGGATAAGTAAGAGATGGGTATCGAGATGGTATGTGGATTGATGCATGGATGCATAGACAGACAGACAGACAGACAGATAATATCCACCCACACATACAAACATAGGTGATGGATATTGAGTAGGTAGATAACAGATAAGCCACATTTCCTAGGACTTAAATACTCCTACCCCTCTAATGACTCATGCATTCTTCTTCCTTAAAAGAAGAATACTTATTTTTCTCTCAAGTTAAATCTTACAGTTTTTTTTTTGATAAAAGAACTAGAGAGCAAATAATAGATGACTACATTTCTTTTGAGGTAGTGACACCTGCATCGACAAATTACACCTTGCAGGATTTTCCTGAAGATTATAGAAACCAAGCTCAAGTAGCTGGACGCGTCGGAGGCGTCTAGGACTGAACCCAGTGTTTCCTTACCAAACACGCCCACAGTCCCACACACTACATTTCAGGAACAAACCAAACAGAAGCTTTCTGGTCTTTATTGAGGTTCATATTGAGCCACCACTAGCTTCCCCTCAGCAAATAATCTAATTACATATTTGAATCGTGCGTTTGTGTACTGTTTATCATCTACTCCTTCTCAAACAAGCCCTAAAAAAAAAAAAAAAAAAAACTCTTTAGTGGCCAAGGAGTCTGCAGACACCCTAACTGCTGTGTTCTGTTCCTACAGAAAACCAAAAAAAAGCACAAGCATTTACAAAAACTGAGCTTTGTCTTTCAGAGATCCCAGTGGGCATCGTGCATGCGTTAGTCACTACTCCTGACGCTCACAGTAGCTCCGCAAGGAAGGCTCCAGTGTCCACACCTCACCCCGTCCAGATGATGACACCAGTTCCCAGAGAGGCTAAGCAGCTCAGGCAAGGCCACCGCTAGCTCTTCAGGTGAAGCTGTGCAGCATCACCTGTCCCTACCCGACACCAAGTGTGTAAAGAAGTAGGAAGCATTTTTCCTCTTAGAGCTGAAAAAGAAACGACTTGCATTTACTACTTTTGAAAAGTGCAACCCATAGAGCCGAAATGATGGCACACGCAGGAGCCAAAGACAGGAGGAAAGAGAGCATGAGGTCATCAAGTAAGGACCTTATCTCAAAGCAAAACAAGGAAGAAAATGGGAAGTGGGGAAGGAAAGGGAAATGAAAGAAAGAAGGGAGGAGAGCAGGGGCTCAGCCTGTGGGTCTACTCTTTCTAACACACCAGGTCTCCACTGTCCAGACAAGGAAGGGAACAGGAAGCACACAGAGTTCCTAGCTGCTCATTATTTCTTTCCCCAGCCTCCAGTACCCAGCCTCCAGTACCCAGCCTACAATACCCCAGCCTACAATACCCCAGCCTCCAGTACCCAGCCTCCAGTACCCCAGCCTCCAGTACCGAGCCTACAGTACCCAGCTTCCAGTACCAAGCCTACAGTACCCAGCCTCCAGTACCCAGCTTCCAGTACCCCAGCCTCCAATACCGAGCCTACAGTAGTAACCTCATCCCCAGCTTTCTCTGTGTTCCAGGAGCCTTAAAGAAAAACTCATGGATTTGAAGAAGAGCAGGGAGGTGTGTATGAGGAGAGCTGGAGGGAAGAAAGAGAAGGGAGAAATGTAATTATATTACAGTCTCAACAAATCCCCCTCCCCAGGGCTCAGAGAATCCTGCAGAAGAGGAGGCAGAAAGAATGGAAGAGCCAGAGAGGATGGAAGACACCAAGGAAACGAGGCCCTCTAAGTCAACAGGATTGGTGCACATGCCAACTCACAGAGACCCAAGCAGCGTGTACAGGAGTCTGCACGGGTCTGCACCCGATGAAGTCCCAGAGCTGAAAGGAGACGTGGACACATGCCCTTATTCTTATCACAGAAGCTGTCTCTGATAGATAACCTTGTTTTCCCCAAGGGAGCCTCACTGGGGAAGCAAACTACTCTTAAGGGTAGACCGCATGCCCAGCCGTGGATGGCCAACAGAAAATGAACTCAGTGGCGTCTTTGGGGGTTCCTTGTCTCATGATATTGAGTCAAGGCTTTTGCGTCTTATTTCCTAATTTTGATTTATTTTATTTTTCATATTTTTTATTTTCACCTTATAGGTCCTTCGCAAATATATTATGGCTTTCAGTTTAGTGTTTTAATGGGATTCCTGAGTGTGCACACAAGCGGGTCTGCGTCTATGTGTGTTTCTTGTGCCTTCTCTTGGGATCTTGTCCGTCTGCTTTGGTTTGTTTGTTCTGTCCTATTCCAATACGTTTTTTTTTTATCACATTATATCGTATCATGTCATATCATATTATATTATAATGCCTTAAAAGGCTGTTTGCTTTCTAACTCGAGAGAGAAAGCAGGTGGATCCAGATGGGAGGGGATATGGGGAGGAACTGGGAGGAGTAGATGGTGGGGAAACTGAAATCAGTATACAATATATGGAAAAAATATTTTTCCAACAAAAGGGAAAAATAAAATTAAAAAATTATCTCAAAATTTTAAAAAAAAAAAGAAAAAAAGAAAAGCTCATGATCAAAAAGTTGAGCATGGGAAGCTGGAGAAATGGTTGTCAAAGCACTGGCTGCTCTTCCAGAGGACATGAGTTCAATTCCCAGTGCCCACTTGGCATCTCACAACCATCTGTTACCCCAGGGTAACCAGGGGATTCAATGCCCTCTTCTGGCCAACATGGACACCAGACATAGATGCACCCCACATAGAATAAAAAAATAAAGAGAAGAATGTTAAGCATGCAGCAACTCAACTCCTACATGTCTACTTAACAGACCTGAAAACATATATCTTTGTTTTAATTATACATGAAAACTCCTAGAAACTTTATTCACAGGAACTAAAATAAAGGAAAAACCCAAATGGCCATAAATGCATAAAATATCAGACATCCATGTGTATAGATGAACGTCTGCAGAAAGGATATGCCACAGAACCATTAAACTCAGCAGAAGAAACCAGACATCGAAGGCCACGTGTTTGACTCTGTGATGGTTGATCCTCATTTTCAACTTGACCAGGTTGAGAATCACCTAGGAGACATAGCTTTGGGCATTTCCAGAAAGGGTCAACTGAAGGGGAAGAGCTGCTCTGCAGTAGGTGACACCATGTAATGGGTTAGAGGACAGAAGCATGGCCGAAAGGAGAAAGGTCCCTGAGCACCAACACGCATCTATCTCTCCCTGCTTCTTGACCAGGATGCAATGCGACCAGCTGTCCTACCTGGCCACTGCCGTGCCTTCCTGCATGGTGGCTGCACCCACGAACCATAAGCCAGCATAAAGCCTTCCTTCCCTAAGACACTTTCATTGGGTAGTGTGTCACTAACAATGACTAGAACAGATTCCATTCACATTAGCTCCAGAGATGGGAGGAACTGCATTCTAGATACTGGAGGGACAGAGAAATGGTACTCGTTACTGTCGAGTGCTGGCTTCCTCTTTGGGGCAACAAAAATGTTCTAGAATTAGGTAATGATGCCAGTTGTGCAACTCTGTGAATTATTCACCTTGAAGTGGCAATTTTATGGTTGTAACTTCTATCTCAATAAAAAATAAATACTTTTTAAAAGATTAGCAACCACGCGAGAGATTTTTGAATGCCCTGCAATTGGAAAAGATCCAATATGAGAATTTGATAGATGATTTTCTAAATTGGAAAACAGTCCAAAAATGTGCATATTATTACTTTTCAAAGAGTAGTGAAGCTGACAGAAACTATCCTCAAGCATCAATAATAAATACATTTCAATCAATCACGCTAGGAGAGAGGCAGAATTATCCTGCCCTCTGTGGAAAATTATATTATAGATTCATCGTCAGATGAAGAGGCAATGGCAGTATGCAGCCAGGGATTGTGGGGGAAATATTAGAGACATGTCAAGAAAATAATAAAATCGTTGTATTCTGCTGAGTTTTTAGCACGTTCATTGTATTTGTCAGTTAAATGAGTCATTTGTTACATCTATTTTTGTCCTAAATAAAAATTTATTTTTGTATCTTAAAAAGGGCTGGGAAGAAAGGCTCCCAAGCTGAAGGTGACATGGGACCTATTGGAAAGAGTTCCAACTCTTCTTCCCTGGAAGCCAGAGGGGCAAAACGTGCAGCCAGGTCCCAGCTGTCTCTCACTTTGGCTAATTCTCCCTTCCCTATTGGATACCAGACTCCAGGGCCACTGAGAACAAAATCCGGGACAGACACCCAGAAGAAATTACTCCAGAAAGAGGCTCCCTTCTGTTCTTGCTAGTCATGGTCTGCTCACAAGGCTGGGACTTGCTCCGGGCTTAATGCTCATGGATAGATCAGGTGACACCGAAGTTCCCAGAGCTGACTTAGATGACCCGAAAGTTCTGCAGTGTCCAACCTGCGAATGCCAGGAATCTGCTTCAGTTCTTGGACTTAATTCCTACATGAACAAAACAACGCCCTTTCTTGATCGATCTGTTTTGTTTTTTCCATTATCTTGGGTATTTTCCTCCCAGACATCATAGACAAAAGAACTTAAGAACTGAATTTAAGATGTCCTGGGTCCTCTGGCTATGATAAGATCTTAAATCTAACACAACTTCATCTTCCCTATCCCCTCTCCCCCTCCTCCTCCTCCCCCTCCCCCCTCCCTCCTCCTCCTCCTCCTCCTCCTCCTCTTCCTCCTCCTCCTCTTCCTCCTCCTCCACTTTCTCCTCCCTTTCCATGTCTCCCTCCTTTTCACTCTCTTTATGTTCCTCCCCCGCCTCCTTATGTTAGCACCATGCTAGAGATTGAACTCGGGGCCTTGTGAATGTTCACAAGCTGTCTCTGGGCATCTGAAAATAAGGGAAAAGTACAGCCTACAATAAGGAAACAGGGTCCATCTTCCATCTCAGCAGGTTCCTGGAAGGAGGAAGACATCCCTCGATGAAGCAGATGAGTGAACAGGGAAATGGAAGCGTTGCCACACATAAAGGTGGGAAGTATCCAGTGGGGCTGAGGGCAGACGTCAGGCACGTCACATGGCAGTAACGGCCTCCTCATATGACAGGAGCCCCCATTCAAGTTACAGCCCTTAGCAACCCACACAAACGCCAGCCAGAAATGTTTGGACCCAGGACACAAAATAATTCCAACTTCCCTACCTGCCTCCTCCTTTATGATCTCACCGAGACAGATGATTGTGGAAAGATGGATGCCTGGGGATAAATGTCACTGGTCCCATTAATTCTCCGGGTCACTCTGAAGACTTCCTCTGTGCTAAGATGGATGGCTTGTGCTCTGTTCATAACAATGACCATCAAACCTTAGCATTTGCTTAACATTTTACAATTTATATGAACTTAGATCTCCATCACTTCATGAGGAAGTACGATGGTATAAACACCACTATACAGACCTTTAAAAATGAGATCCAAGGATGTACAGTGAGCTAGCTAAAGTTCTCTGTGCTGTACGTAGTTTTAGGCCTGAGCTGTTGCCTCAGTCTCCCTAAGGTAAATGAAATTCCTTTGGGACCTAGGAATCAGATTGATCATCTAGCTTGGGGTTTCCCTTGGATTCTTTTCATATGTGAAAGCTGTGGGTTGCCTCCATATGAAGTTGTCCTTGGGGCAAGGCCACACATCTTATCTTCCATGACGACAGGTAGAGTCAGTCCTCCCATCCTTGAGATCCATATTGAGCAATCAACTATCTATGGATAAAAAGAATTTAGGGAAACTCTCTGTGCTGACCACCTCCATCTTCACCATCCTTCCCTCAACAACACGGTCCGTCAACAGGTGACATAGCATTTCCACTGAAACACAAAGCTCCCTCGTAACTCCCTTTTCAGATGAGAGCATAAATGTGCCTTGCCCTCCAGCCTCCACAGCTCACCTGGAATAGACCAGGAGAGACTAAAGTGAAGGCCATGCGGAGGCCTCGGTCTGAAGACTGCTAGGAGCTCAGCAGAATGGAGCAACACATCCCTCACATCTCAGCCAACAGCTTGAGCCACTCCTGACTCGGAACCTGTGTTCTTTCTCCCACTCTACATGGGTGGCTGGGCTGGCTTTCTGGCAGCACCATGCAGAAGTCAAAGGTTCTGCAGACTCATTTATGTGAAATAAGAAAATCAGTTTCTTTCGAGGCAGAGAGGGGAGAAGAAGCCGCAGAGCTATAACCATCCAGATCCCAACAGCCGACATAAGTAGGGCAGCAAGCCCTGTATCCTGGATAGAAGCGAGGCATGGGGGTATACGTTCCTCACATGCAGCTCTCAAGAAATTGTATTTATGAAACATACAGAGGAAGGTTATGGACTGTTGTTTCATATGTTAGTCGAAGATGCTTTATTTAGTCATCGTCAGTTTGTTTTTCAAATTCTTTTTCTTCCTTCTTTTCTTCCATTTCTTCCCCATCCTTCTGCTTCTTTCTCCCTCAATTCCCTTCAAACTTCAAACCTTTCTTTCTCTCTATCTATCTATCATCTATCATTTATCTATCATCTATCATTTATCTATCCATCTATCATCTATCTATCTATCATCTATCTATCTATCATCTATCTATCTATCTATCTATCATCTATCATCTATCTATCATCTATCTATCTATCATCTATCATTTATCTATCATCTATCATTTATCTATCCATCTATCATCTATCTATCTATCATCTATCTATCTATCATCTATCTATCTATCTATCTATCATCTATCATCTATCTATATCTATCTATCTATCATCTATCTATCTATCATCTATCTATCTAGTCCACAGTACCTGTGAGCACTCCAGTATCCACAGGTGATAAGCATTAAAGATTGCAAACCTGGAGGTAAATTTCAGCCTTAAGTGAAGTAGGGACAGAGTTGCTGCAATATTCCACACCTACATCTTCCCACCCGTTCATCTCTCCACACCTCTTTTCATCCATTTGTTCATTCATTTGTGTCTCGGTTATTAATAACCCTAGTGATGCACCAGAGCCAGTGAACTAGTTCAACCTCATTTCCCAATAACTTCTCAGTCTACTGAGGGTGGGGGAAGCCAAATATATGAACATCACAATGTGCCAGACACCTCAGGAAGGGCATAGAGTGCAGAGACAGATGAGCATGGCCCTGAAAGATAAGTAGGGCTTGGCCAGGGGGACATGGTAATGAAGGGATGTTCCAGACGGGAGAAACATGGTGGAAAGTCAGAGTCTGGGAGGATCTGGGCTGAAGCCAGGGCTAGCCCTGGAGGAATTGTTTCTACTGTTGTCTGAGACCATAATGAAATGAAGTCTTCCATTTATAGGTTGTGTTTGGAGTTGGGCAAGATAAGTTTAAAATGGGCATACTAAGAGAAAGAAGTCAGAATACAATTGTTAGACTGAAAATAAATAGAACCTTGAAGATGGTGTGAGCTAACCAGTACTGCTGTGGTTGAATTGAAGAAGACTTCTGCCCTGGAAGGAAAAGGAAAAGGAGGGGAGGAGAGAAAGGGAGAGGGGAGAAGAGGGAAGGAGAGAAGATAGAGAAAAGGAGAAAGGAGGAGAGGGGAGAGAAGGGAGGGATGGAAGAGAAGTGCTAAGCCTCCTTCTTGCCATAAAGACAGCCTTTCAAAAGCAAACTCTCAGAGCTGATGCTGTAGCTCCCTGGTAGAATGCTTGCATGTAGGAGACCCTGGATCTACCCCCTAGACCATATAGGCTGGGTGGGGCACACACCTGGGAGGCAGAGACATGAGGATAAGAACTTCAGTGTCATCCTTGCCTACATAGTAAGTTTGAGGCCAGCCTTGGCTACATGATACCTTGTTTGTTTGTTTGTTCGGTTTTTTTTAAGTAAATTATCAAGTCACTGTCATATTGTCTTTTTTACTGGGGTCCTAAAGAAGTGGGTACTGTCTCCCAAGCTTGGCCCAAAAAAATCCCCTCATTCATCCCACAATACAGAACTTCTTTGAAGTTAACAGACTATTTAGAAGACGTTCTAAAACACACACATACAAAATCAACTATCATTCATTCAAATCTTTGAATAATTGTTTACAAACTATATTGCCTTCCTAACTTAGGTATGGATTAGCCATAATGAAGGGGCTTGGGTTTGACTGAGATCAGAAAGAAAGGAAATACGGGAAAGAAATTTTTAGCAGAGAACAGCAGAGTTCAGGGGTAAAAAGCACAGGAAAGTTTGGAATAAACAAAAAGCCACCAGCTACTTGGTCCAGGCAAGAAGGAGGGATGTGTGCTGGCTGCAGAGTTTGCCCACTTGGCTCTGAAACTCCTCCCTAGCCTCGCTTCTCAAGCCACACAATGCTGTAGCTAAAGCTTCTGTGGGCAGGATCAAATTCGTCAGGCATAGGTTTCAGCATCTCCTCCATGAGTCAGTTCTCCATGAGTCACCACAACAACCCAGAAAGAAAGGTTTTCATCCTCATTTGGCCAAAATGAAAGCTGAGGCCTGGTAGGGGAGCATGTTCTGGATTGCACAGTTCAGGGGCAGCCATGTTGAGATTTATCCAGGTATGATTTTTCTGTGAAGCAACCACTCTTAACTTACATGAACACAGTTCATTTTCTACAGGACCAAAACAGACAGGGCACCTTGCAGACAGGCACGACCAGAATGCCTGTAAGTATTTGAGTGCTTGACAGATGTCCCTGCGAGGATGCGTACCTCACTCTTGTCTGAAACAAAAACAGTATATATGTGTATGTATGTATATATGTATCATGCTTTTGTCTTATCAGAGGAGTAGGAGCAGACTAATGCTCCTTAGGAAAAAGAGCAAGTTGTGCTCAATTACAACGTGAGTGGCTCAGTCTTACACCCTGGAGGATACAAGTCCCAAACTGAGGTACAGACAGAGCCAGGATCCTTCTGACAACTGCAAGACAGAATCCTTCCAGTGTTTGCCAGCAAACGTTGGTGGCCCTTAGCTTATAAGTGCATCACTCAGCTACATGATCTCCAGGCGTGCCTGAGTCCAAATCTTCCCCTTTTATGAGAATGCCAATCACTGGACTAGAGCTAACTCAAACAACCATGTTTTACATTTATTACCCTGTAAAGACTCTTTTCCCAAATACGGTCATTCTCTGAAGTATAAGGGTTAGTTAGGGCAGCAACTGTCTTTGTGGAGAAACACAGTTCAGCTGCTAACACTCAACCTGGCTTCATTTCCTGCCTACCACCAACTCCCACCTGTCTCTCATCTCCTGAGCTCTCTCTGATGCTCTGGCTTACCTGGATGGTGGTTGGAACCCTTCCATCTCCAGCCTTGAACCTCACCCCACCCACGCTCCAAGCTCCAACTGCTTTGTGCTGCCCACCGGATTTCTGTGAATTACAAAGAAGCTCCTCTCCAGGCAAGTTGCCAACTTCACATTTATTCCCACTTGCTACCAGCATCTGGCAGCTCCTTTCTAGCAGCCCTGTGCCACTCTGTCATAATCAGTGCTTTGTCTGCCATTTCCGGTTGGGTATTTAAATGCAGCTGGGGACAGTCAGCCATTTTCCCAAAAGCTATTGTGTGCTTAAGAAATACTTAAGTCTTTTAATTAGCCACCATCCCTCTGCATGGAAGCCCAAAGCATATCCACTTTACCTCACTTCACCCTGCAGATGCTTCTCCCAAGGTAAGGGACAGAGGGAAGTGTTAACAATGTGGTAGAATTTCTACAACTTTTGTAAGCACTGTCCTATGTACAATGCCTTAGAAATAAAGGAGGAGGCAAGCATCCCCCTTGGGCAGATGGGACAACTAAGGCTAAATAACTAGTAAGGAGTCTATTGAGCCAGTACCATCCTATACTGACATGTCTCTCCTGTTCCCAAAGCCTAAAGAAAACTCATTTCAATGAATGCTGAGCAGGGGGGAATCTTATTTCCAGGACTAGATGAATGTGTTTTTTTGTTCCCCCTGAGTCTTTGCTCTCTCTGATCCTGCTACCAAGTGTTCCTCTAAGCACCATTATTCTCCCTTCAAGGTTCAGCTCATACGTTGGAACCCTGAGGAAGTATCCTTGGTGCTTCTTAAGGCTCCTAGTACATGATCTCCTAGAGAGTCAGAATCCGTCTATTAACAAGTGTCTGACTCTCTAGGTAGATTGTGGTTCTACATTTCCAGCAAGCCTCCCTATGACGTAGATAATACTGGCCATGGACCACTGACCATGCTTTAAGTTGAGATAATGCAGAGTCTTACAAAGATACCAATCCCTTTACTAATGCATGGTCTTGGTAATCCATCTGCTTTAGAGGATGTTATAATCTTGAATTATGAATAAGTATGAACACCTTCCTGACTCCATCCATCTTCTTTGTAGTAGAATAAGAATTAAGGCTTCTAAATTCTGGGAAAGAATCTTTAAAAGATTCTGTTTCCTTACCTCCTTCCAAAATGGTAAATTTAATTAGAAAGTTATACAGACAACGTATACAGACAACTGGTCTACCTCCAACCTCCACTCTCAGAGCAGCAAGGCATCTCCTTTGGACAGATGAAGTAATTCTAACTAATGCCTACTGAGTACTGCTATTCTCTTAACCATTTTGTGATCAAAAGTAATCTGAAAGGTCTGGAGATATGACTCAGTGGATAATGTTCTTGCATTAGAACATAATTCTGATGCCCATGTAGAAAGTCCAACATTGAGGTACACATCTGTACCTCAGATGGGAGGTCGCTGGGAGGCAGAGACAAATAGATCCTGGTGACTCATTGGCCCAACACTACTTTCTGACCCTTACCAATAGACCTCACCCTCTGTATAAATTACTTATCTCATTGGTATCACAAAACACCTGACCAAAGCAACTTACAGAAGAAAAGTGTTACTCTGACTCATGGATTGGGGGTACAGTCTGTCATGACAGGGTACGTATGGCATCAGGAGCACAAAGCAGATGGTCACATCTTGTCTGCAGGAAGCAGAGAGAGATGAATACTGATCTTCCCCTTGCTTTCTCTTTTTAATTCTGTCAGAGATCCCAGCCCATAGTGCTACCTACATTCAGAGTGTGTCTTCTCTTCCCAGTTAAATATCACTGGGAGCACCCTTACAGACACACGCAGAGGTGTGTCTCCTGGAGAATTCCATATTTGGTCACACTGACAGCAAAGGTCAAGTGTCACAGCCTCCTCTACTCCAGGCCCCTTGGTAACACTCTTTCCATCACCTTGAATGTTCTTCTTCTTTTGTCTCTTTCCCAATACTTACCTCAGATGCAACTGTGCCTATTAAGTCTTTCCTAACTCTTCCAACATAAAATGACCTTTTCCTGTTCTTCTTGCTCCACCACGCCCCCTACAGGTTACCACGGCACGTGCTTATTTATAATCTGCTTATAATTACTCCAAGATTGAGTTTCCTGAGTCAGAGGCCACACAAGTTTTGTTCTTTGCTGAATGAATGAATGACAAATGAGTGAATCTCTATGGTAACTCTGTATCTATTAGTCTACCGCTGTCACTAACTAATCACACTAAGTTTCAACTTAGTAAGATTTGTATTTATGTCTATTTCCCCATTATATTCTATTGAAGGTAGGTTCTGGGACCTATACCACACTTCCTGTCAATACTCAATAAATATTTACTTAATTAATAGGAGTTGCTTGAAGTTTCAGGCAGACAAAGTTACTTCATAATACAAAGGATAAATGCAACATGGTAAGATTTTTTTTTGAAAGGCTGTCAAGTCCCTGTGTTGATTTATGCAGAAAATTAATATGACAGCATCAACATTTCCGGCCCTCCCAAATCAGTTTCTTCAATTATGTGCACCCAGAGCAGGGCACAGCTGTTTGTGAGACATGACATAAAAAAGGTCTCTCTCGGTTTGTTCAAAGGTCTTCAAGATATTTTTAGTTGACAAACAACCATGTGTCACTCAACAGACAGCCCATTAAACCAAATTGTCCAACTTGTTACATGTTTCCCATATTAATTGTGAAAGCTCTCTAT
Source organism: Cricetomys ansorgei (assembly GCA_026225945.1). Classification (NCBI taxonomy): domain Eukaryota; kingdom Metazoa; phylum Chordata; class Mammalia; order Rodentia; family Nesomyidae; genus Cricetomys; species Cricetomys ansorgei. The sequence goes on from JAMJFZ010003163.1 coordinate 31,385,070, forward strand.
GTAACTTCAGTTCTTCTGGGCATTGAACCCAGGCCAAAAGCAGACATAGCATATGTGCAGTCTTGAAAAATATTGGCCCCACAGCTTCTCTCGCCATCTAGATCTTGCCCCACCTAGGTCAGCACCATCACGTACAGAGACTTAGCAATACGGTGTGTTTAATATGCAAATTCTCTATCCCAGAACTCCTGAAAGCATCTAAAATGGAAAATATCTCAACCCATTTGCTATAGAGTATTTAGAAGTTCTATGAGAGGATAAATGGTATTTCAGTCATCAAATATTGAGTGGGGGTGACACACATGGACCACAAATTGCATGGTAGGCACCCCATCTCTGGGCCATAGATTCCCCAGCTCTGAGCCATGGTGCTCTGCAGTTATTTTCTCTGAATTGCAACATTCCCTCCTGGAGGTAGGTTTTTTTTAAGACTGGGGAAGTAAATGAAATTTACAGGGTTTGGGATGCTTCTAAATTTACAAGGTTCACAAGGCCAGTGAATAAGTTTACACAAGCAATAATAATTGCTGAGGAGCCAAGCTGCCTGCATGTTGGGCATAGAATTCCAGGGATGTATCATGAGATGTCCGCCATCAATGCTGGGATGGGCCCTCTGGTAATATGGCTGTCTCTGAAGCACCTCTACTGCTGTAAGTAACGCCTAAACAAACTCATCAATTCATTAAGCTAGATCTGACTAGTATCATTTCTTTCTTCTGCTGTTGGTGCTTTATGTGAGATAAAAAGATGTTTGCTTATATCTCCCCAGAAAAATCATACAACACATGAGCACCCTACCTCTGAGTTGTAAATACTCCATCTCTGAGCCAATGAGGTAACATGATGTTTTTATACAAATCTTATCACTTCCTGGAGATTCTGGAAGCTCTCCCCTCCCCCCAGTAAGTGAACTATTATGCTGACTTAGTAGTATCCAAAACTTATGCAAAATAAAATTTAATTCATCCTGAACTAAATCTTACCTTGTCACATAACCATCCCTGGAATACAAGGAAATAACATAATGTCATTTGTGACTCTCCCAACAGATCTGCGTGAGCATGAACTCTCCCTTTTGCCTTTTGAAGGCAGGATAGCTCTCTGTTACTATAACACATACCTGGTGCAATCAACTTATAAAGAAAAATGTTTATTTTGGCACAGTTTTAGAGGTTTAAGGACCCATTGATTTGAGCCTCTGGCAGTACACTGTGAGGAGAGTGTCATTCACCTCCTGGTTGGGGTAAAATAGAGGAATAGTTCTCTTCAAAGACACATCCTGGTAACCTGAAACTGCCCGCTAGACCCCATGTGAGCCCTTTGGGGCATTTCAGGTGTAAACTGTGGCAAGGGTAAATATTTTTAAATGTGATAGCTCAACTTTACATAAGCAAAAATCAGTTGTAAAATATACTGGAAGAAAAAGAAAACATAACGAGATGCAGAAGCGTATTCAAATATATGTACAGCAATTTTAACTCATCTAAAAATACATTTAATATGAAAAATATAAACCTTCTATGAAAACATCTGAAAAGGCACTTTCAGAAGACCTGCAATGAAAAATTATGTTCTTGGACATAAAAGCACATGCTGCATTTTTCTTTGTTCTTCTTATGAATACAATACCACTTCAGTCAGAATCCCTCCATTACCTCTACTTAACAAAGTAAGCATTAAGGTACATAGGCATTTTTTTTTCTGTTACTATAATAAAACACCCGAGGCTGCTAACTTTACACGAGGCTTAATTAGCTGGAATTTTGGAGGCTGAAATCCTACAAATGGGTGGCCCTATTGGTTTGCCTTATGGGGAGGGCCTCCTAGCAGCATCATGCTAATAGAAATCTCATAGCAAAACAGGATGCAAGAGGCTGAGTTGTGAGACAAGCTCATTCACGATAAGTTGGACTTGGGAAAGTGCAGAGTTCTCATAAAAGCTGTCTTACTCACTTCCTAGGTAGCACGCCCTACTAAGCACCTCTGTCATAGTTTGGATATAGACTGTCCCCCAACGGCTCATGTGGTAAAAAGTTTAATGCCTGGCTGGGGTGCCTTAAGTGGAAATCAATCACTGGGAGCATGTCCTTGAAGGGTACGTTGTACACTGGGACCCTATCTGCTTTGTCGCCTGCTGGCTGCAGGGAGGTGAACAGCTTCTGCCACGTGCTGCTGCCAAGGTGAATGCCTGAACGCAACTGGGCTGAGAGGACATGAACTAAAACCTGTGAAACTATGTGCATAATTGGGCCTTTTTCTCTTTTATGTCTCTCAGGTATTTCTGCACAGTGGTGCAAGGCTGACTGACACAAGTTCCCTCTACCTCCAAAAGCTCTCGCTCCCCTCAGGGAGCCATACTAGTGCCAAGCTCCAACCCAGGAACCCTTGGGAGACGCAGGCAAACCAGACTGAAAAGACAGTGTTCAGACACTTAGAAAAAATGAAAGAACAGGAAGAAATTCATTAGAAGAAATAATAGCAGAGAAGGGAACCTGAGAGCAAGTTCCAGGTGTTGAAATGCACACTCATCTATAATAAGTAAAAGTCTGCTGTGAATTTGACCAGGGAATGGGAGCCAGAACGGGAGCCTGGGATCTATAGGGAAGATTGCTATTAAGATCCATTTGCTGTGTGTGCTGCCAGGCGCCCCTCGACCCAGGTAGGTCTGTGGTGAGGAAAAAACAAATGAGTCCATGCATAGATCAGTGTGACAGGAAGCCATAACAAAGATACGGCAGCATGCAACCAGCACGCAGAAAGAGGCTTTTCAACTCCATATGATTAAAACACTCAACAAAAAACGGATGGCTGGTTAATATTACAGCAAACATGTCCACATCACATATTCCATACCGCACACAAAAACATATTTTCAGCAGGCAGAAGAAAGATAGGAAAATTATTGTGACTTAAGTTTAAACCTTAAAAAAGAAAAGTTAGCGAAAACTCAGAAACCACTACTAAAAAGGGCTGAAAATAAATATTCTGCAAAAATGTAAACATTTTCGTGTTCACAATTTAAAAAAAAAAAAAAAACAGAATCAGAGCTGTTTTCCCAACTGCAAGAGAAAAAGTAGCTGCAATATGCTGCAGGCTGTGGGAAGCCAGCAATAACAAGCACTCAGCTTCAAACAAGTCAAAATTCAAGTGAGCAGACTGTACATGTGAGCACAGCACACACACACACACGCACACTCACACACACACACTCACTCACACACTCACATACACACACCCTCACACACACACACTCTCACACACACACACTCACTCACACACTCACATACACACACTCACACACTCACACACACACACACTCACACACTCACACACACACTCACTCACACACTCACATACTCACACACACACACACTCACACACACACACACACTCACACACTCACTCACACACTCACACACTCACACTCACTCACACACTCACACACACACTCACACACTCACACTCACTCACACACACACTCACACACTCACACACTCACACTCACACACACACTCACACACTCACACACACACTCACTCACACACACACTCACACACTCACATACTCACACACACACACTCACACACACACTCACTCACACACTCACACACACACTCATACACTCTCACACACACACTCACTCACACACTCACACACACACTCACTCACACACTCACACACACTCACTCACACACTCACACACTCACCCACACACACACTCACACACTCACACACACATACATACATGTACAATTTTAATCTTTGTAATGAACAATCAATACATACACCCATGTACTGCTGTATTTATTTAATAGATGCAAAGCACTAGGACTGAAAACAGGTCAACAGGAAACTGCTCACTTCAATGCTGGAAGTGTGAATGGTTACAACTGTTTCAGATAGCAGTTATCTAAAACTGACTAGAGAGCACAGTACTTACCCTACAATCAATTTCTAGAAATTTCCCACTTTAAAATATGCCCTCATCTACTCAGAAATATAGGTTATGTGATTTATCAATACTGAAAGGTAACAAAATTCATTTTTAATTAATTATGATTTTAAAATACGTAATCAAATATTATCTAGCCAGTAGAAAGGATGAGTTAACAGCAGGCACGATGGTACACACCCAAAATCCCAGCACTCGAGAGACTGAGGCAGGAGTATCTGAGCCACATGGGGAGACCTTAACTAAACAGATTACAGGGAGAGGGGCTGGAGAGATGGCTTAGTGCTTACGAGGGCTTGCTGTTCTTTCAGAGGACCCAAGTTCAGTTCCCACGACCCACATTAGGGAACTCAAAACTACCTGTAACTCCAGCTCCAGGTCATATGATGCCCTCATCTGATCCCAGGGACACACAAACATATGCGGTATACACCAACACAACATACACGTATACACGTAAATAAAAATTTTAAATAATTTTTAAAGATATTTATTCATTCATTTATTATTTATTTATTCTTCTCTCATACAATACATCCCAACCACAGTTTCCCCTCCCTCCGTTTTTCCCAGCACCCCCCCCCACCTATTGTATCTTGTTTTTTTTTTTTTTTTTTTTTTTAACAAGAGGGAGGAAGAAAGGAGATGGGTAAGGGGGGAGGGGAGGAATCAATCCTAAATTAAATGCTGGAACGGATGCCCATAACATGAATATGTACTGCCTGACACTTTTCATTTGAAGCCCAAACAGCAAACTCTCTGCATAACCATTTCTGTACATTTAATCTGTGTCTCCTTTTTCCATACAAGGAATAATTGTTCTCAGGACTCCGGAGATAATAGATTTGAATATCTCATAATGACTCATTTGCTTTATAACACGTTGCATTCGTAACAATTTTGGAGTAGCAGTTCGGCAATCTCCAGTATGATGCCTTCAGTAATAGATGACTGAAAGCCAAAAATAAATTGATTTTGCTTCTGTACCCATTTTTGTAACTGTGGCAGTATGGGAGCATCTCACTCACCCCCAGAGCATTTAGCTACAATGCACTATTTTCTCTATTTAAAAAAAAAAAAAGTATGTTAATGCTGTAAGTAATTATCCATTGAATTCTTACTATAGGTCATTGTACTGGTGTCTTTCCGGAACTTTTAGAAGGCATCACCCAGAAGCTGGAAGGCTTCCCAGGACACCTCGTGCCTTTGTCTGTTGTAGTCCCCAGGCACACATGGCTCACTTTCTGAGACTTCCTTGCCCTGGTCTCTCCTACAGGTTTTCTCTTTGTCTCCCTTTGTCTTGACTGTCCCTCTCTTATAAGACTTTGATTTCTCAATCAACAGAGCCTCTGGAGTGTGTGTTCTCACCATGCACAGGCATCCTGGGTAATCAGTTTGCAGCCATCCATAGACGTAGCCCTATGATTCGCCTTGCACTCTGAATTTGAGCAAAATCACTCTGGGCTTCAGCTAGACTCTCAAATGTGTCTGCTCTGCTTTCTAGCTAAGTATGGGCTAACTTAGGGCAACCCTGTTCTCCAGTTTGACAAACATTCCAATGCTTCCCTCTGCTCCTCGTCCCAGATGCTGATTCCTTGGAGATCCCACAACTGTCAGCAGCATCTCCTCACCCATCTGTGTTTGGAGTTTGTAAGGATGCCCTATCACCTAATTTTATTGTACATCTCCATGAACTTTTCATTTCATTCTGTAATTACTTCATCTGTATTTTGAAAGCTCTAAGGAGATTCCAAAACCATGCGACCAGCGTGACTTTTTGCTATGCGAACTTGTGTAGTCTTTGAGTTTTTTATCACAATCAGAATGACAAATTTTTGCTTTCCACAATCCCCTCCTGCTCCCCTAGGCTGGGGATCAAACTCAGACCCTTGGACACGCCAGGCAAAGTGCTGAACCATACCCCAAAAACGTTGATAACTTAGGGCTTGGTAGATGCATCACTTCTCCAAAGAAATGGTCCGTAATCACAGCCTTCCGTGTGAAACCATTGAGCTCCATTGTCTTCATTCACTCCTTATTCTGTTTCTCTTCATGAAAATGTGTGACGGTTTAATCACCAAAACTTTGAAAGGTGAGGCCATTTTCCAAAGGAAACAGAACCACTCTGAGTTAGAAGCTGGCCCGGAGCTGTCTGGCACCAGGATCCTGGCTTTCTCCCTTCCACGCGCCCCCACAGGTGAGTCTGTAGTCTCTGCAGTGACCCAGGGGCTGGTGGGATGGAGGCAGAGGAGGTGCAGCAGGGAAAACACTTCCTAGCTGGAAACCAGAACCTCCAAGCTGAGCCAGAAGCCTTCATCGGTCAGCACGGTGGTGAGTCTGACTTTCATAGGAGGCAGGAGTGAGCAGCAGTTAGGAACAGTCTGCTGCCTCAAGTCCTTGAGAAATTTTCTTACTTTCTGGTGGCCTCAATTTTCCCGTCCGTAGGAAAGAGTCCTTTCCTTTCTTAGTTCCATCCTGTTTTCCTATTGTACAGATGTTTGTTTGTTTGTTTGTTTTTCAAGACAGGGTTTCTCTGTTTTAACTCTGACTGTCCTGGAACTTATTCTATAGACCAGGCTGGCCTTGAACTCACAGAAATCCTCCTGCCTCTGCCTCTGCCTCCCAAGTGCTGGGATTAAAGGCATGCACCACCACTGCCTTGATTATACGTATTTTTAAAGTACGTTCCACAAATCCCACGCTGGGACAGAGCATGTGGTATTTGCCGTTCAGAGTCGGGCTCACTTAGCTTAACATCATGACCTCCAGGTCCATCCACTGTCCTGAGCATTTGCACAATTCCGTTCCTTGTGGCTGAATCTCATTTCATTTTAATTTGCATCTCCCTACTGGCTAAGAATATTGAACATTTTTTACATATTTATTAGCCGTTTGTTCTTTTGAGAGCTCTCTGCCCAATTCATTTGCCCATCTATTGATCAGATGACTCTCTTAGTGGTCTTTGTCGTCGTCATGGCTGTTTCTATATTCTAAACATTAATCCCCACCTAGTCTTTCTGCTGATTGTCTCCTTTGTTCTGCAGAAGCCTTTTAAGTTTATAAAATCCCAGTTGGCAATTCTTTCTGTTATTTCCATACTTTTGGAGTCCTTTTCAGGGAGCCTTGGTCCATGTCTCCCTCTTGAAGAGTTCCCCTAAGTTTTCCTCTAGCAATTTCAAAGGTTGGGGTCTCACATCAAGTCTCTGAATCTATTTTAAGTTGATTTTTTTTTTCCTGAACGAGAGATAGGAATCTAATTCCTTTCTTCTACAAGTGAATACCCAACATTCCCAGGCCATTTGCTTAAAAGACTTCCTTTCCTCTAAGGCCTGTGGAGTGGTTTGAAAAAGAATGCGCCCACGGTCCTGGTTCCATCTTGATATTCCCTACTCTGAGTGGTACCCCTGGGAGGCCTGATTCTTTCTTATTGGAAGCATGGGGAGGGGGGATCTGGGAAAGAAGGAAGATGGGAGGACATAGGAGGAGCGGAGGGAGGGGAGGAGGGGTCAGGATGTAGTATATGAGAAGAAAAAATAAATTTAAAAAAAATGAATAAATTATCTCGGAATGTATCCACTTCTACATTTTTCGCCTATTTAAGATACAATTTTTTCAAGTGTCTCAGTGATTTCCTAGATTCTACTGGTATCTGTTATAATGTCCACATTTTCATCTACGAATTCATTACTTTGGGTGTGCTTCCTAATAAAAGCTTTAAATTGCTCCTCACCTCACTTCAAACAAGTTAAGGAGAAATAAAATCTATTCATCTTGCAGGGTTTAGGGGCCACCCCTAAAGGCAGTGTCAGCCCTGCTGGTAACTGTAGAAGGTCAGAACTACGGGTGAGGACAGCTGAGGTGTCTTCCCATATTACAGAGAAGAGCAGACCTCCTCGCATGGGGCCCATCCTGCAATGCCTTTCTTGGAAGCATTCCTGATGGACTATAATAGGTTTGTACCTTCTAGGGAGAGCTGGTGTAATACTTTTGTATTACATCCTGTATAAACCTTGCCTTTCACCAAGCAAGTGATTTTCTAAATGTGGGGTCTCAGACACCAGGGAAGGTGCAAGGAAAATGGCTGCCAATAATCTTTTGCCACTCATTAACTCAAACTCGAGTTCCTAAGCTAAAGTGAGTCTGTGGTCAGGTATAACCTCAACCAAAAGAGGGCCAAAGTCACAATCTGGGAGCAGTGGGCTTAGTGGCCTAGGTTGGAAGTAAATGTTTACAGGATCCTCAAGCGCCAAGACAGATAGACATCATTGACCATTCCTGAACAAGACAAATGCCCTGGGGGCGGGGGAGGTGCATATTGGGAAAATGTCATCAAACAAAACCAGAATCTGGTGGGAGCTATCTGAACACATCCCTGTCACTGCACACGCAGTAGAGGGAGAAGACTGGCCGTAAGGATGAAGCAAGAGTCTTGTTTCCACATATGAATGGCTGACAGGGAAATGCCAAGCAGCCAGAATGACCTCCCTGAGGGCAGGTGAGTGGGGAGGGAAAGTCAAGGCTAGAGAATTCTAGGGAGCGAGAAGTGAGTCCTAATAGACAATCAATGCCCCAGACTCAACGAGCCTTCTACACGCCTAAAACCATGCTGACAGCTGCCCACCCCACCACCCCATCGTTAATAGGGGCCTCTCTATGTTTATTATTTTTTACATGTTTTAATTTTTATTCGCGCATATGTGCACACATGTGCACATGCGTGTGGAGGTTAGAGGACCATTGACAGGAGTCAGCTCTCTCCTTTCACCATGTGGGTACCAGATAGTCAACTCAGGCACTTTTAGCCTCTCCGCCAGCTCACTGGCCCATGTTTTCCCTACTTTCGTAAAGAAATGAAACTCCAGAAGATCATGTGACATACCAGGAGTCACACAACAAATCACTTAGTAGCAAATCGAAGCCCAAGGCTTCCTGCTCCAAAGCTTTCACTCCAAGATGCTAAGCCTGGACCTAACATCTCACTCTGTACCAGCTGGCTGTGTGACCTTTGCTGACTCTTTAACCCTCCAGATTCCATCGTCTCAGAAATGGAGATACTACTTTCAAGATGTGCATGCTTCATGCCCAGGATAGGTGTTTTTCTGGTACGCAGAAAGCTTTAAGGGATGTGTGTTGTTCTGCCAACCCATCATCACCTGACATCCGTGTATAATCTTCCGAGCAGCCATTTTTCTCTCTGCCATTCACCATCTTACCAGCCACGTCCTCCTCATTAAATCTATAGAAACTACCTTGAAGAGTTACATGGTGCTCACGGGAAAGGCGCATGGAAAGATTAGAGTCTCATCAGTGAATTCCAATGACTTCTGTCCATGATATTTTCAAGCCAGGAATTTTGCATTTCCCAGAGAGTCAAATGGCATTTGGAAAATTACATTGTCTGTCTTATCGCAGGAAGAAATCTATCTAACCCTTAAACACCTGACAGTCAACAAACCTCACTAGGAGACTGGCTGAGTAGTCAACCCTCCAACCCTTGTCTAGAAGTCACATCTGAACCTGGCTGGGTGGTGCAAGGTATAGCCATGTGGAGCAACTTCTGTCCCTGCTTCTCATCCTAGACTTGGAGAATGGACTCTAACCTCATCCTTGTGCATCACAGATGGGGAAACTAAGACCAGAGAGTGGAAATAACTTGTCCAAATGACTGCTAAACCTGAAGCTTGAACATAGACTCACAGTTCCTGGTTTGGCACTTTGTCCTGACAAAGTCAGTAACCTGTTCTTTACGAGCTGAAGGCAACCCCACTATCAGAAACAAATCATAGCCAGGCATGGCAGTGCATATCTGTCATCCGCTACTTGGGAAGATCACGCAAGAAGATTGTGAGTTCAAGACCAGCCTGAACTACACACTGCATGCCAGGACATCTAGAGTTATGTCATGAGATGAAGGAGAGGGGGGGACGGGGGAGGGGAGGGAGGGAGAAGGAGGGAGAAAGAGAGAGAAAAAGGAAGAGGAGGAGGAAGGGCATGGATGGGGAGAAGGAAAAGGAGGAGGAAGGGAGGAAAGAGAAAGGGAGAGGAGACAAAGGGAGAGGAGAGGAGAGGGGAGAGGGGAAGGAACAAGAACCTCACCATTTATGGTGGGATTCTGGTCCTTCTCTGCAAATTTGTTTACCTTAGTTTCCTAATAGGTTAAAATGGGAATGATAAAGCCAACTTCAGAAGGTTAAAAGAGATAAGACGAACAGCCTGAAACACTTTCCAACTCCAGTAAGCACTCAGCAAGGCTCCATTTTTCTTCTTATCAGCACTTAGGTTACCCTAGAAGCAGACCTTGGCACAAGACTTTCAATGCAAGTCCTTTACTTGGGGCCTGGTTCCAAGAAGCACCAATGGGACATGAGGAAGTGAGGCGAGAGGCGGGGAGGTGAGAAAGCCAACACACGGAGTACTGCTGAGCAGGACACACCATGGGCAATGAAAACATCATCTCACCTAGTGATGTCCAGAAGACAGCGTGGGTACCCTAAAGTCCCACACCCCCACCCTGCTGAGGGTGAGGATTTGCCCTCTAACTCTCATCCTTCCCTGGAAGAAGACAACTCCTGAAACATCACCTCCCAGCCCAAGCTGAGCAAGGCAAGGAAAGCCCTTGGGAGGGTGGGCACAGATGCCTGAAGTAAGCAGCCAAATGTGTGTGCGAGGACAGTGTATGTTGTGCATACAAGTCAGGGCACTAAGCGTGGCCATCACAGGCCACCTCTGCACCCCTCGGATCCCTCTGCACCCCTCAGATCCCTTCACGCTCACAGGAAGTTCATTCTCTTCTGCTGTTGATTTTTCAAGGTGAGGGCTTGTCACAGTTTCTTGAATAATGAGGACATTTAGAACAGAGGGGTGTGAGGGGCAAGCTCCAGGTCTTACTCAGTCTCAAGGTAATAACATGCTCAATATCAGCCTTCGTTATGAACAGGTCCTCTAAAAAGCCATATGTTGAAGCCCTAATCCTCAGAACTATCTCAGAATGGGATTGCGATTGGACACAGGACCTCAAGGGAGGTGGTGACAGAAAGGAGACTTTTAGAATGACTTCTAAGCAGATAGGACTGGCAGTCTATAAAAAGAGGAAGTTTAGACACAGATACAGAGGAAAGATCATGTGATGACACAGAGAGAAGGTAGCCATCTGTAGGTCCCCACAGGATGCCAGCCCTGCTAACACCTTGGCATTGAATTCTATCTCCCAGAACTGTGAGACAAGAAACTGCTGTCATTTAAGCCCCCTCATCTGCAGTAATATATACGGAAGCCCTAATAGAGTCACACATTCCTATGCCAGCCTGTCCTGAATCTCCCTGACCAGTTCTATTGGTTAAGGGTTTTGCCAGGCCTTTATTCCTGAGGATCTAAGTCATAGGCGCCATGTCCTGTAATATGCCTGTAGTTGCTGGGACCTCCAAGCCTTGCAAGTCCCAAGTGTGTGCCCTAAATGGTAGACATACTCTTTCTCACCCGATGGTATAGTAATAATCCTACCATCAGCGGATAATCGGTCTTTATCTAGCCATCTTTTCAACTCCCCCCCCCAGCTGTGGAGCATCCCAGCAAGAAGCTGCCACATGACCAGGCCAGTCCTGTAGAGGAACCCCTACTGGTTCTCCTGAATACAAAGAGCTGTGGTCCAGCAGGGTGGAAAGCCTGAGTCACTCTTGGTAATAGTAAGAGGATCTGCCTCTGCTCTCCCTCCTCCTCTCCCCTGCCTCTGCTCTCCCTCCTCCTCTCCCCTGCCTCTGCTCTCCCTTCTCCTCTCCCCTGCCTCTGCTCTCCCTCTTCCTCTCCCCATTCATCCCATGTGGGAATGCACCTTCTGCTTCCCACTGGTCACCACAGGTCCCAGATGTCAGGTCAGTGCCTGGGGGCCGGGCTAAGATCCATCACCTCCTCCTTTTCTGGGAACATCTCATAGATGGGCTTCGAGAACATGGTGGCCAATCTAAAGTAGTCACCTGTGCCAGAATAATAGTCATATTAAATAAAAATATATACTATACTCAAGATGCTATGTGTAGAAGGACGGAGTGCTCAAGGCCAAGCTAGATGACACAGCAAGATTCTGTCTCTAAAAATAACATAACGTAAGGTAAAATGAAATAATTGCATAAAAGATAAAAATGTAAGTTAGGGGAATGGTAAATTCCTGGTGAAGGATCCATGCTCTTTACACCGTGAGCATCCCCCACCCTCCACACACTGGAAGCTCAGACTCATCCACCAGGACCGTGTGCTGCTACCCGTGCTTACCTGGGGCTTCCCCTTGCCTGGAGCCCCAAAGAGTTGCCACCATGCACCGGTTTCAAAAGCACCACATGATTATACAGCAGTGACTAGCGCGTCCCACTGTGATGGGAGTTCATTGCCTCCTTTAGACTGTGTGACTGACCCCAAGTGAAGAAACTCACCAAAAGGCTAGGGAGCTCAGCTGAGGTCACCTAGACCATGGGCGATTTGAACAAAACCCAAATACCCCAAGAGTCCTTGCCCCTAGCAGAGACATGACCATGAAGTGGTCCTCGGACACACAGAGGGACCAGACCCCATCTGCAGCACTGTTCTATAAAAAGTAACACGAGGTGCCTGGGCCACGTTTAATGCCAGGATGCTCCTGGTTTGGCTCCCGCTCGCTCCCCTGACACCATACCCATGGCAAAGTCCTCACTCCCTCCCCCAACACCTACTGGAGAAATGCCCAAAATGGTCTGTGATTCTGTATGCAAAGCTAGAAGAAGCTCTGAGGAGGCAGGTGTGTTTGCTCGAATCAGAAGCCAAATCTCGCCCGGTCCCTGCCTCGATCTGAGGCTTCCAGACAGTAACAGCTGCGAAGGCTGACGGACAGCACAGACAGCTGTAAGCAGGTCGATGCAGCTTCACCCACCAAGGCATCTCGCTGGGAACCAGGAGCGAGCTCTCCACAAGACGGCTGTCACACTGCACTCCCCAGCCCTTGGGTGGCAGGGCTGCAGGAGCGCTTTGAGCACAGGAAACATTCTTAAAGCACAATGCCTGACCTCTGCTCTCTCTGCCCCTGGATGAAAGAATAGAAGAGCTCTCCCTTGAGTCTCCTATTCTGCTTTATTTAATGGCTTCCACAGATCCCACTGCTTAACTGTCTTACGACAAAAGTAAAAGAGAAGCAGCCGGGAGAGGACCTCAGAAGTGTGGGGGAGACTAGGATCCTGGAGCCGCTGTAGACTTAGAGCTTTGTGCATTGCACTACACAATGGAAGTTCACTAGCCTGGAAGCTTTGATTGAAAGGAGAGGGTGGGGTGGTCTGCACCTGTCTGGACTGGTTTCTCAAAGGGCTGGAAAGAAGGGAACGGGCTGCAAAAAGATACTACTGTGGCCAAGGAAGCCAGCTGGAAGCTCCAGGACGAAATAGCATAATGGGGAAGGATTGGGTTTGTGATTCTAAAACGCCAAGCCGTCACTCCCTCTAGCACTGACTGGCTGTGTGTCTTTGTGCCAGTGACTTCCCTCTCTGAGCCCCAGATCTTCATCTCAAACTGGACAGATACAAGGCCCATCTCCATAGGAGTACTGTGTCTTAGGTCGGTACCCCAAAAGCATGAGTATTCCCACTGAAGGGACTTTGTAGTAGGAGTCATCGGGAAAACCAGGAGGAGAAGGACACTGGAAGATCGGGTGTGCACGTCAAACCAAGGTGTGAAGGAAGGGCGGAGGGGATTCACCCCGGCCTGCAGTGAGATTGGCACCCGCGGGGTGTTAGAGACATCGGACTTGGAGTCCACCCAGACATACCAAGTCAGAATCTACATTTTAACAAGACAAAGGGGTGAAAGGCAGAGGTGTGGGGTAAGTCTCAGATGCCCTGTTTGGAGGCTCGTCCTTGGCTAACAGCTGCTCAAAGGCAGGGACACTGGTATTAGTCATGCTCCCAGAAAACAAGGACTCTCCTGCTAATTTCGCCATCCTGCCACAGTCTTCCAATCTCGCTTTTACCTTAATTTCCCCATCTTTCATGTCCTTTTCCCACAGAGACTAGAGGCCTATTCTAAGGTGTTGCTTGCTGACCTTGAACTCAGACCTGTCTGGCTCCTCTCTCCTCATTCCCTTTGGCTCACCCTAGCCGGACCCTGTTCTCCAGACCGCTGTGCCGATCAGAGCTTCCTCCTGTGGAACAGATTCCCCGAACGAGGCCTGATACAAAGTACTGCCTGACCCCAACCTTACTGCACTAGACACTGATCCTCCTCCTTGGTCATGACCCTGGCCTTAATTCTGTTCCAAAGAGAATGAACTCCTGGGTTACTCCCAGCCCTGGCCTTATTGAGATACGATTTTGTATTGGTCTATTTTCTGTTGCTTTAACAGAACAAGGAACACCGAGTTTAAAGAAATGAAACTTATTTTCACTCAACATTCTAGTCTGAAGTTAAAGGCCTTATCTAGTAATGACTTCATTGCCAGCAGAGTTCTGGAGCGAGGAAGGGTATCATGTGACACGAGAGGAAACACACGTGTGTCACCTCTGATCTCTGTCTTATAAGCAGTGTTCAACCATACGATGTGGTGGAACACTTGGAAGAAGTTTTTGTTATTTTGGTTTCTTTAAAAACAAACTGGCGTTTGGATTAGGGTTGCATTCCCACCCCAGGTACAGTAGATAATTACGAGTTGGGTTTGGAATGCTTGATGCAGGGGGCTATCATTTGGTTAGGTGCAGTGGTTCTGGCACCTATAGCTCGTTTTGGGGATTGGGTGCCACACTGGTTTATGCAAACTTTTGACTTAGGCTATAAAATGTCTGAAGCTCCGAGACCTGGTGTGGGTGTTGGTTGGCGGTTCATTAGTGGGGTTGTCATTGCTTGTGTGCTAATTCTTAAAAGAACAAAGGTTGGAGAGATTGAGTTTACAGGTTGTGAGCTGAGACACTAGTCTGACTCAGTCAGCTAGTCCTCTCCAAGCTTAGGACAGCCTAAAATAGGCTGTGAAGATTTCTACCTTTCTCTCATTCTATATCAAGGCTGTTGCTTCTGTCTGAATGGATTGTGTTCCCTTTGTCTCCTACATTTGTTCAAGCAAATTGTGGGTACCCACGGCCCCCATAAGGCCAATCAGACTCACTCTACCCCAGGATTCCTCAACAGTGAGATACGATCTTCTCAGCCAAGCTGTTTTGTCCTTTCTCCCAGCAGAGACAGCCTGAAGTCCACTGGCCAAGTTCCCCCGGGTATTATTACTTCTATCCATTTAGGAAGTTTCTTCTGCTTTCATTTTGTGAGTTCTTCTATCTCTTTGCAACAAATTCTTCACAGGTGTGAATTAGGTGTGGTCAGATTCTATGGCTTACAGCCTGTATCTGACCGAGCAACTTAAAAAGAGGGAGGGTTTGTTTCAGCTTACAGGTTCAGAGGGTTCCGTCTGTGGTTGCTTGGCTCTGTGAAATTGGGTAATGCATCCTAGCAGTGGGGTCACGTGGAAGAGGAGAGCTGTTCACTTGCTAGCAAGCCAGGAATCAGGGAGGAGGTGTCAACACTGGACTGGCTTTCTCCTTTTCTCATGTTTATTCCATCCAAACTAGCATCCCATAGGACAGAGGGTAGCACCACCCACACTTAGGATGAGCCTTCCAGCCTCTGTTAATCTCTCCGGAATCCCTTGACAGGTGCATCTGGAGGTACACCTTACAAGTCTCCTATGTGACCCTGAATCTGGCCAGGCTGACAAGGAAGATGAACTGTCACACAGCACAACAGTTTTATCCAATATATCACAATTTGTGGTGCCTGCTTCGCAAGGCCCATGAGAGGTGGGGGTCCATATCCACGGACTCGTAGTATCAGAACTCTACTGGGCTGTCCTCCCCAACTTCACTGAGATGTCCTCCCCATTTCTGAACCTCATGAAAGTCTCACCCATAGACATCGGAAAGCAAGTGTTGGAGAAATCACTGCTCTATGGACCCAGACCAAAAGTACTAACCTTGTGTGTATGGGTCCCGTGTGGCGCTCTAAGCAGTCCAGGGCAGAAGCACCAACAGTGGTTAAAACACGAAAGCTCTGTCCTCACACTGAACCCTCAGACAACCCAGCCCATGACCAATAAACAAGAAATCACAAAACTAGAGGAACCGGTCCCGCTTACATTTTAAGGAATATTTGTGGCAATTGTGTGTAATTCTCAAGGTTAACGGCATCTTAATGAAAGTCTCGTTTATCTACATATTAGTGTCCCGAAGCTAGCCTCATTTACATAATCATAAATTGCATTTCAACTGCCCTCAGCAGCCTGCTCCCCGCTTGATGGAAACGTAAACGGTAATTTTATTTGGGCTCAATTGCATACGCACTGCATTTGTGCGGCATCAGAAAATAACATTTTAATCTAGCCAGCAAGTTGGGAACTCATTACCACAAAATAAGAACGTTGGTGAAAACACCAAGTCCGCTCTCCGTCTTGAAGGCCCCGTCAGTGTCATATTGTTGCTCAGTTAGTTTTAATTGTATTTACTCAAAACTGGAAAAAATCAAGGCACCAGGATGGAAATACCACGCAGTCTCCAAGGTACGGGTAACCCACAGGGATAGCAAGGGGCTGGGAAGAGGTAGCAAGGAGCCCAAGAGCTGGGAAGGAGGCTTCACGGCTTTGACAGAGGCAGACTGACTGGGCATTTTTAACTCATGCAGTGTCAACTCAGTCCAATCCCATGGCCTAACCTATCTCAGCCCTTCCCCCAACTTGAAAATGAACCCCAAGTCACACAGTGCCTGAGACCTCATTTTGATTGTTTACTTCTTCCACGTTGCCCAGCTCTGAGCAAGGTGCAATCAAGAGCACCAAATAGGTACAACACCTTGCCCTGGACTCACAGGCAGGAGAAGAGATGCTTAAAAATTGTCATGAAATGAAAAAGAGACCACAGAAAGACCCTTCACAAATGCCCCTGGACGCCGGCCACCCTTACTGCTGTAGCTGCTGTGGGCACTGACACTCAAGAGAGTTGTAGCAAACATTCCTGTTCACCGACGGATGCCACAGTTGAGCCATAAGTCGAGAGAGGCAGACAGAAAGTCCCCAGTGTCCAATAGGAATGTTGCAGGTTCCTAAGAGCCAACGAGGGTAAGTTGAAAATGTGATAGGGTGCAAAGTCTCCATGGGATTCCCCGTGACATCACCTCTGGCCACTGTCCCTGTGGTGGGCACCGCTGCACACCTTGGTACCTGAAGTTCCCACTCCAGTGACACTTTCTGAAAGACGTGTGGAAAGCCAAAGTGAGAAAGGCATGTCTCACAGCGGTGTCTTCCCAGCCAGCCTGGCTCACACTCCCTGGACTCCAGGGATGTGTAACATGTCTTGATAATCAAGGCTCCACCTGATGGCTGTATCCTGCACCGTGGGATCACAGCTACCTGCCTGTCTCTTCCCAGGAGAACTAGAGAGAAAATGGCTGGACTGGGCTAGAGTGAGAAATGAATAATCAGCTGTTCCCAGGGGCAGGTGGGGTGGACAAGACCAGCGATCTCTCCAGGTGTAGAGCAGGGCGAGGTGTGAGAGGTGATGCGCGTCTGTTTCTGGTAACTGCTGGCAGGATGGCCAGCCTTCAGAAAAGGACTCTCAGATGCTACAGTTCTCTGCAGACCAGGGACAGGAGAGAGGGTAGGGATGTGTAACATGACCAGTATACGCCATGGCGTACTCCCGCAACGGCCAGCACAGTGCTCTTGTGACAAGCAGCACACGCAAGGCAGCCTGCCTTGCTAGGACAGTGCTCTGGAGTCTTTCTCAAACACTGGGCTCCTGGGAGCCTGGTAGAGTTGTCGTGCCAGGCCCCGCCCCCTCTCCTATGAATCTCAGTGGTTAACAACCATCCCGGGGGCTCTGAGAACCATGGTGCAAAATCAGCTTTTTATCTCTTCTGGCCTGCCTGGGATTCAGGCCTTTAGCCCCACCCCCCCCACCCACCCCCCCACCCCCCCCACCCCACCCCCCCACCCCCCCCATTACACCCCTGGTGTTCGGTCTAGGAATGTAACCCAGAGTGCTCCACTGCTGACTTTAAGATATAGCTGAGGCCCGGTTTATAGAGAACACGTCGTAATTTACCCTCTAGAACTTACAGGTGCGCATTTGCTGAGATTCGTGGCACGCGGTGGCTTCTGTGGATTGGAAGTGACCTTAAGCAAGGCAGACGAGGATGTGTCCTCTACGCTGGTTGAGTCCCCAGATTTCTGCGTATTGTCCTGGCCACAGAATCTGCTCTGGGGTGTCAGTTTCTCCTGAACCCTGCATCCTGAGTATTTGCACATTCATTGCTTTCAGTGGATTCACAGTGACTTCCCAATTGTCCTCCAGGGGCTTTGGGATAGGACAGTGCTCTGCACATGAATCTGTGTCTCTCGAGGATAGCACAGGCTGGAGCTCAGCCATCTTAACCTGGGAGTCCAAACCGGAACAGGCAGAGGCCGTGATACCTCCCGTGTGACACAGTTCAATGCCCGTGAACAGTTCTCATGGCTGACACAAAGGTAGTGGGCACTCTGCCCCTGGAGATACGGCAGCAGGAGCCAAAATGGCAGACGTCAGGAACGGTAGCACGCCCGCCACCGACAGCCCTCGTAGGAACGCTGGACCTCGAGCCCCTGAAGCCCTCCCGCCTGCACGCATGCTTTAGTCTGTAAATCTCAAATTCCACTTCCCCCGTTACATCATTTAAAAAAACACCCGCGTACTGCCCGCACAGACTAGTTTTGCACAAAGTGGCAAAATACAATTTAAATGTCTCCTAAGTGGCAGAGTCATGAGAAAGAAAAACAAATTAATCAACAAAGAGTCCCTTTTCAACGGTTTCCAAGCCAGCTTGTGTGTGTCACCAAACCACAGGTGAAATGCTAATAAAACTCAGGGCTGCGCAGCAGCGTGGTTCAAATGTGTTCTGTTGTTCCAAAGAAGCAGATGCGGGGTCTGTTTCCAAGCCTGGTCTTTTGGATGAGAGGGGACTTCAGAAACTATTAGACAGTAGCAAAGGCCTCCTGAAGAGTAGAGCTTAGTGGAGTCGCCGTTGCCTGGCAGATGGAATGATCCAGAAGGCCCATCAGCAGCGGTGCAAACACCATCTTCTCTGGGTAACCTGGTAGGACAGATGCAGCCGGACGGGTCCCGGGAGAGGGAATGACTAGAAAACAAGCTCGATGAAGCAGTTTTCCCTTTTTAGCCTAATTTGAAGAGATATGTCTTAGGGACAAGCTAGCTCTTCGTGGCGGGGGTGAACTGCAGAGAGAGAAGCAGTGTGCTGGCAGAATCCGTCTCAGCCAAAGCAGAGGGAGCCCAGGAAGCCCAGGGGCTGCCTCCCACCACCCCCTCTTGCCCCCAGTTTTCATCCTGCCCTGCCTAGCACAACTGGACCCATCTTCCAGACACAAATGCTTCCATGCTTCCACATGTGTTCTTCTGTCTTACCCACACACTCCTCAACCTCAACTTGGTTCCAAGCCCAGATCCAAAGCTCACCTCATCCTCGCCGGACTCCCCTGTCTGCTAGCAATGTTTAATGTCCCCTGTTGCGGGCAGCTGAGCTGGCACGCCCTGTCCCTGCCCACCCTCCTGAGCATATCTGTCACTCTGCCTTAAGTTTCTCCAACTTATGAAAGGGCTCCCTTGATACCTGGGAGCCCCCTAAGGGCGGGAACCAGGTCATAGACTTTAGTGAGTGGGACATTGAATTCAATAGGTTCAGAGGTCAACAAATCCCACTAGAGAAAGGTGAAGGCTAAGGTGGAAGTCATCACCTCATAAAGCCGTGACCCCAAGTGTTACAGCCCCAATATCTCTTTCAGATCCTCACTGGAGTCTAGGTATAGAGGGATACCATCAGACTAGGGATTTTCTGAAAATCTCAGATTTGGACCTAAGAAGCCTAGTCACATCTGATGGACTCTGGGCTCAAGTTCTGGAGTCAAGCTGAATCCCTCCCAGAACCTCCTCGACCACGTCGCTACATGGTCTCGGACAAATTATGCAACCTCTGTGAAACTGTCTCCTCAGCCTTGATGGAGAGGGGACAGAAGCAGCTCTGCAGGACTGTGGAAATGTCCCGATCGAGTCACGTGAAGCAAAAATGACAAACCAAGGTTCTAGCTGTTCGCCACTTTCCCATTCTGCGGCCCGAACACCTTTGCTCCACCGTGTCCAGATCCGCAGGCTGAAACCTCATCACCCGTATGACAACAGCACGAGGACTGGAAGTGGTTAGGTCGTGAGGTGACACTCTCCTGAGTAGGGTTCTGGTCCCCACAGAAGAGACCCAGAAGCTGTCTTGCCTATCAGACTACATGAGGACTCCGAAACAATATGCCATCTACAGATCAGGAAGTGGATCCTCACCAAGCACCAAACCAGCCAGCTCTTCGACCTTGAACTTGCAGCTGACCGAGCTGAGAAAGAAATTTCTGCTGTTTTCAAGCTACCTAGTCTACAGTATCTTGTTATAGCATCTGGAAGAGTCTAAGACATTCTCCTTGCAGCAGTGCCTGATTGTAAGACTTTCCATCTTGTGGTACCTCAGTCTTTCCATCTGTAGAATGGACAGTAGGGCTCAAAAGTTAGTTTACTATTGAAGCAGCACATTATGCAAAAAAATATAAAATTTGTAACAGATTCGGTTTATTCAGTCACAGGAGTGTGAAACACTCATCCAATCCTCCTTCACAATGTAGGAATTACCACCCACGATTTCTACAAGGATTGAAAGACTGTCATCCATTGAAGACTTGCTATTAACACGGCAACCTGCTCGTGGAAGAGCATCTCTACCTTGAGGGTGGAGACGGGTCAGTCCTCTGCTGAACAGTGCACCCCAAATTTGGGTCCCTCTCAGCACACGCTGAAGTGTGTCTCCTGACATGACAGGCTGGGAATATAACCCTCACTTGACAATGAGGAAGCTAGGGGTCAGGAGGGTTTTCTTGGATCTTGGCCCAAGGTGCCACAGGAGGGACAGTGACATGGTAGTCATGCCAGCTGAGCTCCGCGGTATCTCCCCACAGCAGCAGGAGGGCTGTAAAGGATAGAGTGATCAGGAGCTACGTTCCTCCTCGTTCCACGTGCAGTGTAAATCGTGACCACCAGAAATAGAGCCCAGTGCAGAATCAGATTCGTAGCCCGCTCACAAAACGCTGTGCAGTGTGCCAAAGCACCAAGGTCATCATATCATAGAAGAAAGCGCCTGTGGTCATATGCTCTTAGAAGGTGATTCTCAGGGGTCTGTCGATATTAAATCAGGGTGTCATGTCTCCTAGACAAACCAGTCCATTGCCAGGTTATACAGAGTACCCCCAAATAAAGGTCCATCGTACCTCCACTCACTCTGAAAAACATCCCAGTGGGTACGCTATCCTACCCAGAGGGGGACTTCAAGTAAGAGTCACCTGGGAGCTGCGCCAACCTCTTCACTCAGTCAGGACCTGCGGCGAGAAGGTCCAGCCCCACCGGGATTCGCTTAAATGTTCCCCGGTGATTCTAGTGGACGCTAACATTCAAGGCTATTGCCCCAAACGAAAGGCAGCTCCCTGGAGAGCAAAGGACAGTGGGCCGTGGTTGGCAGGTAGGCCCAGCTCCTGTGGGGAATCAGGAAGCTGAGGAGGAGGCATAAAAGAAGCCTGCGCACACACCCCATGAGACCAGTCCTCTTTAAGCTGACTCCCATCTTTTCAAGAAACAATCAGAAGCCCCTAGGCAGCTCAGGTGGGGGCGGGGGCCACACAGCTAGGCAGTGAGCAGGTAATTAGTACTTATCCCCTTCCCAAAGGAGTCCCTGTTTCACCTTGAAGCAAAGAGGAAGAAGCAGGAGACAGATTTGTCCACACGTTTGGAGACATTATGCAGAGAAGCCCATCGAGGTGCAAGCAGTCGGGTCCCTGGACTGATCAGCCACGGAGTCCTGGGTGGAAACAGGTCCTGGGCAGGATTTGTGAACAGATTGTCTTCAGATGCTGTTTCTCCCCTAATTAATGCTGCAAAGTCAAGCCTCTGGCCTCTGGCAGTACACCAGGGAGGTTCTTGGAAGAGCAGGTCTGCCATCTCCTTGTCCCTGTCACCGAGAGCACAGCCTGTCCCCAGGCAACTCTCCTGGTACTTCCTGTTTGAAGTCTGGCTCTGGTCTCCTAGCTGGAGAGCATTTCAGGAACAGAGATTGACGGTGGGGGTGAAGAGAGGAGTGGAGAGAGGGTCTTTCTAAAGAGGGGCAGTGGCCATCACCAAACTGGCCACCAAGGGACCAACAGGCCCCATACACAGTCCAGATACTTCCCGAATTGCACCTGCCACTGGTTTAGGCTCCTGGAAATGACGCCAGTGTTACAGTAGGAGAACCTGCTTTGTAAAGATACTATGCAAGAAACCTTAACATGTATAGGCAAACCCCATCATTTTTGGCTTTACAATCACAATTTTGGCTCCTAAGTAAATAGTATATTGCCAACCATCCCCATTAAATTATACCCGTGTACACACACACACACACACACACACACACACACACACAAAGTATTTTCAAACTTTCTGATCTTTGCCAATCTAAAAATGAAAAATATTATCTCCATATAGGTGTGTGTGTGTGTGTGTGTGTATGCTCCAGTACATGTGGGTGTGGTTATGTTTGCATATCTGTGGGCCTGTATATGCAGGCAGACGTGCATGTGTGTCTTGTGGAAGTTTACTTTTAGTAATGTATAAAATGTTTTATGCACTGTTGGGTGAGGGGTTAGCCTAGGGCTTGGCATTCTGTGTTGTTTGCAGGTGTTGGATTTCTGTGGGGGATGTTTGATTGCTTATGATCGGCACATGAGGAGTCAAAATCAATAAAACACCTGAGTTCAGATGCTCTGGGTTCCACTGTTGAGGATGGTGCTTGCCATGACGGTGGTTCTCTCTGCTGAGCTCTGGCAGAATTTCCATGTATGAAATGCCTCCTTGTCTCCCTTGCTGAGACTCCACAGCCGCCTAACTACATGTGTGACTACATACAGTGGAGGCCAGAGGTCAACCTCAAGTGTCATTCGTCAGGAGCCATCCACCGTTTTCTGTGGTGTGTGTGTGTGTGTGTGTGTCTGTGTGTACACCGTCGCACATGAGCATGCTATGATATGTCAGAGAAAGCTTGAGGGAGTCCTTTCCCTCCATCCACCATGTGTGTTCTGAAGATCAAACTCAGGCAGTCAGGCTTGGTACCTTTACCCACTGAGCTGTCTCACCGATCCTATCCACCATCTTTTTCTGAGACAAAATCTTTCACAGAATCTGGAGGTCACCGATTTAGGAAAGCTTGCTGGCCAGCAGGCTGCAGAAGCCCTCCAGACTCAGCCTCCCCAGCTTTGAGATTACAAGCACACACCGCCATACCTGGCTTCTCACAAGGATTCTGGGATTCGAACTCAAGTCATCAAGCTTGCTTGCTGTCTCATCTGCTTAAGGCACAGCTTTGTCTCCTTTTTGTAGGCTCTGCCTATATTCCTTGCCTGTTTTTCTTAATGGTTTGTAGATGCTATTAATACGTTAGCAGACCAGAGGACCATCCATATTTCTAGTTCATCTTTTTATTTGTTTGAGGTCATTCACATACGACTATATTTTGTGTGTCTTTTTTTAATTTTCTGTTTTTTGAGATTATAATATGATCACATTATTTTCCCTTCCCTTTCCTTTCTACAAAACCTCTCACATATACCCCTCCCCTCAATCTCTTTCAAATTTACAACCTCTTTAATTGTTGTTACATACATACAGGTGTGGATACGTGCCTATTTCTAAATACATAGATACAATCTGCTCAGTCTGCAACGTTACTTGTGTGCATATTTTTCATGGTTGACTATTTGACATCGGATATCAGTTGTTGTCCTCATCCCTGGGGAATATTATTTTTCTGACTCTCAGAATTCCTTAGTGAGGGGTTGAGGCCTCGTGAGCTTTTCCTAACCCACGTTAGCATTGAACTATGACTATTTTTAATGTGCTGGGATATATTGATTTTTTTTTAAGTTTCTGGGTTTTTATCTCACACCTTAGAAGGTATCATAAGAAGAAAACATCGCCCATCATTTCTTTCACCTGAGATCTTAAAGAGACTAAACCAAGCCAGAAATCACTGGATTAAAAAAATAATCACAGAAAATCACGACCTAACTTGTCCTACATTCTGAACTGAAGACCATGGGCCCCTTGAGAAAGCTGAAAGGCAGATCATTCGTTTCCCAGGATGGGACGGAGTGGAGGGTCCAGGCACCGGGCTCCCGCAGGGCTTGTTTCCTTGGCTTGTGGAGTATGTGCACGTTTCTGAGGCATTGCAGAAGGCCTCATAATAAACTCAGTGTCCTCTGGTCAGGTAGCATCTTCCATAAAACTCCAATCCGGTTCCCCATGCGTGAAATGCATACAATTCTGAGTCGATAAAACATGTGGACTTCTTAGAGGACTAAATAAGATTCAGTTGTACTTATCTGTTTCTATGGATCCCATTGCTCCTTTTTAAATATTTTTTGAGATTTTATTTCTTTTTATTTTATATATATGAGTGTTTTCCTGAATGTTGCGCACCATGCAATGAAGTACCCAGAAAGGCCAGAAGAGGGCACGGGATCCTCTGAGACTGGAGTTACAGACAGTGACTGTGGGCTCCCGTGTGGGTGCTGGGAATCGAACCCTGGTCCTCTGGAGGAACAGCCAGTGCTCTCAACCCTGAGACATCACACCAGCCCATCCATTGCTCTTCTGTATTCACCAAACTGTCTCTGACCCTAACCTGTGCCTCAGCGTGGGTGTGGAGGTCAGAGGATAACTTGCAGGAATTGATTCTCTCCTTCCTCCGTGTGGGTCCGGATGATTAAACTCAGGTTGTCAGGTTTGGCAACAAGTAGCTTTACTTACTCAGCCATCTTGTTGACTCACAGGAGGGCTCTCACCTCAGTTTCCCGTTTTATCATCATACAGACCTTTGGACGTGGAGGCTTGTCCACAGGCTCACTGTGAATCTTGAGCTGCATTCTTACTACTTGCTCAAGGTTCATGAGACAGAACCAACACACACAGCAAGTCCTGTGATCCAGGTTTGTTAAGTCAGTTCAATGGTGAGGGACAATATGCTAGTACTCAACACTCCGGAAAGTTTTCCAGGACAAATAGGGTCTCATCTGTACACGCCTACTTGTACCACAGCTGAGGGACTCCAAAAAAAAAAAAAAAAACAGCCTCTTTTGAATATAGGGCTAGAGCACTGGAAGGCACTGTTTCTAGGAGACAGAGCAGAACCATCATCAGATGCGGCAAGCCCAGACACCCCGAAGTTACCCTTGAGAGCCAAGAAAAGAAGGGAAGCCTGTGTCGTTCCCCAAGATCACTCATAGAACTGCTAAGCAAGTAGGTAATAGCATAGACCATGCCTGCCTCTGCTGAGACCTCCCTGTCACTTCTGCCTTGTTCCTTCAGCCACTCCCAGCTCTGGGTATAAGATGCATCACCTTGGAGACCCATGAAGAGATGTACATATTGAATTAGGCACTTCCTGAGTGGAATGGCTTCGGAATTTGTTGCGATGGTAAAGTAAAACTGGGTGCCCTTTACGAGTCTCTTCAAGGATCTATTTGGCCTTGCTGGCCTACACTACCTCCGTTACATCACGGAGAATAGGTGTGACACTGAATTAGCAACATTGTGAAAGTAACGGAAAGCCACACTGTGCTTGACGTGACGTGCACTGTCCATGGATGTGGGATCAGGATCTGGAGATGCGTGGTCTTACTGTGTACCACTGTGTGAGGATGTTCAGACACTGGGGAAGCAGAGGGTTAGGACAGGGTGACTACGGCAGTGACAGAACCCAGAGGCTCCTTTGAGCATCAAAGCACAGACAAGGGAAATAAAGCCCAATGTTGTCCACAGAACCGCTCCTTCTCCCCCGTGGATCCCCAAAGCCTCTGAACTCCAACCTGGACCACGAGCACAGTGATGGGCCTTCTTGAACCTTTTGTAGCTCCTTCAGACTGTTCCCTGTCCCAATCTTCTTTACCTGGTGTCCAGTGTGCCCTCCTTGCTTTTCTGACTCCTCCCCTAAAAATGAATCTAAATTAAGGCCACTGGCAGTTCCTGAAGTTTGTGCGGTGGATAGAGAAGCTGTCACAAGCCAACCTGTTAAAGATGCAGTTTCAGACCAAAGTACACAGAGTCTGGGAGATCAATCATTCGTGCGGGAAGAAGCTAACACTTAGAGAGGATTAGTGAGACTCGCCCAAGGTCAACAGTCTGGCCAGCAACACCAGAGCCCACGCTTGCTGTCTCTCTGCCCCCATGCTCCTCGCCAACCTGCTGTGGCTCCCAGACCAACTGTCTCCCGCTTCCTTGGGGAATGTCCTGGTAAGAACTCTGCTTATAAAATTTTGTCCGGGATGAAAAGAGAACAGGTTGACTTTGTAATGTCATCAAATATTAAGCTTGATTTTTCCCAGCTACTGACATCCAAATTGCAAGCAGGCTCAGGAGCCCCAGTGGAGCCCGTTGGCTGTGCTAATAGAATAGAGTTTGCAGCAAGGCGGGAGGGGAAGGCAGCCCCTCTCTATGCAGGGGGTTGAACTCGAGAGACTGTAGGGCTCTATGGCTCCCTGGGAGCCGAGGACAGAACACCAGTTAATCAAGGGACATTTGGATAAGGGCCTTCAATTAAGATGTTAAAGCAGAGCATTCCATAAGCGCACATGCTGGAAATGCCAAGGGTCTGTTGAGCTCATTCTGTGACATTGTCAAAAACTGAAGAAATAATGTATCACTTGTCCTCTGGACGTTTTTTGAAAGAAAAGCCCTCCATGACACAGGCCACAGTGTGCAAACAGAGGCAGGAAAGCTGTCACCTCTTCTCACCTCATTGTTTGAGAGAATGCAGTGACAATTCTCTTTGTAGGTAGAAAACAAATGGCTCGGGGAGAATGCGTTATTCCATGGGAAAGGTCATACTTAGTACATGCAAGGCCCCGGGTTCGGGCCCCATCACTTAACAGATAAACGGCTCTAGAGCTTGGCTTCATACATTACTTCCACTGGGCAGGTGCATTCTGCCCACAGAACTATGGTTGCTACATCTGTAAAAACATGGCTAATGACACCTTCCTCAAAGGGCTGTGTGGAAAGCTAAACAGAGGGTGTTGGGAAGCGCCCGGAACCTGACGAACTCCAGCTAGGCCTGATGAGATGTCCTCTAGAGTTTAAAATGATTGTGACGGTTTACTAATCTCAATGCCTTAACTTCTCATACGGTGAAACTGAGTCTCGGGTGCGGAATCAACAAAATCACTATAGCCCTCAACAGAATCAAATTCAAGTCAAGGAATTCTCTGGAAATAGCCATCTTCCACGTCAACACTTCTGTTCAGTTACCTACTCCCTTCTTATCCTGAGTTCAGCACCTCTTAAACGTTTAGTGTGACGTACGTGAAGAACAGTCAAGGGGCTGATTCAACAATGCTCAGCCCTTGTTTTCTAGGGCAAGGCTGGGATCTACTCCCAAGCATCGCTGTGAACCTCCTCCCAAGAGTGATATCCAGTGAGGACCACAGGAAGTGAGGGGAGGGAAAGGAGAGCAGGGGGGGAGGTAAGAAGAGGGGAGGGGAGGGGAAGGGAGGAGACTAGAAAGAGAAGGGAGAGGAAGAGAAGAAGGCAAGGGAAGAAGGAGTGGAAGAGGACTGGAGGGGAAGGGAGGGGAGGAGAGGGGAAGGGAGGGGAGGGAAGAGGGATCTTAGAATCAGGACCCTCTGCCAGGGAATCACAACAAAATCTCAAACAGAAGGGGAACCACAAACAGTGATGTCCAACTATAGAACTAGTAAGAGAGAGAGGAGAACAATGAGCCGAGAGTTCAAAGTCAGCAGAGACCCGTGTGAGTGACAGATGTCAGAGTCCCAGCCACTCATCCACTGTGGGCTGACAGAGGTGTCGTCCTGAGTGGACCTGCAACCCGGGCTTTGTTTTCTCCAGCCTCTGTCTTTGACGGAAAGCCTCTGGCCTTTGCGTTACCTGATGTGAATGGAATTTAAGCAGCTATTTTCATGGGCTGCTGGGTATGTCTGTGATGTTTCCAGCGATTAAAATATTGTTGCCTCTAAGACACTGGGGAATGGACTCAAGCCATGTGCCCTCCACATTGCCTCCCTATAGGTGAGTCTGCTTTTACTACTATGCAAGCCCAGACTCTGATCCTATTTTTCTAGACTTCTCCAGAGAGATTGTGTTGGCCCATAGGGATGCATATTCTAGATAGCAGGTAGAGATGGCACTGGAGTGAGACTATGCATAAGAAGTAACGAGATGGCACCAAGAAAACTGCAGAATGGGAAGACAGAGAGGTCCCAGGGTTAATCTAATCCTGCAGTATGACCCATGAAGACACTGGGTGGACCAGAGAGAAGCCACCTGCCCAAGGACACACAGCCCTTTGTCCTGTAATCAGGATGTCTAATGCACCTGTCACCTGACCAGTGCCCCGGGCACCTCATGAGTGTTTCATGCTAAGCTCAACTTTATCCATCTCTCCTGTAGACAAGAGCCCTCTCCCAGGCCAAGACTACCCTCCAATCAGAAAGCACAAGAGCCTGCATCTGGAACTGGCCTTGACTTTCTCTATGCACAAAGCCCGGGGCCACTTGTCCTACTGCTGTTGAGCTCTGGTCCTGCAAGTCAATGACTGCGGCTTTGCTGCTGCCCCAGGGCCTGCAGGGCAGTAAGAGCTCTGGTCTGTACAGGCCCACTGTCCGGCCCAGGCACACCACATCCACACTTTCGGAGTCTACTGTGGGTTGAGCACTGCCCCACGTGTACCTGCATGTCTTTCCTTGTCTCAGCACCCTCAAGTCAGGGCTATTCTTGTCCCTATCTGACCTGCAAGACAGAAGGGCAGACAGGTACTTAGAGCAGTCTTGCCACATCTACTTGCTATTAGCAAATCCTCTCTCCCCTGCTCCATCCTGCTCATGGTCACTGCACCCCACCCCCCACCCCCGTGTAAAGCCCGTTTCCCAGCTAAGGAGAGTATGCCCAGAAAGAGTGAGATCCTCACAAATCAGCCATAGCGGGGTTCACAAGTCCATGCTGTGACCTGCTGGTTCTAGTGTCTTCTGTAACTGAGGTTTATGTCTCCTTGAGGTGGGACGTATACGTGGGTCAGTAAAGGTTTAAGTCTGGAGAAGAGTCTGGAGTCTAAGGAACGTGAAAAATCACAAGAACACTGAGGATCTATGGTTCTCAGTTTCCTGGAGTTTGGGAAGTCTGTAGAAACGGAGGACAAATGTTTCATCGGCGCAAAAGATAAACGTGACAGATCCCAAAGGGTACTCTGTAATTATCCCCACTTATCTCATGCGCTGTGTGTGAAGTCTCACCGTGACTGCTGCGTGGCTAGGTTAAAGACACTGCACACTTTGGTGCAAAAAGGATTTAGAAGGGCTGCTGCTGCCCGTGTCGTCTCATGCACTCACAAGCCGAGACTCTCTGACTTCCACATAGGTTCCTGCAACTTGGCTTCATGGCTCTGAGCTTTGACCTTAGACTGACTGAGTGACTTCAGATCCATATCTTAGTCAGATGGATCAGACCGGCCATGATGGTATCTATTGTCCGTTGTGACAAAGAAGTAAAATAAATCTTTAGTGTGGGGGATAGAATCTTGTGTAACCCAGGCTGGCCTCAAACCTGCTCCACAGCCAAAGCTGACCTTGGACTCCCCATCCTTCTGTGTCCACCTCCCCAGTGCTGGGATTATAGAAGTGTATCACCACGCCAGCTCCAAAAGTAATTCTTAGAGGTGAACTCAAGATCCTGTGGTGAACCTGCTTGCCTTTTTGAATCCCTGTATTCAGGGGTCTACGAGGAACCGTTCTCCAGAAAAGCACAGCGGGGTATGTCTACCCAGCTTTAATAGGTAGAACGCCTAGGCGCTGGGAGCCATCTTCCTCCGTAGAAGGCTTCAGAAGCCCCCCACTGGGCTTCCCTGAAATGCAGAAGTCATGCAGGTATGGCCACAGGAGGCAGAAGCCCTCCAGAAAAGGCTGTCTGCTGGGGAATGGTGATGATTTGTAATCAAATTGTGTTTCATTAAAGAGAAAGTGTCCAGAGGTTTCCTGTTGGCTGCTTCCTAGCAAATTAAAGGTAATGGAGTTAGCAGAGAACAACTGTAAGTCAGAAACTAACAAGTGGCAGGAGCCTGAAGGAAACTTTGTCTCTTTGGATGCTCAAATACACCGTGTGGGTAGAGCCTGATTCTGCCCTTTGCCAGGAAGCTAGGTGCCTGTTACAGAAGGTACACACCACTCCCTGAACATCTGACTTTGAACCAGAGTCACACTATGGTCTTTCCTTCCATCCTGGGGTTGGGGGCTGGGTAGGTAGGAGAGGATGTATGGTGTGCACAAATGCACATCAGATCAGAAGTCAGCCTCAGATGTTCCATCCATTCTTAGTTTTCGAGACAGATGTGTCTCGCTGAGCTGGCTAGCTGGCCGTGCACCGAGAATCCACCTGCCTTTGCCTTCCCAGTGCTCAGACGACAGCCGTGCGTCACCATGCATGGCTTTCTTACGTTTGGTCTGGGGACTGAACTCAGGTCCCCTTGCTTACACGTGGGCATTTTATTACCCGAACGACCCTCTCAGCTTCCTGTCTCTCGTCTTTAAAATGGGGAAGATATCTGAGTGACCTGATGTCCCGTTTTGTGGGTGTGAAGGTTTCCCCGAGTCCAGGACTTCGATGCTAAGATCGAGACAATTCTGAACACGGGAACAAGTTGGCCACCCTCTTGAGCTCCCTGATCACAGGGTGTTCTGACATAGTGGGATTTTTCTGTCTAGCATTCTTGAGAATTACCAGGTTCGAGGGCCTGCAAGCCGCACCACAGACACGCTAGGAGGCTAGTTGTGTTCCCAGCACACAGAACAGACACCATATGTATTCCCTCTGTCTGGTGCTCCTGGCCCAGCACAGAAACTCAAGATCTCCTGAAATCTTGGAGCTAGCAGTGGTAAAGCCTCCAGGCCTCCCCTGTGACTTCACCTGAGCTCCAGAGCTGACAAAGGCCCAGGTAAAGAGATCAGAACCAAGCAAGTTCGTGTTCTTCATATGGCCACCGGGAGATGGTACGTTAGCCCTCGGCCACCTGCCCCAAGTCTAGTGGCTCCTCGGCTGCTGAGGGTCCTCAACAGGCACACAGGCTTGGTCCCATGGGGATATGGACGGTAAGAACACGCTTCTAGTGCACACATCACCCCTCACCATGGAACAACTATACACTGCCAGCTCTTTGGACAAACCTCCAACCTCCTGCTTGCCCTCTGCACTCCTTTCTGCTCAGAGAAGAGAGGAGCAGCCAGCACCCCAAAACCAATAGGCCCAGATGTTGGTCCTACTGCACATCGTAGTATACGTGTTCAGATGGAAGAGAAGATTCTTGAAGGTAAGACGGGGAGAAGGGCACACTTCCTCACCTTGCCGTAGTCGGAGGCTCCCTGGAGCAGAACCTGATGAGGCTGGGGTTTCTCTGAGGCCCAAATTGGGCCAGTGATACCTGGAACTCCAGCCAAGAGGGATGGAAACCCAGGAGGAGCTGGGACCTGGGAGAAGGAGGCAGTCTGTGATTTTTAATTTACTTTTTCTTGCCCTGAGACAAAAATTAATTTGACTTGGGAAAAAAAAAAAAAGGAACTTTTAACTTGACTTTTAAAAGTAAAATTTCTTCAACTCTTTTTCCACTTAACAGAACATTCCCTCAACTTCTAAGGCATAATGTTAATATTCACCAAGGATAGGGAATTCCCTGGGCTCGGCCCACATAGCGCTGAACTGATTTTCCCTCATTTCCTAGTAATACTGGCTGGGTTATGCTAACAGGAGAGTTAACAGCTAATTTTGCTACGGGGGAGATAATAACAGGAAATGATCTTTAATAGTGAGTTAAATAGATGCCTTGGATCCTGATTCCTTTTATTAGGTAAGGTCAATGCCATCTTACGTGAGCAGATCTATCCAAGGCCAGCAACAAGATACAGAGAAAACCGTGGAGCGGATACTTCACAGGACAGGGCACGAGCCCAGGCCCACACTGCAGGCGGTGAGGGGTAGGCTATACTGGAAAAGTCACAAACTTGAGGCTCAACACTTGAGGATACACTTGGACTACTGTATCCTTAAGGCTCAAGGTGGGCTGTATATCCTTGAGCACAGCCTGACTCTCTGAAGCCGTCTGCTGAGCTCCTCGTGGGATCATTTCTTCTGCTTCTTGGAATTTTGATCCATCAAATCTGCCCCTCCCTTTCTGCAGAGGATGCCATTCCCTAGTCCTCTTCACATGCGTTGTGCTATTCACCCTTCAGAATCACCGCCTTTAAAAACAGCCCAGCAAAGGCCAGCAAGACAGCTCAGTGGGCAAAATCCTGCAAAATCCTGAAAACTGAGCTCAGTGCCCAGAACCCACATAAAGGTGGGAAGAAGAACAGACTTCACAAAAGCTGCTCTCTCATCTTCGTACTCGGGCTGTGTCACATGTACAACACGCACACATGCACACACGAACACACACACGTGCACACACATGAACACACTCACCCACATTAAATAATAAAAATTTTAAGCCCACCAAAATAGACTAGCCCTCTGTCAGGACAAGGAAGATTAAACATTGTTCAAGCTGTGCAGGAAGCAGGAAGACTAAGACTCCAACGCTGGTCTTATGACTCCGGACTATTCATCTTTATGGCCCCTGTTCTTTGAACTAACCGTTTTCCCATGTCTTTTATTGAGGCGCTTTCTGATGACAAGGTTTCTCACACCACTCATCAGCCCGTGGAACAACAGTTGTTAGTTGTATACACATTCTACTCTCTTTACAAGTATAATGTATAGAGAGGTGCGTTTCTCAAAATAGATTCCAACACACCCCAAAATGGACTAAATGGTTGCTAACTAATGTGAACTGAAGTTGTAATATATTTTTGCAGAACCTGGGAGGTGTGGCCAAACAGGAGAGGTGGTGCATGATGTCAGTGGAGGTAGAAAATGTTGCCCTGGAACCAGGACGGCTAGGCTACCCTTCTCCCAGCAAAGGGGAAGCAAGAGGCTGGAGATTGCAGGACTTCCGCTCAAAGCTGCACATAACTCATCTCTCCACGGTATCTTCCCAGCCTGCTTTGTATGGAGTGGAATTGGAGTACACGCCAGGTGCATCTCGGGAACAACACAAAACATTCTAGCGATGGAAGGTTCTAATCTGCTTTGTGTTGTCGTAAAACACTGACCAAAATCAGCATGGGGAGGAGGAGTGTGGCTCAGTTAAGAGCACTCATTGATCTTGCAAAGGACCGGGGTTCAGTTCCCAGCACCCACACAGCACCGCACAGCTATCTATAACTCTAGTTCCAGGAGACTCCGTGCCTCATCTGCCTTCCACGGGCTCCTGCACGAACATGATGCACACACATATACTCAGGTATATATACATAAATAAATACATTCATTAATTATCATTAAAAGAGAAAAAAACAACTTGAAGAAGAAAGAGTTTATCTAATCTTACAACTTCCGGGTCACAATCTATCACCAAGGGAAGCCAAGACAGGAACTGAAGCAAAGACCACAGAGAAATAGTACACACTAGCTTGTTCTCCATGACTTGCTCAGTTACCTTCCTTACACAGCCAAGGCTCACCTGCCCAGGTGACACTGCCCATCCTCCACCAATCAGCAGTCGAGAAAACGCCACCCAGACACGTACCCACAGGCCAATGTGATGGAGACATTCCTTCAAACTGAGGTTCTCTCTTCCTAGGTGACTCTAGCTGTGTCAGCTTGACTAAAACTAATCAGTACAGCTTCCAGACCTCAGAAAATTACACCAGCGGGCAGGAGGGAGCTTCAGCCCAGTTAAAACTAGCTGGCTCACTTCCTCTTAGCCAAACCCCTGTGTGGAGGTTTCCGGTTCCCAGAAGCTTCCGAAGCTGTGGGTGGGGATGTAATTACAGCTTTCTAAAGCAAACAAACACACACCCGAGTGGGAGGCTTGCATGTTTATTTGGCTAATTAGAGAGAAATCACTGAGAGGATATACGTCAGTCTTTTCCTTTCTTTTTTCGGTAATACTAATTGACATTTTATTAGTAGCACATCTTTATCTTTATTGTGCTCTCAATGCAGTACCAAGGCACAACATCATACTCTCTGGCAGTAAGTGCGGGGTGAATCATGCATCTCATAAATATAGTCATGTCTAGGGAAGCCCAAGGGCAGAGCGCCAGCATCAGCACCATATGAGAGAACGTGGCACCACGCAGACATTTATCACACTCTGTCCTTCCAATTTGCTGCCTAGCTACCTAGAGAATTGGTCCTGCTCTACCTGGCTCCCAAAGAGGCAATGGTCAACACTCCTAAGGCCCAAGCTGGCATCGGAAGGGAAGAGGAGTCAGGAGACAGCTCCACCTGCCTACTATTCATCTCAAGGAAGAATGAGGCTCAGTGGCTCGAAATGGAGGGTTAATTCAGACCTTCTGAAATCCTACGTTGACTCTCAGCCCAGAGCAAGGTCCCGGGAACTTGGGATAAGCAGATCTGGGTTGAAAGTTTCATTCTGAGCCCCATTTTCCATTGGCAAAATGCAGAGTAAAAACCTTTCTTTGCAATCATCCAAATAATGAAGTCAGAGAATCATAGAAAGTCAATCACAATGCCTAATGCATCCTTCTATCCCAGGAAGCTGTATTGAGGGCAGACAGAAAATTCAACTAATATAACTCAGGGACTCACGGTCTTAAGCTTTGGGCATGGTAGGTACATAATGCTGAAAACTCTCCTTTTGGGTTGGAGAGAAAGGCGGGAAGACATGCCAATTACTGCAATTCAGGACTATCCAGTAGTGGGGGTTGCTGAAGGCCTTTGAGCAGAGGAGGAGGCTGGAAAATGCTGTACTGCCGACAGAGAACCACGTAGAGGTGTGCTGCTTTTTTGGTCAACATTCTCTAAACAGATCGGGGGTGTAGCTCAGGGTAGAGTGATATATATTGTTCAGGAGGCCCAGGGATCTATGGCCAACACACAGAAGCTATATCTACAGATTCTGTAAACAATACAAAATTTCTGCTATTTTTTATATTATTTATTTTTATGTACATTGGTGATTTGCATGCCTGCCTATCTGTGTGACGGTGTCGGACCCCCTGTAACAGGAGGTAGAGACAGTTGTGAGCTGCCATGTGGGTGCTGGGAATTGAACCCAGGTCCTCTGGAGGAGCAGCCAGTGGTCTTAGTTGCTGAGCCATTTCTCCAGCCCAATTTCAACTATTTATATATAACACTAACATTGTATTCGGTATTATAATCTCAACATTATTTAAAGCATAGGATGTAGTTCACATGAAATTTTACACAGGATTTGAGCAACATGGATTTCGGTACCTAGGGATGTCCTGGCAGCCATCCCCCACAGCCTCCAAGAGATGACTATATTAGAGTAGACAAAATATATTGTTAAGATTAATCTTACTGAATTCCTTATTTTTTCAATGTAGCTGCTAGAAAAAAATTTTAATTGCATATGTGGCTCGTGTTATGTTTCTACTGGACAGCAGCGCTCCAGAGTGTTAGCCAGACAATATCAGGGCAGAGAAGAGGTTAGAGGCAGCAGCAACATCTGGGCCATCTCTTTCCAGCCAGACCGCTGATGTCTCCAAGCCTGGCCCTGCCTCCCCCACTGCCTCTTCGCTGGGTAATTAAAATGCCTTGAAGCAAAGAGCCGGCTCCAGGGCAGGCATGCTTGACAATGCACAGGGAGCTTGGCTAAGTTGTTTCCAGACAGTGGTCTCAAACACCCACATCACATCCAGAGCAGGGATCAGGCCAAAGTGTCTGGCTCTCAGCCCCGTGATCTAGTGGCCGTGCATAGCTCACACATGCCCAGCGGCCACCATTTCACAAGGTAAATTAAAAAGCAACCAGCATTTTCCTCTCCAACTGGCAACAAATGGACTGCTTTTTCGGTGACTGGTGGTGCGCTCCAAAAGCCTGCAGGATCTATCTCGACGGACCCCAAGCACAGAGCCAAAGAACGGACACAACAGATATTGTTTTGATATGACTTGGCTCTGTCTACGCTGCCCCAGGCTCGGACTTGAAATTAACCTCCAATGATGCTGACCTTCTGGGTGGAGACATCCAACCTCTCCCTTTCTTCATCAGTGAACTTAGGCAGTTGTATTGTACGTCCTTGAACTCCCGAAGAGGCCCGCTGCCGGGACGGGGAAGGGTATGTGTGCACTGCAGCCAGCAGGATCACAATTTAAGCCCAAATTCTGCCATTTCCTAGCCCCATGGATTGGCACAAGTGACAAACGACTTGTGCTGGGTGGAGCTTTGCTTTCTCTTCTGGAAAATGAGAAGATCGATGTTGATGACCTCGTAGGTTGAGGCGATCCGGTTAGGGAAGAGGGGAAAGAGGCAATTGTTGGTACCTAGTCAATGCCAAACAAATTCATCTAACAAAGACTTCCAGGTTTGTTTAGGGACCGTGAGTCCAAGGCCCGGGAGCCTTCCTCCTCACTGGGGTTGGACGTACCTTCCAGCTGCTGCTCAGCGATCCAGGTGGAGGAAATCTTCCGACGCGGAGGAGCCACACCCAGCAGAGCAGGTGCAAGGGTGGAGGTGCTTCTCTTTGAGGGTGCTTCTAGGTCGAAAGGGTATTGCTATGCCAGTGGGGATAGTTTGGGGCTGGGGGAGTTGAGGGGGGTTCTGGCTCTTGCATTTTATCTTAGATACTCATTTTGACTATCCGAGCACAGTGGCACAAGAGAAAGACAACACTTGAGAGGTGAAAGTGGGAGGTTGGTGGCCCAAGGACATCCTCAGCTACTCGAGTAGGGAGTTCTAGGCCGGCCTGGACTACGTGAGACCCTGTCTCAAGAAACAAAACAAAACACAAGCACGTTAAAACTCACCTTTCGTGTTTCTGCTGCCGCTTTTGGAAGAGCTGCTGTCTCGAGGCAGGAACGACAATTCCTCAGGGCAGTCAGAGCGGCCCTAGCACCTCTCAAATCTGGGAATTAAATAACTGTCCAGAAGAGAAGCAACTATCCGGGCGGCCTCCTCCTCCTCGCATGTGCTATGCATCCTTACATCTGGGTCAGATTCGTTACGAATATTACACATAATCTGGGAGCTTTTCTTCTGTTTAGAAGTAGTAAAGGTGACACTTCACTTCCAATTCATTCTCTCGGGATGCCAAAAAACATTCAAATACCTTTCTTGAAATTCTCATGACCTAGATAGAATTCCTAGATAGGATTAAGTAGCTAAAAATTAAATGTAGTTACTAAAACTTGTGTTGTTTAATGTTGTGAATGCAGGTCCCACAAATACTGTACTTGTGATACAGTCAAAATCCTATTATTCCGTTCCGTATTATTGTTTTAAATTATAAATATTGCATGCCTCAGAAAGGAAATAATACTCTTCCTAGAGCTATATAGTTTACTCTCTCAGTATTTGAGTGTCAACTGTTATCTATCTTTCCATTTATTTGTTGATTGAAAATATTTGAAGATGACTGAATAAATAAAATTAACTTGCATCAGCATAGTTAATTATTGCAACAATTTATTCTTGCAATAGTTCACAATTTTAGCAATTAAGGAAATTTTAATATTAACAGTTCATTTTACAATACTTGCAGGGTACATACCTATATTTGGAAGCAGATCTTAATTTAGATATGAACAATAAATCCAAAGGATATACTTTGTCATGTTGCCCCCATTCTAAACATTGCTTATTTCTGAGCAAACACAACCCTTTTCTGCATCTGTGCTTCCTTACAGATCAGAGTCCACAGGACCTTATCTTTCCCCCATGGGACCCCTCAAGGCACTTCCCTCCATAAAGCAATCCCCTATCTGTAAGACACTCAAGGCCTCACGTTAACATCCTATGGCTGGCCCTGCTTCCAGAGTGAGAGTCATGTGACACAGTCTACCAACAGGAAAAAGGAAGGGAAGACCAACCAGCTCCCACTCTTCGGGACTCTTTGCATTTCTGTGAGATCCCAGAGGAAAGAAAGTCCGAAGCCAGCCTCCAAAGAGAATATACAGCAGGCCTGACAGCTCTCCGCGCCTTGCGGCTGGGTCCAGAAGGAATTCAAACCCTAGGTCTGATGAGTCTCAGCGCACTGTGGCTAGGTCTAGAGGGCATTACTTTCTTCATTTCTCTCTTCAAAGTCGAAGAACGTCAGGAGTGATGGTATGCCACACCCTAGACGCCCCCTGCAGCCCACAGTCACCCACAGCCGGCAACAGGGCAACTGACTGTCTTGCCAACCAGACAGATACATCCGGGCCTTTCCTTTCTTGCTTTCTCTACAGAAGGGGGAATGTTACCGAGTCCAGTCTGTTTACTCACCGCTGAAAAGGGCCCAGCAGATGGAGGACAAAGAAGATGTGTTTGGTGAGCCAGTGGGAATGAGAGAGCATGGCAGACAGTCTGAAGTCCTTGAAGGCCATCCCGACACAGGTTCCCAGCAGCTTTTGAAGACATTCTTGTGTGTGTGGTGTGCACATGTGTACACTGCACAGGCATGTTCGGGTGCCTGTGTGCATGCCACTTCAACTAGGCTTATTTGGCTAGACTGCTAGCCAACAAGTCCCTGGGATCCTCCTGTCTCCACCCTTCCCCTACCCCAACCCTGACCCACCACACCCAGCTTTCACAGGGCAGCCAGGGATTCGAACACTGGTTCTCATGCTTGCAGGATGAGCACTTTCCTGGATGAGCTGTCATCCCGGCCCCTAGAAGCAGTTTTCATCTTTAAGAGGAAATGTTTGAGGAAATTTGGTAGCTGGTAATCTTCATTCCTGTCAGTCTTAAAAGGGAAATAAAAATTAGGGAAGTTTTGGGTGGATCTGCCTTGTGCTGCTGGTTTAAATGTTGATAAGGGCTGTTCTCGGGTTGCTTGTTTGCTTGTTTGTTTCTGGCAAAGGATGACCACATGCATAGCTACAGCAGCCACTATAAAAATTCCAAACATGGAAGATTAAAGTCCCAGCCACTCAGGACCGACAGTTACAGACAGTAGTAATAAGGTGGGTACTTCCTAGTCTTTGTTTTTCCGTTATGTGTGTGTGTATGTGTGTGTGTGTGTATGCGTGTGTGACTGTGTGTATGCTTGTGAGTGTGTGTGACTCTGTGTGTATGTGCTTGTGAGTGTGTGTGTGTGATTCTGTGGTTATGTGCTTGTGAGTGTGTGTGTGTGACTCTGTGTGTGTGTGCTTGTGTGTGTGTGTGTGACTGTGTGTATGCTTGTGAGTATGTGTGACTGTGTATATGTGCTTGTGAGTGTGTGTGTGTGTGACTGTGTGTATGCTTGTGAGTGTGTGTGACTCTGTGTATATGTGCTTGTGAGTATGTGTGCGTGTGACTCTGTGTGTGTGTGCTTGTGAGTGTGTGTGTGTGTGTGACTGTGTGTATGCTTGTGAGTGTGTGTGACTCTGTATGTGCTTGTGAGTGTGTGTGTGTGTGACTGTGTGTATGCTTGTGAGTGTGTGTGTGTGTGACTCTGTATGTGTGCTTGTGAGTGTGTGTGTGTGAGACTCTGGATGTGTGCTTGTATGTGTGTGACTCTGTGTGTATGTGCTTGTGAGTGTATGTGTGTGTGACTGTGTATGTGTGCTTGTGAGTGTATATGTGTATGTGTGTTTGTGTGTGTGCCAGGTACACATTCAAGTGAGTGTGCATGCAAGTGGGGGCCTGAGGCCAAAGTCGGGTATCATTCTCCATTGCTCCCACATTATTTTTTGAAATCGGGTCTCTCAGTGAACCTGGAACCCCGCACTGGGCAGGACCAGCTGACCAGCAAACTCCAGGAATCCATGCGTCACTGTTTCGCCAGCACTAGGACTTCAAGTTCATGCTGCCATGCCTGGCTCTCTACAAGGGTGCTGGAAACGTGAACAAGGTCCTTAGACCTCCACAGGAAGAGCGTGAACCGAGTCGGCCCGCCAGCCCTTGTCTTGTCTCTTTTCAGTAGGTAACAGACTTCTTTCCCTGAAAACCTGGGACCGGCTGGACATAGAGTTTTGTGTTCTTGGTGTTTCTTCTACTTCTGTGGTCACAGTGAGGAGCAGAGTGGCAGATGGTCAAGACATAGTTGTGGTTCAAGATCCTGCAATGCCATGAAGGCAAATAAGTCCTGACTTGTCACCTTAGTAGGTGGCCACTTCCGTCCGTAATGTCAGTGTGACACTGAGCCTGCAAGGAGAGGTTGCTGGGATTACCTGAGTCACTTCTTGGGAAGTGTCACGTTATAAAACCAAGTACCATGCTCGATATGTTTCCACGGCAACAAGAATGTATACAGGCATCGTTTTAAATGTGTGCATACCATCCTATTGAATAGATGGGCTGGTGGAAGTTATTTAACCACTGCCCAGCTGTCAGACACTTAGAGTCTCTCCTAAGTTCTGCTACTATAGCGACTGGTAAGCCGCTTCACATCTAACGGTCTTTGTGTCTGTGATTTAGCCAACTTCCATCCTGGAAAAGCAATTGCTCCATAAAAGCCCACGCGCTCGTTTAAGGTTCAGCACGCGATGCCCAGCCACTCTTTGGAGGAGTTGCACCATTTACAATTCGCTGTCACGGGGAGAGACCGTGCGGCCTGAGCACTATCACACGGTCCTCTTGTTGTTGTTTTACACGGCATGCAGATGCACAAGAAACAACATCCCGTCATTTGAGTTGTTTTCCCTTTGGCAACCTCGGGGAAGCTCTCACATCCTATTTCTCAGCATTCGCCAGGCCAAATCTGTATTTTCTGCCCACGCATCCTGACTCAGACAGACGGTAGTTTTCTAGTCATTAAGTGAGATGCTTAGGACAACTGACCCTGGGGGCCTGAGGTCGCTGAAGACACCCAGGACGTGGCCAACCTGATGGCTCTTGGAATCTGCTACCAACAGTGGCAGGAGGGGAAGGGGTAAGAACGAGACACTCTGCCAAGTATTTAAAAGAAAGACTTTTCAACCAAGCCCTATGATCAGACAGGACACGTAACATCTTAATAACCAGGAGGACGCCCTGTTCACCTGGGAGGAAGAACAGACAACCTTCAGGGGAGGCTAGCTGATCCAAAGCCACACAAATGTCCCAAAACCACAAGTGGAAGGAACCAGAGCATGCTTCCCAAGGAAGAAACGGGCTTCCAGCTCTCTATTTTGGATCCCCGTGAGGGCATCCTGTAGGAGGACTCTCTGGGCCAATGAAAGCATCACCTTATCCAAACTGCAAATAAAGTTAGTCTGTTCAAGACAGAACCCAAAAAAATAAATATATATATATATATATATATATATATATATATATATATATATATATATATATATATATATATCACCACAGCCCATCCCAGGCACACAGGGACTCTGCGCAAATGTTTACAGAATAAATAAGCCAGCAGAGTAGGGAAAATTGGTCTGGGATTTGTCAAAAGTTCTGATTGAACTAAATTCTCTTGTCAAGACTTAAGAGATCATTAACGAATGCAAAAATCAATGTGTTTTAACTGGCTGGGTTTTTAGAAACATTCGAGGAAAAAAAATAGTCCCTACCTTCAAGCTGCTGCAGGGAGCAGGGGGTTGGGGGGGATTGAAACTAATAACATAATCTTGGATGCAAAAATGATGTGGACTTAACACCGGCCCCAAGAGGTAGAGGGCAGAATGTGGAGTGGTCGTAAGCCACGCGGCCACTCACGTATGGCCAAGGCCCAGGCCTGGAAGCCAATCTGTCACCTCTCTTCTGGCCTGTCTCCAAAGGGCCCTGGATGGCTTCCAAAGGTCGTGTGAAACA
Source organism: Cricetomys ansorgei (assembly GCA_026225945.1). Lineage (NCBI taxonomy): Eukaryota > Metazoa > Chordata > Mammalia > Rodentia > Nesomyidae > Cricetomys > Cricetomys ansorgei. The sequence continues at coordinate 31,426,908 of JAMJFZ010003163.1, forward strand.
ACTGAATCCAGCTTCTCCACATTTACGTAATATCTATTACATAATCTCTCTCCCTCCCTCTACCTCCCCCTTCTCCCTCCCCCTCCCCCCTCCATTTCTCCATCCCCCCTCTCTCTCCCTCCCTCCCTTCCCCCCTCTCATAATATATATAGCATATATTGACAATATGATAGAGTTACTGGTGATGTGGGTTGGCTGTTTCCAGGTCCTGGCTTCTTGTTCGGGGAATTAAAATAAAAACCCTTATAGATTTGTAAAAGCATCCAGTAAACTTTATTTAAACAAAACCATAGAACAAGTCAGAACACACAAGAGAGCAACCCGCACAAGTGTGAAGCTACTTGCCGGCCTGGATTATCGTTTGGGGGCTCCAGAGAAGGAGGGGTTTGGTGACTAAGAGATAAAGTGAGGGAGGTTCTCTGTTGTGATTGATGGGCTAGGTGAAGTAGTCATTGGCTGCTCTTGTCCCCTCCCATGATGCATCTGATTCTAACTCCACGTATGTCCAATCATGCATAAGCACGAGATGTTAAGCAGGAGAGGCTCCCTAAGTGTTCACTTAGGTAAGCAGTTTTGCCTTCTTACAAATGCACCCAAAGCCAGTCTAGACCAGATCAGCCTTCGTACCAAATCAGGATGTGATGGGAACGCATTTAAATCAAAGCTGTCCAAGTTTGACGGTCATTAAGAGGAGCAGAAACTTGTTCCGTGGTTCGAGAAACTTGCTCCGTGGTTCGGGGTAGAATGTGCATGTGGAATACACTTAGGTAAGGCTTTCAGGCTGCTAAGTTGCTAGAAGAGGGGACTGTGCACAGCCAAGCCAAGTACACACACACACACACACACACACAGGCGTCTTCACCCACTATGCTCACCCATCACCCTCCACAGGCACATGCATACACACTCCTGATGGGACCCCAGCTGCTGTTCTTAGGATTTTTCTGCCTGCTTATTCAGAAAGATAAAAGAAGCCAGCCTATTGCTGACTCTCCAGGAAGAGAGACTCTATAAAACCCAGGGCTCAGCACCAGTTAATCCCACTCTCTGCCCATCAGTTCCCCTTTGGGAGGCTTTGAGCTTGTCTATTTTCACGGGACACCTATGCATCTGATCTTGGGGATGTTGCAGAGTTAGTCACCTGGCCTTACATGTGTCCTGCATCCTGAAATGTGATTCTAGACTCCCCGTTCCTCCAGACAGCACCTCTCTGGGCATGGCATATTCCTGCCTCTTGCAGCAGGAGGAAGTCCAGGGGGTGTGCACAATGAAAGCTAGAATAGCCTACCCCGTGTCCTCAAGTCAAGAAAGAGGGTGGCCTAGACAGCTAATGGAATCCAAAGAACAGGAGCGACGATGCCAGGAAAACAAAACAAAACAGCAGCCTGTAGAGAAGGTGTGGATACAGAGGGCAGTGCAAAAGGAAAGCTCATGGAGACTCCATTTAGCTCTGCACCTGGTCAGCTTTAAAAAGGCGGAGCCTGTTCCACTGGGTCCTGAGGAGCTGTTACTGGAGATGCATCTCTGCCTGCCGGTGATGGTCCGTAGCCCAAGCACTCACTTTGAGATTTATGAATGTGAATTCTTCATGGACACAAAGGCTAAAAGCATGAGGTATTACCCACCATCGGGCGGGACTCTGTGACTACCCATTCTCAAGAGATTCAGTAGTGCCTCCTTCAGCTCTTCAATTAGGAGCAGGGAGGATGCTCTTAAAATTCAGGAAGCCAAGAAAACTTACCACTTAGAAAGCTGAACGGTTCAGAGGTCCTTCCCAAAAACAACAAACATTTGCTGGGGGAGGGGAGTCTCTCCTCGGTGGAGCTGCAGGGAGCTCCTGGGATACAGCTTCCATGAGCCACCATCACACTGAAGTGATGATGCAGCTGTCTCTGGAGTAACCCACATCCATTTTCTTGTACATAATCTCAATAAATTCATTGGTTTCCCCAAAATTATGCTTGTTTCTTTGGTGCCCTAACCGGGGTGTGTCTCCAGGAAAAGTAACACAGTAAAAGCAAGGCTATTTGTTTATTTCTTTTTATATGTATGAGTGTTTTGTTTGCACATACATGTTTGGTGCCTAAGGAGGCCAAAAGAGAGTATCAGATAATCTTGGGACTGGAGGCACAGACAGTTGTGAGCTGCTACAACCTAAACCAGGGACTGAGACTCAAACCAGGGTCTTCTGAAAGAACAGCCACAGCGCCTAACCTCTGAGCCATCTCTCCAGCCCCCGGACATGGCTTAAAATAAAGATCCTATGGGAAAGTCTTGGGCATGAGGGAATCGGCCTTGACTTCTGGAAAGAGCTAGATATAGAGGCAGATAGAACTGAGCCCAGATCCCCGCCCTGACACCTGGAAAGTTTCTTCAGTTCTCAGAGCGTCCATTTTCTCATCTATTAAATAGGAGTGGTGTCTTAAAGGGTTTTAGGGGACCATGTTAATCAGCTTTCCCCCTGCTCTGAAAATTTCCTGAGATACACATGCAGATCTTAACTTTCAGTATCTGTATTGTGTGAAAACAGGGTGTGAATGTGGTCCTCAGCTGGTAGTACAGTTGGGGATGTTTATAGAACCATTCAGATATGTGGCCTCCCTAACACATGGGTCAATGGGGGCCCTGTGTTCCCACATCTCCTCCTCCTCTCTCTTATAAGAACACCATCATCACATTCAGAGCCCACCTGGAAAATCCTGGATGATTTTTAGAGATCTATAACTTAGCTGCATCTGCAAAGGAGACTAGGAAGGTAGCCTGGCTGGTAAAAGTGTTCATCCCACAGCACTGGGACTGGAGTTCAATCCTCAGATCCATGTAAAAAGCTGGGCATTCAGTAGTAAATGGTCAGCACTGGACGGTCAGCGGTAGGTGGTCGGCGGTAGGTGGTCAGCGGTAGGTGGTCAGCGGTAGGTGGTCGGTGGTAGGTGGTCGGTGGTAGGTGATGAACACAAAACAAACTTAGAGGTATTTTGGGAGTGTTCTTTGGTCATACAATGCTTTGTCTGAGAAATTTTTTTAATATTACAGATCTTTTGCTTACATATTACGGTTTCTGGTTTTGTTTTTATGGGTTTTCTGTGGTATGGGAGAGCGTGTGTGTGTGTGTGTGTGTGTGTGTGTGTGTGTGTCAGTGTCGGTATGTTTCTTGTGAAAGAAAGGGTGTAGATTTGGGTGGGTGTGAAAGTAAGGAGGATTGGGGAGGACTTGGGGGGAGGGAAACTAATCAGACTACATTGAAAAAAAAACTATCTTCAATAACATATATAGAGTAAAAATCTGGGCACGGTGACACATGCTGGTAATCCGAGCCCTGGAGAGGCAGTGACAGGCAGACCCGGGGACTGTGGGTCATTCAGCCCAATTCCTGTCTCTCGAGGAAAAAGTAGGCAGCACCCAAGGAATGACATTTGAGGTAGACTTCTAACATCAACACCTGCACACACCACACACACACACACTCACTCAAACCAGAATGGGGGTTAACATTCACAGGTTCCACAGTTTAGCACCTATTTGTAGAGGGCAATGTTCAGCTCACTACAGAATTATTTATGAAAAGCTTAAGGTCAATCCACAAAAAGGGTATAGCATCCAGAAAGTCCAACAGCCAGAAACAGTGATCCTTAAGTCTTGGTGATTGAGAGAATGATTCTGGAGTTACAGGACAGAGCTCCCTCCACCTGGAGGGACCCGAAACCCAGCTGGAGCCCTTACTCACTCACAGCTCCAGGGAGGGAACATTAAAGAAACACCCCACAGCACCTGCAGTTGCCTCCCCGTGCCAAGCAGAACCAGGAGCAGGAGAGAGACTGGCTGCCGCAGGCCACTGTAGGCAGCCTCTAGATACACAGCAGGATGAAGAAGGATCTGGAAGGATCTGTGCTTGGAACTTCAGTGCCTTTCAGTAGCTGCAAACTGTTGCCAGGTGCACCAGCATCTCTCAAAGAGAGGTAGGTTAAGCTGCTTCAGACGCAGTTTCACTCATGGAACTCTCAAAACCCAGATCCAAATGCACATCATCCCCACACTCCACACTCAAGGGAGCCAGAACATGAGTGGACTCACTGTCTCCAACATGAGAGAAAGGAAGCAGAACCAGCAGCACTGACCAATAGGACAGGAGAGCCCGAGGTCTCAGAACGGGACATCCCTGCTTTGTGTTACCAGGCCCAAACCTAGGGCCAGATAATAGGCAACCCAAGCCCCCTCCGCTGCCCCTGGAGCCAGGGCAAGAAGCCATGAAGAGAAGCCAGAGCCTGGAGTCTGTGGGGAGAGAGCCCTTCCTCCACCAGCTCTGTAGACTCCATCCAGAACGTCATCCATCCAGGAGAACTTCATTAAGAAAGCTCAAAGGCTAAAGTTCCAGCAGCAGCAACGGTGACCCCCTAGGCCACCGGGCTGGGGGTAAAGAGGAAAATGGAGCCTGGGGGTAGGATGGGGGTGCTGGGAATGCTCTGCATGCTGCCCAGAAAGGAAGCTGGCAATTCTCTCTCAATATCGTTTCATCTGGCACTTCAGAACACAGCGCGTTAAAGAACTCGCACAGCTGCTCCGAGCAGAGGCTGAACTGCCCTCCAATTACCAGCCTCAAACCTTGCAACCCCGGCTTCGGCTGCCTTATCTCCTCTGCGATAGATAAATGCCCAGCACTGAGGAAGGAGAAATTGTTTTAAACCTGGTAAAGTAATATGTGCAGGCCGCAGCAGGAAGCAGTGTGCCCAAAGCCAGTCTCGTAGATTCCTAGGGAAGAATTTCAGGGAAGTCCTTAGCTTAGTACCACCTAGGAAGAGCCCACCCAAGCCAGCTGGCAATCAGGAGCTCTGCTACCTGCAACCCCAGAATCTTGCAGACCAGAGTGATGTCCTTGCTGCCCAGAAAATCATGGACACTGGTCCCAGACTGTCTTCCCTGACCTCCTGTCATCCACTTGGAAGGACCTAGGCCCATCAGTGTGGGGGAGGGGTTGGTCAAGCGCACTCTTTCGGCGGGAGCTCTATGATCTGATTTTGCCTGGGCAGAACATGAAGCCTACAGACCAAGCCATGCCCAGGTTGAAGTGTAGAGCCACAGGGCAGACTTCAAGATGGGGCTGCCCATGAGCCTCACTGGCTCCACTGGGCACAAAGGCACCCACTCTATAAGTTCATCCTCAGAGTTATCTCGGATGTACTCTGGGAGTCAGGAGAGCTGGGAGGGGCCAGGACCCAGCTGCAGAGGTGGTGGGACTCCAAGAGACCAGCTGGAGGAGGCCCCAGCAAGAGAGGATCCCTACCCTGGACCCTCTAGCTGCATTTCTTGAAGAGCTATGCTATTATAACAGTGAGCACAGGCCTTCTACCTTGCTCCACCCAAGATCTCTGTGAACCTTTGCCTCCAAGCCTACGGAGCAAACGGAATGGCCACCAGTGAGAAGGTTAGAGGCTCCAGTGGCCAGGGTTGGAGCCTGACTCCATGTCCCAAGTAAGTGGATTCACCTGTCCAGACCTCCGTTTGCTTATCTTCAGTCTAGAATTCCCAGTGCCTGCCTCGAACTACAAGATCTGATGCTATGAGACGCGGAGGGTCACACCACGGCCACTGCTCAGTAGGCAGCAAGTGTTAGCGTCATTCCTGCGAAGTTACTATTACCAAATGGGAACCTGAGGGCCCCTTACAGTCACGAGAGGGAGTTAGGAAACTGAGCCCAGGCAACCTGGCCAGGCATCCTCTCTTCCAACCCCACCTCTCCCCGGGGAGGATACAAGCAGCTCACAGGGCTGCGCTCCCAGCCCCAAGCGTCCTGCAATAAATCATTTCCGGGTGACTCTTGCCTGTGCTACTTGAGACAAGTCACTGCTCCTCTCTGGGCTGGGTTTTCTCCAGTGCTGATTCCCTCTGTGCCAAAGAGCAATCCATCTATTTCAGTGGCACCCCACCCCATCCCACTGACCCCGGGTAAACGTATTTGTTACGGAGTTTTGAATGAGGCCCTACTGCTGCTGGAGGCCGGAGAAAGAGGGCAATTTGCTGATAATGTTGAAGTCACGATGAAGAGAAAGGAATCAGAGCAGAGGGTGGAACATGAAGAGTGTTCGGGTGTATTTTTAGGACTCTGTACAGGCCTGCAGTTCCTTTGATGAGCTTAGAAGTAAAAACATGTGTGTGACTTGTCTGATTCAGACACAGTGTGGCCAGGGTACCACCAGCTTCCTCCTTTGGATTTTCTGCTTTTCTTGGGAAAGCCAAAGAGTCTTCATTAGAAAGAGATGTGCCTGGCACACCCCACCTCCTCCCCCCCACCCCCCCACCCCCGCACGAACAGGCACATTAAGAGGGCTGGGGGGGTCAGAACCCCCCACCCACAGGCAGCCACAGCCACACAGCATGCACAGGCATGCCGGCACAGGAGCTGTGAAGGGACTCAGACTGGCCGTGTCTGCAGGATGTGCTCATGGATTTCTGCTTCTATACGCAGGGACCTCGCACACGTTAAGCTAGACACATCCAGAGTCTGACAATTCAAGAGTGGGGTCAGGACATAAAGGGAGTTAGGAGGCAGAGAAAAGAAGAAAAGGGAAGAGAGGGGAGGTGGAAGAGAAGGAAGGGAAAGAGGAAAGGATGGAGAAGGGAAGGCCCAAGGGTAGGTCTCTATGACCCTCAGGGAATGATCAGGCACACCCTCAGTTGTAGAACCATTCATACACTGAACTGTGTGTGTGTGTATGTGTGTGTGTGTGTGTGAATAAGAGTGTGCAGATATGTGTGCATGTGGGGACCAAAGGGGCGTGTCAAATGTCTTCCTCTATCACTCTTTCATTGCCTTAGAAAAGGTTCTCTCACCAAACATTTGCTATTTCTGCTAGGCTGGCTGGGCAGGGAGCCTGGGAACCAATCAGCCTGTCTCTGCCTTCCAGTGATGGTGTTACAGACATGCACATCCATAGCTGGCTTTTTGTTTCTACGAGGGCACCAGGGATTCAAACTCGGGTCCTCCTGAATACACAGCACGCACTCTTACCCACAGAGCCATCTCCCCAGCTCCTACACTGAACTCGTCTTGGCTATTTGACCCTTCTGCTGTAAAATTGGGATAATATGTGGTCACACCATAGCGAAGCACCAAACACGCCAGACACACAGGAGGCCTTGAGAAAGCTGGACAGATACACAGGGTTGCCGGAGCTCACAAGAGGCCACTTACGTCCTGCGCCGGGTTCACAGCGAGGCTTAAAGGACAGCTACGGCTGCCATTTCCTGTATTACTGTCAGCAGTGTCAGAGGCTAGCCCCTCTCCAGCTGTCTTTTTGTCCATTTCCTCACCTGTCCCCCAACCACCTTTCAAGTAGCTAAAATCAAACTCTATAAGTGGGTTGGAGAGAACCAGAAAAGCTGGAAAACCCTCTTTTCAAGGGCACACAGCTGATGAGAGGCAAGGCCAGTGTATAAAGAAGGTCTCCAAAGGCAAGACCTCTTCCATGACTGCCCAGGGCAGGGATTTCAAATTTAAAGTGTGATGACTTTAATATCCAACGTTCATTGAGTACCTACTGCACGCTAGGCTCTATACGGACTGTTCACTGTGTGTGACCTTGAATTTCCATGAACTCAGGAAGCAAGTATTATTATTATTGTTGTCTTTTGTTTTTTAAATGAGCATCTGGCATGCAGAATGGTTCAGCAATTTGCCCACGGTCGGTCAGTAAGTGAAGGATTTGCTGTCCCCAAGGACACAGCCTCAACCACTCAGGGAGACACAGAGCAGCCTCAGATGGTAATACCGAGCTGTCTGGAAGATATATTTTTAAAGTGTATTTTTAGGTAGAAGCAAGGTGTAGAAGAGCCTGTATAATGCGCTATATTTTTAAAAGGAGACATATGGCCGTACGTGTTTGTAGCTGCACAGTATGTGGAAAGCTGCGCAGGAAGCTCGTACTAATTGTTGCCTGAGGGAAGAGAGTAGGAGGCCAGGGTCTGGGTGGAGGAGAGTCACGCTTTTACACCCTTTCCATTTTTTATATCTGCCTTTAAAAATATGGATGTGTGGGTCCCCTGTTCAGCATTTCTAAATTATTCTCCATTACTTTGTCAGCTTCCTGGAAATACTGTCATAGCAGGCTCCTCCGGAGGGCTCCAGGAGGACGGAGGTGGCTACCGAAGGCCTGCTTGGGCAGCAGAGGGCACAGCCTGTGCCTTCCAGCCAGGCTTCAGGGTCTTGGCTGAAGACCTTGGGAGGCTCCAACCTTATGTAGCTCACTACTGCCTCCCCCAGACAGAAATGGACAATGGCCTCTGTCCAGGGTATCTGTCACCACTTTCTGATGACCTCGCCATTTTGGGCCTTCTTCCCCGGGGCTCTTTAAAGGTGTGAATAAGCGACACCTTCCCCGACAGGCCCTGTCTCGGCAAACTACCGCTCAGCTCTTGCACCACGGTGACTCCCAATACCCCCTTCTCTCAGGCTCCCAACCTCCTTCCCTGGGATCCAAAGACTCAAACCTGCTGCACCCTCTGGGCGTGCCAGGCTGACTTCACTGTCTACTTCAGAGGCTCCTCTCGGAGCAGCAGCTCTCCAAGCTAGCATCACCCCAGGGGTGAAATATTAAAATGCAAGCTGGGGACCCACCTCTCAGAGGCAGCGTGCATCAGCGGTCCAAGGCCACGTGAGCGCACGTACTCACGGACCCTCTATCCCCCAATCTGATGCAGGCGTCAGGTGGTTCTCACAACAACCCAGTCTGGCTGAAACTTGGAAGCCCCAAGATCCTGTTCCCTTCTGGGATAGGGCTAGGGGAGGAACTGGAGAAGCAGGACTGTTAGGATACCTCTAAGTGTCCACCCTTGTACACAGTAGCAACTGCAGGATGGGTCTAGGAGAGAGAAAGCTGTGCTGCAGAGCACAGGTCTCCTCTGGAGAGAAGACACCAAACTTGAACTAGGTCCTCAGCTGACCAGCAGTTAAGGAAAGGAGAGGGGAGGATAACAGGAGAGAGAGGGAAGGGTGGGGTGAGGGAGGGAGGAGAGAAGATGTGGCCTTCTCTGGTGGGACAACTGAAGGGACCTGACTGAGTCAGGCACCGAGTCCCAGGGCCCAGTGAGCCCGAGCAGAGAAACCAGGCTGCGACATGGAGCTTAGGAGTGGCCACGCACAGGACAGGAGGCAGGGCCACTTTCCAGATTCACAAACTGAGGCTGGAAGGGTAATGGATGTCTTCAGAGTTCCCACCTGTGGTAGCATGCTTTGGCGGAGCGGGCTCTGGAACGTGCAGGCAGCACAGAACCCAGCCTGCTCTGCATCTAGTCTGAGCTCCAAGGGCGCGGCAGGGAGGCTAGGCTCGCCAGGCTGGGCAGGCTCGCGGGCGGCCGCGTGGCCACAGCGCCCCCTAGCGGCGTCTGGAATCCTCGCTCTGAAGCCTGCGGCCTCAGTCATCTCACTCCATCAGGCCTCTTCCTGCAGCTCGGATCAGGCTCAGTACCATCCCCGTGTAACAGAAGGTAAGGAATTACCCAGACCTACCAAGGCAGGATTTCAACACCGCAGGCATGAGCAAACAGAGAATAAAGGGGATAGAGGGGGAAACAAAACCCACTTCTAAGACAGAGCCGCACAGAGGACCTTGGGAGCGCGGGCAGAAAACTACTTTGAGTGCCCAGCTCTTCAGGACCTGCGTGGGCATCGGGACAGAAGCCAGAGCTCCAGCTGGGGTTACCACAGGAAACTGACCAGGGTCTGGGCTGCCCTTCCCAGCCAGGGGCGTGGGAACCCAGCAAAACGCCCCTCTGTGACAGCCCCGGGACAGTAAAAGGGGTGAATCTCTGGGCAATCTTGGGGGGAAGGGGAGCAAGAGAGACTGTTTCCCACTGCCATCGCTACCATGGGGAACGAGCCAAACATTTGCTTCCTAAATCTAATGACTTGTGCTCTTCTGTCCTCGACTGTGTGAGGACTCCACCTTCCCCTATCTCGGAACTGAACAGGCAGGTGTTCCTCAGATGTGCTCTCTGCTATGTGAAATGTGGCCACACCTTGGTGCGGGGCATGCTGGGAATCTTATTTCTGGGGAGCAATGAGGACAGTAAGACTATACACTGTCGAGAACAGGGGTCGAGGATCCTCTGAAGGTCTTCCTAGGATGAGCTACGTTCTGCCTTCCAGCCTCGAAGACTTCACACTGCGGCTCCCTCTGCTTGAGCTGCTCTGTGCCAAGCCCTTTCACTCAATAATCAAAGCTTCTCTAGCCTTCTCAAGGAACATTTCCTGAGTCCTTACAAAGTTCCAGGGCTGCAGGGACCAGGTAGTCTATGTGAGGCCCAGATATAGTAAGATATAGCAAGCAGATATAGATAGCAAGACACTAAGCAGGGGGCACAGGGAACGGGAGGGAAAGCCTGAGAGGGAAGGGCAGAAGGAAGAAGAAAATCTTCCAAGTGTGTGTAATAGCTAATGTCCAGGGAACCGGTTCCCACCAGCTCCCAGGCCCCAGTGGCTGCTGGGACCTCTGGGAGGAGGGGGTTGTGCCTCACGCGGACTATTTTTCTATCTTCTGTATTCTGGATGTCTTACCATTTAAGGCCTCAGCTCTGACTGCCCCTCTGAGAGTTAGATGGTTTACAGGGATGATGAAGCTGCTGCAGCTTCGATACACAAACCAGCCAACCCACGGTCTGCACACCAAGCAATACCCCCCCATCACCCAGAGTCAGTCTCCATCTTTTTTCATACCATCTAATCTTTAATTTAATGCACTTACCTGTCCTTCCCACCCCTTCCATGAATTCCCCTGCTCCACCCTCTTCTCTCTGCCTCTTCTACCTCCTGACCAACCCTGATGCTCCCAGAATCCCGTCCATTCTGTGCCTAGGGATCTGTGAGTCTGAATGTCTTTCCTTTGTGACGATTCATGTTTTGATGTCTCTCACCTTATCTTGTGGAAACAAGTCCTGAGTACATTTTAACAATTGGCTTACTTAGGCTAAGAGGGACCCACAAAGGAGACAGGCCTGGGCAGAAAAAGCAACAGGTTCCTTTCTTGCATGCTGGGAGAGCAAGGTGAGTCTGAGCTGTCAGGAACTGGTTACCAGGCAGCGCAGCTGGGCCAGTATACGAGTTGGCGAAGGCCTAGCATGAGATGGGCAGAGGGGTATCAGCGGTATCCCCAGTGTTTGTCTGTCTTCTCTCACCACTGATCCCTCGGTGCCCACAGTAAGGATGGCTGTGGGGAGACAGTAATTACCTGGGTAGTTTGTGCATTAGTGAGTGGCTGGCCAGCTGAATGAATATTTTAAGGCTAACCCCCAGGGAGGAAGATCTGAGAGTCCAATAGAAGACATTCAAAGAGTCCCTGTCAGTTAGATCCAGTGGCCGAGTCCTTCCACAACAGCAATTCAGCCAAAGGCCATCTCATAAGGACCTCATAAGCACAGTCTAGCCTCCAAGGAGCCAAGGCTGACGAGAGCTGCGTTGGGTGGTAGAGTTGTCAGGGAAACTGAGGAAGCATGCCAAAGGCATTCAGTCAAGGCTCCCTTCAAGTGCTGGGACATGAGCAAGTCTGGCTCAGTGTGATGGGTTCTCATACTCAGATGTGGGTCTCATACCGGACAAAGCCAAAGAGCCTAAACCCAAACCACAAAGAAGATCTGTAAACCTCTCCTATGCTTCAGAACGTTCCTGATTTGTCTTCTAGGACAGTCACCCAGCCAAGTAGCCTAAGAGTCAGCCCTGCCTATGAGAGCACCTTTATAAATCGTAATCAGAAATGCATGTTGCCGCTAACTCCCAGCAGGTGTCAGTAAAGAGACAGTAACGAAACAATATACTGCGACCATTTTCCCAAAGGTAGAAGCAACAGGCAGCAGGAAGGGAAGATTCTTGCCTGATATGTTTAAAGTGCTGTCTGGCACGGTGTCCGATTTTATCTTTCCTCTCTTTATTTGTCCCAGGCTCAAAATCATACCCTACCCCAGACTTCCAGAACATAAGCCAAGGAAAAAGAGCAGATCTGAGTTCACATACATCGTCAACGGTTTATAACACAGGAAGTTGATATGACCTGCTGGGGCCTCACGTTCCTCGTCTGTATAATGAGGATGATAGCACCTCTTTGAGCTGTTTACAAAGCAGAAGGTGAATGTAAGAAAAGCAATAGGAGCAAAACTGCAACAGGGCAGAAGCCGAGAGGAGGAGGAGGCTACATCCTCTCCTTGTGAAGCTCAAATTCCCGTTACTACAGCTGTGTACATGTTATATATGCTTAGTCGCTCTTGATTACGCAAAGAAAGATGTTACAGTTATTTCACAGTGTCAGCAACTGGTGTACTATTTATTTATTAAGAAATTCCTGGGCCCAGTGCAGTGCGACACAACCAAGAGAAAAATCTCCCTTATCAGGACTCCTGCCTCAAGCTAAAACAAAAGGATGAGCCATGCACTCAATATTCTAGCTCCTCCGGGAGCTGCCTGGCGTTTCTCTCCAGACCTAAACACTGATGTAAATGGCAGTATAGGAAACTGGGCCAACTCCACGGAACCCAAGGCAAAGATTCTGCAATTCCACATGGAGGCACCAGGGGGCGGAAGAGAGTCATCTCCTGAAAAGAAGGGGTACATCCAGTTATTAGAAGTTCTTCCATCACCCCAGAGAGGACATTTCCACCCCAGAAAAGATTTGTGGGGAGGTGTTCAGGGCTTTGTCTGGGCTTATTGGTAGAAGCATTCATATGCACAAACACCAACACCTAAGCATTAGGAAAGGAGATTGGTTTTTCAAATGCTCAAATCACAGCAAAGGCTTCCAAGACACGTAAATAAAGACAAACAGGACCCAAACTGTGTAAATGAAACTCCAGACACAACCCTTAAGCAATACAGACGGCTGAACTTGTAACAAAGAAGTCAAAAGAACCACACCAAATTCTCAAAAAGCTGGAAAAGAACATAAATAAAGACAATCAGGATGGTACATGAACAAAATTAGAACATCCACCAAAAATTCAAATTATGGAGCTGAAGAGTGTCATAACTTAAATGGGGGAACAAATGCATTAAACTTGTTCAATGGCAGGTCTGAACGGGCAGGAGAATCAACTCACTTAAAGACTTAAATTCATTTGGAATTAGAGGAGGTAAAAAGAGAGAATGAAGGAAACTGAGAAGAGCTTAGGAGACCTGGAAGGCTTCACCAAGCTCCACAATACTAATACAAAATATTATAGAAATGAAGTTAGAGAGATGGGGGCCAGGCTGAGACAGATGAAGAACTCCCCAAATCTGAGGAGTAAATCTGAGATAAACGTACGAATTCAAGCTCAGGGAGCTACACGGAGACCTATATATATGTAGACAGACTATAATCAGACTATAAGAGTTAAAGATAAAGAGAAGATCTTAAAAATGACAAAAGAAAGGAAAAGTGACTCATCTCCTATGAAGACCCTTCTATAGGGCTATCAGTAGACTTTTCAGTAGTTCCTGATAGGGTATAAGGCAATGGGGAGACAAACCTGAACCTCTAGATCTGGCAAAACTATCCTTCAAAACTAAGGAGAAGATGAACATGTTCTTATATAAACAAACCTGAGAGAATTCATCCCAATAGTCCTGGCCTGGGTGTGGGGGTGGGGGTGGGGAAACAGCACCCCGTGAAACCATTCAAAGAACACAAGGCCATAACATGAAGCCATTTGAAAACATCTCACATTAGCGGGTTTGAAATTCTTATATTGTTAAGTTGGCAATGTAACGATAAATTGGTAAAGGAAATGTGGCGTGTATACACAATGGAGTTTTATCCAGCCATAGGGAAGACAGAATCATACCATTTTCATGGGGAAAAAAATGGATAGAACTTGAAATCACTCCAAAAGCAGAAGGGAGCCTGCTCGCCAGCCGTGATGGACTGAATCCCTTAAACACCAGCCGCAATAAACCCTTCTTTGCTTGCATTGTTGCTTGTTAGGTGTTCGCTCACAGCAACAAAAAAAAAAGTCACTTGATGCATGTAGCACTACGCTGTAATCTTTTACCCTCAATTTAGAGAAGGAGAAAGATAGAAATCTTCACTCTTTTACAAGCGGCCTTAATACAGAAAGAGAGAAAGGTAGAAATCTTCACAGCCTCTTTTTTTTCTGAGCTCAAATCTCTCCAACCTTCCTTCTCTTAGGAATTACCTCACTAATTAATGACAGCAACCCAACCAAGGAACCACCAACCAACACCCACCCCTGCTCTATAAGCTTCAGACCTTTCATGCCCTAAGCCAAAAGTTCCCATAAACCCATGCAGCACGCAATCCCAAACACAAGCTACAGGTGCCTGAACGACCGCACCCAACCAAATTATAGCCACCTGCACCAAGTATTCCAAACCCAACTCGTAAACAACTCTACCACAGCTGGGGTGGGAACAAGACCCTCTAGTTAAAACCAAGTCAATTAAAACCAAAAAGCTCTTAACTTAAAAATCCCAAGTGTTCCTCTACAGATACACTTACAAATAGCAGCACAATAGACTAGAGAGGACCAGAAAAGATTTAAGGAACCAGACTCTAGAGATCAGGAACCGCGAAACACCAAGAGAGAACTCTGAGCATAGCCATTGCATTCCTCGGTGAACCCCAGGACCTTACAAGCAGATCGGGAGCAGGAAGATTAAAGAGAGTGAAAGTAAGCAGGTCCCAGTGAATGTACCCCCAGGTGAGCTCCAAGGGTTCTATCACAGCAGGCGAGACCAGAGGACCAAAGCCATGTCCACATGCACGCAGATGCACCCGGGAAGGTAGGTGGCAGGACAAGGCCCGGAACCTTACGAAGAGAGCATCTTAAAACCTACCAGAGACGGCCAATGGGAGATTGGATGAGTTCCTCCATTCAGGTTCGCGGAACAGACACTGAGCATGCGCAAATTGGAGACTACTTGGGAAAAGGTGGGTGAGAGATTATCCGGAGCCAAGGTGTTGAACAAGACTGCGCTTCAGCACACGCCCCACCCCTTCCTCCTAGGTGACGCCCCTGTGCCCTGGGACTCCTGTCAATCTTCAGAGTATCTCCTCCTGCAGACAAGCAGCAGGAGGATATCTTGTTTCCTTTAATAAACAAGATCCTATGCCCTCGCCTCACCCTGGCCTCCGGCTGATTCTGGCTACACGGACTCCTCCGCAGTTTGGTTGTATGGGTGTGTTTTGATAAAGAAGAACCTTTCCCCAGACTCCTATTAAACAGACCGCTCTTCTTCAGCAGGGCTCTAAGCATGTTTGAAAAACAAAACTGCAGATTAAAATGACCTCTGACATCATCGAGAGAGGCGGACCGGTTCCAGCTGGGGCAGCCTTGCAGAATGGATGCCTAGGTGGTATTGTTCCAACCCCTTGAAGCTACTAAGCTAGTTGGGTGACCCTAGACTCACTTCCAACGGATAACGCATCATGAGCAGTAATGGGTGCTTTCAGAGGCAAAGCAGGGTCCCACTCAAAACTGGCCAGCCAGGGTCCACTCTCACCGGTATCCAGGGTGTTCCTGGGCCTCCAACCTGTTCCTTCTAAGACGTATAACTCAGCCAGCATGAGCTGTCATTGTTCATTAACCAGGTAAATAATATCTCAGAAGCAGACACCTACAAAATGGGGTAATAGAACAGTGATCGGTCCAGAGACCAACCCACATTTTCAGACTGCCAAAAGTCAAACACTACCAAATGCAGATGAGGACTTAGGGAAAGCGGGACTAAGGCAGGCTGCGGGTGGGGTACAATTGCCAGTCTCTCTGAACAGCGGCTTCCAGACTGTGGCTGTGTCGGGATGGCTTCTCTGCCTGGGGTCTCCGGAGACCCCTTCACATGTGCGCACAAAGATGCAGACGAAAGAACGCACCCTGCAGCCTTGATTCAGAGAGAGCTGAGAACTAACCCACATGTCCATTAACGGGGTGATTTTTTTTTTTTTTCAAATATAGAACACAGTAGTCTTTAAAAATCAACTAGATTGCCAGTTTGGACGCAGACCCAGAAACCACATTGTCGGATGAAATACAGTAAGTTGCAGAGTCAAGCAAAGAACATAATGCCATTTCTGAAAGGGAAAACACACTGGGGGATGTCACTGTTGCCTATGGATATGTAAGCGCCTGTGAACGGCTTTTCTTTTTTTCTTTCTTGTTTTTTTCAGGACTGAATACATCAAACTCATTATAGAGGACACCACTGTGAAGGAGGAGGGGATTAGGATTTAGAGAGATGGGGACCTAAGATTTACCTACCGTATTCTGATTTTCCCCCCATGGGTAATGGAGCCCTTTAGACATATGATACCCGGGCAATTTAGAGCAACTATGCTAAATGTTAACAGGGGAAGTAGAATTGTTATTTCTGACATGATGCTCTCCTGAGTTTTATTTTTAAACGACCAGGAGGATTGTTCCGCTAGTCCCTGGGTGTCCACTGGTTGCCTGACTGTAGCAAGGAAGGGCTGTGACCACGTAATGCTTCTTTGAAGACAGAAAAGGGGTGCCTCAAGGATTAGGAGGGGTGCAGAATGGACTCTGTATCCAATGATGACTAAACCAGAGGAAAATCAGCAGCCAATGGAAAACGTTTCAGTTGTGACAGTGATGGAGACTAATCAAAACCAGCTTTAACTCTGAAGTCTATTAAGGAACCAATTAATAACTTTGATTCAAGCAATTACTTAACGTTGGGATTTGCTAACTGAGGAGAATGAGAAGGCATTTATTAGCGCAGTCATGAGCGTCACCTGGCAGGATCTGGCAGTCCCATGGGTGGAGAAAGATATGCAGTGGAAGGTAACTATTGCCCCCTCTGGACTTCTTTCTCTAGGCAGGAAGGCTGCCTCTTGCCCAGCTGCGACCCACAGGGCCATGTCCAGTGGAAACACACAGCCCTCTGTCTCGTCTCAGAGTCCAGGATTACTAATTTTTACAGTGTGTCTTTCATACAAGGTTGCTAAGCATGTAATTTAGACCCAGCCCCCCTAGTGCGTGCCCCAGAACAGGACCCCGAGACAACGGTTCAGCTGTGCATTGCTTACCCACGAGATCACCAGTAGGAAATTGGGCCAAGTGACTCTGGGGAGACATCCAGGAAAAATGGGCTCCTAGACCAGCCACCGCACAGGTAGCATACAGAAGAGTGTCTCATGGCCACATCCTAAGCCCAGAACCTGTATCGACACGATATTACATGGCAGAGGGGAACTAAATTGCAGATGGGGTCAGAACTGATGATCAGCTGGTTGAGATGGAGGGCTTATCCTGGAATGCCCTAAGTATGGAGAGAAGAGCCGTAAGGATTTGAGAAAAACCCAACAGTGTTACTGGCCTTGGAGCGGAGAGAAGCCACATGCTGAAGGAGACAGACAGCCAATGAGAGCTAGAAGTATGAAGGAGAGGACCAGCAAGACGCTAACACCGACTCAGATCTGAACCCAGATACTGCAGCGGTACTTCATGTCTTCAGCCAGTACGTTTTATCAGAATGCAGTGATCGGGGCAAGTACTGCTCGTTCCAGAAGACTTGGTGAAATGGTACAGAACACTAGAATTAGCACTGCCTGGGGTGGGGAGTGTGCACTGGGTACCCAATCAGTGTGAGGAGCGCCACCCCATGCAGCTGGGGCAGGACAGAGGTATGGCCTTCCACGCTTCCAGCAAAGCTGTCCGCCAGGCTGGGCATAGGGCTGCAGGAGTCACTGGAAACCCACGAGGAATCAGTGAACGGTTTAAAGAACACAGTAAGTACGTGGCTGACTCTCTGCAGTCCTATAGCAAGTCCTCTGCCCGGCACCAGCCTGGGGACAAGTCTAAGAGGCAAGTCCTGAGGTAGTAGCTCTGAGTCCCCATACCCTCACCGAATACTTAATAATCTCAAACTTGCTGAAATAGTCCAGAGAGAGACTGGTGCTCTGAGTCACCCATCCTCCTGGTGAGCGCTGACTTGTAATTTAGATCCTTTGCTCCTCATTCCCTCATCCATGAATCCGAGCTAATTGGGCCCTCCCAGGGTGCCACGGGGAAGTTGAAAGGGGCGGGCGCTGGGTGCAGAGAGCCTAGGGCGACGCCGTCCTCCACTCTGCCCTCTACCAGGCTCCACAAGTTGCCACGAGCCTACCTCACCAGAATCAGAGCAAGGACAGTGTCAGAGGAAGACCTCAAGCAAGATAAGCACCAGAAACTCCCTCCTCGGCCCGCTGCTAACAGGGCAGATGTATGGGACAGGGCGGTTAGCTGTAGGTCAGCAACCCAGAGCGGAAGCTCACTTTTAGGGGTGAGGAGGCTCCTCTGGGTCAGCCAAGGTGGTCAGGACATATGGGCACTGTAAGAAACAGCGGGGTGGAGGGGCATTTTCCGGGATGGGGCCTTCCTTCGTACTGCTGCCCCACTAGTCACCCCTCTCCCAAGGTCTTACAGCTTACTCCCCAAGGATGGAGGGGCTCATCACCCAAGAGGTCAACAGAGTCTCTTCGGGCATTAGAGTCCTGAGTTCCCTCGGGTTTCTTGTCTTCGTTAAAGTTTCTATTGCTGTGATGAAACAAACACCATGACCAAAAAACAAGTTGAGGAAGTTGGGGCTTGTTTAGCGTGGTGTACTTTCACATTGTAGACCATCGTCGAAGGAAGTCAGGACAGGAACTCAAGCAGGGCCAGAACCTGGAGGCAGGAGCTGATGCAAAGCCATAGAGGGGTGCTGCTTACTGGTTTGCCCCACATGGCTTGCTCAGCCTGCTTTCTTCGAGAACCCAGGCCCACCAGCCCAGGGATGGAACCACCCACAATGGACTGGGCCCTCCCACATCAGTTAGTAATGGAGAAAGTGCCTTACAGGCTTGCCTATAGCCTGGTCCATGGAGGCATTTTCTCAATTGAGACTCCCTTCTCTCTAGTGCTTGTGTCAAGTTGACGTCAAGTTGACGTCAAACCAGCCAGGACACCTCTGTCATTCCCACATCCACATCTGCACAGGAAGAAGCTGGGCAGCATCTTGTTTGGCAGATGAGGTGACTTCCCATGAAGCAATGGGAAGTGGTGTGCCTCCTTTAGACCTGATGACCCAGCTGCAGCCCACTGTGGCTTTTGCCAGATGCCGGTCACATGCAGACCTCATTCCTAGCCAAGTCTCACTTCGCCTTGTCTGTTGCTCCTGCGAAATCACAGAGCAGCTACAAAAGACACTTTAAAGAGCTCAGTCAGTACCTCGGGCTGCAGTGCTGCCCCAGCTCAGGCCCCCCAGAAAGTAGGCAGGGACAAAGAAAAGGGGCTGCGACCAGTAGCAGAGGAAGATGCCAAGTCTCTGGATGGTTCTTCCCTCTCCGGGGACCAGAGGCTTTGACACCTCTTTGATGAGAGTGTTTCAGTGGATTCCCTGCACGTGAACCCTGGGTTAGAAAAGCTCATAGAGAGCCCAGGGGAGACCCCTGAGAAATTCTGAGTGTGGTGGGCTGGTCAAAGCTGACCACAGTGAGTGGTGACAGCAGTCACAGCTGAGCCCTGGGAAGGACTCTGACAGATGATCCCTCTGAAGTCAGTTTACATGGAGGCCAGGGAGCCAGGCCATCCGCTCCCCGCAGACCATCCGCCAGTCATTAGTTCTAACAGTTCAACCTGGAGGGACCTGAGACCAAAGTTCCCCATTGGTCTAGGACAAATTCTAGTGGGAACACAGTTGGGGGGGGTATTCCAGCACCTGAGCACTGGAGGCACGGTCCTCCATGTGAGCCTTGGGCAGAAGCGAGGGCACAGACCCCGCTAGCTGAGGATACCAAGAATGGAGCTCGGTAAGAGCTGGGAGGAAATCCCTTCTCACTTTCAGTCCTAGCTGATTGGCCCTGGGCCCTCCATCCCTCCCCAGCATCCCACAAGGCCCTCCCTGCCTCCTTCTCCTCAGGCCCCAGGGGACCTGAGTAAGCTGGTCTGTCCCCTGCAGAGAAGCTAACACAGACATCAAAGCCGCACCTTCCGGGCTTTCAAGCAGCTTTGAAAGGCATTTCTAAGAGGGATGTGCCCACAAAGATGAAAAGTCCTCCTATTGAAGAATCTGAGGGTCTCCAGCATCAGAAACAGAGTGGGTGGGCTCAGGGATGTGGGGAAGTGGAGTCCTTTTGTGCACCAGGCAGTAAAAATGAAAAGCCAGAAACCGGGACGCACAGAATAAAATGTGTGCAGAATCTAAGCGGTAAAATCTTAGTTCTGGAGTCTCTAAAGCATCAGAGGGAATGTGCAGGGTCCCAGCTGGGATCCAGAAGGGAGCAGAGGTCCAGGAGGACATAGACAATCTGCACTGACTCACTTAATCATGCTGAAAGGATTTATGGGCACCTCCTAAGTGTCAGGCACTGCCAGATGCTAAAGCGTGGTGGAAGAGGACAGGCCTGGCCCTGCCTGGGGATACTGCCAGCTTGCTGGGGGTGACAGACTAAGTGGAGAGGTAAATGTGCTAAGATGGGGAATTATGGGAGACAATGTGATTCGTTCAGGAGCCAGGCAGGGCCTCTGGAGGAGGCAACACTTAAAGTGAGCTACAAAGAATATGCAGGAAGGGATCCGTAAAGGAGAGGGGGAAATGGGTGAGGGAAGGGGTGGAAGGAGATGGGGAGAGAGGGGAGAGAGGTTAGATCAAGTCACCCAGGGCCTCGAAGACCAGGCAGAGAAGCCACTGGAAGCTCTAAAGGCCGAGCATGACAAGGTCCAAGGTCCGTGTGTGGGTGGAGACAACAGGCATCCCCACCAGCCACTGAAGACTCACTTCAAACGCCTCTGGGAACCAAAGCCCAGATGGCCAACCTTGGCTTGTAAGGGAGAGGACAGTGGAACCGAGGGAGGCTGAGAGAGGGCCAGGGCCCATGTCCCTTGCTTTGCAATCTGCACCTGACACGACCTCCCGCTTTGGTACATGCCCAGTCCCCTCTGAGTTTCAAAACATGTCCCGCTCACCGGCTTTCCCTCGCCATGCCCAGCTGTCTCGCTGGCCCTCGGCTTCTCTCATGTCATGTCAGAGGTCTAGGAGGCACCTCCTAGACCTGCCTGTGCACTGGAACTTCCTACCTGTCCTGGGCCAGCTCCCACCGGTACTGCCCACTCTGGTCTGGCTAAGGGTCACCTCACAGATTCACTGGGTCAAGTTCTTCCATTGTAGGAAGCTCCTGTTAACATGTTTGTTGCCTCCCAGTAGAAGCTCAACTCTCAAAGGACAGACTCCAGATTATTCCAGGATTGTCTCTGTCCATCCCTTGTGTCCCTGAAGTAGGAAGACTATTCAAAGACTGTTTGATTCAGATCTGCTGTGGTCTAAATGTCCCCTGTGTGCTGAAATGTGACTGCCAACGTGACGGCATAAGAGGTAGACATGGGGCCTCAAGAAAGGCATTAGCAGCCTGTTGGGGAGGCTTCAGAGAGCTGGCTCCTGCCCTCCACCGTGCACCTTCTATGGCGGAGCATCTGTCCCCTGAAGAAGATGCAGCTCGAGGCCAGGGTCCTCAGTGGACATCGAATCACTGGCACCTTGATCTTAAGACTGTCCGGCTTCCAGAGCTACGGGAAAACTTTCTGCTGCTTCTAAATTACCCACCTAAGAGAAGAGATAGAGGGAAGGCTCCTGGGGGTGAGGGGACTGGCTCTGTCACAAATGCCATGTCAGCTCAAGCTCAGATATCTTAGTCCTGCTCCAAATGCCTGAAAATTCAGGATTTCAAAGGCCGAGGAGTGGATCATGAGAGAAGCTGAAGTTGAACTTGGCCCTTTTCGAGATTCCGCCCTTGGGAATTCGCAATCCATATCCTCCAAGGAAGAACAGAGAGAACATCCATCAGAACGGCCTTCTCAAGTCTAGTGACATAAAGCCCACAGATGGGTGGTCCCTGGCCACTGAATGTTAGGTGACCCTCCACCTGCAGGTCACTTAACAGAAGATAGATATGTCACCAGGGCCATCACCACGATGACCTCTGAGCTCAGCCAGGCCAGCTGCCTCCAGGCACCTCTGCACCTCATGGTCACCTAGCAAGCATAGTTCGGCATCCCCATAACTCAGCATCCTCACACTTCCGTGGGTTTCCAGAAGGAACAGTGGCTTCCAGGGAACCCCAGTGCTTCTGAAGGCAAGGAAAGTGACTGGGAGAGGAGCGGCTGGAGGTTCTGAGTCATCTGTGAGGTTGGGGTTGGACCAGTGCCCCCGTGGCTCTGCGGCCCAGGCTGGACCCTGTGAACGCTTCTTAGTCCCTGACTGGGAGCTCCCAAAAAATGCCTCTGCTCTGTCCTCGATGGCTTTGAGATTGTCCCTTTGTATAACATCCTCATCGCGCTTGCAAAGCCGCGGGATCAAGGCAAGCAGGCAGAGTCATCTCCTCAGGAGGAGGCTGATCAAGAAGGGGAGATGAGAGCTTTAGGAAAAGCTGACAGTGACTCGCCTTCCAAATTAGTGGCTTTGATTGGGAAGGATCCTTCTGATCATGCATGCGCACAGGAGCCCGGGGAAGCCTCGCATCTTTGCACGGAAGCCGGAAGCCGCAGAGGGCACACCGCGCTGTACGTTTTACTAAGAACCTGTGATTGTGAGACCCCTCTGCACCCAAGGGTTGAGAAATGGAGGAAAGCGGGTTCGGAAGGGTCACAGGATGCAGGAAATGCATCGTCCTGATGTGGCCCGTCTTCCCTTGTTGTTCTTATTACTTATATTTTATTTTGACTTTATCGACTGTTCTCTTGTAAGTCGTCTGAGAGCCTTTGGGGAATAAAACAAAGCTAAATAAATGCTTTGAGTTAAAGTGTGGGAGGGACAGCATGAGTGGCAGAAGCGTGTAGTGGAGTCAGCAGAGAGGGGCTTTGTACACACACACACACACACACACACACACACACCATGACAGCTAGCATCAGCCATGAGACAGGTCTCCATCTCTACGGTAGCCTGCACTTGGGGGACCACCTCCTTCCTCGGCTCCCCCTGAGCCTCATGCTCTGTCATACAGGAGGGAATAAGAGGATCATCAGGGGACCAGACCATAATATTCAAATCTTCATCCTATTTATTTCTTCCTGCTGTGTAACCCTAGGGATGCCTCTTAAATCCCGTTTTTAATTGGTGTATATCCATTATGGTATCTCTCTGCCCTCCATCGCTGGCTCTTGTCCCCTGCCCCTCCTCCCTTTCCTCCTCTGGTTCCATGCCTCTCCCCAAATAGTCCCCCTTCTGCTTTTATGGTTTACTCTTTTATCCAAGTCTAGCTTCAAATATGAAAGGAAATATGCCATCCTGGTCTCTATGAGTCGCTTATTTCAAATAACATCATAATCTCCGGTTCTACCCACCCCCCCCTTTTCTCTAAAAATCACACAATTTCATTCTTCATCATAAATGAATAAAACCTCAAGTATGTGTTAATGCCAGATTTTCTTTATCCATTCATCTGCTACTGGGTACCTAGGCTGAATCCACGACCTGGCCATAATGAACGCCCATGTGCGGAAATCTCTCCCGTTTGCTGACTGATACGCTTAGGAGCAGTCTGTGGGATCATCTGGCCATCCTATTTCTCACTGAGGAGCCTCTATATGATCGCCATAGTGACTATACTAGTCTATAGTATACACATATAGTATAGCATACACTGATACACACAGTGTACAAGTGCCCCCCAACACACACAGGTAAGTCCCCGCCAGAATTTGTTATTGTTTGAGTTCTTGTCATGATAATCATTCTGAATGGAGTAAGAAGGACTCTAGGTATAGTTTCAGTTTGCATTTCCTGGATGGCTAATGATGTCGAACACTATCTCATATATTTAGTGCATGCCTTTTAAATTCCTGCAGCCAGAATGAGGTCGAGGAGCATTCACCTGCTCTGGTTAGACTTGACCTTCATGCATAAAAGAGTTTTCTGTAAATGTGGGCCCTAAAACCAGATCTTCTGCCAGGAGTTGCCTCCCAGATAGGTCAGGACGAAGATCGAGATGGAGACTCATGGAACAGACCTCCAGTCCCACCCAGGCTGTGATCTGGACTGTGGGTCCTGAGCAGAAAAGTCTGGAGACGACTATGTAGAGTAGGAAGGGTGCGTCAGATGCTGAGGCAGACGAAAGTCTCTAGGAACAGGGAGCGATGTGCAGGGAAGCTTGGAGAGGAGAGTCGAGTCTCAGGCATGTGGAGGATTATGGGGCAGCTAAGCAGGCCTCATGTGGGAAATAGGAAAAGTCTGTCTCTGAGAGGCAGCTCTCTTCTGTCAGCATAAGACTACCCAGAAAATGGGCCTAAGCCCAAGCTTCAGGTGTTTGGTCTCTCCTGCTTTCAGATGGCAAACTGAGAAAGCAGAGCAAGACTGAAAATACAGCTCATTGGCTTGGTGCTTGCTTGCCTGTGTGAGGCTGCAAATCCAACCCCCAGCAGACTAGCAAGGCTAACAATCCAATAATCTGCATAGACAGATGGATGACTCAGAGTAGTGTGCGTGTGTGTGTGTGTGTGTGTGTGTGTGTGTGCGCGCGCGCGCGCCCGCACGAAGAACCACACACTTCTTGGATTCATACATCCAAATGACAAGGCGCCTGGAATTTCTGCCTTTTGCTGTGTTTCAGGAACTGTAATCGGGCTTGTCCCAGAGAGGCAAGACCTTCTGGTTTCCGTGAAGGCTACAACATTAGCACCTGCTACTCAGTGAATACGTGGTGAATGAATGAAAGAATGAACAGACGACAGAGCCATTCGTTCATACAGTCAAGCACAGCCCTCTTGCCCGTGAGTCGGGTGATGGCAGTGATTCTCATCAGCTGGAAGCATTCGCGCTAGCATCCAGCAGAGAATGTGGATTGTAAACGTCATTAACAGAGCGTTGCATTGGCCGCTCCAGGTGGAGCCACATTTGAGACCCGCTCACCAAACGGGATTCTGTGTCCCATACTCCATGCTCTTTCAAATGTCCCAGGCTTCCATCAGATCCTTGTGTCTCCATGTTGAGCACAGGAGTCGTTTCCTGATCTTCGTGGCTCGGGTCCACCATCCTCCACCTCCCACAAACCTAGATCAAGGACCAGCCCCCACATGTAGGAAAAGCATAATAAAAAGGAGGCAGAAGTTGAGAGCAGGATGAAGAAGAGAAAGAGAAGGCAAACCCTGTCTTTGACTTCCTTCTTCCTGGGGAGGCCATGCCAGGGCCCAGGGCGGTCACAAGAGGGTTCAGAAAAGACTGGGGGGGTGAGGGTCATAAATGGGGGATAAGAATCCTCTAGAAGTGTTTCTGGTAGGGGGAGAGATTTCATGAACACTGCAGGCTCTTCCAGGTCAGTCACTGGCCACTCTGTCCCTATGCCAACAGAGCTTTCAGGATCCCGGATAGAAGCCAGGAATGGGGGTGCCCATCTGTAACCGCTGCACTCAAGAGCCTGAGGAAGGGGGATCGCGAGTCCAAGGCCAGCGTGGGCTACACACAGAGATCTTGTTTCAAAAGGAAAAGAAAAGAGAGAAAAGAATCCTGGATGCCCAACAATCTCCTTGTGCTGGATTTAAGCTGCAGAAAAGAAGCCTTTGCCGAGAGCCCTGGCTCCCCCTAGTGGCCATCAGAGGAATCGACACTCAGGGCGGACATGAAAGGGAAATTGCTGGCCAGAGAAACAAGGTCAAGCCCCTTTAGGGAGCAGCCCCGCACTCTCCTGAGCCTGGCTCTGCTTGGGTCCCCAGCCCGAAGGCCGGCAGCTGTGCTGTGGCAGAGTCTTCACAGTGCCTCAGAGGCCCGTGGAAAATCCATTAGCTTGAAGTCTGAATGCTTGTGAAGGATCTTTAACTCCCTAAAGACCCGGGTAACCAATGTTTAAGTTCAACCGGAGAGCTGGAAATTAACTCTGCTTATTGACACTATGTGGGCTTAAGAAGTGCACCTAAAAGCCCCCTCCTTGGGTCCCCACATCTAAACAATTGATGGTTTTGAATAGCTATTGTTGGGCCTGTGACAGCCTCTGATTAAGGCACTTATCTGAGTTTTCTGCCTACTTTCGCCTTGGAGAGAAGAGGGAAAGCTTGCCTAGCTGCAATAATAACAATGATTTCCAGGCAATCTCAGCAGTATTCACCAGCCTGAGCGAAGCACAGCCCACAGGCTGGGTGAGAAACAGGGTCACAACCCTGCCGGATGGCCCTTGTCCTCGGGACCAGCCTGCTCCCTCCTCCCTGGTCCAGGGCACCAGGCAGGAGGCCAGAGAGACTGCGTCTTGTGTAGGAATGACCTGTGAGATAACTTGTTGGGGACATTTATTTTTAGTTACGTTTGAAATTGTTTCATGCACTGATGGGTGAGGGGCTGCCTAGGTTTTTAGCGTTCTGTATTGTCTGCAGGGGTTGGATTTCAGGGACGGGGGATGTTAATTGCTAATGATCTGCATCTGAGGAATTCTGAATGAATGAAAACACCTGAGCTTAGATGCGCAGGGTTCCACTGTCTAGATGGTGCTTGCCATGATGGTGGTTCCCTCTGTAGGGGTCTGGCAGGGCTTGCACTATGAAAAACACCTCAGTGTCTTCCTTGCTGAGTCACTCCAGTAGTAGTATACAACTACAGTTACTCCTTGGGGAGAAATCACCTTCGGGTTCTCCGCTGCTTGACTGCCCCGGGCAGCACAGCCGGGGAAGCCTGCTAGAGGGCAAGACTCACTTAACTGGCACAGCAACAGAAAAGCCTTTGCTCAAGGAAGCTCACAGAACTCTCTCCAGGGCCCTGCAGGAGCCCTGTGGCTGGTGTCCTTTGCAGGAGCAGCTGAGAACAGGGCAGATGTTCCCTGAAAACATCCTCCTTTCTCTACCACGCGTCGTGAACCACTCCTGAGTGGGGACAAGGAACGCAGCAGCTGACTCCATCGGGCATTCTAGAACCCCAGATGCACAAAGCAGAGCTGTAAGCCAGGGCCTGTAACATGCAGCTTGGCAGATACAGAAACAGCACCCGGGCAGAGGTTGCTATCCTAGTTTGAGAAACAAAGAAACACACTCAAAGGGGCTTAATTAAAGGCAGTTTCTGAAGCAGAGGGAGACCTGTGTCTGTTTAACCACAGGAAACACCCAGATGCCAGCTGGGCCCTGTCCTTCGGTCACTAACCCCTACCTGTCTCGGCCTAGGTACCCACCCCCTGCCACACACACACACACACACACACACACACAGGCTCATTCCAAAGCCACCCTGTGGGGCTCAACGCAAGGCACAACTACCTGTGCTCCCTGTCAGATACTGTAGGTTGCTCTTGTCACCATCTCAAAGATGGGACGTTTCTCTCCGTTAAACCCACCAATGTTCCCTTTCCCCATGAAGTAGCAACTGTGATCTCAGGGACATGAGTGTGCTCTTCTCCATTTTATAACCATCTCCCAGCAGCTCCCCCAGGAAGGTTATCATGCTGCTGCCCCCGGCCTGTGCCCTCAACCAAGGAGAAAGCCTTTGTCAGCTCTCCCCGGACACCCATCTTCCCTTCCAGCACTGTCCTCATAGCTGGGCTCCCAGACCCAACACCACCCTCTCCCACCGTCCCGTTTCCCAAAGCCCTCAAACTCAGTTTCCTCCTGCCCCAATTTTGCATGTTAAGGTTCCAGGCATGCAGCTCTGCCACAATCAGCTCTACCTACGGTACCTTAGGATTTCGGTTCCCCGGCATCCTCAAAGCCACCTCCCAAAAGAACCTGTCTTCCACTGACCACAGCATCTGTATTCTCTTCCCTGAAGACATTGTACCTGGTCATGTCTTTGAACAACACCCATGCCCTTTTCTCTAGCCCCAGTACCCTCACTTTTTGCAAAGCAATTTCAGGTGCCCAATAGCACCATGAGTAAATCTCAAAAGCATGCTTTCTGAATGAATAGATAGTACATATGCATATACATGTGTGTGCTTAATATTCCTACAACATCAAGAAAGAATTCACGCAGTGGGCGCCTCCAGTGAGGGCTAGAAATTGTTTAGGAGATGTATAAAAAAGGACAGGGCTGTTCAGTATCTTGTCTAGAGGTCTGGCTCAGGAGCAAATGCGTTTGTGCACATTCACTGAACTGATTTCAAAGGGGTTGTGTATTGCTTTTCAGATATTCCTCCATTGAAAGAAAAAGGATAGTAAAGTCAGACAATCTGGTTCACATCCTGTGGGACTGTCCTAGAGCTAAGAGTGAGTCAAAGCGTGCCTTGAACCCTGAATTTTCTCACCCTGAGAGCGGTAGGAGTTTGGTTGCTCCCCACTTTTCTTAGTCCTGGCCAGAACTCAGCTAAATATTAAAACTGCCTGCTTCACAGAAGGTCTTTAGCAAAGGAATGTGGCTTGGTTGGTGCTTATCTACACTGTAGCTGGAAGCCTAGGGCTGAGCCCGTTTACTGATAAGGTGTCTTCCTCTTTTCCCTGTGGGACCACACCTTATGCAGAAGGTGCTGTTGCAAGACTTTGACCCTTAGACTTGAGCTCCACATGCAAATGGGGCTACTCCAGTATCCTTGTCTTAACCAATGGTTCCCTTCCTGGGTACCAAAGACCCTCTCCTGCCTCTACCCTATAAATGTAACCACCTTTGCTCTAATAAACTGAGATGTTCCACTGACAACACGCTCCCGAGAATCCTGTCCATTCTCGCCAGCTCAACGGTCTCTGTGGGTCCGCAGTAAGAACCACACCACCACCACCACCACCCCCGCCCCTAGCTTCCCACAGTTGCTACAGCTGCTGGCCAGCTGCAGCTGCCTCACGGGACCAGGAAGCCGCCGACAGGATGTGTGTTTTTTATTTTTATTACAACAACATCCTAGCTCCAGTTTATCAGGTTAATCCCCGAGACTCCATTTCCTTGTCAATATAATGGGAACAACCACAGCTAGAGAGATGGCTCAGCAGTTAAAACAGCTTCCTGCTCTTGCAGAGGACCTGGGTTTGACTCCCAGCGCTCAGGTGGCAGCTCACAGCCATTTATAATTCCAGTTCCAGGGCATCCATGCCCTCCTTTGATCTCCTCAGGCATACATGCAGTGCACATGCGTACATGCAAGTTAAGCATTCATGCACATAAAATAAAAATTAATTAATTGAAACACATTAAATGGAAGCGACAATGTCTCTTATCTGGGTGCATCAAAGCTAGTAAGTGAGGTAATTAATTAGTGTGTATGAAGAGTCTCTCAGGACCAGAAACTTGGGAAAGCATGCTGTAACTGTTAATGATTCCAAGCTACTTGTCCAAGGTCCTGCAGTGAGGCTGGAGGATAGCCCTGATAACCTGGCATCGAAGAGGATGGGATAAGCCAGCAGGTTGTGCCCGCTGTTCACAGACCCGTAGGGATGATGCAAGGCCAGAATACCCGGGAAGATGTGTGCTCCCCTGGAACATGAACAGAGGCTGGTATTGTCATTTATGCACAGTCATAGTTCCTGGGCTCCTGGATGCTTCAGGAGAATGACAGATGGGTGCTACCCGGTGACTCACTGGGGAGATCTTGAGATGTCCAGTTCTTGAGCAGCCAAGCCCTGGATAAGCCAGCAAACAGACAAACTTGGAAAGAAACGGAGCACAGGCTATTCATCAGAGTAGGTGGGCAACCTTTCTCTGCATGGCCTCCCTGCGATTCTGAGGGACTGAATCCCACCTTATTTGCCAGGCCACCTGGGTCCCTGGTCTTCTAGGGACTGGAGCCTGGTCTTCTGCTGATGCTGGTGGCGTTCATCTCTCTGCTGAGTCACAAGAACTGAGATTAGACACCTAGACCTGGCTTCCCACCATCACACACGTTGGAAGGGCCTCCTCCTCCACAAACAACACTAATTAATTTGTGATCCCCAACAGGGGGTCCACTGCATCCTGCATCTGCCAACCTAATTATGAAATAGCCCTTCCAGGCTGGCTCACAGCCTTAGGTGATCCCAGCACAGGCGCCAGCAGCTGGAGGGGACAGCAAAGACCACCCACAAACAGATGATAAAATGAAGTCATCAGAGCTGCTAACGATAATAACAGTAACCACACCAGGCAGCATTTATTGAACTCCTAGGAGGTGACATGTACTGAGAGATCTGTCCCCCACAACTCCAAGGGCTCAAAAGGTACCTCAAGCATCCCATTTCTCAACAGGAAACCAAAGAGGTTCAGAGAGGATAAACAGTTTACCGAGGGTCACAGCCCTTAACAGATCTAAGATTATGGTTTGAACTTGCAAGGTCTCCAATGGGATCCTGTGTTTGAACACTTGGCACTCAGGTACTGCACTGTTTGGGGAGCCTGTGGAACCTTTAGGAAGTGGCTTAGCTAAAGGGTTGGCTTTATGGGTTGTAGCCAGCCCTGGTTCCAACTTGAGCTCAGCTTCCCGGTCATCCACCAAGATGTGGGGTCCTGGTCACAAGCTCCTGCAGCCATAAACCCCACCGTGCCTTCTCCTCCACGATAGACTTTCAAACCATGAACTTTTTTTTTTTCCTTGTTTGAATTGTTTCTGTCTGGTACTGTCATAGTAACAAGAAAAATACTAAGACAGGGGAACATCAGACCCCTCGCAGCTACATGATGCTAAATGTGGTCCCTCAGCCCAGTTTCCAGTAAAACAGAACAGTTCATAACTCAGGTTGATGACTGATTCAACCCCAGCACCCACCCAATAAAGCCTCCCTCTTGGAGACGAGGCTTGAGTTGAACATCACTGAGAAGGGAGGGTACAACTTGTTTACTTTAATTTTTGTTGTTGTTATTGTTGTTTTACACAGGATTTAACTGTGCAGCCCTGGCTGGCCTGGAACTCACTCTGTAGACCAGGCTGACCTCCAAGTCACAGAGATCCTCCTGCCTCTGCCTCCCAACTACTGGGATTAAAGGAACATCTTGTTTTATCATGGAGGCATGAGCCCTCTGTCCCGCAAGCAAATGCCGTTTCTCCCCCAAACTCTCCAAAGCTAGGTACCTTCCCCATCAGGAGCTCTGTCCTGGAGCAAGTGAGAGCCTGCTGTGTACAGGTCACCTACTGCAGGAGAGTACCGATGTGGAAATGGGCAAAGATGGCGGTCTGTGAGCCGCTGAAGCGGGATATGAAAAAGAAAACAAAACAAC
Source organism: Cricetomys ansorgei (assembly GCA_026225945.1). NCBI lineage: Eukaryota > Metazoa > Chordata > Mammalia > Rodentia > Nesomyidae > Cricetomys > Cricetomys ansorgei. The sequence goes on from JAMJFZ010003163.1 coordinate 31,457,935, forward strand.
AGGTAGAAGGCAGCCTGGAGTCTGGTGGCCCGGAGGGGACTTGGAGCAGAGGGAAGCTGTCAGCTGGACCCGGTGAAGCAGGACCACTGAACACTGACCCAACCGGGCAAGGGATGCTGGGAGCCAAGGAATCAGCAGGATCCTTGTGGAGATGTCAGGTCTATGGACGATAAGTCTGGGTTTGGATGAGTCATTCACATGCTCAACAGATAATTCTCGGAGCATCTAGAGAGCTAAAAGCCCATGGAGGAAGTGTGGCTGAAGAGTTCTTCAAGGCCTGGCCTTGAGACACGTGGGACCAGGTGATGGGGGGAGGTGTGGAAGGGCGTCAGGTGATGGGAATGTGCAGGTGTGGCTGAGGAGTTGACAGGACTAAACACTGCAGCCCTCAAGCTGCTGTGGATGAATCCGACTAGGGAAGGTGGAGCTCACCTTTCTTCTCTCCAGGGCCTTTTCTGGAATTCCTAGCCTGGGAACAGGACCCTGAGCATCATTCTCTATTCAAAGTCCACGTATCCACTGGTGGAGCCCCAAGCCTCCCAGCAGAGGAGCTGGTACTGCTGGGGTTTGGATATTAATGCCCTCCTCTGCCTCTCTTCTTCCTATACAAGCACTACCTTTCTTCAGCACCCTCCCCCTCTTTCCCCTCCTCCCCCTTCTCCTTCACCTTCTCTTCCTCTCCCTCTCTCCCACCTCCCATTGACCCTCCCTCTTTCCTAACCATGGTGGGGGGATGCCAATACATCTGCTTGTTCTCACCAACTCACCCTTTATGTGGGTATACTTGTATTCCTTTTACTAAGGATTTCTTAAATTAATGAAGCTCTTCTTGGTGCACCAGTTTCAGCAAATGGACAGCTGAACACGAACTGCCATTTAATACTTTCAGCATGATAAACAATGAAACGCTTACTCTCGCTTGCTGAAGGTCTACTGCATGCCGTAGTCCATGCTGGAACAGCGTGGCCTGGGAGAAGTTGTTAAACGCTGAAGTTCAGACCTCTTTTCCTAAGAAGCTGGTTAACGTGAGAACACATGGGACTCGGAGATCCTGGGCGCTCCTACCTGTTTTGATTGTCCTGAGATTTTAAGTGCTGCATCACATCGCTGACTTGATCCTCATGACAAGTGTTATTCCTGTCTCTGTTACATGAGAGGGGGTCTTACGACAATGTGGAGGGGGGCAGAATGGACAGAGAGAGGCAGTGTCCACACTAGGTTACTGGCTGACCCCAGCCCTGTTGTCTCCTAAGCAGATCCTGACACAGACCAGTGCAACAGAGGAAGCTTGAGTCTGACACAGCAATCACTAGTGAGGGCTTTGGTTAGAGAAAAGCACCTGAAGTCAAGAAAGAGGAAGCTGGCCGTGCCCCTGCTTGCCAGTGGGTCAGCCTCCCAAGGCCCTGGCAGGAAGCCCTCCAGGCAACCGGGGTTCCTCTTTCATTTCCTCAGGGCTGGACACCATAGAACAGGACCATTGGCCTGGACTGACACAAGTGATAAAGATGATGTCAGAAAAGACTGAATTCTGCAATGAAACACAGAGAAATCAGTGCTGTGAATAAAACAGCACAGGAGGGAGAGGGGAGGCTCTCCTGGCCCCGCCCCCTCCTCAGACCCCACAGACAGCACAGTTGTCTCAGAGATGTGTGATTAGAGGCTGTTAATACATTAGCACAGGTGACACCTGCTGATTAGATGCTGTGAACAAGGGAAGGACCTGGATGACTCATGGAGCTGCAGACAAGGGAGCGGGGGCGTAGGTGTTGGTGGGTAGAGTGTGGGGGCGCTGACTGAGCCTCTGGACCTCTCACAGAACCAATGGCGTACAGGACATCCCCATGCAGTCACGCGGCCCACCTGCCCCACCACCTACGGGGCGGGTGGGGGGGGTGCTGTGTGTCTCCTGGACCATCCACTTCCCTCCAAAGCAGTGACACTTAATATCTCCCCTCTAGGAAGATGTTCTGTCCTGTGTATTCATAGAGTCAGGACGCTTTGGGATTCTGAGCAGCTGTTTATTATCAAAGCATTTTACACAGCTTAGCAGGCAATCGGGGACTGAGGAGACTGAGAACAGACAGGCCAGCGGGGCTGAGGGGCTCAGCATCACCTACAGGGCTGCGTCTTGGAGGTTAGAGGAGGGTACTGGGCCTCACTAGGGCATCTAAACTATGGTCCTCAAAGTGTATTGACCATATTGGTCATGCTGTTTATCACAGCCTGAGAAAGCTCAGGAGAACAAAGCTCAAGCCTGCAGAGGCTATGGCCCCGGGAGCTTTTGGTCACTCCCTGCCATGGAATCTTACAACACTTATAACTAAAATTATTTTGTTACATCTGTCTAGCTACCATACCCTTGGTGGTCCTGTTTGCCACCGTGATCCCAGCACCCAGCCAGAGTCAATGGGCACCGGATGGTGGAGGAGATGTCATTAGGGTTCACACCCCCATTTAACAACTCCAGGGTAGGCCGTGGGCACAGCAGGGGCAGGCTGGGCTGGGACCACTCCATTCTGAGGCATACCAGAATCCCTTGGTGGTGCAGCCAGAAGGAACCAGTTTGGAACTGAGCTCCAATACAGACGGAAATGTGTTCCTGGGACTAAGTCTATCTGATTCTGTAGGTAAGGTGATGACCCGAAACACCCCACCCCTACACTCTCCTCTCCTCCCCTCTGTCCCAGTGGTGCAATTTTTTTCCCTATCAGGATTTTGGGGCTGAATCCCCCAGTGGAGGTCAGCCAACCCCCAGCCTGGATTCTGAAATGTCCCCTGAGCCAGGCGTGGCAGGATGGAATGTAGGCAGACAGCCCAGTCACATCCGTGAGCCAAAGACAATTGCAGCTGAGCCTCATTCTGGGAGAGACTAATATTGATGCTGCATGTTAAGCACTGCGGCAGCTGCATCACGGTGAAACCCTCAAGCACGCCCCACGGGCTCCAGCTCGGGCCTGGTAAAATGGACTTTTAACAGGCAGCAAATGAACATGTCAAGCCCAATCATTCCAGGGTTTGAGAGGGATTTGGGAACAGTGGGGTACGGTGACCTTGTAGCAGAGCTGTCGGAATAACACGGAAGTCTCCCTACCATGGCAACCTGCTCAGCCAAGGGACCCTTCACGTCCAATTTCCATTCATCTCTGGCCCCAGCAAAAGGCCATATCAATTGTGGCTGGGGGAGCTATGGGGGTCACTCCAATCAGGCCTTAACCAGGCAGGGCGCTGCACCACTGGGCAGGAAACAACCAGTTTCAGTCTCACCTTTACCACCCATCCCCTCTCAAGACATGAGACACCACCTGGTCCACCCCCTCCAGCTGTGACCGCCTGCTTTTTGTAGCTTTGACCACGTTCTACCATCCAGATTCTTCTCTGTTTAAGCTGTGAGTTTCGGGGGGTAAGGGGCAGTTCCCTCCTACTTCCCCAGGCTGGCCCTCTGGGTCTCTGCTGGATGAAGGCAGAGAGAGGACCTGGTCCCTGGGTGGAGAGCCACATGCCCTGAGAGCTGTCCATTAACATCACGTTTCCTCCGGAAAACAGAGGTCGGTGGGGTTGAACTCAAAACTGGAACCTGGAGGCAGGAACTGAAGCAAGATACCATGGAGGAATGTCACTGACGGGCTTGCTCCCCATGGCTCACTCATGGCTTTCTTATACAACCCAGGACCATGCCCAGGGATGGCCCTGCCTCTGGGCCCTCTCATGTCAATTAGCCGTTAAGTAATACCCCCACAGACGTGGCAAGTGACCAAGGTGATAGCGGTTCCCTCTTTCTAGGTGACTCTAGGCTTGGTCAAACAGGTCTGTCTGTACTGTCAGCTCCCACCCCACAGGTCTCAGAGCTGATGAGAGTTTTGAAGGTCTCAGTGAAGTCAGAAACTGTGGTGGTAACTTGACCTACAGAACGGAGTGAAGGATTCCTTCACCAGACAAACAACAGTGCCCAGCATCTGCAGCCCACTGGGGATGCTCAGCCTGAGGCCAAAGACAACGTGCCTTTGAGAGTCCCACTGAGAACACCAAAGGTGACTCCCCTCAGTTGAGGTGCCCCAGTCAGCAAATCAAATACAGTCTTCCTGTATTTGCATTTCAGACAGTGACTAACCACAAACGCACGGGCTGTGAGTGAGCACCACAAACCCAGAGGCGTTGCTGTTCTGTCCAGGTCTGGAGTCCAGATGCCAGAAATCAATGTGTGCAGGACCCAGCTCTCTGTGAAGGACTTCACCCAAGTCTGTCCCTCAGCCCCTGTGATGCTCAGCACCCTTGGCTTGTAGGAGCGTGGGTCTGTTTTCTACCGTCATCATGTGGTACTCCTCTGTGTGTCTCTGTCTTTACGTGGCCTTTTCCTTTTCTTTCTTAAAAAGACACCAGTCACGTTGGACTTAAACCTCAACTTCACTGAGTAAAATCTACACAGATTCCATCTCCAGAGAAAGCCACTTCCGGAGGCGCCAGAGGTTAGACTTGGACATACCTACTGGGAAAGACACACCTTATGAAAAGGAGAATGCCATGAATGTTGCACAGGACGTGCCTGCAACAGGGAAGTATCTGTGTTTTTCTTCTGAAATTTGAATGTAATGGGACGTCCTATATCGGATCTGATGGTCAGACGCCCTTCATCAAGGTCCCACAGCCTGGCCCCTGGTTCTGTTGACCAATATTTAAAAGGATGGAATGGGTGGGGGTTGAATGTTGAAAAGATGGCAAAAAGAAGAGTTTTAAGACAGTTGAGGGCAGATGTGGAGTAGCTGCCTGTGTTGAGGTCTGTGCAGGAAAGACAATGTTAAAGGCCCTTTGTAGTAGTCTGCAGCTGCTGGGGTGGCTCAGCAAGGAGACAAGAAGGCATTCTCATAACTGCAAACTCTGCCAGACCTCAGCAGAGAGAACCACCATCCTGGCCAGTGCCATACTCAATCGACAGTGGATCCCTGAGCGTCTCAGCTCAGGTGTTTTTATTCTTTCAGACCGCCTCAGGTGTTCTACTGATAGCGCGTGCAGATCATGAGCAATCAAACGTCCGCCACAGAAACCCAACACCTGCAGACAATTCAAAAGGCCAAGGCCTATGCATCCCTTTTTCCAACAGTGCACAAAAACAATTATTTTAAACACAACTGAAAATAAACTTCCGCAACAGCCCTTGAAGGCAGCACAGGGGTATGCTAAGCCAACAGAGGACGTGCAGAATAAGGAAGAGGAACCAGACGCTCACTGTGCTGCCTCACACCTGGTCATTAGACAAAGCACAATGCCTATCTCTTCATTAAGGGTCAACAATACCTTTGAGCCCACCCCACCCCCCAAAAGACCCCCTCTGCCCTCGATCCTGCTCCTTAGCAATGTACCTTTTTCATTCCCTATTCCAGAAATTGCACCCCAAATTCCTCAGTCTCTCTTGGGCCTCAGAATGGCTGGGCAGAGTCACTGAGACAATCATCAGGTGTCACCACCCACCTCTCACCTTCGGGTCCTTTGGAAAGACCTGATGGCTTAGATACTTCTTAGTGAGCCAAGACTGTACACATGCCTACAGAATGCCCACATCCTCCCCAAAGCCATAGATTGACGCTAACCCCCAACGGAAGAGTGTAAAGATAGGTCCCAGGCCCCTTCTGCCCTGTGAGAACCGCGAGCAGACGGCCTTCTGTGCAGCAGGAAGCTGGACCTCACCAGAACTTGATCTTAGACTGCCTCCAGAACCATGAGAAATGAGTTTCTGTTGTTAATGAGAACTCCCTGTGCAGAGCGCTCTGTTACAGAGGCCTGAAATGGCCCAGATGCCCTGTTCTGAGTGAGGGCAGAGCCAAGCTGGGAGCTGGATCCTAAGGTGAAGAAGTCAGCAGAACCATGAGGCCAACATAATGAGTCCCCTCCCTGGGCTCCACCTGGGGCATCTGCTACCCATGGGACTTTCAGGCACCCTCTCTCTAAACTGGAAACCTGGAGAAAATGGGAGGCACAAGAGTTGGTATCAGGCTGCTTGGTTAAATCAAGCTTATGGCCAACTGTCCGAGTACCTGGTGTTGATAGAGTGAAGAACCGTTCTTATGCCGTGTGGCAATCAGGCCTAGGTCACAGCTAGGTTTGGCCCAGGCCCCTGGAAGGAGCCTGGTGTGAGTGAGCTGGGTGCTCTTCTCCTTCCTTGACTAGCACGTGCGAAGTGGAAGAGGCTCGGCAGCCCAGTCCTGGCAAAGGGACCCTGCATGTAATGTACTTCCAAGCTCTCGGCAGGAACAGGACACTTGAGCTGGCATCAGAAGGCTGGACAAGGCTCGCCCAGGCAGCTGAGGAAGCTGGCACGGCTGGCTCATGGCAGACCGGGAACACAACCCACTTGAGCAAAACTGAGCAGGGGGCAGGGTGCTCGTCAGCAGATCTCCCCAGGAATGTCTCACCCCGGCTAGTTCTGAGGCAGGAGAGGACAGGGGAAATCTTGGGGACAAGAGGAGGAAAAGGACCCTGGAATCCAGGAGAAGCCTCCTGCCAGCGGAGAAGCAAGGATGCTGATAGAGGTACCAACTGCTTAAGGACAGTCCCACTCTAACTCCTCCCCTTGCTTGCTGAGAAGCCAGCATCCCCATGCGTACACACTCGTAAGTACACACACTCACAAACACTTGTGTATAGTTGTGCTCTATCATACCTGCTTACATGCACAACAGTGTTTGTATGCACACACACACACACATACACACACACACACACACACACACACACATGCTCCACCTGGGTGGCTACATACCTTTCCATAGGCAGATCCTTCTGCACCTACTCCTGCACACACCAGTCCACAGCTGTATACTGAAAGCCATGAGCTGAAATTCACTGATTTACACGCGCGCGCGCAGAGAGCTCTCCCTTACAATGCCCAACGTCCCCATTGCACCCACAGCTTATATTTAAAGCATTTTCCTGGCTCACCAGTGAAAAATACATTTCTTTTTTCACTTTCCAGATTTGCTATCATCAACCTGGTGCCAATTTCCACTTTAAAAATGGTACCCAAGAAAGAACAAGAACCTAGAAAGAAAATTAATCTCAGTCCCGACAGGTGGACTGGCGCCAGAATCTCTCCAAGGCGCCACTGGCGCCGAACAGCCCTGTCTTCGTGGCTACACTTGCAAGGTCATGGTCAGAGGGGGACCTGTGCATAGACATGTTGGGCCAGTACCGTGGGTAAGTGTCAGCAGACATGAAAGGGGAGGGCTGTATGACCTACGGGACACAGATGTGGGTGAGCAAGCAGGTGAATGATGAGGGAGAGAAGGGAGGGCCAGTGTGCAGGCACAGTAGTGCACTCTTGGTATCATAGCTCCCAGGAGGCTGAGGCAGGAGAACTGTGAGTTCGAGACCAGCCTGATCTTTACAGCAAGATCTCAAAGAAACAATAAGAAAAGCAGAATGAGAGGATCAGAGCATCGCCAACAGGTGCAGGACCGTTCTCTGCGACCACCCTCATGGCTACAGAGGAGGTACCAGCAGGAATAAGCAAACGGGGATGAAAAGGGTGTTCAATAGATTTCTGGGAAGTCACTGTGGCAGCTTGGACTCTTATCAGGAAGCAGCAGTAAAAGCTGTGTGAGAAGAATGTAGTGGTTTGCTAAAATGCAAAGCTCTGAAATGAGAGGAATCAGAGTTGGGGAGCTGGGCTCACTGCAAGACGCTATGGTCAGGTCTGAACTGTCTCGCACCTACATGGGTTCCGCTGTGCAACGGTGCGCACTGTGGACTCTGAACTGTCCTGCACCCGCTTGTATTTTAAATGCTTGTTCTCAGCTGGTGGTCCTGTTTGAGAATATTCTGGAAACTTTAAGAAATAGGGCCTGGCTGACAAATCACCATAGATCACCAGAGGTGGGCCTTTACCGGTTGGTTCTACCTGGCCCCTGGTTCCTGCCGCACTCTGCCTCCTGTTACTCGTGAGCAGTCTCCACCAAGCAAGCCCACATCGCCATGAGCTTCCTGCTCTTCCGTGCCTTCCCCATCAAGGACTGAAAGCCTGTGAAACTGAGGCGACATACATCATTTCCCGTCATCGGTTGTTTCCGTCAGATATTTTGCCTCAGCCACAGGAAAAGTGACCGGTGCTCCGAGGCGATGTGAACCAAGGGCTGCAAATGGGTGGCTTTAGAGACAAGGCTTTATCGGCTCCATCCTGGTGGTGGCCAGTCCGAAGCCAAAGCGCTGTTCTAGCTGGTTCCTTTGAGAGTTGGGAGCATGTATTCCAGGCCTCTCTTCTTGGCTTGTGTGGAGACATGTATCTCCACGTCTTCTTCCCTCTGCGAACATTTGTGTGTGTCAGATAGGTCCTCTGCGTACAGACACCAGCCACACAGGATGAGCCCAGCCCCCGGATCTTCTTTTTAATTTGGTTACTGCTCCAAGTTACCAACAAATGTCACGAACCGGAGCTATGCGAATTAGGACTCCAGTGTAAATTGGGAGGGGGGATTTCAACCCATAACCCCCAAACCAAACTGTCTTAATCATAGAGCTGCAAGGCCCCTGGTATTGTTCTTCGCACCTGTCTGTCTGAGCCCCGTGGACAGGGAGACCATTCGACACAGTACTGACCACGCTGGCGGTTTGCATCAGAGAGCAAAGCTTTGTCATGTTTTTAAGTTTTCCATTCCAATCACTTATTTATTGTTCCTGCAAACTCATCTTCCTGGGAGGACGAATGTCTTGGTTTGTGTCCCTAATTGAGAATCAACACAGTCCTTTGTGTTGGCTTGGCTCATTAGAGACAGGCCCAGGGCGGCTCATTTTCACGGAGCTGGTGAGCGAACTCAGCCCCTTATGAAAATCAGAGTTTACAACTTGAGGTGAACAAACACAGTTTTCTCCAAACATTCTAATAAATTTAGTCTCTGTAACAGATATTCATGGTCTCCGATGTAAGAGTGTACGGTCGTCGGAACTATTAAAATAAACCTTTCAATTTCTTAGGAAAGCTCCTCTCCCCCTTAGGAAAAATACTCAGACAGAAAATCAACTTTATGATGACAAGATACAGAATAAATACAGATTTAACTTGGATTTCATGGTAACTGGTATGTAAATATTTGGAGCGCTTCTCTCGTCTGTCTAAATAAAAGCTAATGGCTAATCCTGAGGTTTACGTTCTCAGATCGCTCATGCCCTCTCAAGGTACCTACTGCTCAGGCTTCAAGACTCCAGCCCCTCCTTTTAATCAAGCCTGACTTAAATGTTCGGAGATTATAAGTTTTATTTCAGGGCTGGGACTCAAACCCAGGCTCTGCTCAGACTAGACAAGTGATCCACCCATGAGCAGTGTCCCCAGCCCTGGGCGTCTGCACATCTTAATTTTACATAGCTACTGGAAAACACTACGAGAGTCTTTGTAAGAAGGGATCTTGGGGCAACTCCAGAAAGGCGAAGGCTCTATCGCTCACTGGCACCGTGGTCCTGAATGAACGGAGTGTAGAATGAACGCGGTGTCTTTGTTTGTAAAGCAGACACAACACCAAGATCACTGTCGTCGGAGTGAGACTTAAGAATGTGAGAATTAAGTGAGATGATGTGTGGGTGCTAGACGCTGCGCTTCCATTTCCAACCAAAATCCATCCTGCCCCACCGACTGGCCTGCTGCCAGGGGGCAGGCCCCAGCCACCAGCCCAGAAAACTGCCGCGTTCAAGTCACGCCTCCTTCCCAGGGAGTCTGCGCCAAGAACCCATCAGACATCACCAAGGGGTATGAAGGCTGTCCTAACTCAGGCTACCCTGCCTGGAGGACCATCCAGCTCCAGAGCTCTCTGAGGCTCGCTGGGCCCTCGAGACTGCATGTGCCACAGTTAAGCCACTGCCTCTGCCCAACCCTGGTACCTGTTGATTGCTTCCCCAGTGCGGATATCAAGCCTCCCCGCCTTCACAAACAAGAGGCCCATCACAGACACTGCAAGGCCAGTGCATGACGGCGTGGAGGGGGTAAGAGGAGAAGGGAGCTAATGATCATTATTAAACAGACCTGTTTAACAAAGGGAGACGTCGGGGGTCAGATGGCCTCCAGGTCCTGGGGGGCGAGCGGTGTCTGGACCCAAACGACTGAGAAGGTCTTAGAATGAGTGGGAGAAGCATAATTGGAGCGTGTGCTGCCTAGCCGGGAGCCCTGCCCAACTCCCTGAGATGGAGAGGAGGGAGAGAGACCCAAGGGCAGCGCCGCTCCTCTCTGCCCTGAAGCTATCCGGCAGAGACTGGTAAAGGGGCAAGAAACATGTGACTTCCTTCCTCAAGTTCTCTTTCTTTTTTTTTTTAATGTTTTTTTTTTTGTTGTTCACATTGGTTTTATGTATCGTGCGTGTGTGTGAGTGTGTACATGTATGTGCAAACACATGCTCACGTACTCCCCAAAGCATGTGGAGGTCAGAGGACAACTTGCAGGAGTCAGTTCTCTCTTTCTACCATGTAGGCTCCAGGGATCGACCTCAGGTCATCAGACTTGGCAGCAAGCGCCTCAACCCACCTTGCTGAGCCACCTTGCTGAGCCACCTTGCTGACCCCACCTTGCTGAGCCACCTTGCTGAGCCACCTTGCTGAGCCTCTGAAGTTTTCTAGTTTAATGTCAACTCTCCCAATGACTTCAGCTCCTACAGTTCAGTGTCATCCTAGCACAAGAACAGCTCAGGTAAGTGAAAGAGAAGAAGCAAAATTTAGAGCAGATGTTGGGAACAGCCCCCAGCCACAGGGGCCTGGGACAGGATGTGAGGTTTCCACTAAAACTTTCAAACACACAGCTTTTAAAAGATTATTTTGTGCAATTGTGTGTGTGATTGGATAAATGTATGGGAACAACAGCAAGGGATAGAGAGAGAGATCCATTCCTGGACTGACACCCAAACACAAATAAGCTGAACGTTTGAGGAAACTTTAGGTGATTTTGTTTGGGTGGAGTTTGTAGGTGATAAGAACTGTCTTGAGAGGAAGTCGAGGAATTACGGAAGGATCTGACCTTGGCTGTCCCAGAATCCCAGACCAGAGAGTTTTAAGTTTTACTCTGAAGATGCCGGTGTATCTGCGGGCTCTCCAAACTAGAACATATCTCTTAGGTACAGGTAGGGGAGACAGAGGGACACATCTTGCCATGAGGATGCCTTTCTTATTTGGGCTGGTCACATACACATCTTCTCTTCTAAATGGAAGCCAGAAGACACACGCGGTTTGGAAAAGCCGGAAGGCCCCCAGTTGGAAGACGGTAAGAAGCTGGAGCGGTTCCCCCGAGCATCTAGTGCTCGGATTTGGTTTGATTATTTAAATAGAATGTGCTTCTCCCAGTATCTCCTTGTTTTATATCAACATCTGAGGTGGCCAAAACAGTATCCAAATTACCCAGGGACTTGCTCTGCAAACAGCAGACGTTCAGCCACGAGCCACAGCTGGAAAGCCCATTTTGCTATGGAATTCTCAGCCGTAGAGGGATCCAGATGTTCTAAGATGATGGGGGGTGGGATATTTAAGAAAAGATGCCAGATTTGTACAAAGACCTGCCAAGTCTTGGAGTGGGTTCCTTAGGATCCACAGTGGAAGACATGTTGGGAAGAGCCCTGGGCGTGATAACTTGTGAGGGACTAAAGAAAACTCACCGGGCTTAGGTCACTGCATTAAAAAAAAAAAAAAAAGGGTGCACTATCTCGCTGGTCAAATGACCAGTATATGTGTGTGCATGTGAGTGGGTATACATGTGTGTATGCATGTGCTTGGTACCCCTGCCTGCGGAGGCCAGGGAACAACTTAGCTCTCATTTCTCAACCACAGGATCTCCCACCGGCATACTTAATCAAGGAGCTAGGCTGGCCAGCCTGCAGTCCCCAGGCTTCCACCTGTCCCTGCCTCCCCGGCGCTGGGATTACAAGTACATGCTATCACATCTGGCTTCTGGGAATTGAACTCAGGTCCTTACACCTGAAAGGTAAGCAGTTTGCCAAATGAGCTGTCTCCCTAGTCCTCATCGGTCAGTTTTAGTAAGTATTATCAACATTGATTCCACCTGTTTCTTTTTCTCTTTTTGAATGTGTTTACTAGAAAACTGAACGCGTGTGTGATTTTCCGACTGGACTGAGCAGATGTGCAGAAGGTCTGGGTGGTGCTGGGTGGTTCTGGGTAGTGCTTGGAGGGACAGTCAACCATTCAGAGTTTGCTGCTGCAGGTAACTCTCAATTGAACAAAGCAAAACATGCTGTATTAGTGAGCATGTACATCTAAGCTGAAGAGAGAGAACCTTGCTGGATGGAGATGTGGGATTGAGAGGGTGGGATGAGAAGAACAGACTAGAAGAAGAGTCACATGGGCCCAGTGAGAAGTTCGTACCTCCCTGAACTAAATATCAGGGAAGCACTAAGGGGCCTTAAGCAAGAGAAGGGAATAAAACGTCCAGCGCACAGTGTGGCTGCATCTTCCTCCTCATTGCATCCTCTGCGCTACCTCATACAGGTGTGCTGACAATAAACACTTGAGTGGCTCAACCAATCGACCAATGTGAAGATGTTATGGGAACCTCCATGCTCTCCCCTAGCCCAGGGAGTCAGGTGAGTCTTTGCTTCTTTCTTCTGAATACATATTCATTCCCAGCTCCTACCTTTGGAGAAGGAGAGGGAGAAGGAGGGGGAGGAGCAGAAAGAGAGGAAAAGAAGGAGGAGGAGGAGGAGAGGGAGAGAAAGGGAGAAGGAGAAGGAAAAGGAGGAGGAGGAGGAGGAAGAAGAGGAAGAAGAAAGCTGAACAGGAAGTCACTCTGCCAAGCAAAGACTTCTCATTGGCTATCTTCCCCTACAAATTCTTTGGCAAGATTATGTTACCCAGAGCTCAAAGGCACAAAGCCCGGGATGCACATTCCCCAAACAATTTGCTTCTCAGCTGTGCAGAGAGGAAATGGTGGCAGTGACTGAAATCTCCAGCAGCTGGTTCTCTCACACTGCCCCCCTGCAGCCTGCCACTGCTCCGCCCTACCCAAGAAACAGAAGGCCATGCCATAACTCCAGGAAAGGCTGCCTGCAGTGTGTTAGTGAGAAACAACTCCACTTGGTGAGGACCAACTTCTCAGGCACTGCATCCAGCAGATAGTCTGAGGGGTGTCTTAACACACCACACACACACACACACACACACACACACACACACACACACACACACGGAGATGGGAGACAAGACAAAATAGAACAGAGGTTGCGAGGTAAGAGAGGACAGTCCGGCTCATGTCCATCAGGAGACACAAATACAGGCTCCTCGCCATATTGTAACACCTAGAGACTGCCAAGTGACCAGAGAGGTCAACCCAGTGATGGATATGAATCATTTATAGTTCCCCTGAGACAGGGATGAAAAAAAAAATGATTCTATTCAATTTACTCCCCTCTAGAACCCAAAGAACACACCACACAGCACCTAGTACACGCCCCATCTGTAGCTTCATCCGGCTTCCACGAGCACTTCTCGGCCAGACCCAGGGACTGTGCAGCCTTGCACCCCGCCTCCCATCCACACCCAAACCTGCTCACCCTCCAGTCCAGACCCCACGCCCCCACCCACCGCAGTCCCTCTTCTCGCACCGTCCTGTTTCAACAAACGGGGCCAGGCCCCTGTTGCTTGTGAAATACGGGCCGATGATGCACTTGCCATATGCCCTCATCATGGGAATCCTGATTCATCTTCCCAAACTGTGGCTGAAAGCAGAAGCGCTCCTATCTGTCCAACGAGGACACCCAGGTCCCTCGGTTCATCTGTCAGGCAGCTGGCAGGCAGTCGCTGGGACTGGGAGAACCTGGCCCTGCAGTCCTGCCTCCTCCTGGTCTTTACCTCCTCCATCCCTTCTGCTCCAGAGTCCGCAGCACGGTAAGGCAGGAAAGGCACAGACTCTAGATGCAGACACACTAGGGTTTGAACCCTGGCTCTACTACTGACTACATGATGTAGATCTGGCAGGAACTCAGTAGTCGTAACTGTGAATCAGAGGCGCTGTTATGCAGGCCTGCTGAAGTTTCCAGTCTGGAACATCCCCCGAAGGCTGTGTGTTAAAGGTTTGGTTCCCATGATGGTGCAGTTGAAAAGTAAAGGGGCCTTGAAGAGGTGGGGTTTAGTGAGAGGTCTGTAGGTCTTTGGGGGTGGGTGGGGCTCGGGAGGAGAGTGCTCAATTCACTCCCTCCTTCTCTTTTTTGTTTCCTGGTGATGAGATGAATGGGCTTGCTCTTCCACAGGCTCCTACCATGACGGGCTGCCTCACCATAGGACCAGAGCAACTGACCCAATCAATCATGGACCGGACCCTCCAAGACCATGAGCCTAAATAAATCTTGGCTCTTAATATGTCAATTACCCTCCGGGTTTTTGTTAGGGTGATGAGCAACTGACTAACACGGGCCCAACGGATAAGAAAGGGAGTGATCTCCTGTGGGTGCCGCTTCTTGTACCAGGGCAGGGTTGTGATGTGTCAGGGAGAACAGGCACCCAGAGACGCCATGCAATTTGTCCAAGGTCCCACCGCCTGCAGGCATCCATCCAAGCTGGGCTTCACACTCAGGTCTCCTGACTCTCTGTGAAGGTTATTTCTTCCTCCCCACATCTTTTTCAAACTTGGGTGCTGGGCACTGACAACCCAACCACACAGAGACCAACAGACAAGAAGACTCGAACTTGTTTGTTAAACACCCAACCCTCACCTCCGCCAACTCCCAACCCCGCTGCCCAGCTCAGAAAAAGAGGAGGGAGCTCAGCAAACACAGCTTTCTGGCTTTCCCCTTGAGGCTGCTGGCTATCAGCCATGAGCAAAACAGCCAGGGACAGGAAACCTCACGCCACTGAGCGTTTAGGAAGCGCCCATTGCTGCTCTCCAGTCTCCATTAAGGACGTCAGCCTCTCCCAGGCTTGGTCTTCATGGTCCAAGAGGAAAAAAGAAAACGCATGTAGGGAACAAAGAAAAAGCTGCCACAGCTTTACTTTTTTTCCTTACACTGAATTGGCTTGTACCGATTTTTGTGACTTGATGCCGTCCAGTGCTGCCCTCTCGTGGTGGATTCTATATCACAGCCACTAGTCATACTGTAATCTGAATTTAAATGTTAAAGAATTGAAATTAGACTAAAGTCAAGTTGGCATTGGCCTCACATTCCGAGCACTGTGCAGCCACAGGTGAATAGCAGCTACCACATCGGCCACGGCAGCTAGAGACTGCTTCTTTGAAACACTAGATGACAGAGAGTAGCTTTTTCAAACACAGCTACAAGTAAGACGTTGCAACGCGGGTTTGATCCGCTGCACGGTCAACAGCCGTTCACCATCTCTTTGAAGTTTTTTTTATCATGCTACAGCATTGAGTGGGCCCCCATATCCTGTATTTTCCAACGTAGTTCAAGCCTGTGGTAGGCCCCTGCCTATAGAAGGGGCTCAGGTGTCTGTTGCCCATAAGCAAAGGCAGAATAAACACCTACGTGTGGCCTGTGCTCTCTTCTCTTCCATCTTCAAGCCAAGATCCTGGTGCAGACAGGGACGGAAGCAGAACAGATGCCTTTAAAACAAAACCCACACCTTAGGAAAAATCTCACCTTCGTTGTGATTGCGTTTGGTTTCTGAGACTGGGTCTTATTAAACAGCCCAGGCTGGCCTCTGACTCAGATGCCTCAGCCTCCTGGATTCTGGGATCATAGATGTGCACCATTATGCCCAGGTAGGAGAAAATGCTTTATGACAACATAGAAATTAAATGCATGCTTATATGCAGGAATGTACAAACTAAGTACACATGCGTGTGCACACACACACACACACACACGTGCATGCAAAGATAAAATATATAAAGACTTCCATGCTTGTTAATGCTGGCAGATGGTGCCCGTGCCCAGAGCTTTTCGGGAAGATGGCCCAGAACCTGTCCCTCAAAGCAGCACAGAGCTGCTTTTCTTCAGGTGGTGGCTTCCCAGATTTGTCTCTGATAAGTCTCCCAGAGCATCTGTGAAGGCCAGTTGCAGGCGCACAAGCGGCCTCGCAGCTGACGGACAGCCGAGGAAAGCAGGTGGAGAGAGAAAGAGGCAAGAACACCCAGTGCTAAAGGTTGGCCCACCGACGTCAGCAGGAGGAAAACCAGAGATGCAAGCATACCGCATCCCCAGCCTTCTACCCAGGCTAAGATGGACAGAGTAGCCTCTGGGCCTCCCAAAGTAGTGTGAGACCCCATAGCACCATCCCAAGTCCCAGCAGCCAAGCAGGTGCTCGAAGAGAGAGGGAAGCAGGACAGACAGCCAGGAGGGGAGCAGGACAGGCACAGAGCAGAAGCCCTGGGTGGAGAAAGGTGATAGATTGCACGGGATACAGTGGGTAATAGGGTATTTCGCAGCGAGTTAAAAAGCTATACGGTAACTACAACGAATCTCACAAGCACAATGTTGAGTGAAAGGGTGCATACACAGGACCTGTGCCCGGGGACTGCGTTTATAACACGCTCCATAACGTGGAGGAGGAATCTGTACAGTCAGGCTCACTGTGCCCGCCTCTGGCAGGGGAAATGTGAGTATGGACTTGGAAGGCGCGCTGGGCAACTTCTGGGTGACTAGAGATGCGTTTATCCCCTTTGCGAGTATTTATTATCCATTTTCTCTCCAAATTTATGCCAAATCAATGTCGGAATAGCAGCTTGGCCGCAAGGATTGATTTCTTGTATTTAAGGAGAAACGAGTTTAGCTTGGAAGCCCAGAGCAAAAAAGTCTCACACTGGCTGCAAAGATAATGCTTAGCTCAAGGATTCCTGAGAAACCTTCCAAAGCCAGGATCCTGGGAGGCAAGTGGCCTTGACCTTCAAAGCTGGGGCCTGGGAATTGGCACCACGCGTACCGAGAAAAACCAGTGAGCAGGACCGGGGCCACTGGGTGTCTCCCCAGTCCAGAAGTTAGCACTGGACATTGCCTCAGCAGGCACATCTCCTGGCTACCCCCCTCCCGTACTAAACGGGGAAACTGAGGCACAGAAAAGCTAACTTGATAGCTTGGGTTTGTCTTCCTCTGTGTAGGTGAGACTTCTGTGAATCTAGTAGTTCTAACCCCACTTTTCTAACCCCAAGGTAAGTCCGCCCAGTTTCTGAAACCATATCACAAAGTGATCTGTGAATCGAAGCATGCGACCCCATTAAAACAGCACGGGCCGTTCAGCCTTGCTTCCCTCCCAGCAGCTGGATGTCCAGATAGGGTACACAGCCTGATCTCCGCATCATAAACGCAGAGGTACAACAGCTGTAGAGTCATGCCGATCAGCAGCAGGGCGAACCCTAAACGTTCTCGTGAAATCTGTCAGAGACCTCAGAACTCGGGAGTAAATATGTGTCATAGGAGAAACCCCAAAGTAGTCTACGTAATGTTCACCTTCCCTCAGTCAGATGTGCTGTTCTCCCGCACCGTAAGGACTTTGAAACTGCCCAGGAGGACGGAGAAGGAAGTGGCTCGGTCAGTAAAGAGCTTACCACAAAAGCCTCAAGGCCTAGCTTTGGATCCTAGCCCACGGGTAGAAAGCTGGGCCCAGTGGTGTGTGCCTGCAATCCCAGCACTGGGGAGATGGAGCAGAAGCACCCCAGAGCTCACTGCCCAGCCAATCTGACCTAGTCAGTGAGCTCCAGGTTCAGTGAGAAACCCTGCCTCAAAAAAGGGGGTGAATGAGGAAGTCCCCCAACATTAACCTCTGGCTTCCACACGCATGTGCACCCAAACGAGAACTTGTGCACACTCAGAGCACATATGGGATGAGGGGGGGAATCATGGGGAGTGTCTGATAGAACTACTGAATTGCAGAGGTAAAGTGACCTGAGCTATTTTGCCAGTAGCCATCTCTCTGATGCCGGCATGGTCTCCCAGCTGTGCCCCGCGCAGCCCCTAGAACAAGGGACCCGATACCCTCTTGCCGCCCATTCAACCCTAAGTTAAAATTCCCTACAGCCATTCCCCGTGCATCTCCCACTCACTCAGGAAGGAAGGAACGCCGTACTCAGAGCCAGGGTCTGTCTGGGCCCCAGTTAGTAGGCCCTACAGGGGTCTTGCTGCTGATCACGTCCTGTCGCCTGCTAGCTTTGGTGACCTTAGTCAAGCTACGAAACCCGTAGGAGACTGTTTCCCCACTGTTGGATGGGGCTTGATGGCAATCCTAAGGATTGGAGCCGTGGCTCAGTCATGGACCACTTGCCTGGACTGTCTCCAATCATGGGAGAAAATATGTAAGTCAACAATACCCACCTCCACTCTGCATTTTAAACCCACTCGGGCTCTTCAGCTCACACTTGCAATGTTACGTAATCCTCTGAGCTATGTTTTACCCCGTGAAAGCCTTTGGATCCATCACCAACTGTGCCCCCAGCCCACAGGGGTTTCCGTGGCCTGTCCACTGGAGCAGTCAGTAGACAGTGGGTATCTTTCTCTAAGTCGCTGATGCAGCCCAGTCCTGAAGATTTTCTTCCTAATCGATGTCTCAGACTGTGTTCTCTGGAATCTTTGCCTCCCTTGAAGTGGCAGGTCCGTTTTGTGGTTAAAGGACCCGAGATGAGATGCTAGAATAACATCGATGTTAACCAACAAAGGTACGGCATCTAATGGGGACTCCCAGGCTAGGCTCTATCCTTAGCAAAAAAAGCTCTTAAATCTGTTCTGTCTGCACTGAGCTGTTTTAATGAAAAATTCACAATCTTCTTTGCCCCCAGCCCCAAGCTCACAACCCTCCAGTTCTCCTCCCAAAATAACCTTCTTCCGTGACCTGCTGGAGTGAGGCCCTGGGGCACCCAGGCCTGAAGCTCTTTCTGGGCTCTTGTATGGCCCCAGCAGGACCTGTAACAGTAAGCTACGATCCTTTACCCTCTATTTAGGAAAGGAGAAAGGAAAGATAGAAAGAAATCTTCACCACTTTTACAAGCAGCCTTGAACTACAAAGAGAGAAAGGTAGAAATCTTCACAGCCTCTTTTAGGCTGTCCTAAGCTTGAAGAGGACTAGCTGGCAGGGAGTCAGACTAGTGTCTCAGCTCACAGTCTATAAACTCAATCTCTCCAACCTTTGTTCTTTTAGAAATTATCACACTAACGACAGCAACCCAACCAACAACCAATGCCCACCCCGACTCTAGGAGCTTCAGACTTTTTATGCCCTAAGCCAAAAGTTCCCATCAACCCATGGGGCACCCAATCCCCAAAACAAGCTACAGGTGCCAGAACGACTGCACCCAACCAAATTATAGCCACCTGCATCAAGCATTCCAAACCCAACCCGTAAACAACTCTACCTCAACTGGGGTGGGCACACAAACCTAATCCAAATGCCATTTTGCGTTTTTAAAGAAACCAAAATAACAAAAACTTCTTCCAAGTGTTCCTCTACAGGACCTATGAAGACGGGCAGTGGCCATTAACTCTGAAACATCGCTGTGAGTCCCTGCCAAGAGCCCAGGCACAAAGTCTAGGAGGTGGTTCCTTCCAGGGCCGAGTCACTGCTTCTCCTGGTGGCCCACGCAGCTCTCTGGAAGCCTTTTCTGGTCAGAACAGACTTGCCTTGCCCTGGGGGCACTTAGCACCAGGAATAATCATATAACTCCCCAGACATGTGAAAGCCAGCATCTCCCTCAAGCTGCCTGTCAAAGCAATGTCTGTTAGCCCTGAGGTTGGACAGAGCTGTTTGGTGAATCTCCATCATTTTCCCTGTTCCTTGTCCAGCCTAGGACCCAGCTTCTCCTGCTTCTTTTCTGGGGGTGGTGAGCCACCATCTCCAGCTCAGTCTCATGTGGCTGGCCCGTGCTGGCCTGCTGAATTCACTATGTGGCAAAGTGTGGCCTTGAACTCCAGATTCCGTTGCCCTCATCACCCCAGTGTTGGCGTTTCAGGCCAGGTTTTATGCAGCGCTGGGGATCAAATCTAGGGCGACCTACATGCTAAGCAATTATTCTACAGACTGAGAAGGCCACCCCCACCACCGTGGGGTCTTTAAACTCATCCACTCTTTGTGGGCGCCTTTTGTAAACTAGACTCCGGTCTGGGAAACGTCTGTCTCATCACTGGCCGCTAGATGGCGACGTCAGAAATAGTTTCCTTCTCCAAAATGAGTTCCTGCGGGATTCCATAGGGTTTCCATGATCAAGAAAGGGATAATAAGAAGGGGAAGAAAGGTTGCCATTTAAGACTCTCGTCCCTCCATCTTCTAAGGTGTGGTCCTAAACTCAGAGATGTTACTTCTCCACCAGGGAGCTGACCCTGGAGGTGCCTCCTCCTGAGCAGTGATCCAGTTCAGGGTGCACACACAGACAGAGAGAAGACAGACAGACACATGGGGTGGGGGTGGGGGGGGTTGGAGGGAAAGAGAGCTTTAAAAACCAGTGAAATATGCCTCCCCTTCCTAGTGCTGGGGTTAGGAGGGGTTCCCCAACAATTTCACTGCAGCCCAACGTGAGAATGATTCACTTCCTGGGACCCTGGCTCCCAAAATCAGAGCAGACACCAGAGCAGCAGCAGATATGGGCGGGCCTGCAGGATTTGCTAATGTTGCAGGCCAAACCACACTTCAAGAACTGCCTTAGAGAAGGGATAGTTCTAGAAGACATATACATGGAACTCAAGGTGCTGGACTGCCCCAAAGGAGGCTGTGTGTTTTATTTCTACCTTTTCTTCCATGGCAATGCCTCCTGCGTGCACAACACTTCAAGAAAGTTCTGATGGTAATCCAGCGTTTAGGGCAAGTTACAGGTTCAATCTCACACAGTCGGCTCCAGCTGTAAATCAGCTATTCATTGTTGTGGAAGTTTAGTTACGTATAAAATGTTTTATGCACTGTTGGGTGAAGGGCTAGCCTAGGGCTTGGCGTTCTTTGTTGTTTGCAGATATTGATTGGGGAGGGAGGTTGATTGCTTATGATCTGCACCTGAGGAGTTCAGCATCAGTAAAAACACCTGAGCTCAGATGCTCGAGATTCCACTGTCAAGGATGGTACTTGCCATGATGGTGGTTCCCTCTGTTGAGGTCTAGCAGGGCTTCCACGTATGAATACGCCTTGGTGTCTTTCTTGCTGAGCCACCACAACTACAGGGTTGCCTGGGTGATTCTCACTGAGAACAGACCACAACCCACAGCATCCCTGGACAATAGCTTCTTGGGTTGGGTACTGTGGCCCAAAATATGGAATCTTGGCAATTGAGAGATGAGCAGGAGGTCTCTCCAGCCTTCTCCCTGAAGTAGGCCGTGAGACCCACAACAAAAACTCCTCTTCTGAGCCCAGCCTGGTGGTGCAAAGGCTGTAATCCCAACACTTGGGAGGTAGAGGCAGAAGGATCAAGAATTAAGGCTAGCCTGGGCTATTGATAAATCCTGCCTCAAAATAAACAAAAGGAAGTACCTCCTTATACGCAGAGTGAAGGGGGGGGCTTTATTTCAGGAGATATCGGGACGCATGAACCTGAGCTCACAGGCCTTGCAAGACCCCTGAGTTTATTGCCCTCGCTTTGCATCCCCGTGTCCATCACAGTTCCCACAGCCTCTCACACTCGGGCAAGCTTCAGCATAAAATCCTCAGGTTTCCCTGTGTCTTTGGTTCTTCGTGTCCGCCATAATGTGAAAACCACCATAAATAAACTTGCCTGTTCACCCCGTGGTCGTTCTGTGCCGTTACAGGACCTCAGCCACAAACCTAAAATGGGAAGAGAAATACTTATTTTCCCCCTTACTATCAACATACAACAAAAAATAGATAAATTTGGACTTCGTTAAAGCTAGAAGCCTTCGTATTTTGGAGACACCATGAATAAAATTCAAAAGCTTGGGGTCTGGTTGAAAGTACTTATGATCACATATTTGAAGACAGACTTACACCCAGGACACTTGGACACGAAAACGTTTTTCCCCAGTGCTAGAGACTAAACTGAGGCTTCCCGCATGTTAGACAAGCACTCTCCCGCCAATCTTCCCAGCCCCTCTAAAACCCTCAACGTCCAGCAACAAGGGGACAAATAACCCAAAATTAAAAATCTTAAAGGCGTATGCTCTGAGTAGACGTTTTCCCAGAGACGCTACGCACGTGGCCCATACACATGAAAAGTCACTGGAGAAATGCAAATCGAAATCACAATGAAAATGAGACTTCACACCCACCAGGAGCAATCCAATCAAAAAGACAGATAACAACATACATTAGTGAAGAGAGAGAGAAGCTGTGACATACTGCCTGGGCTTGAGGAATGGTTTGACACACCCCGCAGAGATTCAGGATAGAGCTGTGGGTTCTGTGATTCAATCAATTCACTCTTAGATCCGTACTCCGGGAGGAATTAAAAGCGCTCACACAAAGCACTGGATAGTGATGTTCACAGCAGCCTTATTCATGGCAGCCAAGGACGGGCATGACCAGATTCCATCAGCTTGCGAATGGATCAACCAAATACGATAGTGTTTGTGCGTCAGCTGTGGAAATGGAGGGATTCTGACGCATGCTACGTCTTGGATGGTCCCTGAAAACAGTGTGCAGCGAGAAAGAAGCCAGTCACAAAGGCTACCTCATAAACATGATCCCGTTTGTGTGAGAGGTCCAGACAAGGAAACTTATTGTGACAGAGAGATTTTCACCAGGGGGCCGGAGGAGGGAGAGATGGGAGCCACTGACAAGAGGTTTGGGTTTCCTCTGTCAATACTCTAAGCAGTACTGGGATCAGTAAATAGCTTGAGAGTGCGCACACACACACACACACATACACACACCACTGAATTCTATACTGTACCAGAAGGCTGAGCTTCATATACGACTCTCAGCCCAATACAGCTTATTTTTAACGAGGTGACTGTACTATTTACTGTTGTTCGTCACAGGAGAGAAGGAACTTAGGCTGAAGTTAAAGAAGTCCGGGCCAGGGAGAATCAGCAAAGTGTTTGCTCTGCAATCACGGGGGCATGAGTTCACCTCCAGCACCCAGGTCATCCCAGTGGGGAGGCAGAGGAGGGCAAATCCTTGAGGCTCACTATCTAGATAATCAACCCAGTCAGTGAGCTCCAGGCTAGGTGCAAGACCAGAGTAAAAAAAAAAAAAAAAAAAGAAAAAGAAAGGGTTGGAGAGATGGCTCAGCAGTTAAGGGCACTAGCTGCTCTTCCAGAGGAGCTGGGTTTAATTTCCAGCAACTCCCTGTATCTCCAGTTCCAGAGTACCAGACACCCTCATACAGACTTTCACGCAGGCTAAACACCAATGCACATAAAATAAAAATAAATACGTTTAAAGAAACGGAAAGAGATTATGATACCCAGTGTCAACCTCCAACATGTACACACACGCACACACACAGGAATTCCAGGCAGTGGGCTGGGCAGTGCAGGTGGCCTGTGCGAACGCCCGGTGACCTAATAGCATTGTACTTGTTGGGAAAGCACTGATCTGAAATGTCTCTGACCAGGCAGGGGAACCCCAGAGGAAGCCAGGATCTCAGATAGGGAGTAGAGGAGGGGTGCAGAAATAATACCATTCCATGGGGCATCTTTCCTCACCAAAGACTCCTGCTTCCTCCTCAGCTGACCTGACTGTCCCAAGGAAACTGGGTTCTCACGGCTTTCCTGTCCTTCCACCTTGCCTGTGTTCATGCTGCCTCAGGTCCAGCTCCCTGTCTTGTCATCTGTGCTCTCCTCTGGGCTTGGTGACAGTTACAGGAAAGCCAGGCCAGGAAGGAGAGGGCCTCCATCAGAGTTTGCGGGGTTCTTAGAGAGCTGTTACTCATTGGGTTTGCCTGTGAGGTCATTTCACAGAGTAGACTGAGGTAAAGGTGCGGTGCGTTACCAGAGACAGATCCTGAAACTGAGAAGACTCCACAGTCTGCTGCTCTCCTCCACTGAGCCCCTCTGCCCTGGAGAAGCCCACTCATCAGCTTATTACAAGTGCACAGAAACCAAGTCCACAATGAGAGGAACTATTTCTGCTTCCCTGTCCCCAAGACCCATACTAGCCTGAGGATTCAGATCCATCTGATGGGGGCTCTCCCTAGCAGCTGCCTTTGCAGGACTAGCTCACACTGCCTCTCCCCTGGATGCACTCTGTCAAAGGACGGCTTTGAGGGTCTGGGGAAAGTTGGAAATAGCTATAGGACTTGCTTGGATAAGAAACTAGTGCAGGTCCCGGGTCTGTTTGCCCCATCAAGCTGGCCAGGCCGGACTCACCTTCCTGCCCCACAGATGGGGAAGGCTCCTACCCATTGTTCTCCAGCATGCTTTGACAGCACACAGGGAATGTGGGGCCCTGAGACAGGAAGGTTCAGCTTCCGGGCACCAAGGTCTGCCAGACTCAGGCCTGCCCTCCAGACAGGAAGGCTGATCCCGTGCTGTCCTGCCCAGCTGCTGGGCCACCCCCCAAGCAATGTCTCACCCTTTCTGAGCCTTTGTAGGAGATGGGGTGCAGGAGGCTTTGTCAGTGGGCTGGCATGGGCAGAGAATTCCAGGCCATGGAGGAGGGAGATGGCCAAGGGTTGGGCTTCCCCGGGTCCAGACGGACCACTCAGTGCACGGTTGTACTCCAAACACTGCACACAGGAGAGTCCTGCACACTCCAGGACTGGTCCCGCACGCTCACATCATCGGACACTACGCACATGAAACCACCACACGTACTGTCACTCCCGTTAACCTCTCAGCGGTATCATTACCAACACTGCCTGAGTAACTACTGTTTGTTTTGCATAAATCTTCCCAACAACCCTTGAGGAAGGCACACAATCACCCCCATTGTACAGAAAGGAAAATTAAGACAGCAAAACTCAGTGGCTGGTCTGGGGTCTGGGGTCAGCTAGACGGAGCTGGTGGGAGATCAGGACAACCCCGACGAGTCCTTTGTCAGGCTCCATGCTGAGCTCTCAGCCTGGCTGACCCAGCTCCAGGGTCCCTGGTCCCCAGCAACACTGGTAGGATGTCTGGGAGAAAGCGAGACAGCTGGGAAAGTGCTCTAGGTGAAGTTAGCACCTCTGCCCCTCCACCCCTCCGCCCCCAGAAGCCTTCTAAGGCATTGTTCTCGCCTCCAGGAATGCAGCCCTGCTCTGCTCCTTCCTGGCCTAGGACAGGCTGCCCAGCACCCCTCTTCCTCTTCAGGCTCCTGGGGCTGCAGCCTCTGGCCTCTCCAATCACCATAACTCAGACCACACATACACACACACACACACACACACACACACACACACCACAAACATACACACACACACACCACAAACATACACACACACACACACACCACAAACATATACACACACACACCACAAACATACACACACACACACACCACAAACATACACACACACACACACCACAAACATACACACACACACACCACAAACATACACACACACACACACACCACAAACATACACACACACACACCACAAACATACACACACACACACACCACAAACATACACACACACACACACCACAAACATACACACACACACACCACAAACATACACACACACACACCACAAACATACACACACACACACCACAAACATACACACACACACACACCACAAACATACACACACACACCACAAACATACACACACACACACCACAAACATACACACATACACAAACCACAAACATACACACACACACCACAGACATACACACACCACAAACATACACACACACACATATACACACATACACACACCACACACCCACACACCACAACACACATACTTTCTCTCACACACACATTCACACACATACACGCACTCACACTCACACACATACACTACACACATGCGCTTATGAGATTACCCCGTGGAGAACAGAGCAATCTTCCTGAAACAACCTCTTAGGTTGGGCCTATGATTTCAAAGCAGCCTGGGAGACATCAGGCCACCTGTCTGACAACACCCAGCATGAAGACACATTTCCTGTCACCAGCCTGGGTCCCTCCCATATGGCTAGCGCTCATCTAGGCATCTCCCACTAGATAGTGAGTTTCCCCACAACTGGCACAGAGCTAGAAAAAGCCTGGGCATCGTCAGGTGGATGTTTTTCTGTTTTGTTTTAAATAAGATGAAAAGACTGACAGCAGTGGGTACTAGGAGTCTGGTGGTACTTCACGTGGAGCACGGACTCCAGACACAACGATGAAAGTTGGGATCCTGGCTCTGCTACTCAAGCTGAGACCTTGGGCAAGTCAATCCACCTCCTGAACTTAACCTCCCCCTACCAGGGAATGCAGGTGGCGTATACATCTCAGGAATGATGTGAGAACTCCCCAGAATGAGCATGTGTTAGTGACTTTCCTCATCACTGTGCTAAAACACACCGACAAAAGCAAGTTAAGGGAGGAGGGGTTGGTTTGGCTCACGGTTTGAGGGTTCACAGTCTGCCATGGTAGAGAAGGCATGTCAGCAGGAGCAGGAGTGGCTGGTCACATTGTGTCCTTTGTCAGGAAGCAGACAGAGATGCAAGCTGGTGCTTAGCTTGCTTCTTCCTTTTCCCCTTTTTATTCAGCCTGGGACACCAGTCCACGGGCTGGTGCTGCCCATATCCAAGGTGGGCCTTTCTCTTCAGTGAAATGTCTCTGGAAACCCGCTCACAGTCACATCCAGAGGTGTGTCTCCTAGGTGACTCCAAATCTAGTCAAGTTACCAGTGAAGATTAACCATCACGGTGCTCTGATGGCAGGCTTTCGATTGAACAGATGGATGACTAGACTGTGTCAGGAGCTCTTGGGGAGGGTCTGATAGGCTGGATGAAAGGGGGTGCATTTGACCTGGGATTGAAGGGTTGGGAAGGCCTGGGCTGGCACAATGAGGAAGGAAAAGCACCCTAGAAGAGAAGGACAAAGGCTCAGAGGCAGGAAGCAGGAGAGGCTTGCCCGGGCCAATCTATAGTGTTTAGCAAGGCCCTCCAGCCATACAGGAAGGTGTATAGTTGGAGTTAGGCAGGACTACACGGGGCAGTCCCTCAGGGTTGTAAAAATGTTATATCCACCCCCTGCTCTCAAGGCCATCCTATCAGAGATAAACTATAAAGCCTAGGACAGGGGTGGCACACAGTAGGACTCATTGTAGAGCCTCAGAGTAGCCTCTAGTATCAGGAGCATCTATATGAAGAAAAGAAAAAAATTGGACATTTTTCAGCAACCAAATCTGACTGCAGACAGACTGCAAGGAGGTTTGGTACCAAGTGACTTATCCAAACAGAATCTGCTCCATGTTCCTCAGGGACACTCAGCTCAGGTGGGAGTAGCCCACAGGTAGTCAGTCCACACTGGCAAAAACCGGACAAAATAAAAGGAATCAAGAGCCGGGCGTGACAAGTGTGAATCTGAGAGCTCAGTATTTAAGGGGCTGAGGTGGGTAGATCATGAGTTTGTAGCCAGCCTGGGCTACAGAACAAGACCCTGCCTGGAGAGAGAGACAGAGATGGGGGGAAGGGGGAGAGAAGAAAACCAAGAACTTGCAGTAATGCTGGCCATATCGAGACACAGCTGATCACTGGACTCCCAGGCACGGGAGCAATGGGCTGCACAGAAAGAAAGAGACCAAGAAAAGAGAGAGGCAAAGAGAGAAAGAGGCAAAAGAGGAGGAGTCTGAAGCCCATGGGGGTTATATGGGACTGATGACACAGTCCTGCTGATGTCACAGGACAGGCACACCTGACTGGGGTTAGGTCCAGGGCCCAGGAGGCGGTGCCTGTCTACAGAGGGTGGGAGCGTGGGGGCTGGGCGAGCTCCAGGGAATGGTGCCTAGGCAGCTCTGGGTAATTCACAATACCAACAAGCTCTCCGTCCTCAGACAACACTCAACTCCCTGCCTTAGTTTCCCCATCTGTGTAACATGACTAACAGCCATTTGCTCCCCGGCTTGTCCGGGTGTTAAATGAAGAGCTCTGGGCATCAGCAGCCACAGGGAAGCTGTGGTCTTGGGATATGAGTGCTCAGCCACAAGGCCTAGGGGCTGCCAGCCTGTAGATGTTGGGGTTCCATTCTGTCTCCACCCACCTCAGGCGAGGTCTGGAATCTGCACTTCCAATCTCTCTACCCAACCCAGCGATTCTGAGGCAGGAGGCTTGAGAACGACACTGTTTTCTTAAAGAGTCATTTTTTTACTTTGTGTTTTGGGTATTTTGCCTCCATGTATGTCTGTGTACCATGTGCATGCAGAGCAGGAGGAAGCCAGGAGATGGCGTGGCGCCCTCTGGAGCTAGAGTTCCAGACAGTTATTAGTGCAGGAACGGGACCCAGGGCCTCTGAAAGAGCAACAAGTGCTCTTTACCACTGAGCCATCATTCCTGCCCCAGAGACTGCATTCGTATAAAACACATTTTCAATAGGTCTTGCTGTTTTCAATGTCCCTTTGCTCCTCCTTAAGTCCTAAAAAGTGTGACCGCAAGGTCATGTCACAGGCACTAAAGCAGCTCAGAGAAGCCAATCAATTGCTCCAGGTCACAGAGGGATCTGGCCCTGGTCTACCAGCCCCACAGCCTGCAGCTCCTCACACAGAGCTCCCACCCTAGTCAGGCAGTCAGGCAAGGCGGGCGTCCCCTGCCTTCTAATGGCCTACCTCCTCCAGCTTGTCTAATCTGTACTGCTGACCGTCCTTTCCTGCCTTCCCTGAAGCCTCCTGAGCTCCCAGCACTACTTCCTGCACGCTTTACCTTCTTCGCTTCCTGTGGAGCAGGAGGATCTTGGAGCTGGGGTCAGGCAGTGAGTGCAATCAGGCCTGAGACCCGCGGGGCTCTGAGCAGAGCTAGCCTGCCCTCTCGGGGTCTGAACTTCATCTGCTATGGTGACCTCCACCGCCAGCCTTCCTGGGAATCCAGGGTACTTTGCTTGCCTGTCTGTTGTTTGCCAGGGCAGAAATATTCACTAGGACTAGGGCACAAAAGGAGTTGGTAGAGGTGGCAGGGCAGGCTCTGTCCCTGGTGGCCTGCCAGAACCCTGCGTGAGACCCAGTGGAAAGTTGCTGCCCAGGCAGATGTGTCCCTTGAGCACACAGACCACCTGCACAGGGGCTGTGCTGGGCCAACTCCCGCTGAGGGTTTGCTCATTACATACAGACATTGGGAGGGGGAGAGGGAGAGGAAGGGGGGAGAGGGAGGGGGAGAGAACAGGGAGGGGAAAGAGGGAAGGGGAGGGAGAGCGGGAAGGGGGGGAGAGGAAAGGCAGGGGAGGGGGAGGGGAGGTTCAGAGAGGGAAAGGGAAGGAGGATGAATGTTATGGATCCTTCTCAGAGCTTGGGAACAGTGTCCCTGCCAGCAGACTGCCCTTCTCCCTCTATGTCACCATCTGCCTTCACACACAGAACACAAACATTCCGTGGAGGTTCAGCCTCCATGGTGCCTCTGTTCCAGTTCAACTCTCAGAGACCCTGGTGGGGGGGGAGTGATTGGCTAGACTGACTTTGCGTCCTTGCCCCCCTCCCCCCAATTAGCTTTGTTAAACCTGCTATCATCAAATCTATAACCTCTTTTTTCAATCCCACTGGCCGGAGCTCTCCCAGTCACGTACTTACCCAGGGCGACACAGCGGGACACCCTGCTGAACTCACTTTTATCACCAAACCCTCCCGCAATGGATCCACAAACTTCAGCGATTGAGCTCTCCCTCCCTGCAAGCTGAGCCACTCCCATGGATCAATTAACCTCCTCTTTAAACTACCAACCCCTTGTCTCCCACTGGGTGTCTGACAGACATCTCCAATGCCACCCGCCTCAAACAGAAAACCTTCTCTCCCCACCCCAACCCCCCCCCCACCTCCCCTGCCCCTCTATGTTTTCTCCATCCAGTCCCTGGTCCCTGGCAAGGCCTGCTCTCCTAGGGTCCCTTGCCTGAATAACAGGACAAGTTGGAGACTTCCCAAGCTTTTACCCATGAAGAAACCCAGACAACTTTCCGAAGGCTTCATTCCAGGGGGCCTGGCCTGTAGATTCCAAGTCAGTTAGTCTGGGCCAGTACCCTGAAAGTTTTACCAGCCCATCACATATCGAATGAACAAAATCTTGACCTAATCTCCCTAACTTCCTGATTCCAAGGGGTGCTGGTCGACCTTCTGCTTCACTGTCTTCTAAGTTCCTCTTACTTTTGCTGGCCCAAGCCTGTGACTATCTGTTTTACCTATAAGGGAACTCTGGGAGCTTTGACTGACCCACGGTCACTTCTGAAGTAAAGCTAGATCTCTTTGACTTTACCCAATATTCATAAAATGAGATGGCCCCCACTGACTGACCCAGGTTTGTGCCATGGAGCTGAAAGCCACACCACCCCACCCAGAAACTGACAGGCACCCCAGTGCTGATAGTGATTATCTGCCCCTATTTCTCAGCCGCCCCCACCCTGAGACCTCAGTGTCCCCCTGTTCATCCCACCGTACAACAGAGTCCCCATGGAAAGCCAGCTCTGTGGAGAAGCTGAGGTAGCTGGATTTTTGTTACTCTGTCCAGCTGGGAGAAAAGCACCTCACACCCACTAAGCCTCCTTCAGCTTTCTTGACTATAGAATGGGGGCATATGACACCTGCCTTCAGGACATGCTCAGGGTGCTCTTGCAAAAGCCCAAGGTCCCCACAGCCATTGCTAGGCTCAAAGCCCCAGGAGTGAGACCTGAATTTGAGGTATGAGTTGAATACCCAGGCGGGTCCAAGGCCTCCATGGGGCCAGACTGGCCAGGCTGAGGCCGCCCACCATAGGGCTTGCCTATCTGCAGGCAGCTCACAAAGGAACAATAACAGGAAACCATCCCGAGGGGAAGTGGGCCAGGGCCAGTTGGAAAACCTGCCTCCCTCCCAGGCTGGGTGTGGCTCCCCTCTCCCCTCCTGAGGCGATCAGCGGAGTTCTACACAAAGCTCAGCCCTGGACGGACTGTCTGAAGGAGTAGAGAGTCTTCAGCTCACAGGCAAGGGTAAGTGATGCTCCCAAACCTTCCTCTACTCCTGTCTCACTGAGCTCAAACCGGGAGGCTTGCCCATATGGTGGATAGGTATTATAGGACTCCCGGGGGACAACAGCTTCTCCAGGGCGGTCTGAGTCCTCTCTGGGGCCAGAGTCAGGCTAAGGAACATATACCTCTTAATGTGCCAGGACACAAATGGTTATCTCAGAGCCAATGTGGGAGAAAGAGTTGGCACTCTTACAAGTAGACTGTCTCCAAGTCTCACTGTCAGTGAGACTCCAATGACCTGAAGCTTCTGTGGGTACCAGGCTCAAAGAGGACAGGATTCCCACTGTCACCCAGCGTGCTAGGGCAGAGGAGTCATGTCCGGACCTTGGATTTGAGCGGGATCTACTTTGTGTGGTATTGGCAAGCAACAGTTCTGCGCTACCAGGATTAGCTATGCTTTCTGCTCCAGATTCAAGGGGGGAGATTTACCAAGGTCTGACTTACCCCCTTCACTGCTACTCATAACTCCTCGGGGGACTAGTGTGGGTTTCGGGGGGCTGGAGTGCGCACTCATTTCTTCTGTCAGTGTCTCCCACTTTCAAGATGGGCAAACTGAGACTCAGCTCTGGGCACTTGGGGCCCTGTTTATGATATCTCTCTCCCCATTCTCCCTCTTTACCACCTAACTCATAGGGGCTGTTTTGCGGTTTGGTGGCCACAGGCAGGAATGCAGCCTGCCGTTTCTCCCCCAACACCAGACACTCAGAGCCTAGGGCTCTAGAAGCCCTGGGGCTGTGCAGTTAACGCAGTCCCTGACTGGCCCTGGTGACAAGGACCTCTGAGCCAAAAGCCTAGCTCAGAGATAGTGACCCTTGGCGCTGATTCCAGCCTACTTACTTCCGTGTGGCCTTGGGACAGTCACCTAAGGTCTCCAAACATCCATTAGGAGAGGACATTTTTGAGGGAAATTCTATTCTCAGTGTGGGGTGAGCTGTGGAGACAGTACACACAGAAAGAATACAGCAGAAAGAATACATACAGAAAGAAAACAACGGCTCCTGAATTTACTATCTCCAGTCCCAAGGAGGTAGATAGAGACTCTCTGTAACTCAGAGAAGGCCAAGGAGAGTGGGAGAAGAGTCAGGATGAGGACTCGAACCCGGATCTCATCCTCCACAGCACGAGCTCTTTCTGGCACCTGTGGTTTACTCAGAGTCTCTGGCTTCTGGACCATGAAGTAGACCATCACAGTCCTTACATGTGATTTACACTCTTGGCTCTGGGAATGGCTCCGTAGTGAGAGATAGCCGGGGAATCGTGAGTAGATTTACACACTGCTCCAGAGCTGTAGGTGGCTGTGTGAATATAACAAAGGTTTGGAATCCCGAAGCCCAGGTACAAGCCCCCACCTCACCTCACCTCCTGTCAGAGCGGGTGGGGGCCAGCATGTAAAAGGAAGGACTTAAATGAGAGGCCAATAAACTCACCAAGCAACCGCACTGCAAGCTTCTCGGGCAAGGCACCTGTGCTGGCTCCCTGCCCCTGGAGGAATGTGGTAGGCAGGCTTCAATAACAGGTGACCGACAGCGGCTGGTGAAGCTTGAAGCCTCTGGGAGGCTGGTGGGCTCTAGGTTCTTCAGAGCAGGGAGTGGAGGCTGAGTAGTAGGAAGATTTGTAACAGCCCAGAACAGTTGGCTGTCCTCAGGTGGGCAAGGGAGTCACAAAATGCCCCTACATTTGGCTTGAGCCCAGCCATCTATGGATTAGAGAGTATCTGGTGGCCTCAAGGGGCCCAGGAGCAGCTGAGCCTCAGGGGAGCCCTGCCAATTCTAACCTTCAGACCTAGGAGCTGGGAGAAGTTCCCAACACCTTGAAGGGGTTAAGCTGCCCACCCTGTAGTCTCAGCCTGACCATTGTGCAGCCAAACAAGGACCGGACATGGAGCAGGAAGCCAGAAGGGCCACACTTATTTTCTTCCAAAGTTAGATGACTCACAGTTGCACGCCTGCCTCGGAGACAGCAGCCACTCTCCACCATCCCAGCAAAAAAATCTCCAGCCCCTGGCTGAGCGGGCCACTTCTAGTTGCTTTCATCACCTCCTTTGCATCCCATGAATAATTCCCATGTCACAGAAGGACAAACCAGGAGCCCAGAGGGGACTGCCCTGAGAGACTGGCCCTTCTGTTGTTGGGGAAATACAGCAGGGGAAATAACCCTGCTCTAAGTTGGCATTGGGGGAAAAATTACAGAGAGCTTCTTGAAGGAAGAGCAGGAGCTTGGAATTCTGGGAAGACCCGTACAGCTCCCTCAAACTCGGTCTCAGTCTCCCATCTCTGTGAGGCAGAGGATGGTTTTTTAATCCACTCAGGGACCCCCACCGGCCAGATGCACTGGTCGGTAGGGAGAAATGGGGCTCAGAGGCGGGCAGACAGTGGTGAATAACATTTCCCCCTGGAGGAGAACTGAGGAATGGGCGAGGAGTCTAAGGCAAGACCAGGCAGCCGGGTCAGCTGTGAGTCAGCTGAGGAAGGCACAGCTCTAGACTGGAGAGAACAGGCAGGCAGAGGTCAAGACACCTGCACACTTAATAAGCCCTGTCTACCCCTGTCTACGTGTTGGGCTTCAACCTCTTCTAGCCTTCCTGTTCAGGGTTTCTGCTTCTGTTGCCTTTGTTACAGGCTCAGCAGCAGAAACACAGATACAGCAAAACACAGACCCAAGACCACAACGCCCACGAGCAATAGGTCAGGTTCAAACAGACAACACATAGACCTTGCTTTAACATCCCACCGTTGCCCCACAGTTCCGGCTAAAGTTAGGAAGCTCAGAGGAGGCTGAGAGTCTCCCTAGGATGGGAGTCCTCTGCATGATGCTTGAGCTTCCCACAGGGAACAGAGAGCTAATTTGAATGACATAGCTCTCAAAGACTCAGCATAAATCAGTTTCAAATTGCAGACAAGATCTGGCCCTATTGAAACTCTCTGTTGTGAAAGTTGTTTTAAAGATTCAGAGAAATGAAAACTGTGATTGATTGGTGATGTCTGCCACGGGCATAGGAAGAAGAGGTGAGTAGCAGAAGCCTCTGAGTTCTAGCTTGGCAACCGTTCCTGAAAAGGCCCACTGTTCAGTGATATGTGCGTTCTCTCTGGCGACCTGTATGAAAGATTATCTTATTGTCCTGAAGGATCAAATACTAGTGGGATCTGGCAATGTGTTGGCTGTTAGAGGGGTTGTTCGGGAACAAACGACCTTTTTTTCAGTTACACCACAGACTGTATTTGCTGTCTGTAAATATACATCTTGGTTTTTAAATCCTGTGAGTGAAAAAGGAGCACAAGCAGTTTCAGAATGGGGGGGCTGAGTCACAGTGGGATTTTACACCCCCAGACTCCAGACCTACCTTGAGTCCATATGCCTGGACACTAGGATGAAGTACAGAATTGGATCTGGAACATCTCTGAGCTGAGAATGCTTAGGCTAGGAAGCAGAGGCTGGGCTGGGAACTGGTGGCAATCAGAAGACTGCATGGAGGAGGTGGCCTGGGACTGCATTCACCCAGGGAACAAAGCTAGGAAGTGCACTCCCCCATGCTGGGTATGGGACAATCATTGTAGGTTCTAGAAACCTTTAGGATGCCTCACAGCTGGGAGGAGCAGGAGGGGGAAGATGGAAGAGTTGGAGGGGCTGGCAGGGGGCATGCTCTGCTGGCTGGCTCAGGAACTGGGCTTCATGCTTCATGCTGCCGGAGGTAAAAAGCTGCAAGAAAAGCTTAGACAAGGGAGGCTCAGAATTGAACCAAGCCAGGAGATAGTCTGGGGTTTGGGGGCACATCTGGGAACCCTAGCAATAGGTCTCAAGGCTGAACTGATCTGCAAAGGAAGAGAAGACCCCAAGGGTCCAGCTTATAGTTTCACCCATCCATCCTCCCAATGTTTACACTGACAAAACCCAACTGTGAACATGGGGGCTCAAGGAGACAATGTAGGAATCACTGGAGGAGTGGAGGGGGCTGCGTGTGTACATTTAGACCCCACTCCTGTCCTAGCTGAGGCTCTAAGTGTGGGCTAGGCAGCCAAGAGCTGCCCAAGGCCACACACAGAGCTCAGGCTCCACAGTCAACACCCCCTATGTGTTCTGAGTATCTCCGCCCACTGCCCTGCCCCTCATCCCTGACCCAGACCTCCAGGCTGGAGTCCACAGTCTACAGGGGGCTGGGGTGGGGCTGAGCATTCCATCCTCAGAGGCCCTCCCTGGGGCTCCACTTAGCTGCCAGATCCAGTGCCTGTCCTGACTGAAGGCCACAGGCTGGATAGCGGAGGGGGCCCTGTGGAGCTGCTGTGGGAGACTCGACCATTGGGGACTTATACAGGCTCCTTGGAGGATACAAGGCTCCAGAGAAGAAAGTGAGGGAGAGGAGAGAGACGGAGAGAGAGACGGACAGACAGACAGACAGACAGATAGAGACAGAGAGAGAGACAGAGATAAACACAGAGAGAGAGAGACGGGGGGATAGGAGGGAGGGAAGGAGAGAGAGAGAGAGAGAGGGAGGGAGAAAGAGAGAGAATTTAACCTCACCCCCAGAGCCCTCCAGGACACCAAGCAGTCTTCCCAAAGCCAGAACCTGATTGCTAGAATCTAAGGCTCCAGTGAGGCCCTGATGAGCTGTCTGTGGTCAGGGGGAGGACGAACACAAGGCTCTGGCCTTGTGCCCCGCTGTGGGGCTCTAGCTAGAGCCAAATTTCCAACATCTGTTCAGCTACAAAGCTAGAACCTAGTCCCAGGGAGCCCCAGGGACACTCCAGCTCCTCCACACAGCCCCTTCAGCTGAGCCTAGGGCCCTCCTTCTGCCTGTAAGCTGTAGAGCTCAAGGCTGAGCCCATCTCACAGCCCCTCGGAGGCCAAGTCCTAGGAAGTGGTGCTGTGTGGCCTAGACAGAAGGAACATCACCAAGCCCAGTGGGAACAGGAGGTCCTAGAGTTACAGTCTCACAGCTAGGACTAGGCTTGGGGTCTCAAAGGAACCCAGAGAGCAGCAGAACTGAGCCATGGGCCTATTCAAATGCCTGGTCAACTCGACCTTCAGAGACACCTCTCAGTCCCCAGACTCGGGCCTATGTAGCTTGTTTCTTGCACTTTGGACCATGGCCACTTTACATACAGAACCAGATTCCAAGAATCTCCAAGATCCATACCTATCAGGGCACAGTTGAGTTCAGCCATATTCAGGTTCTCAGAGACTCAAGTATCCCCTGTCCTGAGCTCTGTGTATGTTCAATCTTGGGGCATGCTTTCTCTTCTAATGTGGGGTCTTCTTGGCTTTCCTAGACTGACTGAGGGCACAGCAGCCCCTGCCATCCATTTGGAATTTCTCTCAAAGCATGAACATGGCCCCAGAGTCAGGACACTGTCACAGCTCCTGAGTTGCAAGGAATATAGGCTACCACTAAACACCCCATTTCCACAGCTGGGCCTCCAGGAGCTTCTGCCCCCTGGGTGCTGTGTTCACACAAGTTCCCAGCTGTTCAACTGGGACCTCAGCACAGAAATCACATCTCCAGTCCTCACACCACATCTCTGGGGCCCTGATTCTACCCAGAGATGTTCTACACCTTTCTAAAGCTGGCCAGAAAGACCAAGAGATGGGAAGGGAGAAAGCAGGGGGTCGGGGGTGAGGAAAATGTCACCTGGGCTGTGGCTACACCTTCAGGAGAGTCTGTTTCTGGTAAGATCACAGCAAACCTAGCTTCCCATCCCTGGACAGGAGGAGAACACAATGGCTATTCCATAAAACCTTTCTCCTCTGCCTGATTTCCAACACAAAAGGCCGTAGACTCAAATAAGTGTGGCTATTGGAATGGAAAGTTCCCTGGGTCCCTCTGAGACTGTATGTAGAAGATCAAATTTTAAAAGAAGGCAGATCATGTGATGGGCTGTCTCTAGACTTTGTTTCCTCATCTGTGAAATGGGAATGAGACTTTCCACATCTTGGACGTGCCGGGGAGATTATGAGATTTAGATGAAGGGGTATCTCTGAAAGCCAAGCGCTGAAAACTGCGTTGCCGGAGATTGAGATAATTTGAGGATTATTTCAGTCTGAGCTTCCTCCATCTTCCCTTCCTCATCTGCAAAAGGGATCTATTGGTAATTGCCTCCAAGGGGTGTGGCGAGGTTTAAATCAGATAGCATGCTGGAGACCAAGCCCACTTCACACCCCAGGCTCCAGCTTCAGGGAGGAGACAACCTTACCAGATCCTCCTCCCTAGGGCCCAGACTCCTTGGCCCTGCTTCCTCACAAACAGCTGGCTGACAAGAAAGCTGAGTGAGAGATCCCTCCTGTCCCTTGATGTAAGAGACACCATGAGGGCAAAGGCCATTGCTATGATTAGGAACTTGTGGGTGACTTTGTGGGCCAGAGTCTTTCTTCCAGGGCTCACAGCAAGGCCTCTTCTGGACACAGAGTATAAGGTTGGCTCTGCATCTTCTGAGGACTCTATGTGGCCAGCCAAAGTCCACGCCAAGCTCTAAGGTCTGTGAGCCAGTGAGCTCTGCTTCCCTGAGGTCTGATATAACAATTTCCTCATATAGCTGATGGCTGCTGTTAGCCCTCAGAAGGCTTCACTCATCCCAACAGGCCCCAGTAAAACACAAAACTATGTCTGCTCACTGTGTCATACAGAGGTCCCACAGGGAACTGAGTGTCCAATGTAGGCTCTTTGAAGGGACTTCAAGCAAGGGGTGGGGGTGGGGGTGGGACCAAGCTGAATGTGAAGGCACCTAGAGACCAGCGATTGGGGGAAGCTGTTGTCATTCCGGGGCTGAAGGGACAAAAGGGAGACACTAGGAGCTGACAGGAAGATGCAACCAGGATGGGAAGGATGGACCAGAGAATTGGGGTAGAAGTGGCAGAGAAGGGGAATCTAGGATACAAAATGAATGACCTCCACAAACTCTCAGAAGGTGACTGGGTGAGGTGTTATTGTTATTGCTGTTCTGAGACCAGATCTTGCTATGTAGCTCAGACTGGCCTCAAACTCCTGGCAGCCATTCCTCCTCTGCCTCCCAAAGTCCTGGGATCCCAGGCGTGTGCCGCCGAAGGATTGCATGTTCAGGAACAAGCACAATAAGCAGGCCATAAGCCTGCGATGATGGGGACAAGCTCCCACAAGGCTGAGGGCTTAAAGCCACACACATTGATTTATGTATCGCCTTACAGTTCTGAAAGCCGGCGTCTGAAATGCATCTCAGAGGGCTGAGGTCAGAATTGTGACCCCTCTACAGGCCTCAGAGGGAGGGAACTCGTGCTGACCTTTCCAGCTCCTAGGGCCCTTGCACCCCTTGGCTGGTGCTCACATCCTTTTGTGGTGCTGGAATCCAGGTCCTCACATACCCTAGGCACAACCCGAGAGCCACATCCTGAACCCTCTCTTTCGCTTTGTCTCATTTCACTTTATTTTTTTGAGGCAAGATCTCATGTGTCCTAGGCTGGCCTCCAGCTTCCTATGTGATTAAGGCTGACCTTTGAACTTCTGACTCTCCACCTCCTCAATACCAGGATTATGGGAATTTGCCACCATACCTTGTTTACCGGGCACTGGAGATAAAACCCAGGCTTTGTGCATGCTGGGTAAGCAATCTACCAACTGAGCTACATCCTCATTTGTGACATAGGGTCTCCCTAGGTTGCCCAGGCTGCCCTTGAACTCACTCTGTAGCCAAAGAAGACCTTGATCTTGAGACTCTCCAGCTGTAGTCACCACAGCTGGGACTACAGGCCTGCCCCGTCAGGCCTGGCTACATGTTATTTTTGAATCTGGTCACCCTGCCTCTGTCTTCAAAAGACCCTGGTATTATCCTGGGTAGTTCAGGATCAGCTCCCCATCTCAAGCAAGACCCTCCAATGAAACACCTCTGTCAAGAGTCCCTTTTGTCATGTAAGGTAGCCTCTCAGGTTCCAGTGTCTAGGACGTGGATAATTGAAGGGCGACATTCACCTGCCACACGGATGTATCCCCTCTCCAGAGCCCTGGCCCTTACTGCTCATTCTCTCTGACCCTAGAGACTTCATTGGTTCCTCTGACACAGTAACTCTCTTCATATAGGGGGCTTGAATCCTGGGGCTACACCCTGCAATTCTCCTCCTCCCTCTGACCTTCTTCCAGCTGACACTCAGACAGGGCTCCGGTGTAGCTCCATGATAGAGCACTTGCCTAGCTTAGGCCCTTGGTTACACCCCCAGAGCCACAAAATACAATCAAGGCATCTCTGAAAGGCCGCCTGCGGCCTCCCGGGCTCTGCTGGCCACTTCCTCTCAGCTGCCTCTCCCGGTGGGATTCCACTTTCTCATCTTCCTGTTGGTCCCTGTGTGGCTATCAGCTTCAGGCCAGGTCTTCCAGTCTTTCCACGTGCCCCAGGGCCTTGTAGAGTCCCGAATCCAGAAGGAGCTCACCCCCAGCAGCTCAGGGGTTAGGCTCTCGCCCTGTGCTTACCCCGGGCCTGAGAACTCTCCCCTACATCTCTGTTTCACTTCCTACTTTTCCTTTTCCTAGTCACTTCTCACTAGAGGGGAACAGAAAACCCGAGCCTGGCAGTTCTTCCCCAGGCAAAGAGGAAATGATTCACAGAGCTGTGCCTGCAAGGTGGAGGCAGAGGGTCACTCTACCACCTCCCTGAGTTAGTACCAGACTTTTGTCAGGCCTTCTGCTTCCTCTACCCTCCCCCACCCCTTTGTTGACCACCTTCCTCCTGCCTGGCATCTTACTCCAAGGGCCTCCAGTGTTCTAGGCAGAGCACTCTGTAGATGGTCGGAGAAGTCAAGGTCTGGGGAGACAGAGCCTCCTCTGGGGAGATAGCACCTGTTCAGGCCTCACACTCAGGCTCCCACGCATTCCACTTCCTTCTAGGGCAGACTTGGAGGAGCTGATGGGCAGGAAGCATGGGTGCTAAGATCAGCATAGAACTCAGCCCTCGCTGAACCCAGCCTGGCGCCAGTGGTTTAAAAACCTCTGTGATGCACATACTCCTCCCCTTCCTGCTCCCTGAAGGCCCTGTCTCCTCCAGGCATATGAACTGATTCCCACTCCCATTCACCCATTTTCTTCCCCGATACCAGGAACTGCAGGTCAGTGACAGAGGGACCCGGGATGGGTGACAGGGGAGGTTAGGGCTGAGAGAATGGAGCAAGGACTCTGAGTGACCCGCACCCCTAGCCTACGGGTTGTCTTCCAGAGCATACAACCTATATAGCCACATGGGGCCTGAATTAGGGCCTCCTGAGCAGTTTAATATTCTTACATCTCTATCTTAAAATTCCTTACTTTTTTAATAAAGACTCACAACTCTGTTTTTCACTGGATCCACAAATTATGACGGCAGCCCTGTGTACCCAGTCTCTCAGCTCCCACCCAACCCACCCCAACAGTGACCATCTTCTGTGAGTTCTAGTGAGGGGCTAACAAGAGTAAGATGTTTGGACTTTCCTAGGAGCCTTCTGAAGGCAACATGAGTCTGGGATGAACTGGAGAGATGCTCGGAAGGAGGAGCCTTTAAATCTACCCCAGAGCAATCGCTGTGCCACAGAAGGCATCAGGAAAGAGCCCAAAGTTTGGGCCACACAGACTTAGTCCAAATCTTGGCTCTCTTCCTTATAGCCTGGGTGATTTGGGGATGTTGCTAAGTGTCTCTGTGTCTCTTCTTATTTGTAAAGTGAGGGTTGTAATTACACCAACCGACAAGGCCCGGAGGAAGATTAAATGAGATAGTGTGCCTAACACACTTGGAATGGAGTCAGGCAAATAGTGAGCTCTTGATGAAGGGGACTGATTGATGCCTGGGCTTCCTTCTCAGCTGCATCCTTTAATCAGAGATGAAGATAACCCTCTCTGTGCCTCAGCTTCCTCATTTGTAAAATAGCGATAATCTTAGTGCCCCCACGGTGCTTTGGGAGCATGAGCATCAATATTCCAGATGAACTTCCTGGGGAATCTCATCTCCTGGGAATTTCTTCTTATGAAAGCACCTGCTTTCATGTCAGCCTTGGGCGGAAGGAGAAATCGTCTCTGGGTTTGCCTTCCTCACTTAGACAAGAGCCTGGCTCTGCTGGAGTCTTCTGAGTGACAGATAAAGGAGGAGAGAGACAAGCTTTGGTTCCTAGAGTGGGCTGCTCACACCCTGGGACAGTGGCCACTGTGCCCTGATGGTGTCTCTCTCCTCTTTCCCCAGATCTTCCCTCCTGGAAGAATGCAGAGGCTTGCAGAGCTGGCCGCTGCTCTGGGCACCTTCTTGGGCCTGCTGGCGGCAGCGGCAGCAACGGCAGGCCCTAACCTTCCCCACCCAGACACCCCCGACACGCTGCCTACACTCCAGCGCCAGAAGAGAGACTGGATTTGGAATCAAATGCATATAGATGAAGAGAAAAACTCCTCACTGCCCCACTACGTGGGAAAGGTAAGCCTTGGGTTCCAGGGCGATTGACGTTATCACCAACTGAACCATAGTCACGGCCATTGTAATCAAGATGGTGATGAATACAGAAGCGAATGTCACTGAAGGGCAGGGCGACATCGACAAACTTGCAGGTGGTGGGGGTGGTGAACATGGCGGCCATAGGTGACAACTGTGCTGGTGGTTGTGATAGGAGAGAGGAAAGTGATGGTGGTGATGATGCTGCTGGTAGGAATGGTGAAGGGGAAACAAAGGAGGTGATGACAGTGGTCATGGTGTGATGGTGTCTGGTGGCAGAAGTCTTGGTGGATGGCAATTCTCAGAGTAAAAATAAAGGAGAGGGAGTTAATGGTCATGGTGATGGTGGTGATCGTGGTGATGCTGGCGATGCTGGTGGTGATGGTGCTGATACTGGTGGTGATGGTGTTTGTGACGGTGGTAATGCTTGGATTGGTGGTGGTGGTGATGGTGGTGGTGGTGATGGTGACGGTGGTGATGGTGGTGATGGTGGTGTGGTGATGGTGGTGATGGTGGTGATGGTGACGGTGGTGGTGGTGGTGGTGGTGTGATGATGGTGGTGGTGATGGTGATGATGATGGTGGTGGTGGTGGTGATGGTGGTGATGGTGACGGTGGTGATGGTGGTGATGGTGGTGTGGTGATGGTGGTGATGGTGGTGATGGTGACGGTGGTGATGGTGGTGATGGTGACGGTGGTGGTGGTGGTGGTGGTGTGATGATGGTGGTGGTGATGGTGATGATGATGGTGGTGGTGGTGGTGACGGTGACAGTGGTGACGGTAGTGATGGTGGTGATGGTGGTGTGATGATGGTGGTGGGTGGTGGTGGTGATGGTGGTGGTGGTGATGGTGGTGGTGGTGGTGATGGTGGTGGTGGTGATGGTGGTGATACTGGTGGTGATGGTGTTTCTGAGGGTGGTAATGCTTGGATTGGTGGTGGTGGTGATGGTGGTGGTGGTGACGGTGACGGTGACGGTG
The DNA here is from genome assembly GCA_026225945.1 of Cricetomys ansorgei. Lineage (NCBI taxonomy): Eukaryota > Metazoa > Chordata > Mammalia > Rodentia > Nesomyidae > Cricetomys > Cricetomys ansorgei. The sequence goes on from JAMJFZ010003163.1 coordinate 31,500,206, forward strand.
ACGGTGGTAATGGAGATGCTGTCGGTAGTTTTGGTGGTAGTGTGAATGGAATCAATGGTAGTAAAAGCAGAGAAGATCTCGGAGATCAGCAAGACACCACCCATCTCCAGCCCAGAGACGAGAGCTCCAGAGCGCCTTACTCCCACAGGACTGACTATGAAATCATTTGCACAGGATTGAGATCCCCTTCCCTGTGTTTAACTCGTCAGGCACACAGGGGCCACTGTGCTCATGATCTGAGATGGTCTGGCTGTTTCTGGAGACAGTGTTATATCATTCACATGAGGCTGGTTTGTAGGAACGCAGATGTAACAGCTGCAGGGTTACTGAGTCCATGAAGGCAGCCCATTAGAAGGTGATCTAAAGATCTGTGAGAAAGAAGCTGAATCTCTAATGTAGATTCCAAAAGGCTAGATATGTCAGAAATGCAGAGGTAGAGCCAGATCAAGGGAAACACCGTGGATACTGCAGCCAGACAGGCCACAGGAGACAGGCTGCCTAAGCCCTGCGGATAGCACATCTTTCTGCTTTTGTGCCCTAGATGCTAGACATGGAGCTCTAACGTGACCTTTTTCATACTGGGTTTCTATCTTACTTGAGTCCAGTTGTTCCTTCCTGTCTTGGTTTCTTTTCCATTTACTGTGATGAAACCTTCTGACACAAGCAACTTCAGGGAGGAAGGGTTTATTTTGGCTCACAGTTCAAGGGTGCCGTCCATCATTAAGGGGAAGTCTGGGTAGCAGGAGGTTAAGCAGCACTACCTCTTCTATATACGGTCAGGGGCCTCTTCCCAGGGAATGGCCCCACTCACAAAGGGTGGGTAGTCCCACCTCAACGGAAACAAGAAAAACCCTCAAAGGCACGCCCAAAGGCTATCCTGACATGCATAACCCCTCACACGTGAGCTCAGAGTCTTCTCAAGAGTGCTTTTAGATCCAGTCACGTTGTCAATTGACAGTACCCATCGCACTTTCCCTTTATGAAACAGGAGTGTTTGTCCTGTACCGTTGTATCTTTGAGTATGTAGCTTGGCTTTGATTTTTAAAGGCTCAGAAGCTTTCCTTCAGTCTCAGAAGACAATTCTTTTGAGAAGTGCAGGAACTGCTGACTACAGAGACTCTTGCAGATGGGTTAAATTCCTTTTGTGTTGTGAGCTAAACATGAGACCTGGGTAGTCAGAGCCAGAATGTCATCATTTGGGGCTGGCAAGATGCTTCCACAGATAAAGGAGCTTCTGCACAAGCCTGACAACTTGAGTTCGAATGTGGCAGGAGAGAACAGAATCCCGAGAGTTGTCCTCTGACATTTGCACGTGTGCTGAGGCGCACACACACCTGTCCTCATATATACGCGTGCAAAATTTGTTTGCTTGTTCGTGGGCCAGAGAGATAGCTCAGTGGGCAAAGGCATTTGCCAACAAGTCTGACAACTTGAGTTCAATCCTCCAGACCCACATGGGAAAGGAAGAGAAGCTCCCACAAGTTGCCCTCTGAGGTCCTGTACACACACACACACACACACTAATTAATTAATTAAAACAGAAAGTTACAGTTTAGGTCTTCAGAGTCCCCTAAAGACTGTGAGCTAAAGGTTGTGACCCCAGAAAGGATGGTGACTCTTTAGGAGCAAAGCCTAGGAGAAGAAAGTCAGGTCCTTAGGGGTGTTCCCTTGAAGGAGCCATGGTGACCCTGGCCCTTCTTCTCTCCCTTTGCTTCCTGGATGTCTTTTGTGAACCAGTCTCTCTGTCACATGCTTCTGCCAGGATAGACTGCTGCCTTACCACACCCCAAAGCGCCGAGTCCTCGTGATCTTGGCGGTGATCTTGGCGGTGGCGACGGTGACTGTGGCAGATGTGACGGTGACAGTTGTAATAGCTGCTTTCACATTTCTGTGAACAAATACCCCGCAAGGAGCAACGTCAAGGAGGGAGGTTCGCTTCGCCTCACAGTCCATCACGGCAGGGAAGGCATGATGCCTCAAATGTGAGAAAGAGGGTTACGCTGTGTTCTCCAGTCAGGAAGCAGAGAATGGACAGGAAGTAAGGCCAGACTATAAAACCTCAAGGCCCGCCCCTACTGACCCACATCCTCTAGCAAGACTCTACTTCCTAAGGGTCTTCCATCCTTCTAACAGTGCTACCACCTGGGAACCAAGTGTTCAGACACATGGGCCTGTGGGAGTCATTTCAATTCCAAGCCACAATCTTAGTGAAGGGGATGAGGAGCGATGAGTTGGCTTAGTCAGTGTCCTACTGCTGCGAAGAGACACCATGACCACATCAACGTGTATGAAAGAAAACCTGTAATTGGGGTCTGGCTTACAATTTCAGAGGTTAAGTCCATTATTGCCATGGTGGGAAGCGTGGCAGCACACAGGCAGACACGGTGCTGGAGAGGCAGCTGGGAGTTCTACATCTGGATCAATAAGCAGCAGGAAGAGAGAGTGACACCGGGCCTGGCTTGAGCATTTGAAACTCCAAAGCCCATCCCCAGTGACACACTTCTTCCAACAAGGCCACACCTACTCCAACAAGGCCACATTTCCTAGTGCTACTGTAAGCATTAAAGTATATGAGCCTGTGGAGGCCAGTACTATTCCAACCACCACAAGACCATTACAGAGATAGCAGTGGTAGTGTTGGTTCAGTGGTAGAGGTGGATGTGGTGGTTGGTAATGATGGTGGAGGTGGCAGTAATGATGGTGGAGATGGTGACTGGGGGAGATGGAGAAGGTGGTAACAGTGGTGGTTATGGAAATGTGGTGGTACAGAAGTGATGGTGGCCATGGAGACGGGGGTAAGAGAAAGCAGCGATAGCTGTGATCAGGGATGTAATGGTGGCAGAAGCAATAGTGAGCATCGTGGCTCAGTTTCTCCCACGCTTTACTCTCCAGAGAAGAAATCACTAACAAGGCCCCCCTGTGCTGTGGCTGAGGAGACCAGCCTGCTCTGAGGGCTTGGGGCTAAGGGAAGACTCAGCTAAGGCTGCATTCGATGTTCCCACTGGAAAGATCGGGAAAGGTCTGAGCAGCCTTCTTCAAAGTCACACAAGTAACTATGCTGATCACCCAGGTCACCCAGGGCACAGTTTGCCAACTGTGGTCTTGGGATCTGAGCCATCTCAAAAAACAAACAAACGAACAAACAAAAACCAAAAACCTTTTCATCCAGCATAGCGGTGTAAACGTGTAATCCCAGCATTCAAGAGACCAAAGCAGAAAGACCAAAAGTTCAAGGCTAGCCTGAGCTACATAGTGAGGTACTTCTGTTAATAAAATAAAGGGAAAAAAATTTTGCACAGATTATTCCTGCTAAGGAATAATTCCTGCTAAGGCCCTGTGATCCACACAGTTCCCCAAATGTCAGGATTCCCTATGGTGAGGTGTTTGACTCAGGCCTGTTCCCTGAGGAGGCAGTTTCAAAGTCTGTGACTTCGCTGTCCAACTCTAAAACATGACCAACCTAAGTCCATCTTCCAAGAGCTTAGAGACAATCTACGTAAGTGGTGAATCTTCTCACCATGTAAAATTGTCATGGACATCAAAGTCACCACCCCAACTCAAAGCACTGACCCTCGTAGTGAGATTTCACACGCAATGAGAGGTTAATGGATTGAGCCTCTTAAGAGCTATCTGTGAGGAAGAAAGCTTCTGACAGTGCTGAAATCTTACCATGTCAGCTTCTTTTAATCCACACGCCAGCTACAGGAAGGACCAGGTCAATGCACTGGAGGAAGAATAAGCAGCTCCAAGCCCTAGTCTGAGTGCTAGGAAGACAGCTCTGGGCAAAAATGTGCTCACTGCTCCCAAGGATAGTAAGGATAGTAGTTTTGTTGGAACACAGCCACATTGATTTACTAATTAATTTCCTAATCGCCCATGGCTGCTTTTCTGTTATAATAGCAGCATTGAGTTGCTGTGACCAAGACTATACAATCCAAAAAGCCAAAACCATTGTGTCTCTGGTCCTTTACAGAAATAATTTACTACCCTCTCTCTTCACCTACAGCATGTCGCTATAAGCCTCTTCCATTTACAACCTCTTTGTGGCCAAGGAATTTACACTCAGCAGGTTACATAGGCATATAAAGTAGGTATGCAGATCAAATATTTACTGATATTAAATTATAAAGAAATTCATTTTAGACAATTATTTGGTTTACATATAACTTTACTATTTTTAAAAGGAAAGCAAATTTGCATAGTAATGATGTTGATGTACTTATTTATTTTTGTATAAAGAGTTAAGTCTTAAGCCAGGCCGGGTGGTACTTGTTTACAATGCCAGCACTGAGAAGGCAGAGTCAGGTAGATCTCTGGGGCTCGAGAACCCGCCAGCCTGACCCACTAGCAAGCTTCAGACCAGTAACAGACCGTATCATATCCAAAACAAAAAAAAAGGTGAACAATGTCTCAGAAGCACATCCAAGGTTGTCCTCTGGCCTTCACATACATACACACACATGTACTCAGAGAGAGAGGGAGAGAGAGAGAGAGGGAGGGGGGGAGCAGGCCCATACACAAAATAAAACTTTGGCTGAATATTCGATGCTAAAGTCATAAAGGATATCGGACTCAGTGCTTATCAGAGTAGATGCGTCTGTCTATCTGTTTGTAACTGGGTCTCACTTTTAGCCCTGGCTGGCCTGGAACTCACTATGTAGATCAGGCTTGCCTCAAGCTCACAAAAGTCTGCCTGCCTTTGTCTCCTGAGTACTGGTATTAAAGATGTGACTCACCATGACTCAATATTTTGATTCTATAATAGTCAGTATAAGAACATCACTTCACATAAAAACATAGCACAAAATGGCAGAAGTATGTTTAGGGCCATTTTGGAAAATCTGTTCTTATCCAAAGAGAAAATCTGTTTAACTTTTTTTTTTTTTTTTAATGAACTCAAGCCAACAACTCAAACGGCAATCTTAAAAATCAACTATTCTGACTCAAGCCAACAACTCAAACAGCAATCTTAAAAATCAACTATTCTGACACAACTCAATTCAAAGACACACTTAATGTGACTCTAACCTGCTGAGGAATGATGGCAGGAAAACGTCAAAGGTTATTTTATAAGGCATGGTGGCATGCACCTTTAATCCCAGGGCTGGGGAGGCGGAGGCAGGTGAATCTTTGGGAGTTCAAGGCCAGCCTGTTCTACATAACAGGCTCCAGAACAGCCAAGGCTATATATGCATACACATACATTATATTATTTCATATATGTAACATATAGTTACATATCATATGTAACATGTAATTATTTATTATAAATATAATTATTGTATAATAATATAAATTATATATACATATAATTATTTGTTATATTATTCTGTTATTGTATATTATATGCAATGATATACAAATATGTATATTCTTAAAGTTCTTTTTTTATCATTGTTTCTATAAGAGCAGAAAACTTTGCATGCCTGGTAAGCTCACCACGGTCCACACAGCAGTCCCAAGCCGAGGGTTGCAGGTGTCATTCACCGGTGTGTGGTGTGACAGCACACAGGGTGCGTAGCATGCAGAACCGAGGTAGCCGTGAAGTTTAGTGATGTAATGCAGGTGAGCACTGCCAGAAATACTGCCACACAATGGATTACGAATTACGGCTTGGTCATTGTGCATCGAGAAACCCTTCAGTGTTGCCAAATTTTTCACAACTCCTACATTTAGGCACATGACCCCACATGAGGTTGAGGACCACGGTCTAGGAAACCGACATCTAGAGAAACAGCGTGTATCAGAGAAAGAACCCCACAAATGATGGGGACGGGGGCGTTCGGGTGATAGAGAAACAGGCTGAAGAGGGTCTTTGGTGTGAAGGCACAAGCCTGGCTGGGCACCAGAACTGCCTCCCCAACTCGTGTAACGGGAAATAGGTGCGGACGTCTAGGAAGTGTCTACTCACAGCCCCGCCCGCAGCCAGCTGCCTGGGCACACGGGCTGCTCTGGCTTCCAAGAATGGCTCTATGTGATGTAAATCCTGCCACCTGACCAGTCAGAAGGAAGGATGCACGTCTGGAGTTGCACAGTGAGCCCTGGGTCATAGAGGGAGATGTCATTAGCCCAGTTATGGCATTCCCAATGGGTTAGCTGGCCATGAATCATCCTCTGAGAATAACAGCCGGCCCTGAAGGAAATCTGAAGGATGAGTTGAGTCAGGAATAGGTATCAGAAACTGGAGGCCAGCGCCAAACGGGACAAGCTTTGGAGAGGCGGCCGATGCTCTGTGTCTTGTGATGACAGACCCAATTTGACGCCTAGCATGGAGCTAGAGGAGCCGAGGAACCGCATGCGATTCCCGCCCTGGTGAAAACAAGATGTGTAGGAGACTCAGACACAGGACTCCAAGGATCCCCCACCGGCTCCCGAGGACACAGTCTGAAGGAAGCGCCTGTTTATCAAGGTCAAAGTCTGGAGCCTCCGTTTATAAACCTGATGGACAATAGGAGCCAGCTGGGAGCAGCCAGCAAGGGCAGGGCAGGACAGCCATTGGCTTTGAGATCTTCCCAAAGATACCAGAAAGGGGGAGGGGCAAAATGCACAACTCCAGTCCTGTGGTGAGAAAGACAGAGAAATGCAAATGGAAGATTATCCAGTGAGATTCCTGACCAGTACTCCTCCAAACTCTCAGGGTCATCAAAATTAACAAAAATCTTGGAAACTGTCACAACCAAAATAGGCTCTGAAAACATGAAACTAAATGTTGTGTGGTGTCCTGAATGGCATCTGGGGTTGGGGGAGCTACACGGATATTAGGTTTGGAAAAAAAGGGGACGGGATCTGTATAAGCTATCTATGTTAATTTAATAATACTTCATCCATTCTGGTCCCCTTATGTAGCAAGGGACCACAGTAACGTACGTATGCTGTGGTGAAGGGGAGTAAGCACACAGCAACTCTGCGTCGGTGCCTCAAGTTTTCTTTACGTCTAAGAAGAGCTGCAAAAACCAATGTCTATTTAAATAAAATTGAGCCACACGTGGCAGTGCTTGCTTTAGTCTTGGCACTCTGGAGCCTGGGGCAAGAAGATGGAGAGTTCAAGGCCGGCCTGGGATATATAGACAGACCTTGTCAAAGAAAGAAAGAAAGAAAGAAACAAAGAAAGAAAGAGAGAGGGAGGGATAGAGGGAGGAAGGAAGGAAGGAAGGAAGAAAGGAAGGAGGGGGGAAGGGAAGAGAAGGGAAGAGAAGGGGGGAGGGGAGGGGAGGGGAGGAGAGGGGAAGGGAGGGGAGGGGAGGGGGGGAGGGGAGGGAAAGGGAGGGGAAGGGAGGGGAGGGGAGGGGAAGGGAAGGGAAAAGAGAAAGCCGGACTGGGAAGAAGGAACCAAATTGATACACTCATGAAATCTCCCTGTTCCGATCCATTTCCGAGATTATTTGCTTCCACTCCTGCCCTTCATGAAGACCCACAGGTCCCAGCTAAGGCCAGTATCTCAGCTTAACCTGGCCTTGCATAGTGTCAAACTACACTGGCTCTTCTTCATCTCCTGCTGTTCCCGAATGCCGCAGGTCACAGAGCCAGAACAGGGCTTCTTCCCCTTCCAGCTGGTCATTATCTGTCCTGGCCCTCGGCCCGTCTGCCCTCTCCACAGCACAGCCCCTGCTCCAGGATCTCTGCTATGCCTGGCTGCTGCCCGACTTCCTCCTCTAAGGCCCACTCAAGCGAAGGGGTCTTCCTCACATGTCTCTGTTCTTTCATGTCCCAGAATCCTCTCTGTGCTCTGCCCTCTGGTGTCTTAGCCTTCCACCCAGCTGTCACTATTCTCACAAAGGGATCCAATTATTGAACAACTGCTGAGCCTTGGGGACACTTCCTAGACCTTTTGGGATTGGTCTACACCCTTCTGAAATCTCCATCTCCCCTGAGGCTAACATTCTTGACCACCTGGACTCCCTCTCTGTTCTCCTCCTTCCTTCTTAACAAATCCTAAGGAGCAGCTGCACAGGAGGCCATTGCTCCATCTGACCCCAAAGCCCTGCCCCCTGAGACGTCAGCTTCTCTGTGGTCTGTGGTCTACGGGTCCCATAGCATGATTCCTGATATCTAGTAGGCATTCCATTTCTTTTTGTTTTTTTCAAATGCAATTCTGGTTTTGGTCATTCTAGGCCTCTAGAAAAGTACTATTTTGAACTCATGAAATACTCTACTCTTAGAGACCTAATATCCTCTGCTTGTAAGGATAAAATACTCAGCACTCAAACTTTCTAACATCTTTTGACTTGTGAGTCTATTATTAACAACTACTACCATTTATATCAGGAATGTTCAATGCAAGGCACGTAGTATACTTTTTTTTTCCCTTAAGCTACTAATAGCACGTGTTATAAAGAAAAAATGGCTCAGTGGTCTGAGAAGTTCAGGATATCCTGAGCTAAACAAAGCTCACCGGGGTTCTGTTCTGCAGATCAGACACTGTAAATCTCCAAGAAGAGAACAATTTTATGCATCATTCTAAAAGCAAATTTACCGGGAGCGATGTTTGCTGTGCTGATATGTGCCTGACTGGCTTTCCAGGGACAGTGTGGACGTGCAGAACTCACCAGTTTCTGTAGTGTAAATACTCAGCCTTCAAGATGATGGTGGGACCCCCGAAGGCAGAGTTAGTACAAGCTGTGCATGGCCATACCCCATTTAGCATTGCCGCTGTCCTCACGCGGAAGACAATAATCTCCAGGGTGTGGGGAAACGCAGGAACACAGAAACATGAATTCTGAGTATCTGGAGTCTTTGCTTCTAACATGACTGTATTAGCTATGCTTCTATTGCTGTGACAAAATGCTTGGCAGAAACAGCTTCGGGAAGAGAGGGGTTAATTGAGCTCACAGATCGAAGGTACAGTCCACCATGCCAGGGAAGGCACGGCAGCAAGAGCATCTCCAGGGAGAGATGGATACGGCTGCTTCACTTCTCCTTTGTATTCAGTTCAGTCCCCAGTCCATAGGGTGAGGACACCCCCATTCAGGGTGGACCTTCCCATTTCTGTGAACACTCTTTAGAAAAACCATAACGCACACAACCGAGGCGTGTCTCCTGGGTTGTTTCAAAACAACCCAAATCCAAGGCCGACAAACCATCCATAACAATGACTTACCTGGCAGCCACACTGCCCTTCCTCAGCTCACACTGCCTGTTCCTTCCCAGATCAAGTCCAACGTGAACCGTAAGAACGCCAAGTATGTGCTCCAAGGAGAATCCGTTGGCAAGATCTTCCGGGTCGATGCTGACACAGGGGATGTGTTCGCCTTTGAGAGGTTAGACCGGGAAAAGGTCTCTGAATACTACCTTACCGCCCTCATCGTGGACAAGGAGACCAACAAAGATCTGGAGCGACCGTCCAGCTTCACAATCAAGGTTCACGATGTCAACGACAACTGGCCTGTGTTTACACGCCAGGTATTCAACGCATCTGTGCCCGAGATGTCAGCTGTGGGTATGTGCCTAGTCTGCCCTCTCTCTCCTCCTCTCCTCAGCTCCAGCCTGAAGACACCTCTCCCATCAGCCACCTCACTGCCTAGGGTCAGGCTCCAGTAAGTCCAAGGAAGTTTTTGGATTTTTGTTTTTCTTTTTTTTTTGTTGTTTTTTGTTTTTCAACACAGGGTTTCTCTGTTGTAACTCTGGCTGTCCTGGAACTCACTCTGTAGACCAGGCTGGCCTTGAACTCACAGATATCCGCCTGCCTCTGGCTCTCAAGTGCTGGGATCACAGGTGTGCGCCACCACCGCCCTGCTCAAGGAAGTGTTTTTAACTCTGTGTTGTCGCTTTGCATGATTTCAAACTTTGTCCCTAAAGGCAAACTTCTGACCTAGGCCCAAACTACACCCTGAACCTAATCATAGGTGGATTCTGGTCCTTATAATGTGCTAAGCACTGACCCTCCTGTAGCCTGGGCCTGACCCTGACCCCAGAGTGCGTCATCACACTTGACATGGGCTTGGGAGGCATCTGCCTGTCCTCATCCAGCTTCCAGAAGCTACAGGAAAAGGTGTCTCCCTCTACTCATCTGTGCTCAGGGCCCGAGGGCCAGACCTTCTGGATGGAATACTAGAACTCCAGAGGATGCGATGTGATCTCCTCCCCACTTTGGAGGATTTCTAATACCCTTCCCAGTCCCGCATTCTCTCACTTTCAGAAGAGGAGAAACCAACACAACCTTCCTAAGTTTCTCTCTCGAACCCAAACACCTTCTCTCACAGACGCACGAACCACCTGTTCTCTGTGCACCCTTCACGGATGACCTTGCTGGGCCTGCCATCGCTGGCACTTTGCCCTCGTGATGGCCCCTCTGGCACAAAGCAACCTTTCTTCCCTCAGCTTGGGCAGTGGGGACAGCAGAACCCCATCTACTCCCACCAAGGAATCGGGGGAGGGCCAGAGTCATGAGCAGATACGCCAGAACTCTCTCTCCACAGGGACCTCTGTCTTCCGAGTGACAGCCGTGGATGCAGACGACCCCACTGTGGCCGGCCATGCCACTGTCATGTACCAAATCCTGAAAGGAAGCGAGTACTTCACCATTGATAATTCAGGTCTGTATGACTAACCCTTTCGGGCAGGTACCTATCTGGAGGGATGAGGGGACATGAATATCACAGGTGCCAATACGGAGGGAAGTCTAACCTGGCAAGATGTCATCAGCCATCAATCCAGGGAAGTCACGCCTAAAATGCACAAAGACGTGTTGGGAGGGTTAGGGGAGAAGGAGGAAGGCAAGTAAGTGCCCAAGGAATACACTCAAGTCCAGAAACAAGCTCTTTTCAGTTTCAGAAACAAGGGTCTTTTCACCCAGACAGAGACCAGAACTCAACAGAAAATGCTGTTGGAAGGTCTTTGTATCTGTAAAGAGACATCTGATGCGAACCCAGCACTGCCACTCAGCCCTACAGCCCTTGGACAAGTCACCTTAGTTCCTTTGTCCAGGAAATAGGAGTGTCCATAGTCCTTGGAACAGTAGCGGTGAGGTTTGAGCTAGGTTATGCCTAGACACAGCTATGTCACACAATTTTTGTGCCTTGTTAAGAGAAAAACTTTAAGCCAATTAAATTTTATCAAGTTTAATTTTTGCAAAGAACAGTTCACAAATTGGGACACCCAGAAGCAAAACAAGTTCAGAGAAACCCCAGGGCCGCCACATAGTTGGGTGATATTTATAGTGAAGAAAAAAAAAAACAAAACCCTGCAGTCTAGAAACAGCTCGGCTGGTTCCAGCTGGGGTGTCTGCCTTATTTGAACAGCTTTGAACAGGTGGCGCCTATGGTTATCTGAAGCACAGCTGCCGTGATTGGCTGAGCACACTCCGAAGTTAGGCTTTTAGTTTATTTACATACTACTAGGCTGCAGTTCATCACAGAAGGCTTCAAGCACGCAAGTACAGAAGGCTTCTCTCAGGCCAAATTTGGCTCAGTTTAACAGACTTTAAAAAACTGTAAGCACTGAGTCTTGGAAGCAAGAAAGAAGGCCAGTTAGTGAAGTTAGGTACAGTGTCTTCCAGAAGATGAGCAAATACATTGTGCAACTGATGTTTCTGCGTGTACCGAGATAGACATCGCTAATCTATCACCGTACTCTCAGTACTAAAGCGTGTACTCACTTCCGTGTCTGTCAAGACAGGCATCATTAATCAAGTACAACACTCCCAGTCTAAGGCATGGCACAGTCAACCATGTCTACTTGTCTGAAGGCAGACATCACTAATCCATCACAGTACTCTCTGAGCCTAGAGCTGGCCTTCTGGTCTTTCTCAACATAAGGCTCTCTCTGGCTAGGAACAATACTGAGCCATGCGTTTGGTCACGATTCAGTCATAGAGGACAAGGTAAGGAGGTAGTGGGCTATAGTCCTGAGGTTCTCAATCTCAGGTACATAGTGGAGTCAGGTATGTTTTTTCTAGGAAGAATCTGGGCATGCAGATTTTCTCAAGGCTCTTCAGATAACACAATTCCCACTGGAACACTTTGTTTTCTTCAGGACTCATCCTCATAAAGGACAAAAACTTGGACAGAGAGAAGCAGGCTGAGTACAAGATCGTGGTGGAAGCTCGAGATGCCCAGGGTCTGCGGGGAGAGTCAGGCACAGCCACGGTGCTGATCACACTGGAAGACATCAACGACAACTTCCCCATCTTTACTCAGGGTAAGCCCCTCCCATATGGCCTTAAATTGATGTGGGCTGGGACAACCCAGACTCAGTGATTTGGGGGCTCTCAGAAAGGTACCCCAAATCTATCTACCTCTCCTCAGAGCCCACCCAAGGTGTTTCTGAAGTCAGAATATGGAGACTTTGCTCCATCCTTATTCCTCACTCCCAAGGTCAATGGATGGGTCCCTCCCTTCACAGACCAGACAAAAATCACACCCAGGCTGATGCGACTCCAGTGCTTCAAGTCCCACTGAGAGATAGAGCCGGTTTCATCCAGATCCCACAGTCTTGGGAAACCTGGCCTCTGAGGTTGAGGTCCAGCTAGAAAATCCCAGGGAATAGGTGTACAACCAACATCTGGCACAAACCCACCCACAGACTTTCCCTTAAAAAACTGTCAAGAGCTTTTTCCTGGGCAGGAAAAGGGAGGATGTCTAGGCACCCTCTAGCTCTGCTGTCCTCCAGGCCTCAGTGGTTCCTCCCCACAAATTATCTGGTTTTGAAGAAGCTTTGCTGTCGATGATATAAACTTCCTGAGGGGAAGGTTTGTCTGTCTTATCTATTGAAGTTCCAAAGCACAGAGTGAGCACAGTAAGTGCTTGGTGGGCTCACAGAGGGTGGATAGATGGACAGAAGATAAGGCAGGCCTTCTTGCCTTGGGATCCAGAACCCCAGGGTCATAAGTTTCTTGCCTGTTTTCTGAAGCAAAATATCGTATGATAGCCAGATAGAGCAGCACGTGCCTGTGACTCCAGCACTCAAGAGATGGAGGCAGGAGAATTGCAAGTGCATATCCAGCCTGGCCTACAGAGCAAGCTTCTATCTCAAACCTCCCAAGGCTGGGGCTGTAGCTCAGTGGGTAGAGTGTTTGCCTAGTCTGAGTGAGATCCTTGGTTCAATCCCTATCACTATGAATGCATGTGTGCATGCATGTGTGTGCACGTGCGTGGATAGCTGCATGATGATATGAAGGACAGTTGTCTTATCCACCTCATTAACTCTTTTCCATACCCTATGTGCATCAGCCACATACACGTTTACAGTGCCTGAAGACATTCGTGTGGGCAGTCCCTTGGGCTTTCTGTCTGTTGTGGACCCAGATGAGCCTCAGAACCGGGTGACCAAGTACAGCATCATGCAGGGCGAATTCAGGGGCACTTTCACTATTGAGACAGACCCCAACCGTAATGAGGGCATCATCAAGCCTACAAAGGTATGTAGATCTGCAGTACCGAATCCATTCACAGGCTATGGAGTTCACATTACCCAAAGGGCACACTCAGGGACTACTTCTGAGACACAGGCCATTGAAGGAGATGTTCTTGTACAGCGCAGAGCTAGCCATGTGCTCATGAATACTATAGCCCACTGTCTCAGGCTGAGCTGTTCCAGAAATAGACCAGATGCAATGCTTTGGGTGTGAAATGTTTATTTGGGAAGGAATCCCTGGAAGTCTCCGAGCAGTGACAGGTAGCAGGAAGGTAGCTAGCTACTCCTCCTTCCTAAGATCACTGAGTTGGATCCAGTCCCGCAGGGGCAGCATAGAGCACATCTCAGAGTTCTAACAGGAAGGTGAGGTGCTGGAGTAAGCAGCCACAAACCCTACAGTGTTGACAGAGAGCACTTGTTTGGTATCATTTCCATTGTTATGATAAAATAACCTTGAACAAAAACAACTTTGGAGAAGAAAGGGTGCACTTGGCTTACAGTTCCAAATGGAGTCCATTACTAAGGGGGAGTCATAGTAGCAGAAGCTTGAGATAGCTAGTTACATCACATCCACAGCCAAAAGCAGAGACAAATGCACTCATACTTCCTGTCTGTGGCTTCTACTCTCAGCCAGCTTCCTCCTCTTATATAATTGAGGACCAAGCCTAGGGAATGGAGCTGCCCACAATGGGCTGCATCTTCATATACTAATTGACCATCAAGACAATCCCTCACAGACATCCTGCTCTAGGCAATTCCTCAGTTGAGGTTCCCTTCTCAGGTGATTCCAGATTATATATGGCAAACTGACATTTAAAACTCGCCAGCACAGTGCCCCCTCCCCACCCTCAGCATTATCTCCCTGTGTCCCAGCCAGTAGAAATCTATCAGCATACACATAAAGAATGTGTACCTGGGGGCAGAAGTGGCCAGCTGCTGCTGGCACCAAGCAAAGTCAGACTGACTGAATCCAGAAGAGAAGAGATTGGAGTTTTGGTGTTTCCGGAGTGTTCAGATAGAGGACTGGGAAAGCACACACACACACACACAGCCACCAGAGTCCACAAAGCTATCAGAGAGAAGGGAAGATAGGAAGATAGACATACAAACAACAACAAAAATGCTGATATGTTCAGGGCTGCTCAAGCAGTTGCCTCTGTCCAGAGTAGCTTCTGAGCAGGTTATCTCTTACTAGCTGCTCACTAGCAAACTCCTATTCATTCCCCCAAGACGAGTAGGAAGGAAGTTGCTAGGCAGACAAACACAGGAGAAGCCTCTTGAGCAAAACCATGAAGGTACTCCTTTTATGCACCACTAGGCTATGATTCCCTTGAGAGGAGGCCTGAGGCTGTGCAGGGCTGGGTACAGAGGTGGGGCCAGTAAAATGAAACGGGCTAAAGACAGTCTCCGCACTTCCCACCATACAGCCCCTGGACTATGAACTCATCCAGCAGTACATATTCTACATCGAGGCCACGGACCCCACTGTCAGACTTGGATACCTGAGCAGCCCTGCGGGCAAAAACAAAGCCAAGATCACCATCAACGTCATGGACGTGGACGAGCCCCCTGTCTTCCAGCGTCGATTCTATCACTTCCAGCTGCCAGAAAACAAGAAGAAACCTCTGATCGGCACTGTGGTGGCCAAAGACCCTGACAAGGCTCAGCGCGCCATTGGGTAAAGAGGTGGTGGTGGGCATGAGGCGATAACGGTGTGATGACCCCGGTGTAAACAATTCTTACGCCCGGTGGTCTGAGAAGGCTCGGAGAAGGACACTGGCTTCTCCCGACACCTCCATGGAAAGATTCAGAGGCTGAACCCCGGCTGTTCCACTAACACCCTTGTCCCGCCCATCTTGCCTGGTCCAGACCATCCTCTGTTCTTTGATGGGCTTTGGACCAGGACTCCCATAGGTTCCATCTACTGAGTAAGCCTGAGAGTTAAGACAGCAATCAGCCAATCAGCAATGGCGTATCTGAAGCCTCATTGCCAAAAATGGTTTAGAAATCTGTCTCCCAAAACCCAAAGCCAGACGAGTTGTTTTCACTTGGTGGAACTACACAAGTCTATAAAGAAATCCGTGGTCGCTCCTGCTCCCACGGAGTTCACGGGTGGGCTCGGAGTATGCTCTCTTTCACCACCACACAAACACACACATACACCGGTGCTGGGTTTGTTGTGGGTTGTGTCCTCCATATTTCATCAGTACTTGTTCTTAGTTCTTCTTCCATTGCTGTGACTTCATACCATGGGGCTGGATAACTCATGAGCTTCAGAGGTCTATTTATCCTCAGGACCTAAAGGCTTAGAAATCCAAGAACATGGTACCAATACCTTACAGCCATCGAATGAGATCTTTCTTGCAACATGGTGACACATAATGAGCTGGCCAGTGTAGGTCTTTGTCTTCTCATAAAGCCACTAATCCTCCATGGGGCCAACTTTCATGACCTAATCTGATCATGATTACCTCCCAACCGTGTTACCTCCAAATACCACAAGTATATGAGGTTTTGGATGCAGTTTCTAACACACCAGCTTTGGCGGGTACGGAATGTCACATTCAAACCAATGTCCTCGTTCATCTGTCCTGACTAGATACCCCTCCTCTACCCCCCGGGGCAAAAGGGATAGATAGACATGCTCAGATTTCCTGGAGTCACATACTATTTGTAAGAAGTGTGAATTCAGTTCAATTATTTTATCCCACACGTGTAGCCAGGTGCCAGCCCTGTTGACTAAATATCACCATTTCCCCACTGCTTTTTATAGACTTAAGTTCTTACATAGACTTGAGTCTACCTCTGAGTCCTCCCTCTACCTGTTCTCCTGTACTGCTCTGCTCTAAAGGGACAGCCTTCTGCTGAATTTTAATCTGTCTAGCATATGCCCTTCTCCCTGGTTTTTACCACAGCTGAAATGGCCATTCTTACTTATGAATTTTTTTTTTTTGCTTCTTTTATTAAGATAGAGTCTATGAAGCTGGGCAGAGATGACATATGCTTTTAATCCCAACACTTGGGAGGCAGAGGCAATGTGTATCTCTGTGAGTTTGAGGCCAGCCTGGTCTACAGAGTGAGTTCCAGAACAGCCAGCGTTACAACAGAGAAACCCTGTCTCGAACTCCCCACCAAAAAGACAGAGTCTCTGAGCCCAGACGAACCTCAAACTACAGTAACTCCCCACCCCCGTCTCTGACCCTTGAGTGCTTGAATTACAGGGCACATCCCACCATTCCTGGCTTCATATGAATTTTAACATAGTTTTAAAAAAATATTTATAACCTAATGAGATTTTTATTGTATGGCACTTTAACGTATTTATTTACTCTGTGTGTTAGGGTTGGTGCATGCCACAGCACAAATGTGGGGGTCAGAGGTAACTTATTGAAGTCCCTTCTCTTCTTACACCGTGTGGGACTCAGGGATTAGAACTCAGGTTATCAGGTTTGGCCGTAGGCACCTTCACCCAGTGAGCCATTTCGATGGCCCATAAATTGATTTTTATGTATCAGTTTTGGGAAAACCTTTGTTTATTTACAGTGCTGAGGTTGACCTGGGCCTGGCAAGCTCTCTACCTGCCCAGCTACATCCCCAGGCCTCTTGCCCTTTATTTTTATTTTTATTTTTTATTTTTCATGTTCAGACAGGGTCCCACTCAGTAGGCCAATGTAGCCATGAACTCCCTCTATGTATAGCCCAGGCGGACCTTGAAATTCTGCCCCGGCGTCCTGGAATTGCAGGCCTGTGTCACCAGGCCTGGCAGACAGTAGGTCTTCTTGTTGGGAACAAAGCAAGCCTCTCCGGTTTTATGACATCCCGGGCCTCTGGAGACCACTATTTATTTCACTGTGGTCATATTCCACCTGGTCTGTAATTATAAATTCGTCTGTTTCTTTGATCGGAGAATCTCTAGGAGAGCATGACTTGGTATTGTTTTCTTTTGCTAGCGGTGGGGGAGGGGCTGGAGGGGAGTACCACGTGTTCTGTGATATCCTGCAGCTGCATCCGTTTATTTTACTGAAATATCAATCTATTTGTTTCATGTATTTTAATTTTTCTGTCCGGTTAAGACTTATCGCTATTTTACCTTCCTTGTGTCCTACAACTCCTTTTCCCAGCACAGGGGATAAAGCTAGAGTCTGCACGCTACGCCGGTGCTCCACGGCTGAGCTCAGGACCCGCAGTCCCGCAGCCCTGTGAGATCAGCCGTTTTTCCTGCTCGCACGCGTGGCCCCCACGCCGTGCCGTACGATGTCAAGCTTGCCCGTCCTGTCTACACACTATTTCTGTTTGACATTTTTTCCAACTTTTACTTCTAGCTTTTCTAGATTGTTTGACATTAAGCTGTCTCTTGAAAGCTGTGCTGTCAGCCTGGCTCTTTAATCTCCGTGGAGACGCTTTGTGTTCAACCCGATTACTGTTTATGGTATCTGTGGTGTGTTTGATCGTACTTACCGTGTTTCTTGTTTCATATTTCCGGTTTCTCAAATGGAATAGGTTTCCTCTTGTTCCTTGTCTTTTTGCTATTCTCCTTTTTTTTCCTCATAGATATTTGACTGGAACATTTCGGTTTTTATTTCTGCAAAGGGTATTTACTTTTGTCTACAAATCCCAAATGTTTTCTAGTTGAAAACATCAGTCACACGCTCACCAGTAACTTCAATCCCTCTGAAACCAGGTTTCTACTTTAGATTGAGAAATCTCATACAATTTTTGAATTTTTTTTTCATGAGAAGGATCCATGTTTGTGAATGCTGTACTTCCTAAGCTCTTATCTATTTATAAAAAATATGTATTTTCCTTCTTACTTTAATGACACCTGGATGTACTCCAGTAATCTTCAGATCACAGACATTTCTTTTCAAAAGTCCCACCAATGTATTCCAGCATGCACCTTTGTGGGAACACCGGGAGTAGATCTAATTTCCCTGTCTTCATCAGAAAGCTACTTTTTTGTTCTTGAGAGTGTGAACTCTTCAGTTTCCTCACACAGCTGGGACGTCCAAACGGTATCAGCACATGCCTAACTACTGCTATGCTTCTATAGTTATGCCCAAATGTTGCTCACATCGCTTAATCTGTAGATTCAGGCCTTCTTCATCTCAGAAAAAATTCTATCACCATAATTTGTATTAATTCTCCTGTTTTATTTGTCATGGTTTCTCAGTAGCAAATACCTTCACAAACACGTGCACACACACACACACACACACACACACACACACACACACACGCGCGCGCGCACTAGATAGATGATAGATAGATAGATAGATAGATAGATATCTTTATAATCATTTCCTAGTTTATAGAGAACTTCTCAGATTTTCATTTCCTGTATTTTCAACTGGTTCTTATTTCTTCCAGCTCTTATTTTTGTTTGTTTGCTTCCCCTGGCTTTTGCTCACCTATGGTATCACACACACACACACACACACACACTCACACACAATTCTAGCTGTGGTGTAGTTGATTTTAGGGTCAGCTACATAGTTGGAAGAGCTGCTGGTATAGTCTCAGGTCTCCAATCACACCCTCCAGGTCCTGCTCCTGTGAGCATGTGCGGCCCACTAGTCCTGAGTGGTACAGCACAGCGGACACTGGAGGGGTGGGGAAGGATGCAAGGGACAGATCCTGATGCACCTTCTCTGCCATGCTGAGACTTTGGAATCAGCAAAGGACGAGAAAAGCCATGAACCCCTTTCTCCTGGACAGATACTCCATCCGCAAGACCAGTGACAGAGGCCAATTCTTCAGAATAACCAAACAAGGAGACATTTACAATGAGAAAGAGCTGGACAGAGAAACCTACTCCTGGTATAACCTGACTGTGGAGGCCAATGAACTGGATTCTAGAGGTGAGTGGCTCCATTTTGCAGGGCACCTGGGCTCTTCTTTTCCCTTGTTTTTTTTTTTTTTCAAAACGAACACAATTCATCATTTTGAACCTCTAAAGGTATCATACGCCCCTGGGGAAGCTTCCTCTGGGGTATGTTGAGCTTCCGTTTCCGAACGTGGTCCTTAGACTGGCATCACATAGAGCACCCACAACCTTGTTGAGAACAGAATAATAGGGTACCACCCTAGACGGGATGAGAGCCTCACTTCCATCGCGGCTTAAGAAGCGCTGTGATGAGACCCACCGAAGGCAAACGCTACATAGACAGCTTCTGAGGGCTCAGTTCAGGAGCAGGGCTAAAGCTATGCATGGACCCTGATGCTTAGTGTTAAGCTCACTTAGCAAGCACTCCTTTGTGTGCGGAAAGTTAACATACGCACTAGTTAAAGAGCTGACTTCAAAATACGAAGGAACTTTCAACTCAAGATCATTAAGTTCTGCAACAATTTGTGGAATTCTGACAGCTACCAACCGAGTTGCAACAAGCACGCAGCACAGAGGGATTCGCTTTCCCACAGTCCCCGGTCCCGTGGGGATTCCTGAGAGGGGACAACATTATTTAAATAAGTACATAATTACTTGTTCAATTGCATTATTTTAATCAACTGTATTTGTTTGCTTGATCTACTTATTAATTCTATTACAACCTCTTAAGATCATTGAGATGTTTAGCTCTTGAACTCTTAGAAGCTAGTTTGCTCACACATGAAGGTCTGGCCCCTTGTCCTCCTCCACGCTCCTTCCATCCACAACACCATCCTTGGCCTCTTCGCCTGCAAAAAGTGTCCCCCACCAGTGCCCAGGACTACCCACGCGTCTTCTAGCTGGAGAGGCCACCAGCAACTGGGCCCATTGAAGTAACAAGCTGTTTCCCCTACAGGTAACCCCGTCGGAAAAGAATCCATTGTGCAGGTCTACATCGAAGTTTTGGATGAGAATGATAACCCCCCAGAATTTGCCCAGCCCTATGAGCCTAAAGTGTGTGAGAATGCGCCCCAGGGCAAGGTGAGTTGCCCTCAAGTCGGGGAGGAGGTTTGAGGGGAGGGTAGTGTGCTCAGGAAGAGGACCAAGGAGAAAACCTTCCTACCCACCTAGAGTTCCCTAAGTTTAAAGTATATATAACAGCCCCGAAGAAAACGTTATTCCCATTTTACAGGTGGAGAAATGAAGACTCTGGGAGTGTCTGAAAAATAGGTTGGAACTAAGTGGGTACAGGATAGTAGTAGACAAAGTGGTTTCGGGGAGACCACTCAGGGCAGTGCTGCAGGTGACAGGCAGCCCTGGTCATGTCTAAACCCACACTTGAACCCTAAGACACCACCCCAAAACCACACTGATCATCTTTCATCTCTCACAACCTAGCTGGTAATACAGATCTCTGCAACAGACAAGGATATCGTGCCACCAAAACCCAAGTTCAAGTTTGCCCTGAAGACTGAGGACAGCAACTTCACCCTTATAAACAACCACGGTAAGCATGAGCAGTTGACTGGCTCTTAGAAGGTCAGATGTGTCAGTTAAGAGTCTTGGAGCACTGGGATCAAGAACTAGACCAATGGGGTGGCAGGACTCCATGGGTCTTTCAAGTTATGGGTATTTTGTGAAGCTCTCACCATGTGTATTATACAGTTGGTCCGTGCTGTAGTCAAAGCCACTCTGGCCCAGCTTCATGGTCCACAGGACACGGTCCATAGTGTTACCATTGCCTGATGAGACTTCACTGAAGAGGAACACAGAAGAGATGCTCTTATGCAGGCAGCCAACTCCGTTCAGACTAGCCAAAGGCTCCTCCCAATACTGGGATCTCAGTTTCAGCAAAACTGTAGATTTTCACAACAATCCAGAGAGCCCAAACTGGAAATAGGAGGTCATGAATCCCAACAATGCAATGGATTTTGCTCCAGTTCAGCTGGAACTGGGTATCTACCATGAAGTGACTCCTGAACAGGATATGTTCCACTAATCATATCACAGAACATCTGTTTACCCAATCAAAGCCCAGAGAGTCTTGTGAGGTCAGTAGTGGCCAGGCAGAGCTTTGGTGAAGATGTGCTTGTGAGGGCAATGATCCTGAGGCTCGTTTAATTCCATCTGAAAGTAGCCAGGCTTCCATGGTCTTCGCTTCCGGCCTCTGGAACTTCCTGAGAAAAGTAAACACCCTTAGGTATGACTACCGCCACTGTTCACCCAAACGCGGGAGGAAATCTCCCTTCTCCTGACTGACGAGACCATGAGGAACCCGCCCATTGTCTTCTTTGAGACACACTAGGGAAGAGGGTCCCTGAGAGCGAGGAGCAGGTACAGGGACTCAACCACAGACCCATCAAGCAAGGTGAGCGCCACGTCCCACAGAATGAGGAAAGCAGCCATGCTGTACTGACAGGGAATGACCATTCCGCACTCAGAAAATAACATTGCAAACATACCAGTCACCCCATCCCAGTGAATACCTCAAGTGAACTAAGTAGAGCTGGGGTCCTACAACAGGATGGAAAGTTTAGGTGCCACCCCAGACACACATCTCACGTACGACAGGAGGCAAGCCTATTGGTCTCAGAGCCATTTGCATACAAATGCACAGCTGAGTTTCTCATCCCCCAATCGTGTGTCAGTGGTCTTGGTTATAATAGCCTTCAGACGGAAGAAACGTAACTGGGAATCGGAAGATGCAATAGGCTTCCAGGAAGCTCTTAGCCTTTGGCTTTGCATATGCCCACCCTGTGTGGCTAAGTCAGCCCTCTGACCGCTGCTATTCCAACCTCCCAGGAACCTACGAAAGGTGGATTGTCTGTCCTTTCCCCAAAGCCACTGAACAGCAACAGCAGCAGTGCATGTGTGTGTCTGCTTGTGTCTGTATCTGTGTGTGTGTGTGTGTCTGTCTGTCTGTCTGTCTGTGTGTCTGTCTGTCTCTCTCTCTCTCTGTGTCTGTGTATTTGTGTGTCTGTGTGTGTGTCTCTCTGTGTGTCTGTGTGTTTGTGTGTATGTGTGTGTGCGCGTCTGTGTGTGTGTCTGTCTGTCTCTCTCTCTCTGTGTCTGTGTATTTGTGTGTCTGTGTATGTTTGTGTGTGTGTGTCTGTGTGTATGTGTCTGTCTCTGTGTGTGTGTGTGTCTGTGTATCTGTGTGTGTGTGTCTGTGTGTGTCTGTCTCTCTCTCTCTGTGTCTCTCTCTCTCTGTGTCTGTGTGTATGTGTCTGTCTGTCTCTGTCTGTGTGTGTCTGTGTGTGTGTGTGTCTGTCTGTCTGTCTGTCTCTCTCTCTCTCTCTCTGTGTCTCTGTGTGTGTGTGTGTGTCTGTGTGTGTGCCTGTCTGTCTCTCTCTGTGTCTCTGTGTGTGTGTCTGTGTATGTGTGTGTCTGTGTGTATGTGTCTGTCTGTCTCTGTCTGTGTGTGTGTGTGTCTGTGTATGTGTGTGTCTGTGTGTGTGTGTCTGTCTGTCTGTCTCTCTCTCTCTGTGTCTGTATGTGTGTCTGTCTGTCTGTGTGTGTCTGTGTGTGTCTGTATCTGTCTGTCTGTGTGTGTCTGTGTCTGTGTGTGTGTCTGTCTGTCTGTCTCTGTCTGTGTGTTTGTGTGTCTGTGTATGTGTTTGTGTGTGTAAGGGAATAGTGAAAATCAGGATGTTAAGAAAGCTCCCAGAGGATGCTTCTGTGCAATAAACCAATGACTGGAGCTGGGATGAGGGATTGGCACAGAAGCTGGCTCTCAGCTTCGGAATGCCCAAGGACACCCTCTCCCAGTGGTAAATGTAATCAGTCAGTAGCACTGGGCGCCCAGCTCATGTTTACAGTAATAAACCTCATGTGCGATGACTCAGAGGCAGCATAAAGAAGTTAGCCCAGTGCTCAAAGAGAAAGCTTTCTTTTCCCAATTGTTTGTGGAAGGTTGGAACAATACAGTAATAAGCTGAGCAAAAGAGGAAAGCCCCTGTCATTGGGATAGGACTGGAGAAGAGGACGGGGTACCCACTGACCACAGAAATGGAAAGCTGAGGTTTTACATTCTGACAGAGCCATTCTTCCAGGTTGGGTCAAAGCTGCCACCCAAACTACATCCTCCGCTAGGGGTGAAACACGGGCCAGGGAGCAAACAGGGCTGCGAAATCACCCAGCCCCCACCCCCACCCCACCACCATGCAAGAGTACAGATGCCTCTGGCAGACTCTCACTTTGTGGTCTTGGTGCTTCCAGACAATACGGCCAACATCACTGTCAAGTACGGGCAGTTTGACCGGGAGCGTGCCAAGTTCCACTACCTGCCCGTGCTCATCTCAGACAACGGGGTGCCCAGCCTGACTGGAACCAACACCCTAACAGTGGCTGTGTGCAAATGCAATGAGCAGGGCGAGTTCACCTTCTGCGAGGAGATGGCTGCTCAGGCGGGAGTCAGCATCCAGGCGCTGGTAGCCATCTTCCTCTGCATTCTCACCATCACAGGTCAGTACCCTATGGGACAGGGCGGAGACACTGAGAGGGCTTCATGGAAGAGGCAGGGTCCCAGCCCTGTCCTGCACCCCCCTGGACTTCACGGTTCCTTCTGTAGGATACAGAGCTCCAGATGAAGAACCTTACCAACCTGGAGCTTAAGGAGTTTAGGGAAAGGAGGGTTAGACACCAGACCATTCTTCAAGCTAACTCCATTTCAAAATAACCTGGGGCCAGGGGTGTTGCTCAGTGGTAAAGCATGTATTAATTATCATGTGCCAAGCACCATGTTCAACTTCCACCATTTAAAAAAGACAGAAAAAGAGCATTCACATGACATTCATTCATCCTCTGCATGTATTATGAGTGCATACTAGATTCTGGGTGTTGTTTGGGACATTGATGCACATTTAAATTATTATTTATTTATTTTATTCATTTATTTCGAGGTCTCGCTCATAGCCCTGGCTGGCCTGGAACTCACTTTGTAGAGCAGGCTGGCCTCAAACTCAATGCCTTTCCCTTGGTGCTGGGATTAAAGGTGTGCACCACTACCCCTGGCTTTAATTGTTTAAAATTCCTTTATAATAGAAAGTTTTGAAACTTCTAGCTTGGCTTTCCATCAGGGGATTTCTTTGCTTTTGTAGAATTCTTCCAGCTTTGCGGGGTTTTATTTTTGTTTTTCCTTTTTTTCTTTTTTCTTTTTTTGCCTCTTCACTTTAGGGAAACTTTCTACTTCACCTGGGTTTCTCATTTCCTAGGAAAGAGACCTCAGACAAAGATCTGTGAAGGGCAAGCTGTCAGGACAGATATTTTAGCCGTGTTAGCCAGTTTCAGCCCAGCTTTGGCACCAGGAAGCGAAGCTGGGGGCGTTGCCAGCCCATTCAGCTGAGGATTGACCCTTCTTCCAGGAAGCACTTTCTCCATGCTGCCCAGTCCTACGGATAGGACGCTGTGGGGCACAGGCAGAGTCTGCTCCAGGCTTCTGAGCTACTCCACTGTGTGTGTCCATTTCCCAGAACGTCTGTGCCAGAGACGTTAGAGACAGGCTTCCCTTTCATAAATAATAACTAATAATAGTGATAAGAAGCATCGACGCCACCCACGAAATCTCATCATCACATTTCCCAAATACTAGTGTCACAAAGCAGTCACTGTATCCACTTTGCAGACAGGGAAACTGAGACTTGGGGAGGGGCTTCATCAGGCCATCTTCGCTTTATGTAGCAACTATGTAGTAACTAACTCATGGCTAGAATCCAGAGAGTATGGGTTGAGCCTCATTCAAAAGGCTCTCTGCCACAGATCAAGGATCAGGAGACCTTCCCACAGCCATGCCCGCCCAATCTTCAGCGGGGTGGGTCAGTATTATACCACTGACTTATACTTTGGACCAAACCCAATTTGTGTTGGCCCAGTCGTGGCAGTGGCCCTGGAAGTCTGGACTGGCCCCAGGCATTTGAAGGGCTCAAGGGGCGGAGACACCCCGCCGGTGAACCCTGTCTGACTCAATCTGTTGCTCTGATTCCCTGGCTGACAGTGATCACCCTGCTCATCTTCCTGCGGAGGCGGCTCCGGAAGCAGGCGCATGCGCATAGCAAGAGCGCACTTGAGATTCACGAGCAGTTGGTCACCTACGACGAGGAGGGCGGCGGCGAGATGGACACCACCAGCTACGACGTGTCGGTGCTCAACTCGGTGCGCAGTGGCGCCACCAAGCCCCTGCGGTCCACGATGGACGCCCGGCCAGCGGTGTACTCGCAGGTGCAGAAGCCACCGCGGCTGGTGCCCAGGGCGCACGGCGGGCCCGGGGAGATGGCCACCATGATCGAGGTGAAGAAAGAGGAGGCAGACAATGACGGCGGCGGCCCCCCCTACGACACGCTGCACATCTACGGCTACGAGGGCTCAGAGTCCATCGCAGAGTCCCTCAGCTCCCTGAGCACCAATTCCTCCAGCTCTGACATCGACTATGACTTCCTCAACGACTGGGGACCCAGATTCAAGATGCTGGCTGAAATGTACGGCTCGGATCCCCGGGAGGAGCTGATCATCTAAGATTGCCAGTCTCTGAGCCTAGGAGCACAAACTCATTGCAGCCTGGATCAGGCTCCTGACACCACTCCCCGCTATTTCCAAGGAATGGCACAGACTCTGCAACTCAGCACTCTTGCCTCTGGGTGCCAAAGACCTTTCCATCCCCAAGGTTCCAAATTCCGGGTCCTTTAACTATCCAGGGACAGAGACATATTTAATTGATGGCCACTCCAAATACTGGGAAAGTGAGACTAGTGTTCTGTCCTGTCTCCCACCCTGCCCTTACCCCATAGGCACATTCCCAATCTATCCCAGAATTCTCCTGTCCCTTCAAAACTGCCAAGCGAAGCTGTCTGTGCTGACCTTCGAGGAGTCTTCCCCAAGGTCGCCCCTGAGCGTCTGCTGGGGCTGCTGTCTGAAGGCAGACGACTGGATGAGCTATGGGACAGGACTCTGAAGCCCTGCCCCAAGGGACGGAGGCTGTAAATGATCCTTCGCGCATGCTCTCAGGAGTCCCAGCACCGCTGTGCCTCCCTCACACCCACCCACCTGCTCCCTGGCCCCCCGCCCCCCGGGCCTGTCCAGGCAGGAAGGAGTCTGTCAGCAGCTCCTGACCATGGGTCCTGAGGTCCCCCGGCAGGTCCTCAGCCGCAGCAACTGCTATACTGAGCAATGGCTCATTCTGTCCACTTCAGGGAAATGGCTTGTAGAGTTTGAAGCAACTGTGAATTCACCCAGGAAGGACAGCTGAGACCAGGGTGGCAGGCATAGAGTAAGAATAGCCTCCAACCCACTCTCCAGAAAGAGCCTAGAAGAGCGCAGAGCCTGGCCAATCACAATTCCTTTTTCTTCCCAACTGCATCACAGAGCCACCAAGCCATTGTCTTCCCACCCAGTTGCCACATCTCAGGGAATAACACCACCACCACCACCCCCTACCACCCCACCCCACCCCCCCACACACACCCTGCAGAGTGCAAGCAACTGCCCTTCCCTTGGAGGGATTTGAGTAACTTTCCATTGAAATCACAGCTGGAGGAAGGGGCATTGAGACACAGAGCCGTCCAGCAGAGGGCAGAAACATTTGGCTCACCCTCCATTGTGGTCCCTCCCCCAGCAAGGCCTCTCTGCAGGGGATTGTAGATAACACTGACATTTGTTTAACCCATTATTAATTTTTCCTAATTTTTTTTTTTTTACTAATAATACTTACAAGTTTCTAGTCCTCACAAACATAGAATAAAGGTTTTGTTTTTTACAGAAAAAGCAGGTTATTTAGGTTAACAATTTTAATTCGGGTTTTGTTAGTTGGGTAAACAATTCCTGTAAGTTTTTATTCCTGTTGTAGTAGTTGCTGTAAGGGTAATGACTATGTATTAGTCACCCTGGTGCATGAGATGTACTGTACCTTTTTTTTTTTATCTAAATAAAGACATCTTGAAATTCTTCCATTTCTGGAGCTGAGGGAGCTCATATGAAACACATACGCATGCATGCATGTAAATGCACGCATGGTCACAGACACACAGACACGCATACACATAATACTCCTGCTACCGCCTTCATCAGAGGAACGCAGAGGGCAGGGACTTGTGAGTCCCAAGAAAACGAATTATGGGGCTAGATAAATTGCTCACTGGTTCAATGTGTATACTGCTCACGCAGAAGATCTGAGTTCAGTTCCCAGCATCCACATCACAGAAGACCAAGGTGAGACCAAGAACGCCGTGCGATGAGCCAGAGCTACACAATAAGAGGCAGAGTCGGGTCCAGAACCTGCCTCCTGGCAGGTCTTCCATACCTGGAGCTGGAGGCTGAGCCAGGAAGCACCACCAGGCTCCGGCCATTGGGAAATCAGAAAGCCACCACCAGGGGGCGCACTGCATTCACAAATGCACGGTCTAAGTCAGAATCCCATTTTAGGCATCCTAGCATAAATGGCAGGCCCTGGGAGTTTCTAACTTAGAGAAGTTGCATTTAATGATGAATTTAAGAATGTTGTATTAATTAATAATGATATATTTAAGAATGAACTCCAGTGCTAGCAAATCAACCTCGACAGGCTCTCATCTGGTAAGGCAGGGACCCTGCTCCAACACCCTGCCCAGAGCTAGGGTACTTTGCAGCTTTCAGTAACCCAGTGTCCTTGAGTTTATGAGTTTGTGAGTATCATAGTGCACCTCAACATCCTTCTTTACCCTGCCACCCCTTCCCCACCCTTGGAGACTGTGTGTCAGTGTGTCCTCCACCCAACACACACCTCTCCCCTTCTCTTCAAGAGAGTCTACAGGGTTCCATTGCTGCTGGTTATATGGCCTCTCAGGTCAAATACCTTCCAAAAATCCTGCTGTCCTCCAGGTGACACATGGAGCCTCTGACTCCCACAACCAAAATCTCAAGCCACCCAGCAAATGTCCCTCCCGAGGATCATCCCAAGAGACCTGTGCCTTGATGTTACATGCAGTGCCATTTACAAAGCAAAACTGGGGACAGAGTGACTGTCCAGCTCTCAGAGGTCGGTTAGGTAGACTGTGACAGAGCCTTACATTGCAGTGAGCAGAGGCTAGTGAGATGGCTCAACAGTTAAAAGTATTTCATTGCTCTCGCTGAGGACCTGGGTTTGGTTCCCAGCACCCACACGGCAGCTCACCACTGTCTATAACTCCAGTTCCGGGAGATCTGACACCTTCCTCTGGTCTCCATCAGAAGGCATCAGGAAAGACTTTCATACACATAAGATAAAATAAATAAATCTTTAATAAAACAAAAACAAACAAAACCCAACAGCATTAATAACCCATGAGGTGAGCTTAAGTTAATTCAAAAGTAAGCACACAGGCAGAATGTACACTTAGGTCTTAGAGTTTCCCTGGTAAGCATTCACCTCCAGGTTATGAAATTCTGAGAAATTCCCAAGTTTTCTATGATCAACATACATTCTTAGAAGCAGAGAAACATCCTCACGTTAATTTATAAAGCAACTGCAAATCGGTGAAGTGAGCAGTTTTTCTCCATCATTTTTAAATGTTGAAAGACTTTGTTTCAAAACAATTTTTTTTTTTTCTGACTTTACTACTGGTACAACAGAATTTCAAAGTAAATGAAATTGTGTGGGCTTCGTTTTTGTTTTGCAAGAATAGAAGAGTTGGAAAGGTTGTTTATTTGTTTATGGTTTTGTTTTGTTTTGAGACGAGAGCTCACCGAGTAGCCCAGGTACAAATTTTAGACCCTCCAGCCTCTACCTCCCCCAAAATGCTGTTTTCACAGGTGTACCCCACTGTAGTAGTATGCCGCTGTGTGGGCTCAGCAGGAAGACAAGGAGGCATTTTCATACGTGGAAGCCCTGCCAGACCTCAGCAGAGAACAACCATCATGGCCAGTGCCACCCTCAAACAACAGTGGAGCCCCAAGCCCTGAGCTCAGGTGTTTTTACTCTTTCAGAAGTCCAGAACGTCACTGATAGCACCTGCAAATCATTAGCAATTAAACAATCCCCACAGAAACCCAACAGCTGCAGACAGTACACAATGCCCTAGACAGCCCCTCACCCCACAGTGCATAAAACAATTTTATATATAACTAAAAATAAACTTCCCCAGCACGCCACCGTTCCTGCGACTAAACTGTTTTTGAAATCGATATTTTTGACCTCAGAAAAACTGCTTCTGGAGGGTGAACCTCTTGTTAACTTCTAAAAACATTTCTTTAAACTTTGTGGAGCTTAAATCCTCTTTGTCTCTAGAGTTCTTTACCCCTGAATTTCCAGCAATTTCCAAAGTCTATCGGAGGAGAAACCTGGATTTCCAAGCAGGCAATACCCCTCAGCCCAAACAATTCTGCGATGCATAAAAATGCCGAATGTTCCTCTTTGTGGGGGATATAAAAGAAACAATTGGGGCGAGTCCCCCTCGGCCCATCAACGGATCATCTGGGGTGTCTGGGGAATCTGTGGCTGTGCCAGCTTTAGGGACTTGACGACACTTCGCAGCCCAGACTCAGGTGCGGCTAACTTGCAATGCCCCTGAGTCACGGCTGCTGGAGGGCTGGTTAACACTCTACAGGAAGCCCTGCAGAGAAGGGGGTTTTGTTTTCACGTGAGGACGTGAGTCTTCACAAAGAAAATAAGCAAAACTCATGAATTCAGAGAAAGAGAAGCCTCTGGGTGGTAATTAGCAATCCACTGCCTGCGTTGTCACATGCCACGGCCCAGGCCATCTGCAACGAGACCAGCAGGGCCCATTCTCTGGGGCAGTCAGGGCATAGCCTTGTGAGGTGACAAACTCTTCCTGGTTTGACAGGACTTTCCTCATTTTAGCTCTGGAAAATGCCTTGGCCCCAGGCCGGGAGAGATGGTAACAGCCCCAAGCATGAGTCAGCAACTCCTCCCCCACCAGCAGAGGGGTGCTTTCTAATCCCGCTAAGCCAGGGTTTCCTCATCTGTAAATAAGACACCTATTACCGATCAAGTTGGCCTTTTCAGGGTACCCCAGATTTCTTGGATGTTTTGTGACTGATTTTTTTTTTAGATTTAACATTTTCTTCGACCGAGGTATCTATTTCTCCTACCTTGTCTTCAACACCTGAGAGTCTCTGTTCTATGTCTCTGATGTTGATGAGGCTTACCTCTGAGGTTTTGGACTCTTGATCTGGCCCCCACAGTTCAAATCACCCTTAGCACTGTCTCTCACGCTCTTACCAGGATGGCCCACTAAGACCTGCTTAGAATGGTCAACTGCTTTTCTAGTCCAAAGTCCCAAAGTCTCCCATATCGCTCCAAACCAGCATGATGGGGCCAGCACAGCAACACTCCAGTGCCTGGTGCCAACCTCTGTCGTAGCCGTTGTTCCATCGCTGTGGGGAGACGCCATGACCAAGGCAACTCTTAACAAAAGAAAGCATGTAACTGGGGCTTGCTTACAGTTTCACAGGCCAGATAAACGATATAAAAAGATCCATAACCCCTACTGAAATGGAAGCTGTCATTAAAACTATCCCAATCAAAAACAAAAAACAAAAAACAACCAGGGCCAGATGAATTAGGTGCGGAATTCTACCAGAACTTCAAAGAAGAATTAACACCGACACTCCTCAAATTATCCCACACACCAGGAACAGAAGAAACATGGCCTAATTCTTTTTATAAGGCCACAGTTACCCTAAACCTAAACCTAACCACACAAATATTCAACAAAGAAAGAAAACTATAGAACAGTTTCTTTTATGAAGGCAAAAACCTTAATAAAAGACTTGCAAACCGAATCCAAAAACACATGAAAAAGGGTCATCTTACCAAAAACAATCTACAAATTCAACTCAATCCTCATCAAAATTCCAACACAATTCTTCAAAGGACTTGAAAGAACAATATTCAGAGTATATTAGAAACACACACACACACACACACACACACACACACACACGCACACGCGCGACGGCCAAAACAATCCTGAAAAATAAAAGAAGTGCTGGAGGTATCACCATCCTGAATCTCAAATTGTATTACAGATATACAGTAATTTTTTAAATCGTGGTATGGGCCCAAAAATAGACATGTTGATCAATGGAATCCCAGTGAAGACCCAGACATAAACCTATACACCTATGGACACCCGATCTTTCATAAAGAAGCCAGACATACACACTGGAAAAAGACAGCATCTTCAACAAATGGTGCTGGTCACACTGGATGGCTACATTTAGGAGAATGCAAATTAGACCCATATTTATCATCGGGCATAAAACTCAACTCCAAAAGGATTAAAGATCTCAACATGTGGCCAGGTACCCTGAATCTGATAGAAGAGAAAGTCTTGAACTTGTTGGCACAGGAAAAGACTCTCTGAACACAACACCATTAGCACAGGCATAACAAATGGGACCCCATGAAGCTGAAAAGCTTCTATATGGCAAAGAAACACCATCAATCGGACAAACAGCAGGCTACAGAATGGGAAAGGCCCTTACCAATTACACATCTGGTAGAGGCTAATAGCTAAAATATATAAAGAACTCAAAAAAACACCTGCCATCAAGAAGGTAAGCATCCCAATTAGAAATGAAGTGGAGATCTAAACAGAGAATTCACAATAGAGGAAACTCAAACGGCTGAGAAACACTTAAGGAAATGTCCAACATCTTTAGCCATCAGGGAAATGCAAATCAAAACCACTTTGAGATTGCATCCAACACCTTCAGAATGGCTGAGATCAATAACACAAGTGACAGCTCATGCTGGCCAGGATGTGGAGCAAGAGGAACACCCATCCACTGCTGCTGTAGTGCACACTCATGCAGCCACTATGGAAATCAGGGTGGCAGCTCCTCGGGAAGGTGGGACTCAATCTACCTCAAGATCCTGCTGTACCACTCTTGGGCATGTACCCAAAGGACGCTCCGTCCTACCAGAGAGACACCAGCTCAACCATGCTCATTGCTGCTCTATTCATCATAGCCTGAAACTGGAAACAGCCTAGATGTCCCTCAACAGAAAAATGGACAAAGAAAACATGGTACATTTATACAACTGAGGCATTTGAGGGGTAAGGGGCACCTAGTTCAATAGAAACTTCCTGGAATACATACATATATGAAAGTGATCTAAATGAAATAACCAAATAATGGGGAGACAGAGTCCCAACTGATCATCTCTTGTCACCAAAGGAAGCACTTCTAGTACAGGGATTGGGTTACCTCTAATTGAGTTGTTGCCCAAAGGGGCCCACAGAATCCCCAAACAACCCAGGCTGTTGCCAATACTATAGGGTGCTTTCCACAAACCGATGGTAGGGCCCCATTGCTGCAGACAACACCTATGCAACTCATTGAACATGGAGATGTCTAGCTAGTGTCTACATACAGCACAGTGCCCCTCATTCCCAAACCAGCACCCACCTCCACAGTAGGCCTGGCAAGCGTCTTAGTGCGTGAGCCCCGGGAAGTATGTGTTCCTAGCCTACCAGGCCTGGGGACCCCTCCCTCCAGTCTGTTACCCAGGGGAGCAAGCAGGAAAGGAATGGGGAAAGACCGACAGAACAGCGGGTAGAGCAAGAAGACATCCACGTCCATCTCAAGGTTGTTGTGCGTAGCTAATTGTGTAATCAACTGCAGATGTGGCCAGAGTCGGCTAGATCAGAAACAAATGTCCAAGGTCAAGAAACTCTAGCCACCTCCTACTGATGTGCTTCTCTCAGACTCTGGTTGGAGAAAATCCCAGGGGAAGCAAGGAGAAGGAGAGGAGAAAAGAGAAAAGAGCTCTTATCCAGAACTAGCCTTGAGGGCAAACTTCCGGAAACTTCCGTCATCTGGAAGCCAGCCAGGAATCGGAAATAAATAAAAAGCCTCTGCGAAAGTGATCAATACTTATCAGAGGAGCCAAGGGTCATGACAGTGAGGGATGAAGGAGGAACTGTCAGAAACTGGAAGGGTCTGAAGAGATGCAACAGCTGTGAGAGATTTAGAAAAAGAACATTCTAGAAAAATTGGTGAGAGACACATACAACAGCCTGTTAATTTCCAGGTTTTATGATTACATGTGCTGTTGACACTGGAGGAATCTGGGTGACGGGAATGCATGAGTTCTTTGTACTGGTCTGGTAGCTTCCCTCTAAGTGTAAGAATATTAAATTAGAAGGGTATTTTGTACGCAGGCAGCAACATCCTGCTGAGGGTGGATACCACTCTCCCCTCCAAAGCTGATCCTGATGGTTGTCCATGAACTGCATCTTGCTAATTTATTTTTATCGAGTCAATTTATGATTTTGCAAAAAGTCTCACTATAAAGACCAGGCTGACCTCAGACTCACAGAGATTCTCCTGCCTCTGCCTCCCAAGGGCTGGGATTAAAGCCGTGCACCACCATGTATGACTCTTACTTCCCAATTTTGTTTCCTATTGTTCTCTGTGGAAGACCCCCCCACGCTGAGGACTTTGTGTTGAACTCAGTTCCTGCCCTGGAGAAGCAGGCCTGGGATATACAAGCATATACACAAGCAAACCTCACATGTACATGACTGGAAACTTTCTTGAATTCCCAGGAATCACCGGAAGCTCTGGGAAAGAAGGCCAGAGCACAAAAGAAAGGCAGGGCAAAAATTACTCTTCTCATTGGCCACCCCAGCAAAGGGACTACAAGCTACAGATGCTGCAGAAGAGACCCAAGCCCCCGATGATGCTGCAGGAGACTCCTGCTGGACCACAGTTCTGAAAATAAAGACAGACAGACAGTAAGTGGAAGAGATGGGATCTGAACTCGGGTCTCCTGATTCCAACCTCCCAGAGCCAGAGACTGAGAGAACATCTCAACATTTTCTTTAACTCAGGACCCTGCTGACCAGGGCCATACATGGGCCAGGCCACCTCCTCTCCTCCCTCGACAGGACCCTTTCTCATTTTATTTATCCTCTGAGATATGATGGAAAGAGCGCACATGCGCACACATTAGCACACGCACGCGCGCCCAGGCACAGAACAGTTTTTCCATAGAAATTATTTTCTGTACTACGATTTATTCATATTCCACCTCCTTTAGAAAGAATCAAACCTACTGCAAAGCATACACATTGTATGTTTCCCCTAACAAGTGGGTGCCTTATGGTCCTGGGAAACATACATACATCTCTCTTTTCCTGTATCAGGGAATAAGGCAGGGCGAAAGGAAACATTATAATTCTTTTCAAGCGAGCAGATTGGGAAAAAGGAAAAAGACAGACAGGAAATAAAAAAGAAAAGGCCCAGAATGACACAGAAACGTACAATTCCCATACTTGCCTGAGATGGAATTCCCATCCTCCACACCCTGCTCTCCACCCCCACCCCATCCCCCACACCTGCTCTCCACCCCCACCCCTGCCGAGATTGACTAAGCAGCAGCAGTTGCAGAGGGAAACACTCTACAGCAAGATCTGCAATATTCAAATAAATGAAAAGATAAGGAAAACTGTTGTTTCAGAAGAAAAGAAACTATTTTTGTAGTCTGGAAATTCTTGCACAGACGGAATAAATATTACTTCCTTTTCCTCTACCTCCTCTGTTTGGAATCCCATGTCGACACCTCCCCGAACCCCCCATGCATCTTCAAGCTGGGAGAGCAACTCTCTTGCTGAAGCTGGGTATGGGCATGAAAACCAGACATATTATTATTTGTCATTGGTATTCGTATCATTTAGTACTGGTGTTTAGTATTAAAATGCACCTTGCTCTGCTGCTCAGAGAATCTCCACAAAGAAAATGTAGCCGTGTGTCCAGCACCCAGGGCAAGGAATAGCCCTGCCGGCCACCTGAGGCTCACACCCAGTCACAACGTCGCCCCAACAGAAACGCTGCACAGACTCTCAACCTGCAGCTGTCCTTCCGGCCTTGGGTCTTTATATAAACGGAGCCACGCAGACTCTGACTTACTCACGCAACAGTGTTTGTCCATTGTCCATTGTGTGGCCCGTAGCTGTCCTACCCTCTCTTGTGGCTGGATTCTGTCATGTGACTTTACTACAAAGTGTTCTCCCTTGGGTGGGCAGGAGAATGGAGGTGATCGGGGTTACACGCTGTACCCTGAGTTGGCTCTTAATAATTCCTTAAAGCCCTGAGTCCAGGGAATGCCAATGTTATTTTTTTCTAAACTTTTCGATTAGACTTAAATGCAGCCTCCAAAATCTGTGTGTCTGGCAGCTGATAATATTTTAAATGTTGAAATCTATTTTTATAACTAAAGACACTTGAGTCCTAAGGCCAAAAGAGAGGGAAAAAACAAAAAACAAATAGAAAAGCTGTAAGGAACATGTTTTGCTTTGCTCTCTCGCTCAAGTAAGCATTCAACATTTCAGCACACTGATTGAGACTCCGCTGTGCGTCGGGAACTGTACTCAACCCTTTGTGGGCACTCTTCGCGGGAACTGCTCCTGACAACGGCCCCGGAAACAGCTTTGCTTTTCACTCCCTATCCATCATCTGTGTTCTTCTTTCATCCTTAGGTTCATTCTCTAAACATTTGCACCCATCAGTGGTGTGCACCCTCTTCCGAAAAGCCCTCCAGGGCTAATCCAACCCACACTAATGTCCCTCCTTGGGTCCCTCAACACCCAAGACCCAGCTATGTGCAATAAAAGGGAAAAACTCTAACATAAAACAGACCCATCTGAACAGAATACCAAGCTTACTGCTGCAAATGGATAAAGGATTACAGGATAAAAAATCACCAATGTTGTACAAATATAAAGTGAACACACACCTAAAATTTTATTTAACTTACTAGTGAAAGAATCATTAGGGACGTATGCACTGTTCTTTCTCATCCTCGGACCCTACATTTAAATGCCAGGTGTGGTGGCACAAGCCTGTAACCCTAGCACGTGGGAGCTGGAGGTAAAGGGATCAAGAGCTCAACGATAGGGGCTGGAGAGATGGCTTCGCAGCTAAGAGTACTGTCTGTTCTTCCAGAGGACCTGGGTTCAATCCCCAGCACCCACATGAAGGCTAATAGCCATCTCTAACTCCAGTCCTAGGGGATCTGATGCACACATACAGACATACATGAAGGCAAAACATTCACACACATAAAATAAATTAAAAACAATTCTACAAAGAAGTTCAAGGTCATCCTTTAATATCTTCCAAGCTCTAAGCTAAAACACACTACACAAAATACTAACACAAAGAAAGGAAGGGAGTGGTCAGACAGCTCAGGGGTTGAGAGTGCTGGCTGCTCTTCCAGAGAATCCAAGTTTGGTTTCCAGTGTCCTTGTCAAGCAGTTCAGGACTGCTTGTAACTCCAGCTCCAGGGGATCTGATGCCCTCTACTGGCTCCCTAAGGTACCTGCACACAACTGGCATACACATAAACGAAAAATTTAAAAATAAAAGCTTTTCTCTTCAATGAAAGGAAGGAAGAGAGGCAGGAAGGGGGACTATTTGGGGTCAGTGGGAGGAGGGAGGGAGGCAGAGCAAGTGATGAGGGTAGATATAAGCCAATTATAATGACACATATATGAAAATGTCATAAAGATATTAATTGTTTTGGATTATTACTCTAATTTTTATTATTTTAAAAAGATGTTGTGCCCATTTCTTATGGAGACTCCAAAGAGTGGGTGTTTGTGGACAGTGGTCCCACAGTCCTCCCAAAAGGTTTGCATCACTGCCCATTTTCCAGAACTTACAGAAAATACAATAGCTCAGAAGCCATGGCAGCAACAAAGCCCTAGGGAAATAAATGACAATATCCAATTTAGAGAATGCCTGGACTTTTTATTTTGCTTAATTTTTAAAAAATCTTTTACTCCTACCTGGTGCCGTCTACCCAGCCGTGCATAACTGGAGAGCCACTAAACATTGAGGACCTTGATCTCTCCAATCTCTCCACCTGCAAAGGGTGTGTGGGAGCAAAACTGCCCACCGTCTCCACACAAGAGCTCTCCCCAGGGAGGATGGATGTTTCTGTGTCAGCTGTCACCTCTGTGCTTGTGACTTTGGCTGTCCCCTCTCCCCACCACCTTCCACCAGCCATGAGCCAGGGCATCTCCCTTCATCAGCCCCTCATACCACCAGAAAGTTCCAGGGCATTAACAACACAATTTACATGGAAAGAGGAAAATTCTTCACCAAATTGGCAAAAGTTTTCTGGCCCGCCTGCCCCTACCCTCAAGGTCAAGGCCATGTAGAGACACAGGTACTTTTTGATATTTGATATTTGATATTGTTCAAGAGTGAAAAGGGAGTGCACCAGACTTCTATTAAAGAGATCTTTACACAGCACATCACACGACTTGAGGGACCTGTTCTTTACAAAAATGAAATTGCTTTGGGGAAGGGGGCAGTACCCTGTTAGTGACTGGGGTGACAGGAAGTATACTGTCACTCTAGGGTGAGTCTCCACAGCCAGCCTTTAGGAGCCCTCAGAACAGTGCGCTGTCCTGAGAAGCCCCTTAGCCCAATACAAGTATCCCATGGGTGAAGAGAGTGAGAATGAGGGAATTTCAAAGGAAGCCACCCTGAAGATAACCACTCCCTCAAATAATGGCGTAATCCCTCCACACAGCTGGGTTATCTCTTAAAGTTTCCCACTTTTCAATCCTGTTGCATTGGGAATTCTTCTAACACAGGGACTCTGGGCATGGTCAGACCTGACCATTACCACATGGATTCCTGAAGAGTCCATCTCTGTAACCTCCCTACCTGACTCTGAACGGGCAGATGCCAGGCATACATCACTGTGCAGCCTTGATTTCCGTGAAGAACTCAGACATGCCCACTGACATGAAGGATATTCACAGGCATGCGCAAACCTACCCATCAGATTGCTGCAGGGTTGTCTACAAGTAGAAAGGGGAAGCAAACGAGATGTCCAGCAGCAATTAAAATACCGTCCGACTCTAATAACCATTTGTGGACAGGTAGAGAGACAGAGGTGGCAAACAGTCACAATCCAACTCCTCTAAGCCAGTCCCAGCCTCACCAAACCCACTCGAAACCGCTTTTGGAACGGAGACACAGACTTGTCCGGCCAGAGAAACGCAAATGGGGCTGGCATGGGGAGTATAACGCAACAAACTCTTTAGGGCTGTGTTCTTCCGCTCAATGTGAGCCCATGCCCTATACCCCTAAAACGCATGCGCTCAGCCTTGCCCAAGAGTGACCATCCGACTAGAATATCCATGTGCTATGGATCGATGTTGTCTGCTCAGAGGGTCACGTCTTCCTTTGTGCAGGGGGCAGAGCTGTGGTCTAAGAGTCAGCCATTTGCTCATCCACAAAATAAAGGAAACGTTTGGATCTGAACAAAGTGCCCACCCAGGCCTTTTCTTAGAATCCTTCATCCTGACCACCTTGTCTACCCTTCTCAGCTTCCCCCACGAGAGCCCCCAATTTGCTGAGAAAAACCCCCTTTATGTGTAAGGGACCAAGGACCCAGTCCAGGAGGCAGAGTCCCAAATGAACACTTGCCCAGGTTGGCTGGGAGGGGCCGATCCTGACTCCCCACATGGAAACAGGCGCCATGGTGCCTAACAGAGCTGAGGTACAATACGAAGCCATCTGTTTTCTGCTGGAGGATGCTCTTCCTCACCTCCCCGTTGGGCTGCAGCTGGCTCACTTCTCTTGCTACAAGGTCCCCAGGGCTCCTCAGCTTCCCCAAGGCTTTATCAGCAACGCGTTCCGCTCTTTGTCATCATGTTTTATTTTTGAGAACTGCTTTCCAGCCAGTGGCAGGCGTCAGAGTTCCGAGTGCCCTTGCTTCTTTAAACCTCAGCTCCCTCGTCAATAAAATGACGGTTTGGAGAGGGTTGGCAACAACTCAATTCATGGCTTCACTGGTCAGACTTAGCAAGTGTCACCCTGTGTGCCGATGCCTGCGGCCCCACCCAGCCGTAGCAGCCCTTGCGGGACTCTCCTAGGCGAATAAATATTCAAGATGATTTCTACCAGTAACTGCGGAGCACACCAACATATTTAAGAGGGCCATAAACAGGGACCCTGTGGTAATGGTGAAAAAGAAGGCCCGAGGCCTTCAAAGTGGGGTGCGTGCAGGGCAGGAGCTGGGACCCAGGTGCCTCCCCTGAGCCAGGCATCCCAAGGCAGGCTTGCATCTGCCAAGACTGAGTGCCAGGACAGAGGGAACCCGGTGGGCATGGGGTGAAGAAATAGGCCTGGTGAGAGCTCAGATGGGAGGCCTGGACCAAGCCTGCTTGAAGAGGTTTCTAGCAGCTGGGAACCTGCGGGCCTGACAGGCTCCTCTGCCCATCCCAAGGCCAGCAGGCTGTGTCCCTCCTGCCGCCCCCACCGTCCGTGCTGCCCTTTGCTCTTGCCTCTGTCCAACCTGTACGGCTGTCTGTCCTTCCCTGACATATGGTTGGCCCACCCTTCTCTGCACGTGTCTGTCTGTCCACCCTTCACACGTCTGCCTGGCGCGCCAGTCTCCCCGCATCCCCCGGCCTCCCAGGCGCCCTGCCCCGCCCGCCGCTGTGTGGGTGTCGGGCTGGCTGTGCGCAGAGGGGCGCGGCTCGGCGCTCCCACCTCCCCCGCGTCCCCATCTCAGCGATGACCCGGGCCGCGCCGCCGCCGAGCTGAGACCCGGGAGCCGCGCTGCCGCCGCCGAGGAGGACCCGAGAGGGTGACGGTGGCGCGAGCGGCGGCGCGGGGGACGGCGGCGGGCGGCCGGGCGGGGCTGCGGCAGGGCAGGGCAGGGCCCGGGGAGACCGCCGCCTGCAGCTCGCGGGGCGATCGCGGGTCCCCGGTGCGCCCCGCCCCTGCACGCACAGCAGGCCCAGGCGGAGCGGCGCGACGCCCCGAGCCCAGCCCGAGCGCCGAGGCATCCCGGCGGGAGCCGGAGCCCGAACGGGACCCGAGCTGGAGCCGAAGCTGGAGCCGGCACTGCGGCGCACGGAGCGGAGCGCGGCAGCCAAGCCGAGTAAGGGGCGCAGGGCACGGGGAGGGACGCGGAGGGGGTCCCGGCCGCTGACGCACGCGGCCCGGGGACGCGCTGGGCGGCGGGGGACGCGGTCCGGAGCGGAACCTCAGCGCGCGCGCGGAACTGAGCGGCTTCCCGGGACTCCTGCGGTCCCCGTTCCCGCATCCCGGAGAGGGTCCCCGGGGCCCGCGCGTCCCCCGGAAAACTCGATGAAGCCGAGGTCTCCCGCCTCCTGGGGTGGGATCCCAAGACAGGGTCCCCAGCCCGCGCCCTCGGTTTGGAGGGTCGCCGACCAACCCACTGGAGAAAAGACACTAGGCGCACTGTTGTCCTGAGAGAGAGGGACTGGGGCTCTGCAGAGTTGGAGCCTGAACCGCCTCCCACCACCTTAAGCCAGGAAGTTTGACCCTACACCGGGCGGGTCACCTGGACCATGCCCTGCTTGGGTCCCTACTGTGTTGTGATATTGTAGCACCTAGGACAGAAGGCGCTTCCTCGCACTCACCCCCACCCTTGGGGCAGACTTCCCCGTGCGTCTCTTGGGAAGGACCTGAAGCTGAGCCCGAGGTGGAGGTTCCGCTGACTGCACAATCACCTCTTTCAAGATTCCTTCCCAAGCTAGGCAATGGCCACTCTGCCCCAGCTGACCTGCGCAGCCTTTCCTGGTTGTCATTTGGGCTCTGTGATGGGGAAACAGGCGCACGGTGTCGCTCCTGGGCACCCTTCCTCAGCCCACTCCAGTGTTAGCACGGGCAGCCAAACCTAGGCTAGGAAGGGAGGGCACAAACGACATACCAGAGAAGCAGAGGGGACTTCTAGAGTCCTGATCCACGGAGCCCAGGGGTACCTGAGGGCCAACAGAGAACCCTCCAGACTCTCCTCAATTATAAAGACTGTTTACTAGAACCACTGACTTCACTACAGAGTGCCTCAGTTTCCCTCTTTGAAAAGTAAGCCATGATTCTGTTAGCTGGGCAGGAACTTTGGAGCCTTGAGACACCCCTGGTTGATTTTCTAACTGTGTGACCTTAGACAAGACGATGTGTCCAAGCTTCATTTTTCCCTCACCTGAAGCATTCGGAAGAGTAGGTGATTCTTCTGGGGTGCCTGACACATACCTAGTAGATGACTGCATTTGGCCACAGGTGTCATTTTCTGAGGCAAAGTGAGCTCCCCCGATGTGAGGGAACATGATGCTGCCCTCTTTCCTACCCTCAAAGAAGGCCTTTGGCCCTCCAGGGGTCTACTGACATCTCAGTGGAAAACAAGACTCTGTGTTAGCCTCTGCCTTTCTCAGGCACTTGCTGGATCCTCTGCCCTGCCCAAACCTTCTTCCCCATGCCTGTCTGGGATGCAAGAGGCTCACTGACTATAAGGGGATACTCTGCCACTTTGCTTTCGGCTGGTATTTGCTGCCCCAGACTGAGACACCCCACATACTGTTCATACTCTGTACAAAAGAGTTTGCATGCTTCTATCCACTCTGGGTTTAGAGGTGAAGAGAGGATTGCCTTCCATGGGGTGGCTTAGGTGAGCAGCTGCCCAATCAGTGTGACAGTGAGATTACGCATGAGCCTAAGGGGACCCACTGTGACTCCTTGCTGACTGTGAAGTGTTTGTCCAGGCCACTGGGTCACATGACCCCAAAATGATGAACCTGATGAAGGGATTGGAGTTGGTGACCGACAACATGATTTGAACTTAAAGCTAGTCTGTTCCCTAGAAAAGATCTCCCTGAGTCGAGGCAGCTGGGTCCGTAGGCCCAGAGCAGACCAGTCAGGTGCCCAGGGCTCAGGGAAAACATGAGCATTCATAGGGTGGCACAGGGTATTGGTGGAAAGAAAGCAGGGGTCACCCATGTTCCTGCCACCTAGAACTGAAATGAAACCAGGATATGTTTCCACTTGTTGCTGGAAGGAATGGCTGCCTCCTTTGGGCCCTTCTCACCAGAAGTCCCTCTCTCCTTCCTTTGTAGCCTCCTCTGTCCCTCCCCCACTCCCTCGCTAGGGTGTCCCATTCCCTGCGTCTTCTGAAACCCTCTTCCCAAAGGAGTTTGTCGGAAGCTAATTAGGTTTGCTCTGCTGCTTCGCTCAGTATTTGGAGCACAGCTGACAGGGAGCGTGATGGGCATGTGGATGGTCGTGGGTCTCCGGCAATAATCAGCTGGACACCCTCAGAGGACCTCGCACAAAAGTGTG